>CM019701.1:20131136-20731136 GCA_009760885.1 Achatina immaculata | reverse complement strand
GTCATTTGGATTGGCTTTCACTGTTAGATTAAAATAAATATCAGCACTGTCAAGTCATCAAGTAAAGATGTGTTTTTTAACATAAAAACATCAAGTAAAGACCAAAAGCAAAGATGGGCTGAACGCTTCCAATAAATACTTAATCGACCACACCCAAATGAATTAATAAACCTCGAAACTGATTTACCAGTCCCACAACTAAATGTCAACCTAGATGAAGTTACACTTAATGAAATTGAAACAGCAGTGAATCTAATAGCTAACAACTTAGCTGCAGGTGAAGATGAAATAACAGTCGAAATATTAAAAGCTATTAACAGTGACAACATGAGCCAACTACAAAGAATGTTTAATCAAATTTGAAAAGAAGAAAAGGTCCATTCTAACTGGAAAAAGGGAATCATTGTTAAATACTGCCCCCCCTCCCCAAAGGCAACCTCAGTGACTGAAGTAACGAGAGGGGTGTAACCTTACTATCAGTTGTGTCACAGGTGTTTTGTAAAGCGATTCTGAATATAATTAAGGATGCAGTGGATATTGCAATGAGAGAACAGACAGGATTTCGAAAAAGAAGAAACTTTCTCGACCAGATCTTTACTCTAAGAATAATACTAGAAGAACATATGAAAAACAAAAACCATTAATCCTGAACTTCATAGACTTTAAAAAAGCATTTGATACAATATACAGAGATTCATTGTGGAGAATTTTAAGAATATATGGAATTCATTCATTTATTCATTCATTTGCATGTCCGTTGATGGAACTTTGCCTCCCTAACAGCACTCCTGTAGGCCTTTCGGTTGTGAGCCAGATGGCCTGCTGCTGATGCATCCATTTGCAGATCATCAATGATGTCTTGCAGCCATCTTCGCCTTGGTCTTCCTCTCTTTATTTTTCCCATGATGTACCCTTCCAAGACGGTTTTCTCTAGATTATCATGTGTCCAAAATATTTAAGTTTTCTTTGTTTAATACTCTTTACTAGCCAGCCTTGTTCAATATCAGTTCTTGTAGTATGGACATATTTGTTATTGTCATGTCCAAGAAATTTGAAGAACTCTTCTGTAGCATTTACATTCAAAGGCATTTATATGTTTCTCAGCTGTTTTGTTAAGTGTCCAGGTCTCATAGGCATATGTTGCGATGGGAAAAATGCATGCCATGAAAAATCTTATTTTTGTAGCTCTTTTTGTTCCTCTCCACAGATTCTTTAGTTTTTTACTTTCAGAAGAGCGATAGATGTCCTCCTTTTAATTTCCCTCATTGTATCTCCATTATTAGTTAGCAGTGATCCAAGATATTCAAAACTCTCCACTTCTTCTAGTTTTTTCCTCATTGATACATATATCAGCTCCTTGTTTGTTTTGTCAGTTGTCATCAATTTAGTTTTCTTCGCATTAATATAGAGGTTTTGCTCTTCACTATTCTTAAGGACTGACATAATTAGTTATTCCATTCCTTATTGTGTTGTGGACAGTAATACTGCGTCATCAGCATATCTAATCTCTGGTATTTCATAACATCGCTGTTTGGGTTTGATGGTATATTTTCAGAATATAGTTTACCATTGCTTTCCTTCCGTGCAGTGATTGTACTAGTTAGTGATCGTAGTCATTGTCCCTACATTGGGATCATCTGCCTGCCATCATAGAATGGTGACCATAACCAATATTATCTGTCAGCTGATCTCCCATTCCATCCACCACCTGTTCCCATGGCTTCACGTCACTCTGATCGAGGGGCTATATGGGTACTCCACCTTGCCCAAGGGTGTCCCGTAGACTGAAGGAGGTAAGAAGGCGTCTTACTTCTCCTTTGATAGGGGATACACCTACCCCGCTAATCACATATATGGAATACTATCTAAAATTATCAACATCATTAGAGATCTCTGCAACGGATATATTTGTGCGGTCAAGACAGAAGAAGGAATGAGCGAATAGTTTCAAATTGAAACAGGTGTGAAACAAGGATGTTTATTATCTCCCTTGCTTTTTTGGAATTGCCATAGACTTTATAATGAAAAGATGCTGTACAGTAAAACTGGCATTGATTGAGTACATGGGACCCAAATAGAAGATCTTGATTTTGCTCATGATATAACTCTTATGAGTGACAATGTGAAATCGATGCTGGAAAAAACAGATTACCTGTCTTCCTTGGCTAACAAAATAGGTCTTGAAATTAACAAAGACAAAACAACAATAATGAAACTACAAGAAGAAAAAATGTACGTAGAAGGAATAGTTGTTGATGAAGTAAACCAATTTGCATACCTTGGCAGCTACATAGACCAAAATAGTGACACCAGGAATGAAGTTAGAATTAGAATTGCAAAAGCAGCATTGTCTGTCTTTCAAAAATCTTGAGAATATATGGAATTCAAAAGTTATAAGCACAAAAACCAAGTTAAGATTATTCAATTCAAATGTGATATCCACTGTCATTTATGCATGCGAAAGCTGGAAATCAACTAATGAAATAGACAAGAAATTAGACTCTTTTTAAAACAAATGCCTAAGAAAAATACTTGGTATAAAGTGGAACTAATTCAAGAATAATGAAGAGATAAGACAGATGAGCAAACAACAACCTGTTTCATGGGTGATCAGATAAATAAGATGGACATATGTAGGCCATGTGATAAGAAGAAACAATCAGAGAATATCAAAACAAGTTATTAAGTGGAGCACAACAGGCCAAAGAAAAAGAGATCGACCGCGTGAAACTCTAAGGAGGACATTGTGAAGAGAAGCCAGTTTAGTGGGCATAAAATCCCTTGATGAGGTTGAAAGACTCTCCGAGAACAGGAAAACTTGGCAAACAACTATGCAAGCCCTATGTGACGCTTAACGGCACGGGAAGAATGTAAGATTGACTGTATAAAATTGGAAAAAAGTAGGAGCAGCGTTATTACTTAACGATTACAAAGTTGTGACGTTTCGGCGTGAGCCTTAATCATACAAAAACATACAGGACGAAGAAATAGGGAGAGGAGATAAAGTATAGATTTACATGAATATTGTTTAAAAAATATATATATATATATTTTTAAAGGAGTACTTAGCTGTAAATTGCAAGGTGTGGCTTGTCTGGCGGTGTGTGTCAGGAATGGATCTGGTAGGACGTGGAAATTGTTTAAATAGAGACCTGTGACATGTGGTCGGTGGATAATCCAACTCGACTCCGACACTCGTAACATTTTCTCTGAAGCACCCCTATTGGCATACAAACGTGAGCCAAACCTTAAGGACATCCTCGTCCACAGCCACTTGAAGCAGAGCCTTACGTATGTTGGCACCAGAAAATGTAACCGCCCCCGCTGCGTTACCTGCCCTGTAGTTTGGGAAACGAAAACAATCACCTTTCCCAAAACTATCCTCACTCTTCATGAGGGATTCACATGCGAGTCCCGAAATGTGATATATGTCATCGTGTGCAAAAGATGCAGGATAACATATATCGGTGAGACTGGCCTCAGATTAGGGGACCGCATGCAAAAACATCTGTACGACATCACCCAGCATGCTTCGAAACCAGTCCCAAATCATTTCAATGGCCCCAACCACAGAGGCAAATCTGATTTTCTGGTAACAGCCATTAAACAATGTCACACAGATGACACAAGCCGCCTGGCACTTGAGAACCGCTGCATTCAAAATTATGGGACGCTGGAACCACATGGGTTAAACTCGCTGTTTAGTTACACGTAACATCATCTTCTTCAATCATTATAGTACCTCTCCATTAAATCCACCCCTTCTTACTTTTCAAACTTCCTCACAGCATCACTCTGCAACCCTGCTATTTTCTCTGCAACACCTCTTCCCCAATCACCTGTTTCAAATTCTCCTAGCTAGGCCAGTAGTGCGTCACTCTCTCTCCCCTCCCCGGTTCCCTATCCACCACCCCCAGTTACAATATTCATGTAAATCTATACTTTATCTCCTCTCCCTATTTCTTCGTCCTGTATGTTTTTGTATGATTAAGGCTTACGCCGAAACGTCACAACTTTGTAATCGTTAAGTAATAACGCTGCTCCTACTTTTTTCCAATTTTATACATTCTAGTATCACAGCTTTACTGCAGTGTTTAGTGTATAGTTGTATACTTATACACCAATTATTGTGTAAGATTGACTGTCCAGTCGCACGCCGAGTTCGAGTAACTGTTCTTGAAATCGAGACCAAACCATATCTCTGAAACGACTCGAGTCTACACCTCTCGTTATATATTTATGACAAAATGTAGTTCATGGGGTTTGGAAACTTTCGATAATAACCTTGTAATATAATACCTTGTAAAGTGAGATTGACAGACTAATAAGTAGTTAGGTAAGCAGCAAGTAAATATGTAGTTTGATAGCCAGATAGCTAGGTATGTTGGTAAATATGTATACAGACTGTCATTTAATGTAAAGTTTACATTTATATCACTATCTCTTTCAATAAAATTACCAACACTGATATTCTTACTATATTGAAATGCATTTTTTCTCTACATCATGTATTTCAGGTTGAATACTTTCATTTGTCTTTTCTTCATATGAACGAGTGCTCTCTTGTTTTTAGAAAGCGTCAGATTTAGGTTGACTCTATGCCATTATGCAATGTACAAAATCTCCGAGGAATTTGTGCTATTGTTCCTTTTTGTTATTGTTTTCGACACCTTCTAATGTAATTAACTTGCTCGCATTCTTGATGTAATTCAGTATGTGGATGCATCTAGTGTAATACTGTTAGCACAAAAATGTCAGGGTATTTAAAAGAAACATGCAAATGAGCATAGTAGTATCCACTACTGCAGAAGTATTACAAATAATTTCCCTCCTACTTTAAAAAAAAATTATTAAGAAATCTGATTATTTTATTTTCATTTATATATTGGATTTGCGTCTTCTGTATATTCTTAATGCAAAATGAAATCTCTAAAAGATAAACTAACACGTGAACAAATGACTAACCGAATTATAATACTGTTCCCTTTAATGTAGTTAATAATTTTTTTTAGCTCAACAATTTGACTAAAAAAAACTTTTACCTAACAAATGAGTATAGGAAAAGGTTAATGCAATACAAAATAACTACAGATAAATGTTGAAGATTTCAAGTAATTGTCTGCTTCTACTTACCGTCATGTTTCCGTGTTTGACGCAAATGTCCTGTGCTATCTGATATTTCTTGTCACACGAGTGCCTCCACTTTGCAAGATACCAGGAAGGTCTCGTCAAAGCCAGGTATATTTCACCAGAGCTAATGCAAAAATGCTTCTGTTAGGTACATCATCAAGCGTACTAGACCTATTTCACCGAGAAACAAATGTGTAGGGAAAAACACATTAAACTGTTATCCGGGAGGTTACTACGATCTTTAACATCGGAGGTGCATCAACTAAAACGTTTGACCACAGAATTTGTTGCAAATGATTATTTCTAACTATAGAAACATATTTACACTACCAGTTCTAACATACCACATAAATAATACCTGAGGTCAAAGATTGTCATTTGGATTGGCTTTCATTGTTAGACAGAAATAAATATCCGCACTGTCCATCATCAGTCTGTAATATTTTGTAATACTTTAGATATTTATTTAACATAACTTACAAGATAATATAAACAACAGAAATCAAGAATGGAAACTAGAGATAAATGTTTAAAAAATGTAATAGTGTTTAGCAGGAAAGACCAAAAGTCACAGACGGATATAATCATAAACAATGAGAAACTGAAACAAGTGTCAAGCTACAGCTACTAGGGCAAATACGGAGGATGGGATGTGTGAGACTGAGACAAAAAGGAGAGCATAAATGGCAACACATCATGTTATCCAGGAATTTGTCCATAAAAACAATTATGAAATTTATAAAACGCTATATCTATTCTGTGGCGGCCTGGTTAGCTGAGTGGTTAGACGCTCGGTTTACAAATCCGGTGGTACCGGGTTCAGTCCCAGCAATGGGATTTTTTCTGGTACACACCAAAAAGGGTTCACCCAGCCTCTAAAAATGGGTAACAGAGAAATCTGGGAAGGTAAAGCGGCCAGGCGTGATACTGACCACATCACACTTTCATGTGCTGAAGATCACGGAAAATATGGGCCTAACACTGTATTCCCCAATATGCCTTAATGGCATGGAAACGGGAATTTTACCTTTTTTATATCTATTCTGTACAACTGTTCTAAGCAGACGCTTGGAAGTTAAAAAAAACGAAGAGAATGATAAATGCAGCAGAAATGTACATCTACAAGAAAGTACATCAAATCAAAGAAAATGTACAAGGGCAACGTAAACTTCTCAAAGAAGTGAGGATCAAGAAAACAAAACTTTGGCCATACTAAAAGACATAACAATATACTGAAGACCATACTAGAAGTAAACATGGAAGGAAAAAGAACGAGAGGTAGAGAGAGATGTACGTGGAAAGATAAAAATACTAGATTGGGTAGAATACAGCCTGGCTGAGTGTATTATCTTGCGAGGGAGGGAGGAAACTAGAGATTCATTATCACTAACCTTCGTACTGAAGACGGCACATGATGATGATTGGAGTTCATCAAGTCAGTTAATCGGATTTTATGTACTTGTTCCATTCAACTCGTTGAGTCAAGTCAGTCAGGGATTTCACAGATGATTTTTTAACTAACAGGAAAACCGCTCGTTTTTTTTTTCATAGATTTGACCTACAAGTCTGTTGCTAATGGATTCATGTTTAAGAGTTGGTTCAGTGAACTGATAGCATTTGGTCGTTTTGTTGAAGGAGATAGTGAATTCTATGGTATTCGACTATACTGTCAAACATTCATGTTTGTGAAAATGAAATATTGCTTCAAATAAGCGATCTGGGTTTACTTCTTTTATTTTTTAACCTCGCACCTAAAAGACCGTTCGAAGAAATGTAGTTCGTATACACAAACAACTGTACACACGCTAAATGTGCATAATGATGCTGTAGTGACCACGAGAAAAAAAGGCAAATTGCTGAGTTCCTAAAGTGTACAAATTTGCTAAATTTTGATGAACGCGCCGAAGAAGAAGAAGAGAAGGAGGAAGAAGAAGAAGAATAAGAAGACTTTACTTTTTAAATCACTGCTGCTGTTCTTGAGGGGAACATTGTTTTGCCTGAGCGGTTACACTCGAGACCAGAAAGGTTCCTATAATATTCTGTTATAGTGTTTGCACGTTACTGTTATTTTACATGAGCAATTATTCACTCATAAAACTCTTGTATTAATGTTATCTTCCCTTTCCCGGGATTTTAATAGTAGCTTCCCTTTGTGATATGCAATTAAAAGATGTTAATACAGCTGAAGGATGAACAGTATTTCAGAACGTTTTCCTCGTTTTTTTTTTCTTATCTTTCTTTCTTTTCTTTTCTCTTTCTTTGTGCCTGACATAGAATTACTCTGAATTTGAGATATTTGCGTAGAATGCATTTCCTCATTTAATATTTGACAGCGGATACCATTGCCATTAATTCCTACTTTTCTTCTATACTGGTCATGCTAGCACCTACATTAAATGTGATAAAACAGTATTAATGAATACAGATAATTAAATAAAGATATGCATCGAGCAACTACAGGAAAGCTATACTAACAAGCAAGTGACATTTATTTGTGTTTTATGCTCAACTACATATGTAATACGCATTTTGTATGTGTGACCGAAAGTATTAGTGATATAATAGTGTCATCTCTGATATTTATTACACATTATCTCAAATGCGTTAATGGTGATCACAGCTCTCTGCTGGCAGCTGTGGTATTTGTATTTATTGTGTTATTTTAACTGATAGCTATACGAATTTATATAATAACAAATCTTCATACTTATTCCAAATTTCCCATCTAATCTTAACCAGTGTTCAGTTTCTCAACAAAAAAAACAATTATCGGAGGGGGAAAGGATGGGAGTGGCGGAGGGAGGAGGCCAAAAAATGTCTGAATAAAGGCGTCTCGCATGTCAGTGGTGGCCCTGGTTAAATTTGTCCTGTGACTGTGTCTTACTCACATCTTATTATTCATGCATGGTCAGTGTTACCACTGGACGAAATTGACGGTCACCTGAAGCACACACCTCATATGTTTGAAGTTTCGACCTTTCCCGAGCACATTTTTCTGTAGATTAGTTAATTTCACATTTGACGCAAAATATACTATCACGGATCCTGCAGGTGATACAGCAATAGTTCAAAGTTTCGGTGGGGTGGGGGTTGTGGGGGTTGGGGGGGGGAGAGTTGTATGTAGAAAATTACACATACGTTGAAACAACTAAGAATGACAGATATGCTTGAGTCCCCGAGATCTAAACGGGTGTAATCGGTATAAGCTGGTTAAACTGCACCCATAGAAAGATAACTTTCCTCCTAAATTTCGTTTCAGCAAAGGGGTGGTTGTAGAAATAAATATAAAGACTCTGTCCAGTATTACAATGGCGAATTCTAGTAGTGGAGAAACTTTAACCAAGATAAAAAATATTATATACAGCAGTTTCGGTTTAAGTTTAACAAAAAATATGCAGGAGGAGAAACGAAGGAAGAAACACTTGGTGAGTCTTTATCACTGTTCAAGAGACAATGTGAGAGTCGTTTAGAAACTTGGGGAAGTTAACTTTTAATAGAAACCTTTTTAAAGGTAAGGTCGTAAAATAGAGGAGAGTTTAGCAAGGAGATAATGTTATGTCAGTTAGAGGGTGTACATACACTTAATCATGCGACACTTAATCACTCTGACACTTAATTACTCGGGACTTAATCTCGCCACACTTAATCACCCAGACACTGTTAACTTTAATTTCAGCTCGTGTTTCCCCTCACAGTGGTACCCTCTCTCGTCGCCTTCAAGTCAGTAAAGCCATGCTGAAATTCTCCTTTCAGGCAGGAGATCTGAGCATCTGTAGACTTGTCCGGCGTGCAACGATGATTATCCTGAAGCATATCAACATTTTAGACGCCACTGCAGAACTTCCAGACCTACGCTAACCCTTTCCCTGTCCTATTTGATGCTTGCGCTCAGAATTGTCCTAGCATCGGTTGCAAAGGACCACCGTTTTCAACTCTAGGGAGATCAATAAAATAATAAACTGTTTCACCCCCTGATGACACAATACTCCACCACTTTACTTCTGCAACGCCTGATCACTTTGATGTTACCTATATTTCCAGTAATTAATTCTAGCTATTTTTTCTAATCCTTTGATACAAGGCACACCTGGTACTACTTCTACAGTTCCACAAACTATTTTACAACTAGCTGATTACCCGGCGTTGCCCGGGTGTTTATTTATTCCAATCAACAAAGTTCTATTCATTTCCACAACCTTTTAGACGGTTCTACAACGTTCTATTCATTTCCACAGCCTTTTAGAAGATTCTACAATGTTCTATTCATTTACACAACCTTCTAGAAGGTTCTGCAGAGTCTAGACGGTTCTGCAGAGTTCTATTCCTTCTATTCGACTAAACATGGGCTTAATTGTCACCAATCAGCTTAGCGACCCCGAACACTATGGACTCGATACTAATCTCGGTCAATTTGACATTTTATTTTTCACCACTTCTCATCTCCCCCCCCCCTCCCCCATGCTGATGGGAGTTGAACTTGCGAGTGTCACTATTCATCTCAGCGACCGAAAAGTATGGAATCGACAGTAATTTCGGTCATTTTCAATTATTTTTACATGTCATCCGACCCCCTATGATGATCTAACCCCCACTGTGCATTATCCAGATTGTAAGTCATATGTGTGCCATGTTTGGTTGAAATTGCTCCAGGCGTTCCAACCTAACATAACATAAGATAACATATATATATATATATATATATATATATATATATATATATATATATATATATATATATATATATAAATAAGATTAAAAAATAAGATTTTTAAGGGCATGCATCTTTCCCATCGCAACATATGCCTGTCAGACCTGGACACTTAACAAAACAGCGGAGAAACACATAAATGCCTTTGAATCATGCTACAGAAGAGTTCTTCAAATATCATGGACACGAAAATGAACACATATATCCATACTACAAGAACTTAATATTGAAGAAGGCTGGCTGGTAAAGAAGATTAAAAAGAGAAAACTTAAATATTTTGGACACATCAAACACCATGATAATCTAGAGAAAACCGTCTTGGAAGGGTACATAATGGGAAAAAGGAAAGAGAGGAAGACCAAAGCGAAGATGGCTGCAAGACATCGTTGGTGATCTATAAATGGATGCATCAGCAGCAGGCCTTCTTGCTCAGAACCGGTAGTTTTACAGGAGTGCTGTTAGGGAGGCAAAGTTCCCCAAGGGACGTGCAAATGAATTAATGAATATATATATTATCCTCCTACAACTATTGCTACATTTACTATTCCAGTTATACCGGGAAGTAAAGGATCGAATGAAAACCACTGTGATTTAGTGAAATTTTTAAGACTATTGTGCATTTTGTTACAGAATATGGAGTTGCAGAATTTGTTATCCTGCATTCTGTGTTAAATTTAGCGTTCTTGATTTTTTTATACTTGAAATTTTGTGTATATTTCCCTTGAGTTATCCAATGAAGCTGTGGCTTACAAACATGATCATGTGTCGTGAGCGCTTGTCAAAGCACGAGAATTGCTGAAAAAACTTGTAAAGGATTTTTAGTCTAAGACAGATCAGACAGTCTTTGTTCAACGTTGTATGACAGAAGTCCTGTTTTTTGTCATGTCACGGAGTGATGGGCAAGTAGGAGACCACTTGTCTCCAGCGTTTTGTGTATGTTATTGTGGCGGGCTAGTGTTGCTATCTGTCTGTTCTGTCCACCATCAGTTTGGGATGTATGAATCGAAGTTTCATCTTTGATCAAAGTATTTGACTGCCATCCTGTTTGATGATTAAACCGGCCTTTCGTTTAACTTTGAAAAGTGTCGTTTGTTCAACTTCCGATGAACGCTCCTGTCAGGCCCCAGATCAGCGACTTATTTTCCAGATTGGCTGTCTCCACTCAGATGGAATTAACAATAAATTCAGCTTTCTTTAAACTTCGATTTCCACCTACTTTCTGCTACCTATACTGCACTTTTCTTGTCTCAGCCCCATTCATTTCTGCAGTTTCAGGTCTATTCCCCTAGCCCTCTCTTTCTTTTGTAACAGCCTTCAGGTATTTATAGCTTTCTTGCCACTTTCTGATACCCCCCCCCCCCTTTTTTTTTCCAAAAAAGCGTTCTCTTGCTTTCAAACGTGTTTTATGGTAAAGTTTTCTTCTGTTTGGTTAAAGTTGTTATCCCACGTAATTTTTAACCAATCTCTTCGTTCCTACCCTATTTTCCTGTTGACCTGGGTTATTCATGCTCGTCTTTCAAAGTAGAAAGAGACCAAAATGCTAAGTTTTTAATCTAGTCCCCCCCCCCCGCTTTTTTATGTGTTGTGTTGTCCTTGTAAGTAATCCTTGAAAAAAAGGCTAACGCCGAAATATTAGATGTTGTAAGCTCTTCATTTATACGTTCTCATCTTACTTCCTTGTTTTCTGCCACTTGTGTTTCTGCTCAGTTTCCTCATTTCCTTTGCCGTTTTGTAGACTTAATCATGCATCTCTGTCAATCTTTATTACTAGAACCAGTTTTACTGCAGTCGCCATCTCTTTCATCTTTTTTCAGCTATGTGTGATATCACTGTGAGATATCACATATATATGTGAGATATCACACCACTAAGTATCGCTGAACTTAAGTTGTCCAAACATTAAGTGTAGTTCATCTGTGAGATGTCCAACCTCTGACTGTAATTCAAGTGTGAGATGTCCAACCTCTGTGTGTAGTTCATCTGTGAGATGTCCAACCTCTGAGTGTAATTCAAGTGTGAGATGTCCAACCTCTGTGTGTAGTTCATCTGTGAGATGTCCAACCTCTGTGTGTAGTTCATCTGTGAGATGTCAAATCTCTGAGTTTAGTTCAAGTGTGAGATGTCCAAGCTCGTACGTGTAGTTCGAGTGTGAGATGTCGAACCTGTCCCCTTTCACATGTATAATGTACAGGGAGTCGTATTATTTGTCATGAATGTGACTTGTCAATCATCTCACCATCTGGCAGCTCCCAAGGAGTCAAGGGAGAATGGTACAGTTTGTCACATATTTAGCATTCACATCTAATATTTGTTCTGACGGGTTTGTTGAAAATGTTTTAGGCTACAGTAGTGTAGGCCTGTGTGTATAGAATATCAGTTTACAACTATAGACGCGATTAATTTTAGATAAACAATTAAATGATGCTTAAATTTCTACTTGATTAAACTCAGTGTTTAAAGAATTAATACCACCGATATCATTTCATTTTAAGGAAATTTTCAGTAAAGTTTACTATGGTGTGATAAAGTGTCTGAATGGTTAAATGTCACGTGATTGTCGCGTAATTGTCATCAAACCAGTTTAAGTCAGATTTAGAGAGGACTCTGAATAGTCATATTTAGTTACTTCATGGTGCAATTTTTAGCAATGAACTTTGAAGTGTAAATATTGAGGCCAATGTTGTATGTATGTATGAATATTTGACCTTTATAATTGATAATTTATCGTCTGCTGTATAAACTTGCGCATTTTTTAATTTGAAATTTATTTCATTTGTGTGAATGATGATCTACATGAATCGATCGCATGAAAGGTAAAAAAAATTAAAGATCTGTGAAATAAAAGTTTTTAAAAACATCTTTAATGATCTTTTATTTCCATTGTTCGATTTTAAAGTTTTTGTTTATTTAAAACTGTCTGATGACATGCATAGCCTGGGGTAAACAAAGAAAAAATAATTTACTACCTGTATGTTGATGATTAGTTGCTCTTGGCGGAACTATGAGTGGTCTTTCTGTTTGGGCGGGGGTGGGGCAGGCTGCAGTTAGGCTTGTCTAGTGGGGCGAAATAACCTAATGCCCACCCTGTATTCGTGAGAATATGTGACATGTTTACTGTTGATTAATGACTATAGAATATCCTCGTTATGAGTCTGAAAGACTTATCTATAAACAAATATAAATACCACACATGCACGATAATATGGATAAAGTAAGAAAAAAATATAGTCTAGAACTCGGATCACATCAAAATATTAAAATAATTGGTATAAGTACAAGATAAGTAAGTAGTTGTGATGAATTTGTAAGGCATATTTTCTTACACTTAACAAGTTCATGGTTTTCACCTTACACGTCTATATTCTACTTACCCACTTGCACTTGCTATTTCAGTTACACCAATCATGCCAGTTATACCTATTGTAAACTTCACACAGTTTTACTTACAACTGTACTATTACATTGTTTCTTCTCCTACACTTTTGTCTATTCCAGAGTTGCACCTATTTCTCTACTGTGAGGCGGATTTCTCACAGTCACGCAGAATCGCACAAATCACAGACTTACAAGACGTTGGAAACTGCAGAACGATGAGAAGTTATTAATGCTGATTTTTTTAACCCGTATAGAAGCAGCAAAAACACTTCGACTTATCAATCAATATTGACATTGTTATTATTAGAATTGATCGCGCAGAGTAATCAATTCTAATTACAATCGATATAGGATACGAATCTACCGGAACTAACAACTGCTGTTGACCTGAGGCCAAAGAAACAGACTGGACTGAGGCTGATTAGTTCTGTCATTGAAGCCTCGTCAGATTTTTATAGGTTTTTTCGCCATTGTTGATTTTTGTTTGTTTGTTTGTTTTTTATGTTACTTTTTCATTCTGATCAACATAATTTAAATCGAGTGTTGAATATAAATGTTCTCCTTGTAAGACGGGCCTGCGTGCCCAATTCTTTACCCTTGAAAAATAAAGATTATTCATTCATTCATTCATTCATTCACATTATTACTGTCCAGTATTACTGTCCACAGCACAAAAAGGAATGGAAAAGCTAATTATGTCAGTGCGTAAAAATAGTGAAGAGCAAAACCTCTATATTAATGCGAAGAAAACAAAATTGATGACAACTAACAAAACAAACAAGGCAGCTGATATATGTATATCAAAGAGGAAAAACTGGAAGAAGTGAAGAGTTTTGAATATCTTGGATCACTACTAACTAATAATGGAGATACAATGAGGGAAATTAAAAAGAGGACATCTATCGCTCTTCTGAAAGTAAAACAAGGAAAGAAACTGTGGAGAGGAACAGGCAGAACTACAAAAATAAGATTTTTCATGGCATGCATCTTTCCCATCGCAACATATCCCTGTGAGACCTGGACACTTAACATTGTCACTTAACAAAACAGTTGAGAAGCACATAAATGCCTTTGAATGTAAATTCTACAGAAGAGTTCTTCAAATATAATGGACAGAAAAAAGAACAAATATATCCATACTACAAGAACTTAATATTGAAGAAGGCTGGCTAGAAAAGAGGATTAAAGAGAGAAAACTTAAATATTTTGGACACATTAAACGTCATGATAATCTAGAGAAGACCGTCTTGGAAGGATACATAATGGGAAAAATAAAGAGAGGAAGACCAAGGCGAAGATGGCTGCAAGACATCGTTGATGATCTGCAAATTGATACATCAGCAGCAGGCCATCTTCCTCACAACCGAGAGGCCTACAGGAGTGCTGTTAGAGAGACAAAGTTCCACAACGGACACGCGAATGAATGAATGAATGAATGAATTTCAAATTAACGTCATCCCTGATATATTCATCATTTTGTACAAAGGGAAAATCTACTTGATCTACTTTTAATACCCTGTTTACAAAACTCTATGAATCAGCCTACACCGTTATGTTTCTGGAGTAATGTTGTAATGTTGCGTGGCAGTTGTGTAAAGTTTATATGAATGAGAGAGGTGGTAAATTCTGGAGGTGAAGTGAAATAATTATAACATCACTCAAAATTTACACTGCACATTTTGAACAATCTCTCTAATACTCACAAAGAACCACGTTCACTATCATCCACAGTATGTCAGCTTGAACATTTGTATTCAGTTTTCCCTTCCCGTGAAAGAAATAACGACTGCATAGTACATGTGAAGTCTCATATCACTTAAATTATTCGTTAATTTTTCAAGTTAGGCAAGGATGTGTCATTTCACCAAATTTGTTCTCATTATACAGGGTAAGGAACTGTTGCCCCGATTTGTCATGCCAGTAAATTCTGTTAAAAATCATAATGGATAGACTTCGTAAGAAAATAGAAGAAGTCAACATGGTCCAAGCTGGTTTCAGGCAAGGAAGAGGATCAAGAGATCATATATTCAATATACGATTGAATGAAGAGAGTTTAATGTGAATCTATATTTATCTTTTATAGACTTATACCAGTATGCTCTTGGCTAGGAGTTATAACCAGGATTGATATTTAGGAAATAATTAATAGAGTGAGTACCCTTGTTTGAAAGGTAGGTTGGTTGAGACCATTGAGCGGGGGTCTTGGAATAAGCGTGCAGCATGGAGAAAACTGAGTGGGTAGGGATAGTATAAATACTACTCACGATTAGTGTAAGGAGAGCCTTACTTGTTTGTGTTGTAGGATGAACCTTACTAGTTTGTTGTAGATGGAGTCTCGGTTAGGAAGAGTTTCTTTTTGTAGTGACAGGTTTAGATAGTTGAGATGGAAGATTTAGTTTTCTTGTGATGGCTGAGGTTTTGGGTGGAACGTTGTAAGTATGGTTTTATGTGTATAAGGACATTGTAAGGTTTTCGCCCATATGGCGTAGAGTTCTCTCACGCCGGGCATTGTCATTGTAATTTCTGTTCAGCCTGATGGGTACGTTTCCATTCTCATAATTTCACCCCTCATTTTGTCCATCAATAAATGTGTGTTGTCTGAAGATATAACTACACCAATTGGCTTTGTTGGAATTCTCATTGTTGACCAGTTTGTTTTGGTTGGAAGACTGCCAAGTTATGTTAAGTTGTTGTATTTGTATTATTCTGTGGAGTTGGAAGCCTGGGTGTCTTGTTGTATTTTCTCCGTGTGTAACATAGAGAATTAGGTGGTTTTAGAACACCAACAACAAGAAGAAATTTATAAGATGAACTGAACTCCACAAGAAGATTTAATCAACCAAGTAGAAAACCATTTTAGTTGGCGCCAATACTATTTCAGTGGTGCCTTAATATATAAATATAAATACTGTTACAGGCTATTCAAAGGCATTTGGCTGTGTACAACACCAGAAACGTTGGGAAAAGTTGTAAAAATGGAATTTCCAACACGTTTGTTACAATTGATATCACTGTTGTATCAAGACCAACAAGCAGCAGTAAGAATAAATGGTGAAACAACAACTTGGTTTGACATAAAACAAGGGCTCCGTCAGGGGTGCATATTATCGCCTTACTTATTTAACTTGTATATTGATAATATAACGAGGAATGTTAGAGAAGACGTAGACAAAGAATATTACGATGCCAAAACAATTTAAGGTTATGAAATACCAGAGATTAGATATGCTGATGACACAGTATTACTGTCCACAACACAAAAAAAGAATAGAAAAACTAATTCTGTCAGTACGTAAGAATAGTAAAGAGCAAAACCTCTTTCTTAATACGAAGAAAACTAAATTGATGACAACTGACAAAACAAATAAGGCAGCTGAAATATATTTATCAATGAGGAAAAATTGGAAGAAGTGGAAAGTTTTGAATATTTTGGATCATTACTAACTAAAGAAAGAAAGGAGGACCAAGGCGAAGATGGCTGCATGACATCGTTGATGATCTGCAAATGGATGCATCAGCAGCAGGCGATCTTGCTCACAACCGAGAGGCCTACAGGAGGGCTGTTAGGGAGGAAAAGCTCCGTAAGGGACATGCAAATGAATGAGTGAATGAATAAACTAACTAATAATGGAGATACAATAAGGAGGACATCTATTGCTCTTCAGAAAGTAAAACAACTAAAGAATCTGTGGAGAGCAACAGACAGAACTGCAAAAAATAAGATTTTTAAGCGCATGCATCTTTCCCATCGCAACATATACCTGTGAGACCTGGACACTTAACAAAACAGCTGAGAAACACATAAATGCCTTTGAATGTAAATGCTACAGAAGATTTCTTCGAATATAATGGACACAAAAAAGAACAAATATATCCATACTGAAAGAACCTAATATTGAAAAAGGCTGGCAAGTAAAGAGGATTACACAGAGAAAACTTAAATGTCATGATAATCTAGAGATTATTAATCTTGGAAGGGTACATAATGGGAAAAAGAAAGAGAAGAAGACCAAGGCGAATATGGTTGCAAGACATCGTTGATGATCTGCAAATGGATGCATCAACAGCAGGCCATCTTGCTTACAACCGAAAGGTCTACAGGAGTGCTTTTAGGGAGGCAAAGTTCCCCAAAGGACATGCAAATGAATGAAAGAAAGAATGATAGAGTGTAAATATTAGATAAATAAAACAAAAACAAAAAAACAAGAATTCGAGTTTAGGGCTACAATGTGAACACATAACGATACGCAGATAATACAATACTGCCAAAAAATTATAGCTACAGAAATAATTAAGCACAGCAATAAAAGAAAGTGAAAAGAAAGGACTCACCCTAAATAGCACGAAAACAGAACAATGGTTTTATCACGAAAGAAGAACCCACATAAATGCAGTGTTAATGTACAAGGAACAACACTGGGACAAGAGCATACATTCAAATATTTGGGCACATTAGTACAATTAGATGGAAAATTCACCTCTGAAATCAAGAATACGAAAAGGCCAAAGTAAACCAGCTTTTAAAGAAATGAGAAACATTTTATGTATCACTGAACATCAGAAAAAGAATTCTAAAATGCTACATTGAGCTTAACCTATTCTACGGAAGTGAGTCACGGAGTCACTAGAGACAACAGAGATGCAGTTTTTCAGAAGAATATTGAAAATACAATGAACAGCTAAGATGACAAATGTGTCTAACACAAACAGATGAAGAAATGAACGTGATTAAATCCAGAAGAAATCGCCAGCCATCATTCACTGGACACGTAATTAGAAGAGAAAAGTTGAAAACGTAACGACAGGAACGATAAATATGAAGTTAAAATGGGTGTAATAGTATATCATTCGTTTTAAGCAGATTAATTTTTTTAAAGTTAGTTAAACTCCACTTTATGGTAAAGTTAGGCAGAGTAGGGCCATTTTCAGTATCGTTACATGTTTACGTCACGTTCATCTAGGAAATTTTTGTAAAACATAATAGCCTGTCTGTTTGTTGAAACAGCAGACAAAAACTCATGTCTTACAGGAGTGTTGCACGGGATATTTCAGTAGGGAAGAATTCAGTCATAGTATTAGAAAGATACCTGGGGAACAAAAGTTTAAGGTACAAAAGTTCAAGGCATGAGTCAAGTTTTGTGAACTCGCACAGAATTAGGAATCTCGTGTTATAGTGAAAGTCATAACAAATACCTTTTGTGTGAATGTGAATTTAACGGAGAGATAGTACTGGAAAGATGGCACAGAAAATGCCTGTTATATAAAAGAACTTAGAGCTGAGCTGAATGAGGAATATGAGGTTTATTAGAGACAGAGGCAAGTTAAAGAGTCATGCAGAAGTTGTGTTTGAGTTTTTTCTAGAAGTCGCTGTTGAGTAGAAGTTTTCCAGTCACGTCTTAGATTCATTGCTATAGTAATTGCCCTGTAGGGCAAAGTTTTTGTTAGCAAGAATGTAGTCGGTTTAGTAATATTGTTATTGACTAGACTGAAAGTATTACAGTGGTTCTTACCTTTCTGAGGATGTGTGGTATTGTGGATTTGGAGTTTCACAGAACTGTAAGTTGTGCCTTCATTTGTAACTACTCTGATGTTGGTTATTTTTTTCCTTCCCCATGGCATTACTCTCATGCCCCGGAAGTACAATGTACATTTTGTGATCACCTTGCCATGTTTGCAGGTCTCTGTTTTGCCTCATCCACATAGTTCATCCAACAATAAATGTTGACTTTGTATTGTAACTTGAACTCTTGCTTCCTTCATGAGTTCAAATGTGAGTCTAGTCAGGTGTGGGTGGAAAGTATTGTGACACTCTATGGTTATTGTAAAGTTGGTGAACCTGGTTTTGTCGCTTACGGCAACAACATGTAATAATTCAGTACAGTAGTTTTCAAATCTTTAATAGCAACTGACCATTCTATACAAGTGTCATCTTTTCACATTCGTATCCTCCTAGTAGCTGCGCTCTAGAGAGAGACACACAGAAATACTAATTGCAGCTGATGATAAAATATTCCACCAGCAAATTGAATAGACACAAATACTAGTTTAGGGGAAGACCAAGAGAAAAAAAAATTCTGGACAGTCTAACGCGATGAAAGAGTAAAGAACCACCAACTGAGCTGATGGAAAAATATTAAAGATGGAGATTTGTGGAGAAATATGACCGCCAACGTGGACGGGGACAGACATAATGATATTTTGTTGGTATATAAGTTACCAGATTTACATTGCGCGTGTTGTATTTTCTTGCATAATTTGGAAAACAGCATATGACATAGGAGTCAAATTTCAGTACGTGTTTATTACCTTGTGTTTATATCTTGAATATTCCTATGGAACTAAATTTGACTATCGCTAAGTATGATAAAAACATATTAGTATGATGCACTCTGCTGTCCGATTTGGCAGTCAGTGAGCTGTTGCTGACATGCTAGAGGAAGGTTTGCAGACCAAAGTGACCACAACACTGACCCACCTCTCTGTTCAATAACAGGCCTAGCCTGGTTAACTGGGGTGGGATTTCCAAAGTGCTCAATGTGGTGGAGTCTGCTAAAGAAGTATTGCACATCTCTGCTCTTTAGCTTCACTCGGGACTTAAAAATATAGTCGCTGTAACCAGGTCCCACTTCCACACAATGCTACGCCTTAGCATCTTCATTGCACGAGCTGTATCATCTCCCAGCTCCAGGAAGAAGAAGAACTTTGCATGCAAAGTCAGGCAGTGTTTTAATGCTGCAGTCTAAAACCGATCTAAAAATATAAATGTTGTTATTGTTGTTGTTGTTGTTGTTGTTCGTCCATCGTCTTCGATAATGACCACAGATTCATCTTAGTCAAAGTAAGGAGAGATGTGTCCGTGCTTGATCAGCTAGCCCTATACGAGCTCTAAAAGTTTTCCCACACACGGAACATATCTGTCCAGATTCAGTTGTGGGTGCTTGTGCTGTCTTGGCTTTTCGCATTGCGCGCTTGTGCTGGGCACTTTCAGTTCGTGAGCGCTCTGCTCTCTGAGCACCCAGGGTGGTTAAAGCCCTCCATGATGGGCGGACGTGTCCTATGGCCTGCCAAGAGTTGTGTCTATCCTGAAGGCTTTGAGTGAGGTTTTGAGGGTATTCTTGTAACGCTTTTTTGCCCTCCAGCTTTCCTTTTTCTGTTCAGTAGTTCCCCATGAAGGAGCTGTTTGAGCAGTCGAGTGTTACTCATTCTGACTACATATAAATAATCATCAAATAATTTACATCTTACATCCTTCCCGAGCCGTTAAACGTCACATATGACTCGCATAGTTATTTGCCAAGTTTTCCTGTTCTCGGCGAGTTTTTCCTCAAGGGATGTTACGCCCACTAAACTGGCTTCTCTTAACAATGTCCTCCTTAGGATTTAACGTGGTCGTTCTCTTTTTCTTTGGCCTGTTGTGCTCCACTTGATAGCTTGTTTTGGGATTCTCTGACTGTTTCTTCTCATCACATGGCCTACAAATGTCCTTAATCTTTTTCTGATTACCCATGAGACAGGTTGTTGTTTGCTCATCTGTCTTATCTCTGCGTTGTTCTTAAATTCATTCCACTGTATACCAAATATTTTCCTTAGGCATTTGTTTTAAAAAGAGTCTAATTTCTTGTCTATTTCTTTAGTTCGCATGCATAAATGAGGGTGGATATCACATTTGAAATGAATAATCTTAACTTGGTTTTTGTGCTTATAACTTTTCAATTCCATATGTTCTCAAGATTTTTTAAGGATAATACTGCTTTTGCAGTTCGAATTCTAACTTCCTTCCTGTTGTCACCATCCTGGTCTATGTAGCTGCCAAGGTATGTAAACTGGTTTAATTCATCACCAGCTGGTCCTTCTACGTATATTTTTTCTTCTTGATTAATGAGAAATGTTATTATTTTTGTTTTGTCTTTATTAATTTCAAGGCCTATTTTGCCAGCCAAGGAAGACAGGGAATCTGTTTTTTTTTCCTGCATCGAATGTGAAAACATTGTCACTGATAAGAGTTATGTGATATCTGCAAAATCAAGATCTTTTATGTAGGTCCCATGTACCCAATCAATGCCGGTTTCGCGTGTACAGCATCTTTTCATTATAAAGTCTATGGCAATTCCAAAACGCAAGGGAGATAATACACATCCTTGTTTCACACCTGTTTCAATCTGAAACCATTC
This sequence comes from Achatina immaculata, assembly GCA_009760885.1. Taxonomy (NCBI): domain Eukaryota; kingdom Metazoa; phylum Mollusca; class Gastropoda; order Stylommatophora; family Achatinidae; genus Lissachatina; species Lissachatina immaculata. Next base: position 20,709,752 of record CM019701.1, on the reverse strand, counting down.
GCTCATTCTTTCTTCTGTCTTGACTGCACAAACATATCCGTTGCAGAGATCTCTAATGGTGTTGACGGTTTTAGATGGTATTCCATATATTCTTAAAATTCTCCACAATGAATCTCTCTGTATGCTATTAAATGCCTTTTTAATGTCTATACAGTTCAAGATTAATGGTTTTTGCTTTTTCAATATGTTCTTCAAGTATTATTATTATAGTAAAGATCTGGTCGAGACAGCTTCTCCATTTTCGAAATCCTGTCTGTTCTTCTCTCATTGCAGTATCCACTACATCCTTAATTCTATTCAGAATCGCTTTACAAAACACCTTTGACACAACTGGTTACTTCAGTCACTGAGGTTGCCTTTGGAGAGGGGGGGGGTATTTAACAATGATTCCCTTTTCCATTTAGAAGGGACCTTTTCTTCTATTCAAGTTTGATTAAACATTCTTTGTAGTTGGCTCATGTTGTCACTGTTAATAGCTTTTAATATTTCGACTGTTATTTCATCTTCACCTGCAGCTTTGTTGTTAGCCATTAGATTCACTACTGTTTCAATTTCATTCAGTGTAACTTCATTTAAGTTGACATTTAATTGTGGAACTGGTAAATCAGTTTCAAGATTTATTAATTCATTTGGGTGTGGTCGATTAAGTATTTCTTGGAAGTGTTCGACCCATCTTTGTTTTTAGTCTTTACTTGATGTTAATAGGTTGCCTGTTTTGCTAAAGACAGGTCTTTCTCTGGAGGTAATAGCACCTGTTACTGCCTTCTGTATGTTATATAGAGTCATCACAAAAAAGAACAAATATATCCATACTATAAGAACTTATACAGCAGTGATGTTAACTATATCAAATGTATAGGAATCCCTTTTTTCCATTATTTACCACAGTTTCTGGTGTTGTACACAATCAAATGCCTTCGAGTAGTCTCTAAAGGCTAAGTATAGATTCACAATAAATGCTCTGCATTTCTCTATTATTATCTTATATTGAATATATGATCTCTTGATCCTCTTCCTTGCCCGAAACCAGCTTGGACCATATTGACTTCTTCTATTTTCTTACGAAGTCTACTCATTATGATTTTGAACAGAATTTACTGGCATGATTAATCAGGGCAACAGTTCTGTAATTTGTGCATAATTTCAGGTTACCCTTTTTTTTGGCAGTGGTATGGATACAGTTCTTTTCCATTCTTTTGGCCAAATACCATATGGCATTCAGCCATACCTTTTTACATAGTGCATGATAGATTGTTGCACATTCCTTTCCTTCTGCTTTAATAAATTCAGCTGTTATCTCTTCACATCAAGGTGATTTACTATTTTTCAGATTCTTTATTGCCAATAAAATTCTTCTATTGTCGGTTCGGGTTCTTTCTCCTCCAATAATGATTCACACTGTTGATTTCTGCTTTCACAGTCCCTTGTTTCATACATTCCTCTGTAATATTTCTTCCATCTTTCTAGAATTTCCTCTGTCTCTGTCAAGGTATTCCCCATCTCGTCACAAATTACATTTAGCTTAGGTGTGACATTTCTCGTCAGTGTCTTCATTTCTTTAAACATTTCACTATCTCTTCCACACTTCCGATGTCCTTCTACTCTTTCACAACAATCTTGTATGTATTGTTTTTTGTCTTTCCTTATGTTTCTTCACACTTCTTTTGTTAAAGATTTATATTTCTCTTTGTTGTTGTTTGTCACTTTCCATTGCGTTTTCAGTTCTCTACGTTGTTTTATCAGTTCTAATGTACCTGCTGTAATCCATCCATTCTTTTGTGTTTTCTTTACTGGAACCATGTCTTTAGCTGTTGTTATTAAGATATCTCTGGCCTGTGTAACTAAATCATCTGGTGTCATCTCCTTCTGTACAGTCATCAGGATTTCGAAACGGTTCTTCACTTCTATACCATAATGTTCTGGTATTTTTGTAAGATCAAAGTGGAGTGGTCTTCATCCTGTAACTGTCTTTTTTATCTCTATCTTCATGTCTGCTATTAATAACTCATGGTCCGTGTCACAATCAGCACCTGGTAAAGTGTTTGCTGATGTTATACTTGATCTCCACTTTCTTTGCACTAAAATGTAATCTATTTGATTCTTGGTTTTCCCATCAGGTGATCACCACGTGTAAAGTCCTCTTGGATGTTGTTTAAAAAGTTTGTTAGCAATCATTAGCTGATTTTCCATGTAAAAAGTCATTAGATCGTCACCTGCCTCATTTCTATGTCCTATGCTGAATTTCCATACAACATATCCTTCATCTTCTGTTCTTTCTGAACCAATCTTTGCATTAAAATCCCCCATTATTAATATAATATCATTTTTCTGTACCTGGTCTATTGTCGTTTGCAGTGTGTTATAAGTCTTCTACTTCCTCTTCTTCTGCTGCGGATGTAGGTGCATATATCTGGATGATTGTTACATTTCTAGGAATGCCCTTAAGTCTGATTGGGAGGATTCTATCACATACTGGATTGTAATCTAATAATGCTTTTAATGTTGATTTGTCCAAGTAAAAAGCCACTCCATTCTTTCCTCCTAATTCTCCACCAGAGTATAATAGCTTATCATTCTCGCTCTTGAAGTGTCCTGATCCTTTCCATCGATGTTCACAGATTCCCAAAATGTGTATCCCCGTTCTTTTCATCTCATCACTTATTATTTGATACTTCCCATCATACATTCCATGTTCCTACTCTTATTTTTCTTTTTAGTCAGGATTTTGTCCGTCATCACAATTACTAGCACAATGTACTTCCCCAGTGTTAAAATTAGGTCTATCTGGCCTGGGTGCCTCACCACTAGATCTTTTTCCTGTTTGACTTTCCATGACTGGTGTTTGTTATATTTCCAGAAGATAGTTTACCATTGCTTTCCTTCCGAGCAGTGACTGTACTAGTCAGTGATCGTTGCCATTGTCCCTACATTGAGATCATCTGCCTACCATCATAGAATGGTGGCCATAACCAACATTATCTGTCGGCTGCTCTCCCATTCCATCCACCACCTGCTCCTATGGCTTCATGTCACCCTGATCGGGGGGCAATACGGGTACTCCACCTTGCCCAAGGGTGTCCTGTAGACTGACGGAGGTAAGGATGTGTCTTACTTCTACTTTGATAGGGGATACACCTACCCCGCTAACTAGACCAGCAAGCAGCAGTAAGAATAAATGGTGAAACAACAACTTGATTTGACATAAAACAACTTGCATACTGAAAATATAATGTTACGGAAGATGTAGACAAAGAATATTACGATGCCATAACAACTGGAGGTTATGAAACACCAGAGATTAGATATGCTGATGACACAGTATTACTGTCCACAACACAAAAAGGAATAAAAAAACTAATTATGTTAGTCCGTAAGAATAGTGAAGAGCAAAATATCTATCTTAATGCGAAGAAAACTAAATTGATGACAACTGACAAAACAAACAAGGCAGCCGATATATGTATCAATGAGGAAAAACTGGAAGAAGTGGAGAGTTTTGAATATCTTGGATCACTGTTAACTAATAATGGAGATACAATGAGGAAAATTAAATGGAGAGCATCTATCGCTCTTCAGAAGTAAAACAATGAAAGAATCTGTGGAGGGGAACAGACATAACTGCAAAAAGCAAGATTTTTAAGGTCATGCATCTTTCCCATCGCAACATATGCCTGTGAGACCTGGACATTTAACAAAACAGCAGAAAAACACATAAATGACTTTGAATGTGAATTCTACGAAGAGTTCTTCAAATATCATGGACACAAAAAGGAATAAATATATATGCAGGAAACTCTCTACTGTAGAGAGCGGAACAACAACACATCTCCTTCAGATCATCAGAGGAAGTACCCCCCCCCCCTCACACAAGTGGTTCGGCTCTATTAAACTCCTGACACTCTAAGGGGGGTGGGCCCCTCTGGGTCATGACTTCCAGAGGTCTTGTGAGTTATTGCTTTTTTTTTTCTTTTTCCCGGTCCCAGGATTGAACCCATGATCTTCCAGTTGGCACTGCACTTTTGAAGTGCGTCTTTAGCGATTTAGATACGGAGGACTGGTATTGGTTGTGACAAATGAAATTACTTATGTTCCCAATGCTTGTTTCGTTTCGCATACTCCACAGCCAGCATGAGGCCTTTTCTGCTGTTTCTGAAAGGCTTTTCAATGTCCTTGCCCTTGGTTGTCCCTTTATGCCAGTTGCTTACATAGGGCATATGCTGATGTTGCTACATCCTCTTGCTCCCACTTCTACAGCTATCACTTTTCCCCTGATTCCTGCCCCCTGCCTCAGTTGCTTGACCAGATCATTGTACTTCTCAAATTTGAATAAATGCTGTTCCTCTATTCTAGTTTCATATGGGACCGTAAGCTCGATCATTATTAATTCCTGTTTTTCTGTGGAGTACACTACAATGTCCGGTCGCATTCCTGTGTTTTTGTTGGCAGTCGGGTATTCTCTTCCTCCTGGAAGGTCTGCTATCACATCCCAGTCATTTGTACCATCTAGCAGTGATTGTAAGGGAATGTCCATGATTTCAATATTCTACGTCGTACCAGCGCCTATGAAGTATTTAGGTGGGACCTCAACTCTTTTCCTGTTATTTGCTTTATTTTTTGCCCTGTCTACGATGGCTACTAGTTCCTGCAGCACTCTGTTGTGCCGCCAGGTGTACCGTCCTTGCCCTAAAGACACTCTACATGCTGACAGCACATGTTCTAATGTTTGCCTTTCGTTGCAGAGAGGGCACTTTGTATCTTCTGATACACCCCATTTGTATAGGTTGGAGCCTGTAGGCAGAAGGTCATAAGTAGCTCTGATTTCATTCATTCATTCATTTTCATGTCCCTTGCGGAACTTTCTTTTCCTAACAGCACTCCTGTAGGCCCCTCGGTTGTGAGCAAGATGGCCTGCTGCTGATGCATCCATTTGCTGATCATCAACGTTGCCTTGCAGCCATCTTTGCTTTGGTCTTCCTTTCTTTGTTTTTCCCATCATGTACCTTTCCAAGACGGTCTTCTCTAGATTATCATGACGTTTAATGTGTCCAAAGTATTTAAGTTTTCTCTCTTTAATCCTCTTTTCTAGCCAGCCTTCTTCAATATTAAGTTCTTGTAGTATGAATATATTTGTTCTTTTTTGTGTCCATGATATTTGAAGAACTCTTCTGTAAAATTTACATTCAAAGGCATTTATATGTTTCTCAGCTGTTTTGTTAAATGTCCAGGTCTCACAGGGATATGTTGCGATGGAAAAAAGCATGCCCTTAAAAATCGTATTTCTGTATTTCTGTCTGTTCCTCTCCACAGATTCTTTCGTTGTTTTACTATCTGAAGAGCGATAGATGTCCTCCTTTTAATTTCCCTCATTGTATCTCCAGTATTAGTTATTAGTGATCCAAGATATTCAAAACTCTTCATTTCTTCGAATTTTTCTTCATTGATATATATATATATTTATATATATATATATAGATATGTATATACACACACACACATATATATATATATATGTATATATATATTTCAGCTGCCTTGTTTGTTTTGTTAGTTGCCATCAATTTAGTTTTCTTCACATTAAGATAGAGGTTTTGCTCTTCGCTGTTCTTGCGGACTGACATAATTAGTTTTTCCACTCCTTTTTGTATTGTGGACAGTAATACTGTGTCATTAGCATATCTAATCTCTAGTATTTCATAACCTCCAGCGGTTATAATAATAATAATATATTTATTCAATATATTATTCAGAAGTTTTTTTGCAAGAGTTAAATCTCAATGCAACTAGAATCATATAAAGTGAAATCAGTTTATGGCATAAAATTCTCATAACAGTAATATCAGACTGAATCAGGTAAAAGATGAAGCAAAAGTTAGCACTTGGCACTTACAGAAAAGCTAGACTTCATTCAATGTTCGTTACTTTGAAGCGACAGCTGTGGTGACCGTGTAAAGTGTGAACAAAAACAAAGCAAAACACAAACAAAAGAAATTTGAAACTTTTTTTTGTGGTGAGCATATGTGTAAAAACATGGGAGACAACTATGCGAGCCCTATGTGACGTTTAACGGCAAAAGAAGGATGTAAGATGTAAGATATATGGAAAAGTCGCAAAATCAACTTACTCAATGGATATAATACGTAACAACAGGTTGTAATAACAACCGAAAAAAAATTAATGTATGCAACAACAAAATCTGCAACAGTTCAGTTGATTACACTGCATACTCCATCATGGAATTTATTTCGCTACAGTTATTAGGCCATAATAGAATATAGATTTATAGAAGAGAAAAGTTAGACAACTCATCATAGAATGGGAAACGTAGTATAAAAAGGGTTATGTAACATAGAAGCTTGGTGGTTAGGTTTATTCCCCTTGAAGTTATTTTTCCCGTGGGATTCGTGGGTCACGGATAACATATGACAAAGAAAAGTGTGAGACAGAAATCAGATGATTTGCGACTGTTGAAGTTTTGAGCTCAGATAGGATAGGTTAGTTAGTCTGTTTTGTGAGAGAATGTAGTTTCTGTGTGCTGTGTTAGATTAGCAGAGGTAGAAATGTAGTTAGAAATTTATTATATGTTATTTTGACTTGGAAATACGTCTTGTCATGTGTTCTTTGATTTGCCGCTGTCTTAACCGTCACATCATTCATCGTCATTGTCATCCAGTGCACCAATAAAGCATTAAAACTTTATATCGCAGCTCCTGTGCTGCTATTTGCCACTGAGAAAATGACCGTTCCTGGGATGCAAGTCTGTGAAGCGGATAGTGAAACAGACAGGTGAAAGAGTATTATAATCTAGAATGTAAGTGAAAGAGTATAATTTGACTGGATGCATTTCCACTAGTATAACATGTTCCAGCTATTATATCAGTGTGATAAACAAATAGGATGCGGCACTGGTTTATCTGATAGACAGATTAGATCTCATAGAAAGATACATACATTCTATTGTAAGGCCACTGAAATCTATAGGGTAGTTAAATTTCAAAACGTAGATATTACCAAAAATGGGCGTACGCACAGATGGGTGAATTGTGACTACACAATTATGAATTGTAACATAGACAAAAGGATCAATTTTTTTATCAGTTCCGTTGCGGATTGGACATTGTCCAATTTATAAATATATATGCGTATATTCAGCCTTTGAAAGGCTATTACTTGCAAATAGCTCGATACAATGTTCAATATCTTTTTAATCTTAGTGGCAGAAAATTTGGTGAAAAAAACTAGACTAATTAAGGAAGACAATTTATTGATTATTTTAACATTAAAATTATATTACGTGTTGTCAGAAATATAAGAAATTAATTCGCGAAAGTTTATATAAGTTTATTATTCTTACAGTTTATGATTTTCGTATTACTTATATATTTTTTCAATTATGCTTCTATTTTGATATATTGATATATTTTGTATATTTGTATATATTTATATTTTTAATATGTTTCTGTGTAAAAAAAAGTTTGCTTTTAGTAGCGAAACTGTCCTTTAGCTATTTGTTAAATAAAACATAGAAGTTATGCACCAAAGTGTGAATGAAAAAAAGGTTAAAATTTTTTTAAAGTAACTAAACTATCACTGATTCTCTATTTTAAGAAATTTCTTGATTACCTTTCCTAGGCGGACGTCTCATTGCATTCATTAATACCTTCATGTCTTTTCTATCGATTCTGTAATCATAGCACATATTTAGAATGTAACTACCCTCCTCCCCCAATCAACTCCCTCCCCCCCCCCACCACAAGATTACTGGTCTGTTGCCCCACACGGTATCAGAGTTTCCAGCCTATGCGTATGCTTTTATATGTGAGCGTGGCGGCCTGAGCCAAGTATCAGATTGCCTTTAACGATCACACAAGGGGCTGTGTCGGTAACGTGCAAAACATGAAGCCATCAGGACCGCCTGGCTGCAATTTTATCGCTTGGAATAAAGTGAATAACACCAGCCCAAGTTGTAACATAGAGTGCATTGACAAGATTTACTGTAGGATTTTTCTGAGACCGCAGTTGCTCTGTTGCTGATTAGCCGAACAAAAAGGGCAACGGAGACAAATAGACAAACGCAACTTGGACATCATTTTTAAATTGAAGAAAATGATGAAGAAAAATTAATCAAGAGAGGAATACCAATCGAATATATTTTCTGCATGCAATAACTACACTGTTGTTTGTATTGTGCAGGCAGGGCTATGGAGAATTTTTACGCCAAGTCTTCAACTCCGACATCTGAGATTTTCAACTCTTCGACTCGACACTTTCACATGTGAAAAATGTATGTAACTTACTAATAATAAATTTACTGTAGTAAAATAAAACATAATCATCACCACAAATACCATCAGATTCTTATATTGACCGAACATAAATATATTTATTTAATCACAATTTCTAAACATGAAAATTTTCTTAACTGCTATTAAAATTATATGAAATAACATATATACTTAATACATTTTAAAGAAATATTTTTTTAAATCCACAGTATAAATACTAAACCAAAGAATACATCAAATTAAGAGTATTACATAAACATAAGTCATTTCTACTTATAAATGTGTAATAATAAAGTACAATCTTACTGTGCCTTGTACATTGAAGGCACAAACTAACTGTAGGTGATACAGCAATACAAGTAACAAATACTTCACAGCAAAATATTCCATATGTAACAGCATTCACCTAAGTTAGGAAAACGACAACAAAAGGAAAATAACATGAATGACAGTCACAGGGGTTCAGCAGTCTGATCAAACAGTACCATTAACAGTAAAACGTTAATGTACACAACAGGCAAAGTCATCAGTTACCAACATTCTTCAACAAATTAATATGAGAAAAACAACGAGGATGGAATCCTGATGAATGAATGAAGATGAATATTAATGCGCGACATGAGAAATCAATACAGTAAGACAGAAAAGGATTCTGATGAACATGAGTTCGCCCCAGGAATGTGCGCGTACCCCCCAAAAAAAAACAACGGCATACTAATCTCACATCACCAATTCATCCAAACTGAAAAAAACCTACATGGCAACGTGACTAACAATCTCTCTTACTATGTCCTAAAAATGACAAGCAGACAACTATTCCTACATTCTAACTGGACTTCACAAAAACTACATCTGTGTCTTTAAAAGGGCAAGCAGAGAATTATTCTTACATTCTAACAACGCTACCAAACAAAAAAAAACTAGACACTAACATGCCTACTCTCGATAAGATCTCACGAACTTCTCCCTGAGATCCGCGAAAATAACCTCAGCTGGACATCACGCAGCTTAAAATAACTACGGAGCTGTCGAGACAAGGGCATTCACTCTGTCAAAAGAATGACATCGTTGAAAACCTCTTTATGTCCTATATACTGGAACAATAATTACAGAAATATAAGATATTTCTTTAGTAAACATTAATACAAAATTATAGATTATAAAACACGAAATACACTAATGTTAACAAAAAGCAACCTTATTTCTTCTTTTGAAAAACAGACATAAATATGATGTAAAATTCCTTATCACTTTTCAACATAGTCCTCATCATTTCCCATACAGGACTGCCACTACTTCGCTAAAGACTGGGTTCCTCGATTAAAAAAGATTATTCTGACTGTCCTGTAGCCAACTATGCACAGCCTCTTTAGTCTCTTCATCCGTACTGAACTTCTTCCCGACCACTGCCTCCTTCAAAGGTCAGAACAAATTAAAATCACTTGGTACGATGTTCGGATTAATATACAAGATGTGTAAGTCACTCCAATCACAGATTCGTAGTTTGTCGAGTTGTTGCATGTATTGTGTGTAAGGCTGCGTATTATCACACAGAAACAACACATCAGAAATGATTAAACCGCGTTATTTTTACCTGATTCAAGTTTTTAGTACTTCTCAAGTAGTTCAGAGTATGCTTTGCTAGGACAATGGTTCCTCTGGGCAGATAATGTCCCAGGACTGGGCCTTCACAGTCTACGATAAGTATGAGCATTAATTTTCCTGCCGGCAGAGTTGTTCGGAACTTTTGTGGTTTCGGCAGAGAAAGAATGTCGTCCGTCCTTGCTGGTTCGCTTTGTCTCTGAGTGTCTTACTGTATTACTCTGGAAGTAATGTACCTAGCATTTGTCTCCAATGACTATACATCGTGTAAAGCAATCTCCTTCAGCTTCAAAATAGTGTAAAAGAATTTCATAAACAGCCTCACAACGTTCTTTCAGATCAAGGGTGAGTTGTTTTGGTACCCACTTGAAGGAGAGTTTTCGGTACTGCAACATTTTCTGAATGGTATGGTGCACTAAGCCATGACTAATCTTCAGTTCATTCAATTCTCCATTCACCTCATTGATTGTTACTTTATTGTTTCCCCTGTATCATTTGTTCTACTTCAGCGTTAGCCTCTGGCCTGATTTATAGCATTAGTGTTTACATGTCTTAGTAAACATATACTGCTGAGTGAGGACATGAGCAACCACTCGAACATCAGTTCAGGAGAACATAAAACGAACACTGGGAAAAGGAAAACTGTAATTTTTCTTGGTGAACGCTAAAAATATCTAATCGTTGCTTCTTTGATTGAAAATCTTAAGTGTTTGGAGTTATCAACGTGAATTATTTGTTATTGACATCATATGTAACTGGTTATTTAATAACACCTTTTACTTGGCTTTTGTTGACCAAGAAAAAGCATTCGACACAGTGGACAGGAACAAACTATGGGAAGTCCTAAAACAATATGGGGTTACCAATCATCTAATAAATCTGTGTAAAGGTCTGTACAACAACCGAAGTGGCATTATCAAAGCAATAGGGGGACATTCTGAACCCTTTATTATTAAATCTGGCGTTCGGCAAAGTTGCATCTTATCACCGCTGCTATTTATAACATATATCGATAACATCTGTAGTGAAGCTGGACTGTTAAGGAGAGCAAAAAAAAAAAAAAATCAACAAAATGAAAAAGAACAAACAGAAGACGACATAACCATAAACGAACTATTATTTGCAGATGACCAAGCTCTAGTTGCCGACTCAGAAGAAGGCTTGCAAGATCACATTTATAGATTGAATGATGCATGCAAAGAACACAATAGGAAAATTATCCTAGGCAAAACAGAAATCATGACCATCGCAACAGTAGACACACCAATAAACATTACACTGGAAAACTATACTATGAAGCATGTAACGCATTTCAAATACCTTGGAAGAATTTTCTCAACAAATGGAAAAATAGGCATAGGGATCGAAAACAGGTGTAACAAAGCGAACCAGCTTATCGGGCAAATGGCTCCCATACTAAACAACAAGCATATTTCACTGGAAATCAAAAGAACTATCTATAAGACAATATTCATACCAACTTTGTGCTACCAATGCCAGGCATGGACGCTGACAGCAAAAGACAAAAGGAAAATTACAACAACTGAAATGCGATTCTTGAGAAGAATTCTTGGAATATCAAGAATGGACAGAATCAGAAATAATGTCATAAAGTAGGAGTCGAACCCGTTCTGAACTATATTCAAAATAGCAAATAAAATGGTTCGGTCATGTATCACGTCTACCAAAAGAACGTGTACCACAGAAAGAAATGTTTTACAGACCACACAAAGGCAGAGGAAGTGGCCGCCCATTATAGCAGTATATTGAATGTTTGGATGTAAGATAGATAACTCATCTGAGAATTGGAATATTTGTATAAAATGAGTTATCTTCTAAAGTAATCAGCTGTTTGTGAGTAGAGTCCATCTCCTCTGTCTCGGGGTGCACGAGGGTCACGCTTGAGGAGTGATAGGAAAAAGGTCAGGTGAGAGAGAAATCATATGACTGAGGGACAGTTGTGTTTTGTGTATCGTCTGAGATAGACGTATATGCAGGAAACTCTCTACCGTAGAGAGCGGAACAACAACACAACTCCTTCAGATCATCAGAGGACGTAGATTAGGGTGTTAGAAATGTTGTGGTTTAGTCAAATAGATGCAGAGTGTATTAGGCTGTTCTGATGGCGACAGTAGTCTGCCGGGAACATGTATTGTGGAGATGTTCAGTCTCGTGTCCATGGATTTTGTTCATGCCTTTTGTCGTTCTCGTCATATCGCTCATCGACTCATCGTTACACCGTGCATCATTAAAGTCATTTCAACTGTAAAGTTGCTGCTTCTATATTGCTATTTCCACTGAGAGAGAATGAACCTGGGAGTAAGTAAGTCTGTGAAGTGACTAACAAAACAGACGCAAAACAACGTAGAATAGCAATGTAAGAAATAACTAATTGTGGACAGTAGTGGAAATAAACACAGAAATGAATAGCAGAAATGAATCTACAGTTTACATTCTACACACAGAAGAGCAGGAGAATGAATCACCACCCGAGTATCCTGCTTTACCATGCAAACGATGGTACAGCAGAGTCCCTGAACATCTCAGTATACGAAGCCAATAGGCGAGCCATTGAGAGACAATTGCACGTCACCTCTACAACTAACAGTAAATGAGGAAGAACAAGACAAGACAAGATGTAACTGGTCATCTGTAACCTCAGTTGATTTGACTTTGAATGTTCGTCTGTTCTGGTTGCTTCTGTTTGTTGTTCGAAGAGACTTTATTTTACTATATTTTCCTCACGACAGTTACGTTGTTTTTTTTTAAAGTACTTACTTTAGAAATCAGAGGAACTCTCATTCATTGTGTGATGTCGGCCAGAGAAAACCGCATCCGTCAATTCTGAAACCTCATTTTAAAATTTCCTATTTGTTTATTCATAAACCTACTGAAGCGACACACACGTGTACCCATACTGCATCATCACTTTGCGATCTAGGTTTCTCATCTTCACTACCCAAGAAACGAATAACTGCACGCTGATCTTTCATGCATGCTTCCGAATACGTGGCCATATTTGATCTGATATCCTGACGTCGTATTTCCCAAATGGGCAGCGTGTCTCTGCGCCCGCGCGCGCACACACACACACACACACACACATATACACACATATCTAGAGAGCCCCGGCCGAACTTATATGTTCTACAACTACTATTCGATTTAGAATTTGTATAACAATAATAAGTTACTTTTTGACTAGCCATGGTATTTAGTTTATGAAGGAAAAGGAAATTTTTTTTAAAATGTTGGTGAAAACATACAACGCATTTTCTTTTATGCATTTAATATTTTAAATAAATCTTTTTATAAAAATAAATATTTTCAATAAGACCCCGGAAACAGATGGATAGATGGAGTTATAGTAGCACTCACGAAATGAGGCATGAACATCACTGAAGTCACTCATATGGTCCAGAAACGCCAGTTGCATTATCCCAACACACCCCCCCCCCCACACACACACACAGATATACCTCACGAATAGGAAGAATAAAAATAAAGTAAGTAAGTAAGAAAGTAAACAAATCTATGAAAACAGGCTCTTAACCAAGAGTCATGAAAGGACGATTTCTTTCTTTCTTTCTTCTTTCTTTCTTTCGTTCTTTTAACTTGTAAAAGCTCTTAAGGTGGAATGTGAATGTGAATGTGAACTGATATCACCGAAAAGTCGAATAATTTTATAAATGATGGATTATGCAGCATTTCGATAAAATGAGACAAACAGGAATTATAAGAATGCTGGAAGATATCAACATAGATGGGAAAGATCTGAAACTCATCAAAAACCTATACTGGTAGCAACTAGCAGTAAAGGGAGCATTCCAAGGCATAAAACTGGGAGTGAGACAAGGATGTGTTCCATCTCCTGAACTCTTCTCCTTGTACAGCGAAAACATAATAAGAAATATAGAGAGCTTGCCAGGAATATCAATTGGCGGGTACAACCTTAACAAATTACGATATGCAGACGACACAGTTCTGATTGCTAAAAGTGAAGGTGGGGGAGGGGGGGGTACAGACTCTTCTGGACATCGCCGTTCGTGAAAGTAAAAGTAAAGGTCTCAGTCTGTATAAAAAGAAGACTGAAGTAATGGTCATCTCAAAGAAAAGAATACCACAAAAATGAAGCATTACCATCGATGGCACAGAACTGAAACACATTGATAGATTCAAGTACTTAGGAACAGTTATGACAGCTGATAGGAAATGTCACAACAAAATAAAAATCAGATGTCAAGACAGCATTCCAGAAAATGAGAAACATCTTGTGCAAGAGATCCATATCAATGGAAACAAGATTCCGAGTACTGTGAAGCATGGTCCATAAATAAGAGAGTACAGCGAGAAATGGAGGCTATGGAAATGTGGTTCATATGAAGGATTTTGAAGGTATCATAGACAGCTAAGAAAACCACTGAAGAAGTCCTAAGAGAGGCTGGAGTTAAAAAGCAAATTACAGCAAAGATCAGAGGCAGACAAGCGAGATTTGTAGGACATTTTCTGATAAGAGGAAAATTGGAACACGCTGTGGCAACCGGAAAAATTGAAGGAAGAAGAGACAGAGGAAGACAGAGGGAGAAGTTACAGAGTGCGCTAGGAAGAAAGTCACAGCGGATCTCGTAATAAAGTCTAAATACAGGAAATTATGGAGAGAAATGATCGCCTACGGCACGGGGCATTGCACTTGATTGATGGAAAACAGATGCAAAGAATTTCTTCAGGCAGATCTTTCGTCATCGACGTCCTCAGATCTGAGCTAATTATCTTAAGAGCTGAGAACAACTTCTCGGCGCTAACTTGAGTCGGTAAGTGTAACCACAAGAGTAACATCCGGACATTGTAGTGTACTCCACAGAAAAACAGGAATTAATAATGATCGAGCTTACGGTCCCATATGAAACTAGAATAGAGGAACAGCATTTATTCAAATTTGAGAAGTACAATGATCTGGTCAAGCAACTGAGGCAGGGGGCAGGAATCAGGGGAAAAGTGATAGCTGTAGAAGTGGGAGCAAGAGGATTCGTAGCAACATCAACATATGCCCTATGTAAGCAACTGGGCATAAAGGGACAAGCAATGGCAAGGGCATTGAAAAGCCTTTCAGAAACAGCAGAAAAGGCCTCATGCTGGCTGTGGAGTATGCGAAACAAGCATTGGGAACATAAGTAATTTCATTTGTCACAACCAATACCAGTCCTCCGTAGCTAAATCACTAAAGACGCACTTCAAAAAAGTGCAGTGGCAACTGGAAGATCATGGGTTCAATCCCAGGACCGGAAAAAAGAAGCAATAACTCACAAGACCTCTGGAAGTCATGACCCAGAGGGGCCCACCTGTCAGGAGTTTAAAGGGCCGAAACACTTGTCTGAGGGGGGGGGGGAACTTCCTCTGATGATCTGAAGGAGTTGTGTTGTTGTTCCGCTTTCTACGGTAGAGAGTTTCCTGCATATGCATACATATCTATAGAGCTTCAGGATATAAAGAAATGGCTTCTCGCACTGTTGGGTTTTATGAACAATGATCAGTGCATAAATCAGTTTCTTTGCAGCAGGTTATTACCTGATATTGTGTGCAGTTTCCGGTTTTTGCTATTAGAGGAGAAACTTCAAATGAGACTCTCGTCGTGTTTTCAATGTTAAAACCAGTTAATGAGACTCTCGTCGTGTTTTCAATGTTAAAACCAGTTGCAGTGTTTTTTCACCACGTTCTTGCTGTATCGAAGCTTCGTCTTGAAGCTTTCGTTCTTACTTCTCAAAAATTGATGTTCTTTGTGACACGTGCTTTATTTTTAGTATCGAGATCCTTGGAGTGCCGATAGTTTTATGGTCTCGTTGGAAATACATTGTAAGATAACATACATTGTGATTGTTGCTTGTCTTCAGGGCTTGTACGTGTGATCCTATGATAGACATTCCAATGGCGGCACTGTTTAAGATGAATGGAAGAAGTTTCATTTTACTTTGAACGTGATGCATCTTCACCAACATCATCAGTAATTTTAATTTTCACATTAAGCAAGAGATCCATCTTCGGCTCAACCTAAATCTGTTGTTACAAAACTAACCGGGATAAAACCGACAAGTCACTTTTACTGGACAATAAGAAAGGGATTTTATTCCCGGAAATCGATTTTTAAAAAAACCTAGAGAATTCTTGGAAACAGAACTCAAATAATGCGGTGACGTAACATCATGTGATTTAACCAAGAGTCATGAAATGAAGATTTCTTTCCTTCTTTCGTTCTTTCTTTATTTCTTGCTTTCTTTCTTTATTTGTTTCTTGTTTTCTTTTAACTTGTAAAAGCACTTAAGGTGAAATATGAATGTCAATGTGAAATGACATAAATGAAGAATCGAATAATTTTATAAATGATGGATTATGCAACATTCATATTTAATGGGTTTCTTAACAACTTAGCGAATTTTGTTTCCACGCTGTTGTCTAAAAGTTTCCCACTACTGTACTGCGCGACCAATTTTACGGCATAAAACACGAACGGATTTGAGAACTTTGCATCAGTGAACTTTGCACCTGTGAGACCTGGGCACTTAACAAAGCAGCAGAAAAACACATAAATGCCTTTGTATGCAAATGCTACAGAAGAGTTCTTCAAATATCATGGACACAAAAAGAACAAATATATCCATACTACAAGAACCTAATATTGAAGAGGGCTGGCTAGTAAAGAGGATTAAAGAGAAATATTTTGGACACATTAAAAGTAATGATAATCTAGAGAAGACTGTCTTGGAAGGGCACGTGATGGGAAAAAGAAAGAGAGAAAGATCAATTCGAAGATGGCTGCAAGACATCGTTGATGATCTGCAAATGGATGCATCAGCAGCAGGGCATCTTGCTTACAACCGAGAGCCCTATAGAAGTGCTGTTAGGGAGACGAAGTTCCGCAAAAGACATGCAAATGAATGAATGAATGAATTGGACTGCATAATCTTTCCCTCCTTATTCTTGGTACTATTTACTTCTATTTCTTCTACACCATCTGAATGAAACGTGTCTATCTCGAAATTATTAGAGACGCAGAAAACATAATGGCTACAGATTAACTCGTAAACTACGGATGTGTGTTAAAAAACAGCTTCAAGTAAAATGAAAAATCTTTTCTTATATTCTCATCAAAGCTGCTGACAACACTCACAGCCTTTATTTCTGTCTGTTTGTCTGTCTTTCTCTCTCTCTTTAGTATAAACGTGTTTACAATGTCAAGAAACGTATCTATTCTGCTTTTCTTTCTGCTTCTTACTTCACTGAATGTCTTCTCTATACGAACTTAGTCTCTAATACTCTACTGTTTTTCTATCAAACAAAACATTGTTTGGTTTTTTAAAAAATTCTCTTCAGAGATCTCCTTGTTTTTGTTTTCTGTATTCGTGTCGATACGCGTAGGTCCATTCATTCGTTGGTCTGTATGCTTTTCTATATTTTCCTCTAGACACAAATAAACCATCGATTTTCAGTCCGTCTCGATTTCACAATAGTTGGGGAAAATCGAATGCCTTGAACATTGTGCGAGACATGGCTGTCTTTAGTGGAATACGGGACACAGAATGTAGGATTCTGATTGTGTAGTTTAGCTCCTATATTAATGCAGAAAAAAAATGTTAAAGCTAAACTCTTCAGTCTAAAGTTCTTTTTTATTCACCGAGCAGAGTTCATCTGACACTTTCGCCTCGTCGCCTTCTCACGCATAAGGATTCAACATTCTCAGACTATGTACACAATTTTGGCCTGTATTACACATTGAGATGGAACATTTTCTTGACGCACAGAAGACACTGACCCTCATAAGATGAATACATAGACTACACATGCGTTGCACATTTTAAGGAAAATATCGATACATATAACACTGCATGGTCAATCAGCAAAAATCAGCAAAAATGAAATCAAGAAAAATTCATTACCTTGTTAAGCTCTAAGGAATACTCCTCAACTTCACTCTCAGATCCTTACATGCTCTTACCATGGCGTCGTCACAACTCGCACATTCTCCTGCATCAAATCCCACCCCACCCCCACCACACCCCCCCCCCCCCCGCTTCACACATCCATCAACATTTATCCATCAGGCTCGCGGCAACGCTGCTCTCTCCTACTCACTCATTCGCGTCATTTTTCTTTCCTTATGTTGCAGCGTCTTCATAAAAACCAGACTTATCCTTCATATTCAAAGCTACTATTCCCGACAAAATTATATTATTCACATTAAACATTGATACTGAAAATAAGAAAAATGCAATCAAACTAGGTCAAAACATGGCCTAGCATGTTATTTCCGAGCAGCGGCTATTTTTCCCTGCATCTGGAGTGGCAAGAATGAGAAAAAAATTCAAACTAAACCAACCACTGATCCGTACACATCATAATCACGGGGGGGGGGTGGGGAATTCTGTGAAAATGCACATTAAACTTCTGGATCTGCCCACATCACTGCCACTTGTGTATCTAGTCACATTTCTGCTACCTGTATACATCATTTCTTCGTTCCGGCGTTATGCTTCTAGAACTCTCGGGACAGGTACCATATTAACAGCTCCAAACAAATATCGTTCTTCTGCTGGGTTCCGTCACTGATTAGTCTTAATGAAGATTGTTCTAAAACATTCTCAACCAACACTGCTGGCGAGACTCTTCAGATGCCACGCGTGGAGTGAGGCTCCTCCCGGTCAAGGAAGAAACTGCGGAAAAGAAATAAGGGTTGCTGTGCGGCGCCGATATGAAAACGTGAAGAAAAGGATAAAGTGAAGTTTAATCTGTATACCCAGTAGTATCGCTGCGAGAGCTACACATACCACAGCGCCTCTGCTCTAGAGGCCGGCCATGTCCGAAATACACCTACACTATTGAAATATGCCTAAACCGGTATACACCAGGGGTGAAACTTGATAGCTAGGCATGTCACGCCACCTCCGCTCTAGAGGTCGGTCACGCCCGATATACACTTATACTGGTGAAATATGCCTAAACCGGCTCACACCAGGGGTGAAACTTGAAGGCTACACATGTCACAGTACCTCAGCTCTAGAGGTCGGTCACGTCTCAAACACCCCCATACTGGGATAATATGCCTAAACCGGCTCAACCCAGGGGTAGAGTCACTAGTGGTGAGGATTCATCCTCCTGGACAAAAGCTCCATCCTATTCACAACTAGGAAGGGAAACGGCCACAATCACAAAATGCTGAAGTCGGAGACACTGGACCAGGGCAGTCTAGATAGACAACCACCTCTCACCTGGCGGGGATGTATGCGTATCCTAATCACGCTGAGGTTTTCCAGTGAGAAAGTCCAACACTGGACTGGATGGACAACCACCTCTCACCCGACGGTGATACACGGGTATTTCAAAACACGTCGAGGTTTTCCGGTGAGAAAGTCCAACTCTGGCCTGGGTGGGCCACCACCTCTCATCCAGCAGGGATATACTGATATCCACACGTCGAGGTTTTCCGGTGAGAAAGTCCAACTCTAGACTAAACTGGTGCAACGAAAACCACGGTGTCACGCAATCCCGCTTCTGAGACCCACCAAGAATATAGGCTCAAGCCCTCTGAACCTCTTGTGGTCCTCTCAGGGATCTAGTGTGGTCACGGGACTTAACGAGGACCACAGGCGTAAATTCAGTAGGATCACAGTGCGGTCTTGGTGGTAGAAGCGAACGAAGAAGAAGATGAAGATTCTCAACCAAACTAAGCAGAACTTTCCCGTAATAATGACAGACAAAATCTTCTACGCAGTCGTCTACACTGAAGGTTCTCATGTCGGGGTCGCTTTTCCCTTGGCAGCCGCCTACCAACGAGAGAAGGCTCGCGACGACTGCTACCTTACCTCGTCTATATTCATCTAAAACACGAGCTATTCCGATTGTCTCCTGTTTAATTTTTACTCCTAAAGTTAATGACTTTTCTTGCGCATATAATTTTGTTGATATCTCCCCTAAGCTAAACTGCATCTCATACAAGAGCAAAGCAGACATGATACAGGAATATCAGATTGTTCGTATGTGTCCGTGTTAAGAAAAAAAAACGTTAAAAATATAGAAAAATAGGAATAAAAGGAGAGAGAGAGAGAGGAGAGACAGACAGACAAAGTGGATTTTTTTCTGAATTAGTGTTGAATTTTTGGGGTTTTTTTATCTGTGTGAAAATCTGAATGGAAACAGTGTATTCAAGTTTTATTTTGTAATAACCAGACAAACTTGTAAAAGTAATATATTGAAGCCTTCTACAATTATTGCAACAACAACAACAAAATTCAAGAAGTGTAAATTTCATGATTATGTAACCTTTAATTACGCTTGAGCTGAATGATATTTACATTTCTTGAATTCACTGCTGTAAAGTAGGACTGTTAGTAATAACTCTCTTCTGATACAGAATCTTGAGAAGTAGTGCCACATGTAATTGGTGATGAAGGTGTGCTGCTATTCAATCATTTGACGTCTAATGGAATGACTGTAAAATTTTTTGAATCACTGCTCAGGATCAAGATAATAAATCTGTGAAATCCCTTACTATTTGTTTCATTGATACACTTAAGAAACATAAGACACCCAGGGACGCATCTCCAACCTAGACAACAACAGCATAGCAGGACTTAACAAGAAAGCGTTCAACGGGACCAACGTAGCAATAGTAATTAACCAATAGAGTAACTTCAACACCACGACAACAGTTTTATTAATGGGATGATGGAGGATGACTGGTGAGGATGGCAGACTCAACAAAATACATAAAACTGGCTCCACTCTTCTGCATGAACTATGCTTGCCATGTGGGGAGGGATTGGCCACAAAACCCCCCAAAAAACCCAATGTCTAGAAAAGGACCACAAATCAATCAGTACCAGCAAAATGCCATACCTTACTGATGTCAGAATAAGCCCAACAACGAAATCCCCATACATCAGCAAAACACATCTCTCAACAACTAAGCACTTATCTGGCCAATCAGTCTACAGCTGCCAAAAACAAAAATCTGCTTCTGTCTTAATAAGGACAGCTGGCATTAATCTCTACATGAGACAAAGTCACTGGAACACTACAATCAAACAGTCACGAAAAAAATCAAACCCATGACTCCAAAACCAGAAAAATCATTATCCTAACATGGTGCTCACTAATGAACAATCCCAATAATAAAGATCACTTTTTCTTAAAACTCTGGCTCTTTTGTAACTCACATTTTTCTCTAACAGCCTCTCCCTTCTTGTCCTGCTCTAACCTAAATTAAACTGACAGCTGTTCTTTCACGTCTGCTTCTGCCGTCTGCTTCTTCCAATTTGTTCAGTCTCCGTGCTTTCGCGTGCAACATTGCAGTTGTCAATTTTGGCAGTGCACGCCCTAACCTCTGACACCTAAGTCCTCAAATAGATTATCCTGAGGTGTAACAGGTGAAGACTACTCAATTCACTTTTTTTCTTTAACTACCTTATCTCCCCTTACCATAGCTATCGTTCATTCTAACTATTCTAACAAATATACTGTCACAGCTGCAAGCTATACAGCAAGATCACTGTTGACTAATTTACAAACAACTTTCTTCTTAATCACTCGCCTGCCAATTCGTCCCTGATTCGATTCTGCACTTTTTTTGGAGGGGGGGGGAGGGAGTGGGTAAGAGCGGAATATTTCGAACCGACCAGCACCGAGGTTAACCAAACTTCAAAAATGGGCATTCGGGGTTTTTGTAAGGAAATAAAGGCGGCGTGGACAAGTGCTAGCATCCCTGCCTCAGACGCTGTAATGTCCTAGAAATGTGAAGACACGCAAATGTCACGGGATTTTCCACCCTAAAGGATAAATGGAAACCCCAGTCAACTTTTGCTAGAACATGCTTCCCTTTTAATTCTTAACTAGTAATCTTCAATTACACTTAACAAAACGGCTTAGAAACACATAAATACCTTTGAATGTAAATGTTACAGAAGATTTCTTCAAATATCATGGACACAGAAAAGAACAAATATATCCATATTCATTCATTCATTCATTCATTCGTTTGCATGTCCCTTGCAGAACTTTGCTTCCCTAACAGCACTCCTGTAGGTTTCTCGGTTGTGAGCAAGATGGCCTGCTGCTGATGCATCCATTTGCAGATCATCAACAATGTCTTGCAGCCATCTTCGCCTTGATCTTCCTCTCTTTCTTTTTCCCATTATGTACCCTTCCAAGACGGTCTTCTCTAGATTATCATGACGTTTATTGTGTCCATACTACAAGAACTTAATATTGAAGAAGGCTGAATAGTAAAGAGGATTAAATAGAGAAAACGTAAATATTTTGGACACGTTAAAAGTCATTATAATTTAGAGAAGACCGTCTTGGAAGGGCACGTAATGGAAAAAAAGAGAGGGAGATCAAACCGAAGACGGCTGCAAGACATCGTTGATATTCTGCAAATGGATGCATCAGCAGCAAGGCATCTTGCTTACAACCGAGAGGCCTATAGGAGAGATGCTAGGGAAGCAAAGTTCTGCAAAGAACATGCAAATGAGTAATGAAGGAATCTTCAGTTTCTCGAAACTGCGTTCTCCTGATATCTTAGTTCGCTTTATTCTATAAGCTAACTCAGTTCTAGAAATTAAATATTTAATGATTATAGAAAGTATTGACCGTTTTCTTTGCGGTTGAGGAGGATCAACACATTTCTATAACGCGTTAATCGCTGAAAGCAGATCTGAACCATCAATATCAAAGTCACATCACATACTATCGGAGAATACAGCTTGCATATTCTTGCACTTTTCTAGCACCTTTAATTTTTGTTAAAAGATAACTTATAAAGACATCTAAAATTGTTGAAATAAGTTTTCAGTTGCTCAGTTACATCCTGTTTATTCTGACATAATTGCCTTATTTATAGTAACTAAAAAGTAATTTAATGTCAGTGCATTTTCCTGTGAATTTTCTATAATCTCCATTTGTTATAGGTTCGGATGGAGACTTCTGTGGTCACCTGACCAGAAAAGAAAGCCCAGACCTCCTAAATAAGACGAGTAAAGGCGGGGACACTGGGGAGGAAAAAAAACAAGAAAAGCAGGCTAGGATCAGCAACTGTCCGACCCGAACACAGCAATTTATCGGTACGTCTATTGTAAGTTTGGTGAAGCCACCCGCACAGTACAAGTCAGCTTAAAGGCCAACCTACTGATAGTGATGAGCTATAAAGAGGGCTTAGTGCAATGCTTACTGCAATGTTCCAAGGTAAGACATGAAGATGGCATCAGACGAAACATTGTTGACTGGACTCACACAAGAGCATCTCAAATCTTTAAAATATACTCTGGTAGGAGACATCAGGTTCAGCGAGCCACAGCCGCACCACATTTGGGATGATCGACACATATTTCATTCAAATATAGATTTAATGACGAAATGATGATGATGATGACGATTATCATCATGATCATGATGATGATGCCAGTCTATATTACTGGTGGAATACTAGAGAACATGAAAATACTGGCTGCAAACAGCAATGTCTAGTCCACAAAGACGAGAATACTAGAGACATGGTCTGTTTCTCTCGTTAACTTAACAAGTCATGATGAACACAAAACAATGCTCTCCTTCCTAGAGCCAAGACCAGAATCTATACTTACACACAAACCAAGCACCAAAAGCTCCCTCACAATTTCCGTGACCGTGAGTTTCTACTCAAAACTCGTGCAGATTGAGAATGACTAGATGCTTCTACACGCTTATAACCTCAGAGGGAGGTGAAAAACAAGGGAATGAACCCCTTAAATCTGAATAACAGGACAACAACCCACGAAAAGTTTGTTCTGTTACAGCTATTAGTCTTTGTGCAATATGAGAAATTATTTCACAGTGTTCATTAGTAACCGATAAGGTTAAACTTATTCTTCAGATTGAAACGATCGGGAGGTTAATTCGGGCGAGGGTCAAAGTGGGTCGTGTGTACCTGTAAACATTCTTGACAATCTCACTTAAGAAGACTACAAATAATTTTGGTTGAGGTAATGTGTTATTTGGAGAAATAACGTCAGTTGACAATTACTTATATACACAGTGTGTGGACAGGATTATGTTTAGGTTTTTCTAAGGTTATGAAGTAGCCTGAATCTCTCTCTCTCTCTCTCTCTCTCTCTCTCTCTCTCTCTCTCTCTCTCTCTCTCTATGTGAACCTTAAGTGCCCTGGGCACATGGGGCTTCTGCAAGGGTTTTCCACATATGCCTGTCCTTTGCTTTTTTTCTGCTTTTGCCCAGGTGAGCCCTTTATTGCTCAACATCCTCTCTGTTGTTCTTCTCCATGTCTCTTTTGGTCTACCCTTACTTCTGTTCCCCTGTGGTGTCCATCTTAGTGCTATTTTTGGTAATGAGGTGTCAGTCATTCGGAGCACATACCCCAACCATCGCCTGCATCTTTCCTCAATAATTGCTGTCAGTGGTTTCATCTTCATTTCTGCCAACAAGATGTTATTTTTTATGGTGCTTGGTTAACATATTTTTCTAATTCTTCGTAAAAATTTAGTTTGGGAAGAATTCAACTTGTTTTCTATGTTCTTGGTGATTTTCCTGCATTCACTTCCATAGAGTAGTACACTTAGAACATTACTCTTAAATATCCTGATTTTCGTATTCATGCTTAGCTTTTTTAGATTTCCATATAGTCTGCAGCATAGCAAAAGCCTGGTTTTCTCTAGGAAGCCTGAATATACCTGAATAATTATAAGGGTAAACTTTAAAAGTCGTTCATTTCCTCATGGATATTTCAGCCTTACTGACTCCCTCCATATTCAGTGCGAACTCTTTGGTACACAGGGTGCAAAGGTGTGACTCCATGTGTACTGTCAGGCAGCAATGTATGTACTTATATATCTATGTATGAATTTACTATGTGAAATTTTGTATAATCATTCAGAAATTGAATTTTTAATCTTGAATAAAGAAATCAGCTTAATCGAACTTGAGACACATCCAAACATGATCTGCTCTCTGTTTCAGTAACTACTGAAGACTATGAACACTAACTGTACTGTGGGGGAGGACGCATGGCGCAGAATACCGCGAACGAGTGGACATGGCGTCTCACCCACACAAAACGTGAGTGCTATATAATTGGGAAGGTTGCTGGCACACGAGGAGAAAGTTTAGAATCTGTCGCTGCTGAGCCGTGTCGTCTACCATGCATCGTGATATACTCAGTCCACCGATTCACACTGTTGATTAATATTGTGTCACGGAAATCATTATCATATTTTGTCCTGAAAATCATTACTACATGGTGTTATGGAATCATATCTGTGCTGTGGAATATCGTTACTGTCGTTGTTCGTGAAGAATGTCAATGATTTTGTCGAGTCCTGTCGTATTATGGGCCACATCTAGGTCCAGCGAGCGTATTCCTGTCATGTGGTTATGACTGGAGTGAGATCAGAAAATGCCCAACCCGGCAGCGTGAGCTGCACAATCAATGAGGTGCATGAAACCGGTGATTCGATAATTGGAGGAGGCACAGGAGGGCAGTTGTGCAAATATTTCAGTGCCTGAGCACCTATGAGGATATATATATATATATATATATATATATATATATATATATATATATATATATTTCAGTGAAATTTGCACATCAGAAGATGTGTAGTTGTATTCTAGTGCATTAGCACAAAATGTTGATGGGCGTGTTATGAGGGGTGGATTCGAAACAGCAATGGCTGCATATGTTAATGAGTGCGTTAGCACATGTTAGTTTTCATGAGAGTATAGGCTGGGCTTATGAGGGCCAGTTGGGCCCAGGCCAGCATCAGGCATATATATATATATTAGTTATGCTTAAAGGTGTCTGTGTTACGCTGATGACGCATGCCATACTTGAATGTGTTACCTTGATGATACATGTCATGCTTGGATGTGTTCCCTTGATGATGCTTTATATTTATGTCATGCTTGTTTATCATGATGACACGTGTGGATATCCTGTGTATGTCATGTCTGTGTAACGTCACGTTATATATGTAGAGAGTTTAATAAATGGTTATAACTTGATATAAGGACTTGAAATTATGTATTTCATGTTTTATTGTGAAGTGTAAATGTATATGATGTGATGCATGACTGGCATACAGGATCCTCGGAGAGAAATCCTGGGTTGTAGAATTTGTTTTAGGAATGGCCAGTCCCAGTACGGTAGTACACTGGCTATGGATCTGTGGGTTTCAGATGAGCTTTGATCCTGTCCCCCACCCCACCCCCAATTGTCCCCAATATGTGGACTTAGCAACTAACTGGGTTTACAGTACCAATCAATTGTTGGTTCTAACAACTTCATAAAGTATACAGTCCTTACACTCCTACCCATTTTCCCACATATCCTTGTCTCTTTTCCCTTTAATATTAATTTATTTGAATGTTGGTTCAATAGTTTTTGTTCAGGTGCAACTTATTTTGTAGTTGTTATGGCCGAATGCAACTTAATGATTTTATATCTATTTATAAATTCAGTGAGTCCACTAAGTTGTCTATCATACCTCCATATGTCGAAGTGTCTTGCTAACAATGTTTGCAGCAAATGAAATATCAAACCACTTCACCATTTTTGCCGGAATTATGTTTTAGGTTTCGTAGTATTCCAGTAGCTGGGCCTCACTTTTCAACTTTATATCCTGACAACTGTGGAAGTAGTGAATTCTTACTATTAACAGCCTGGTCACTAATCCTGTATCCTACAGTTCCATGTCATATGTGTGATAATATTTTTAGTGGTTTTCATATAATATAGCGCATTGTATAGTAATTGTTTTCCTTCTTTTTGAGGAAGCAGCAAAATAGTGTATATTATTTTAACAACTACAATTATTCAGTAAACTCTACTGTAGAGAGCGAAACAGCAGCTCAACTACTTCAGGCCATCCAGATGTCATTCCGTGTTAGTGATCTCTTCAGGACTTCCTCTTATGTTGTCCATTGACTGGCCTTGGTGCCTGTTGGAGTGCCTTCTGGAAAAGACCCGCTTATCATCCTCTGTATTCCTTACTTGGCTGATGATCATATCCCTTTTTTATTTACAGGCCTTTTGACCATCATTTGATTTCACCATGCCCTTCTGCTGGTCTGTGTGTATCCTATATTTCTTTCACCTCCCTAGCTGCTGTGTGTTCCTTGCTTACTCTCGTTTTCGTCCAATTTTAAGTATTCGCTGCACTTCTCGTACCACCGGATCTGTAGATTCTTATAGCATCATTACAAACCTTGTCTTTCCTATCATGTATTCTTCAATCACAGATTTGAATGGTAGCTGAAGTTTGCTCGTCTTGCAGTACAGTGCTACATCAGTTATTCCAGGTGGCATGCCCAACCACTTTCTTATAGATTTATTTATCTTCCTTTCCAGTGCCTCTACTGTTCTGGTACTTCGTAAATGAGTAGCGGCCATATCAATTTTGGAATCAGATTGAACGGTGAACTGGAGGCACCGTATTTTGAACTTCTCGCTTTAGATGATATTTTGCAATGTCTGCCAATAAAAGATTTAAACTGTGACATTATTCTTACATCTTATATCTAACATCCTTCCCATGACGTTAAACGTCACATAGGGCTCACTTGGTAGTTTGCTGAGTTTTCCTGTTTTCAGCGAGCTTTTAGACATCAAGTAATGTTATTCCCATTAAACTGGCCTCTTAACAATGACCTCTTTAGAGTTTCACGTGGTCGACTTCTTTTTCTTTGGTCTTTTGTGCTCCACTTGAAACCTGTTTTGGGATTCTCTGATTGTTTCTTCTCATCATATGACCGATATATGTCCTTCTCCTTTTTCTGATCACCCATGAGACAGGTTGTTGTTCGCTCATCTGCCTTATCTCTGCGCTGTTCTTGAGTTCGTTCCACTTTATACCGAGTATTTTCCTTAGGCATTTGTTTTCAAACGAGTCTAATTTCTTTTCTGTTTCTTTAGTTGATTTCCAGCTTTCGCATACATAAATGAGGGTTTGCATTACATTTGAATTGAATAATCTTAGCTTGGTTTTTGTGCTATATGTTCTCAAGATTCTTGAAGGTCAATGGTGTCTTTGCAATTCTAATTCTAACTTCTTCTCTGGTGTCACCATCCTGATCAATGTAGCTGCCGAGATATGCAAACTGGTTTACTTCTTCAACAGCTGTTCCTTCTATGGAAGGAATTTTTCCTTTGTGGTTAACAGACTTTTCGTTATGTTTGTTTTTTTCCTTGTTACTTTCAAGTCCTATTTTCCTAGCCGTTCAAGACAGGGTATCATATTTTTCCTTGCACCGAATTTATATTGTCACTTATATGAGTTATGTCATCGGCAAAATCAAGATCTTCTAGTTGGGTCCCATGTACACGATGCCCGTATTGCCTGTGAAACATTTTTTTTATTATGAAGTCTGTGGCAATTCCAAAAAGCAAAGGAGATAGTATACATCCTTGTTTCACGCCTGTTTCAATCTGGAACTATTCGTTCATTCTTTCTTCTGTGTTGACTGCACAAACTTATCCATTGTACAGATCTTTAATGATGTTGACAATTTTTTATGGTATTCCATTTAATCTTAAAATTCGCCACGATGAATCTCTATGTAGGATATCAAATGCCTTTTTAAAGTCTATGAAGTTCAGGATAAGCGGTTTTTGCCTTTCAGTGTGTTCTTCAAGTATTATTTTTAGAGTAAAGATATGGTAGAGACAGCTTCTGCCTTTTCGAAATCCTGGTTGTTCTTCTCTCATTAACATTCACGAGAAACAAAATAGGCTCTTGAAATGTTCTAAAAATCGTGATAGAGCTTGTTTTACTGTCATATATCCACATCAGCATATCCTTAGAGAGAGAAATTACAGGAAATTGAACATGAAAAGTTCATTATTTTATTTCTGCTTATTTTTTGTCCCAACCAAGCGATCTGGGCAAGCTATTTTAATAGATCGGCTTCGTTTGGACAGTGACCTCATTGTGCTTTATGGCTCCTGAGAAAAGTTCGACATTTTCACGTAGAAACATGGGTACGTGTGGCATGTCTATGCTGCTTGAATTTTAGTATAGTCTTTCTATGACTCTGAATCTATATAGCCTGGATATGCTCATCACCCTTAGACTGATCTGTTCAAATTTAAGTTCCTTTATGATTTCCCCTGGATACGGAATGTTATTTTACATTTATCAGTTCGTAAATGTGTATCTTCTAAAGAAGTTTTGGAGTGGAACACACAGAACTACAAAAATAAGACTTTTAAGGGCATGCATCTTTTCCATCACATCATATGCCTGTGAGACTTGGACACTTAACAAAACAGCTGAGAAACACATAAATGCCTTTGAATGTAAATGCTACAGAAGAGTTCTCCAAATATCGTGGACACAAAAAAAGAACAAATATATCCATACTACAAAAACTTAATATTGAAGAAGGTTGGCTTGTAAAGAGGATTAAAGAGAGAAAACTTAAATATTTTGGACATATATAAACGTCATGATAATTTAGAGAAGACAGTCTTGGAAGTCTTAATGAGAAAAAGAAAGAGAGGAAGTGTAGAATATTTTCTGTATGTTATCATTGAATTATAGAAGGTCATAATAGTGCTTCTTCTGGATGGATGAAAATGATAGACCAAACTGTGGCTTGGTTGGAATTCCCAATTTCCTACCTCTTTCACATCCCAACAATCCAAAAGATTACTACTCTGTGTCAGGAGCAGGGCTAATTTTTAGCCTACATATGGAATGTGATCCACGCTACTCTGTGTCGGGAGCACAGTTAATCTTTAGCCTACAGATTCAGCACGGCTAATAGTTAGCCTACAGATGGGGTACGGCTAATAGTTAGCATAGAGATGGAGCACGGCTAATCTTTAGCCTACAGATGGGGCACGGATAATACTTAGCCTACAGATGGGGCATGGCTAATGTTTAGCCTGCAGATGAAATGGGACCCGCGTTACAACTTCACGGGGCCCCTACTTCCACAATGCCGGCCCCTGGCCTAACATTTAACCCAGGATCTTTACTTTCGTGGCCAGTTGTTTTTAAATCGACCACCCCCATGCAAGCATATATATCCAAACTTCTAAATAATCCCTCTTCTTCCATTCCAATCCATCCTCCACCAATAATCAGTTGCAAAATCCTAAAACTATTTTTATCAAAACAAAACTAGAACAACTCTATTACTGAAATACATCTCTCCAAAATCAAGCAAAATGTTTCCCAAAAAAAACTCACACATTACACAAAATTAAACACCGTCCTCCACATATCCTTTTTTACAGCAGCAGTTACAGCTGAGTTATCAGCTATCTTGTCCCATAGAACGGAATCAACACAAACAGTTACTCTTCTCTTAAACAAAACAGAAAGGAACGAACCCGACGCCGATTTCTGCCCGCATCCCCACACATATATCAAGCTTCAAACAATCCTTCAATACTAACATATAAGAAAAGCACATCTTCTGGCTCAAGTAAAAGATTTACACTCACATGGATCCGCCATAGATTTGTACACAATGAAGCAACAATGTGAGTTAAAAGAAATAGTATTCCCAATACACTACGGAAAACACACATAGTTACATATCTCCAACAATCAGTCTTTAACTAACAATGTAACTCAACCAAAAGTATATTTATACAACTAAACTCTTCAATAAGAAACTCTCAATATATAACTCATTAGTTTTCTTATTCTCAACTCGTTAGTTCCTAAAGTTTGAAATGTCACACTTATACTGCAAACACCATATGTTGACTGGACATTACCTGACACTTACATCTGCGAATATTTTACACAAACGAGGCGGCTATGAGATCATCGCTAACAAAACAATCATACTCACGAACCCTAGTAACAAATGGCAAGGAAGCAGGGAGATAATATGAAACTGGTGAATAGGACAAGACCACGAAGGGAAAAAACACCTTTATATATATATATATATATATATATATATATATATATATAGAGAGAGAGAGAGAGAGAGAGAAAAGAAGTTGGCGGTAAGGAGGGGAAGCTAACAGAAAGAAACAAGAAAGTAGAGAATAAATCGCAGAAAAAAGTGGAAAACTAAAGAAGTTAAAGGAAACTGAAGACATTGTTAATTCCAGCTGGGTGGTAGCTTCCCTCCCCCTCCTTACCGCCACCTTCTCTTCTTTTCTGGTGGCCTATAGCTTTTTTTGCCACCCCCCCCCCCGGGTCTTGTCCTATTCACCAGTTTCATATTATCTCCCTGCTTCCCTGCCTCTCCCCACAACTCTTCCCCCTCTTGACACCTGTTTCTCTAGCGGGTTACAGGTGTCTAATTCTCTTCTCCTTTTTGTCCCCCCCCCCAAAAAAAAAACTCTTGTTTTTCTTCGCCTTTTCTTTCCGATTGGCTTCATCTACTTTCCTCTGTGGTTTCTATGCCTCGTCTGGTCTGAAGGACACGCATTCTTGTGTTCCTACTCTCTGAAGGATGTCACACAGATACATTTTTCGTTTAGTTATATGTTTTATCTTGTTTTGTGTATGTAATCCTCGAAAAAAAGGCTCACGCCGAAATATTGGATGTTGTATGTTTTTCATTTATACATTCCCATCTTACTCTCATATTTTCTATTCGTTTTTTTCTCACTTACTCACTCCTTCTGCCGAATTGTAAAACTGCATCATACACCTCTATCTACCTTTATTATTTGAACCAGTTTTACTGCAGTTGCCATCCCTTTTATCTGGCATCTTGCTTACAACTGAGAGGCCTACAGGAGAGCTGTTAGGGAAGAGAAGTTCCGCAAGGGACATGTAAATGACTGACTGAATGAAGTGTGTATCTGTGTGTTTGAGAAAGAGAGAAAGAGAGAGAAATATGATATTCTAATTTCTAACTTCTGTAATACAAATCTTTCGATGTGGTGTTTATGTTAAGCTTTTTTTAAAATCAAAAACAAATGTCTTAACCAAATGTTTCTATTCAGTTCTTTTGCGCACGAAGTAACGCCTTCTCAATACATCTAGAAGGGGTAACTACTCGTACGAGATTATCCGATTAATTTTTAATGCGTTATTTCCATTGTCACAATTCACTGTTAAAACTAATACATTTGCAAGGGATACTAGGCGTTCATTTATTCATTTAGAACCCATAACATTATTGTGACAAAGAAACAAACATTCGAAAACCTCTCCAAACATCTTCATTATCATCCAGACAATAAAAAATTTCAGACGAAATGTCTATATTTATAGGGTTTTCTCCTTATTTCTTTATGAAAACCAGTGCAATAATATTTCGTGAGAATAGCAGTTTACTCAATAATAAATTCCTTTATACTTGTGCTAAGTTGTCTTCTAAACCTTTCCTTAATAATGTAAGCAGAAAAGACCTGTACAATCGTTGGCGCTCAGGATCAATTACCCCTGTTTGTCATTGTATTTACGTTATATCGCGTGTAATTGTTCTACTTTTCCGCGTTTGACGCACACCATTTTACTAGGCTTATTCATATATACAAGATCATTGCCACCTCTCTCTCTCTCTCTCTCTCTCTCACCACCGTTTATTTAATGCTTTGTCAACACCTTACATGACTAGCTATTATTAATACACTTTGGTATTAACTTGCGCCTATCACCATTACTACACATTTATCAGTACCTAAAATGTATTTTTTTACGAAATGCCTAATAATAGAAGTGATTTCACTGTTTCAGTGAATTTCATATGAAATTAATAAACTTACGTCTATAATAGTGGTTATGTGCCCAGTGACTTGTTTAAATCCACGTTTATAGTACTACCAAAGAAACCAGGTGCAAAGGAATGTGATGACCACTGGACTATCAGCCTCTCATGTCACATAACGAAACTACTTCTGAGAATCATAATGCGAAGAACAAGGAAAAAAGATAAAAATGGAAACAGCAGATGAACAGTTTGTATTTGTTGAAGGAAAGGGAACACACAATGCCATTTATGTTTTACGAACACTAACAGAAAGAGCTTTAGAAGTACAGAAAGATCTCTACTTATGCTTCATCGATTACACCAAGGCATTTGACAAGTTGAAACATAATGAAATTATTAAAATGCTTGAAGACATCAATATAGACGGCAAAGACCTGAAGATTATAAAGCATCTATACTGGCAGCAAGAAGCAGCAATTTGAGTTGAAAATATAACTGGAAAATATCAACATATAAAACAAAGGGTGCGACAAAGATGTGTCCAGACCTTTTTTCTCTGTACAACGAGAATATTCTAAGAAAGATCATCACAGAAACAGGCATAAAAATTGGAGGATACATTATTAACATATATAATGTTAATATAAAAAAATGCTGACGACACAGTACTGATAGCTGAGAACCAACAAGACCTGCAAAATCTCTTGGATAAAGTTGCCAAAGAAAGTGAACAGAAAAGCCTTACTTTGAACATCAAAAGACAGAGACTATGGTTATATCTAAGAAACAGAATCCACCAACATGCAGTATAAAATTAAATGGAACTATTCTAAAGCAGGTGCAGAAATTCAAATACCTTGGAGCAGTAATAACTTCAGATGGGAAATGCAGAACAGAAATTAGTAACAGAATAGGCCAAGCAAAGACTGCATTTCAGAGAATGAGAAACATATTATCTAACACATTCTTATCAATGAATGTTAGAAAACGAGTCCTAAAATGCTATATTGAAGCTATCTTATTATTTGGAAGTGAATCATGGACAATAGGAAGATATGCACAAAAATCATTGGAAGCACCAGAAATGTGGTTTATTAGAAGAATGTTGCGAATCCCCTGGACGGCAAAAATAACTAATTAAGAATGTATGAGAAGAGCTGGAGAGACAAAAGAATCTTGTCAAAAAAATAAGAGAGAGTCAATGTACTTTCATAGGACAATCAATGAGAAGAGGGGGCATTGAAAATATTATAATAACAGGAAAAATAGAAAGAAGAAGATCAAGAGAAGACCAAGATAAATGATACTGAACAGTCTGACAGGATGGTGTGAGAGGAGTTCACCAATTGAGCTTGATGGCCTACATGAAGGATCGTGTACTCTGGAGAATCATAATAGCCAACGCCAGTCGGCACAGCACCTGATGGTGATGATGACGTCTATAATCTAGCCATGTTTTGAATTTTAGTAACTTCCATCCAATATCTCTTGAAAATAAGGTATTCGAAGCGATATTTATGTTTTTTTAAAAATTTGTATGTAAGGACATAGTCATATTGCAAAAATGGTATTTCATTCATTGCATGTCCCTTGTGGAACTTTGCCTCCCTAACAGCACTCCTATAGGCCTCTCGGTTGTGAGCAAGATGCCCTGCTGCTGATGCAGATCATCAGCGATGTCTTTTTGCAGCCATCTTCGCCTTGGTCTTCCTCTCTTTCTTTTTCCATTATATACCCTTCCAAGATGGTCTTCTCTAGATTATCAAAAGTGGCGTAAAGTCATTAAATATTCAACATCG
The DNA here is from genome assembly GCA_009760885.1 of Achatina immaculata. Lineage (NCBI taxonomy): Eukaryota > Metazoa > Mollusca > Gastropoda > Stylommatophora > Achatinidae > Lissachatina > Lissachatina immaculata. The sequence goes on along the minus strand of CM019701.1, from coordinate 20,675,407 downwards.
TATTAAAAATTCTTGATAACATTTTCTAGATCTACACAATATCTATATTTGTCATCAAATCGAAATAATTAGAAAATATCCTTTCTTCCTTGGCGTTTTCCTTTTTTTAAAAGAATTATAACATTTCTGCTTAGTTTTGTGCGTCAAAATATTTTGCTTCTCTGGTCATTTGCAGGTTGCTCTACTGTAACGCGATATGTTTTCTCAAAAAGCACCGTATTGTGAAGAACACCTCAATAAAAAGCACAAGGGCACATGGGAAAAATGGAGTTCAGGACATACCATGAAAACCTTCGTTAGCGATACATAAAAAAGATAAAATTACCGGTAGCACATTTTTTCACACTTAACGCTTAAGAAATTAAGAAATGATGAAAGAAACAAGATGAAGGGGTAGATCGAAACAGAGATGAAAAGGCAACACAGAAGAGGATATAAAGGAAATTGGTGTTACCAGCTGGAGAGGGAAGATTAAGAGTAGAAAGGAATGGAGGTGAACTTTATCTGCAGCAATGAGCCTTCATGGCTTGGAAAGCAGAAGAAGAAGGTTTAAGAAATACATAAGTATCAAATACATTTGCAATTTACAATCTCAAGCTTGAAATAGGTGACTGAAGAGTTGGAACTTGTGAATTATTACAAAGGGTTATCTGAAATAGAACAGAAAGTTGTAACAGCTGATGTGGATGGGTTTGGTCACAGTCTTCTGTACTGACCCGAAAATGTAAATCCTATTTCTGTCCGTTTTGTTAACATCCTCCTTTCGTGTATGTAAAAAATGTCCTTGTTCAGATACCATTAACGACTATTTTGCCATGCCCATCAGAGTCATTATCTTCAAGTCATTGCATATTTCTTTTTTTTTCCAAGGTAGATAAAAGTTCAAAAACTTCTGCCACACTAAGAGCAATTGATAACTGTGACGTGTAAAGCTGTCGTAGTGTAGCCTTTTGCTTTTAGTCAGTTTCATCTTTATCATTCTCCACTTTCATCTAACCATCAGCAATAAGTTGCAGGTCTTGTGTGACAGACAGACAGACAGAGATTGCAGAAGACATTTAACATTTTCATTTCCCAGTTCCTCCAGTCCTTAAAGATCAGCACAGTTTACTTTTTTATTAAAAATTTCTCTGAAGGTTTAAATCCTCGAAAATCACTATTCAAATCCAGGAGAATTTTCCACCGCATTCTTTTGACAATATTTCCAGGCTTCTCCGGTACTGTACTATCAATGGTTATTTTGATATAAATCACTTTTAAAATTCTACATTTTTCGTGTTTTCACTTTCATTAGGTACAGTTAACAGTATTAAGCTAAATTATATGTTGATCAAGGGGCTATATACTAATGACACTTTTTCAAAGGCAAACATACATAATTAACATTTCAGGTTGAGTTTGGCTTTGATGTAGGATGGTTTATTACATTTTCAGTAATTAGAATAATATTGAAAACTAAGTCTTTTTAAAAAATCCCCCACAACAACTGAGAATTCAGCAAAAATTTCAGTACAGATATTCTTAGAGCATTCATCCATTCAGCAGTCATCAAAGTTTGAATTTTGATCTGTTTTCGAATTAGCCATATCCTATATTTCCAAACATGTCCCCTGTCAAAACCAATCAGATAATATGATGTGAACAAATTTTAAATAACCAATTTTTTAAAGTAATTTTTTTTACTTATTCAGTGACATTATTTACTTATTTATTTACCACTTCTGACTTATATTTATTTATTTACCACTTCTGACTTATATTTGACTTAGAAAATTTTGCAGAGCGCTCACCTTGTCTGCAATTTGTAATTCTGCTTCCTATATTTTATGAGGAAGACCAAGACGAAGATGGCTGCAAGACATCGTTGACGATCTGGAAATGGATGCAACAGCAGCAGGCCATCTTGCTCACAACCGAGAGGCCTACAGGAGTGCTGTTTGGGAGGCAAAGTTCCGCAAGGGACGTGCAAATGAATGAATGAATGAATGATATTTTATGTCCTAAAATATATCCTCTTCTTACAAAACTGGCATTTACTCCCATTCAGTTTTAACCTTCATTCCTGGTGTCTTTGAAATACCTTCTCCAACTTTTCCATGTGTTCCACAAAGTTTACCGAGAATACCAGAATATCATCCAAGTATACCAGCATAAGCTGAAAGAGGATATCATGCATAGAACTTTGCATCAACCTCTGAAAGGTGCTGGTTGCATTCGAGAGACCCATGGACATTCTTTGACATTTGTAGAGCCTACACGGTGTCGTGAAGGCTGTTTTTCTCTGTCTTCTTATTCATTGCCACCTGATAATAGTCGCTAGCCAGGTCCAGCTATGAAAAAAGTCTTGCCCTTTCCAGGGCGTCTACATATTCGTCCTCTCTGGGAAGGGGTGTACATCTTTTTTTGGTTTGAGCATTCAGTAAGCGATAGTCTACACAGTCTAACTCCGCCATCTTTTTTCTTGATCGGAATTACTGGCGCCGCCCACGGGCTTGAAATTTTTATGATTATTTGTTTATCTAGTAACGATTTCAAGTGCTCCTGAAACTGTTTGTACAAGATTGGTGGTATTATTCTTTAAGGTTGCTTGACTGGTGTTTCGTCCGTCAAACGTATGATGTGGGAAACCCTATCGGTGAATCCCACATCCATATCGTCTCTCGAGAATAGTTCCTTAAACTTGGTTTGTAATTTGTTAAAGCCCTGTTTCTCGTGTTCTGTTCCCTCGAAGTTCTCTAACTGAACTAGGTGAGAACGAACTTTCCCTCGAGTGAGGGTCATGTGGTTGAGCCGATATCCTGATTTCGTGAGCTTCGACTATCCTGAAATAACGGTCGTAGTCTATCTCTGCCGTTGCAAAATTCCCGAGGCAAGGAACACATCTTCCTCATTTTAAAAATTTACATTCTACACATCACATATTCATCCGTTAAACATAGTTACAGCATTTTGTAATATTAATACCTTTGGTTCCAATTTTGCACCAGGTTCAGATAGCACGACGGCGTTGTCTTTCAGGTAATTCCTTGTCTTCAGTTTTACTGTCTTTGCCATCCGAGCCGATATATACATCTTCTCTGGTCCTATCAACCAGACTCTGGTTATCTGATCAGTTGCTGTCGCCTTGTTCTTTTCTGGTGGGGTCCAGTTTAGTAGCCCCTGCACTTTTGGTATATGCATCTCTTTCCATCCTGTACGTCAGTTTTCTGCATCTTCCGGTGTACCCGTTCCCTGTGGAGAAGTTTTCTGCTCCGTGCTTCGTTTCATTAAAAAACCGGTGCAAATTTTGATTGTAAAGTGACCCTTCCTCTTTCCTTTTTAGCATGGCCAAGCAGACAACGTTTTTTTTTTATTTTCTGTAGAGTATTTTCAAAACTCGGCATCAAGTGGAACGAATTCAAGAACAATGCAGAGATAAGACAGATGACTGAACAACAACCAGTCTCATGGGTGATCAGGAAAAGGAGATGGACATATGTTGGTCACGTGATGAGAAGAAATGATTAGAGAATCCCAAAACAAACTATCAAGTGGAACACAACAGGCCGAAGAAAAAGAGGCAGACCGCGTGAAACTCTGAAGAGGACATTATTAAGAGAGGCCAAATTAACAGGTATAAAATCCTTTGATGAGGTTGAAAGAGTCGCCGAAGACAGGAAAAATTGGCGAACTACTTTGCGAGCCCTATGTGACGTTTAACGGCATGGGAAGGATATAAGATAAGATAAGATTTTCAAGGTTTTGTGACTTATAGGCATACGGACATACCTTGTGACCTGACAGCTGTTACGGAATGTAGCCCAAGCAGATCTAGACCTATTATATGGACTGTAGAAGTAGCTGGAAGGTTATTTCAAACATTATTTTTGTGAGGAATTCCAAATATCATCACATTGAGTGAGTTCATAAATGAACGTAGATATATAAAGCGCTGATGGTAAGTAGACCACAATTTTATTTGTCAGTGATATTTGTGTGTGTGCTAAAAGTGTTCTCCTATTTTTACAGCATTTCTTTTTTTCATAAAAAAGAACTCTGTATTTATGGAATCTTCATACATTTGCAGTTATTTTGATGCATAAAAAGTATACTTTTAACGTGAAAATACTTTGTTACATTAACTTTTCCAAATATACATTTAATTCCGCAGAACTAGGACATCCGCGTTTTTGCCTGCAGCAGGGAAAGAGATATATATGTTCATGCCCACAATGTTCTCAAATCTCCCAGTCTCTTCTACATCTTCCAGCACGTAAATGCTACAATTAGAAAACGTCTTACCAGCTATATGTACATCCGTCACCCAGTATCCTACATAAGGAATTATCACGGCGTTACCGGTGGTTAACCTCACCCATGTATCTTCCTTTAGGACTTGTTCACTAAATTGCTCTCTAAAACATCTTTGTGTCAGTGTGTGACTTGAGACCCCTGAGATTTCGATTTTCTATCAAAATTTTATTTTCTGTTCTGTCGCCCTTCACTTTGACCTCAGAGTCGCTGCCTCCCCCTTCCCCAGCCGCACTCATATAACTAGGGAATGTGCTCGTTTAAATGTCCTGTGGGGCGATCGTTCCTATAGGTCAGTCTTCTTCTTTGTTGTTGCTTCGCTGTTTTTCCTCCTCTAGCCTCTTTCCTGGCCTGCCCGGCCCCTTAGGGTGCCGGGATCATGGTTATGTCTCATCCTCCTATCATCGATATACGTTCTCTTACTGTTATCATAATCTTACTACCTTCGCTAAACATCCTCATGCGGACTGCCATGACCTAGATTTTTATAACCACATGACGAAATATTATGTGAGATGACGAGATAAGACAATTTACAATGATAATTCACAATTTGTGGCAATGCGCACAAGATAAAGCGATGTTTAGCACATTCAGTCCTTTTGTATTGTTCTGTTGATAACCGTGTTCACTAATTTCAGCGAATCGTTTTCTTTTTCTGCTGTCACTAACTCATGATATCGGGCCTACTGCTTTTATTTACCGCGATGTACCATTCTTTAACAAGGAATTATTGTAAATTATTCATATTTGGTGCTTGTTAAATTATATTATTGTTAGTATTCTTGTTCTTATCTCATTGTTCTTATATGCCTGAGTGAAATACTGAGAGAAATTAGAGACACGGATACATTCGACGATAGTAGCAGATGGTAAAAATTTCGGCATAACTTAAGAATCACTTTTACTATCATCCGTCATGGCGCCTCACGATTTATTTCAGCATACAATATGAAAGATAGTATTCTTCAACTGTCTGAAACAAATATACTGTATAGAACTGAATTGAATACTGAATGATGAGCTGACTGAGAGAATACGTGATCACTGAACCTGACTGGCAATTTCCATTTTCATATTACAGTTCTCACTGCGCTGGTCCAAGGTTACCAACTGAGATTTTTAAAAATCTCTCTCTCTCTCTCTCTCTCTCTCTCTCTCTCTGAACCTTAAGTGCCCAGGGCACATGGGGCTTCCGCAAGGGTCTTCCACAAATGCCTGTCCTTTGCCTTTTTTTCAGCTCTTGCCCAGGTGAGCCCTCTATTGCTCAACATCCTCTCTGTTGTTCTTCTCCATGTCTCTTTTGGTCTACCCTTAATTCTGTTCCCCTGTGGTGCCCATCTTAGTGCTATTTTTGGTAGTGAGTTATCAGTCATTCGGAGCACATGTCCCAACCATCGCCAGCGTCTTTCATCAATAATTGTTGTCAGTGGCTTTATCTGTATTTCTGCCAATAAGATGTTATTTCTTATAGTGTTTGGCCAAAATATTTTTCTAATTCTTCGTAAACATTTAGTCTGGAAAGAATTCAACTTGTTTTCTATAGTTTTGGTGATTTTCCAGCATTCACTTCCATAGAGTAGTACACTTAGAACATTACTCTTAAATATCCTGATTTTCATATTTATGCTTAGTTTTTTTTTATTTCCATATAGTCTGCAGTACTGCAAAAGCCTGGTTTGCTCTAGTAAGTCTGCTGTTGATGTCCTCTGTGCTGTCTCCATTTTCTACTACTTTACTGCCAAAGTATACAAATTCATTGACTTCCTCCACTAACTTGCTATCTACTCTGAGTTGTTCACTCTGTTGTTCACATTTTGCTTCATTAACTTCGTCTTTCCTACGTTGATTTTTAGTCCTATGTTGTTTGCATTCTGAGTTAGCTTGTTTATTTTATCTTGCATTTCTTTGTGGCTGCTTGATAACAGACAAATGTCGTCCGCAAAGTCAAGGTCCTCCAGCACCGTGTCAAGGGTCCATTGTAATCCTCTGCGTTTGTCTGATGTTGCCTCCTTCATTAACCAGTTTGTTGCCAAGATAAATAATGTTGGTGATAGTACACATCCTTGCTTCACTCCTGTTTGTACCCTAAAGCTGCTGGAGGTATGTTCTCCACAGATCACTTTGCACTGAAAACCCTCGTATAGGGCTTTGATTACATTCACTACCTTATGAGGGAGGCCATGCCATCTTAGGATTTTCCACAGTGCATCTCTGTTGACACTGTCAAAGGCTTTCTCAAAATCTATAAACAATGCATATGTTGTGCTATGCCACTCATTTGCCTGTTCTAATATTTGTCTAAGTGTGGTCTATGCATGATCTTCCTTTCCTAAATCCTGCCTGCTGTTTTCGAAGTTTTCCCTCAAGTGCTGGTACAATTCTGTTGATGATTATTCTGCAAAATACTTTACTGGTGAGTAGCAGTAGGGTAATACCTCTCCAGTTCCCGCAATCTCTGAGGTCACCCTTCTTTGGTAGTTTTACTATAAGGCCAGTTTTCCACTTCTCTGGAGCTTTTTCTAGATCCCAAATTTGTTGTAATATCCGGCAAAGTTGTTTTGGTGTTTCTGTTTCATCTGCTTCCAACATCTCAGCAGTCACTTCATCTTCACCTGGTGCCCTGTCTGATTTTAGCTTCCTTATTGCCTCCTTCATTTCACTTATTTTTATTGGTCCTATATTGATGTTTAGTTCCATTTTTTTTCCAGGTATGTCTATTGTTTGTACTGCTTGTGTTCTGTTTAGTAGGGTGTTAAAGTGTTCCCTCCATCTTTCACTTTTTTCTCTTTCTCCACTGACCAGTTGTCCCTTTAGTGTCCTTATTCCACTCTCACATCTTGTGCTGAAGTTACCTGTCATCTGCTTGGTGATTTTGTATATGGTTTTCATGTAATTTGCATATGCTGCTTTCTCTGCTTCTTCTGCTAAGTTGTCATAGTATTGACGTTTATCTTGACGGCACGACTCCTTCACTTCTTTGTCTTTTTGTGTATAATTACTTAAAACTTGTTCTTTAAGCCTTTGTGATTTGGTATTCAGTAATTTTTTCTTGATTTCTTTTCTTTGCCCTATCTTTTCCCATGTTGTCTTGCTTATCCATTCCTCTTTTCTCCGTTTCCGATATCCCAGCACCTCTTTTGCTGTTTCCTGTAGCGTTTTATTGAACTCTAGTATGGACATTTCTGGTTCGTCTTGTAAGACACTGAAGCGGTTCTTAATTACTATTGAGAATTTGTTCTTTGTTTGCTGGTCTTTCAGTTTTCCTGTATCAAAATGTATCTTTCTGTGTTCTCCGATTTTGGCTTTCCTTAATTTTAGTTTTATTTTTGCTACCAGAAGGTTGTGATCACTTCCTACATCTGCTCCTTTCCTTGCTCGCACATCTTGTAGTGACCGTTTCCACTTGTTATTTATTAGTATATGATCGATTTGGTTTTTTGTGGTTTTATCTGGGGACCTCCAAGTCATTTTATGGATGTTTTTAAGCTGGAAAATTGTCCCTCCGATGGTCATCATGTTTTCTTCACAGAAACTGCATAGTTTTTCTCCATTTTCATTTATTTCTCCGATTCCTTCTTTTTCCATGATTCTTCTTCTATCTTTATTTCCCTCACCTACTTTTGCATTGAAGTCGCCCAAGATGAGTAGCATATCATGCTTGGGTATTGTTTCTACCGTGGCTTGGAGGCTGTTATAAAAATCTTCTTTTAATTCCTCTTCAGCTGCTTCTGTTGGTGCATAACAAACTATAATAGACAGCTTTGTGAATCTTGAGTTGAAGCGTGCATATAATAATCTCTCATTTATAGGGGTCCATTTCAGCAATGCTCTTGATGCTTATTTTGTTATAATCAATGCTACTCCTCCTTCATGATGATCTTCTTTACCTGACCATATTATTGTATCTTCTGTGTGCTGTGTTGTTAATTTCCTTCTGCCTTGTCCTGTCCATCTTGATTCTTGTATTCCTAGTATGTCTAATTTGTATCTGTGCATTTCCTTGATGGTTTGTGCTAGTTTTTCAGTCTGGTTTAGTATTCTTACATTCTAGCTGCCTATTTGCATCTTGTGTTTAGGTTCCAGGAAGTCTGCAGTCGGGCTGGGGACTTCCAGTGGCTGGCTTTCATCCACAACCTTCATGGGCTCAGTTTCCTGATACGCATTTCTCCTTCCACCTGCATTTGTTTTTTTCCCTTGCTTCTGTTTCTGTAGCAGTCTGATAGTATTTTACCAGATTGGGTTGCTGGCCCTATGCCGAACCCTCCTTAGTCGCCTTTTACGATCATGCGTGGTAGGGTACAGTGGTCCTATTCTTTGCAGATCCCAGGTACCACACGGGGGTTTTAAAAATCTAGATCTAGATAATTTTGGTCCTGCTTAGATAAAGAAAATAGTCATCTAGATGTCAGTTATAAATCTAGGTATTTTAATATTAAATCTAATTAATTTTTTTATAGTTTTTTTAATAAAAACAATTTTTTTTTGGGGGGGGGGAGTGAGAGGGTGGGGGTGGGGGAGCACATCTTCCAAAATCAGCCCTTTCTCAGAATACGAAATCTATGTTTCAGTGTTTAAAGCTCTGCAATTTGGCAACACTTGTAATAGAGGAAGTTAGCTGTTTTAAATAAGATAACAAGTAAAAACTAATTATGTCACTATATGGGAGTTGCCTAGCTCTGGAATGACACTCAAATATCAGCTCAATGAAAGATGTTATTATATAATTAAGGGAGAGTAAGGACTGCAACTTAAGGGTCAGAGGTTAGGGGAGTAATGTCATCTCTGCTAGTGAGGGCAGCTTTGTTCTGAAGTATTATAATTAAATCACCAGACTTTCAGGAGACATTCTGTTATATGTACACCAGTCTTAGTCTTAACTTTCCGTTGTCTAGTTAGTATTTTGGCAAATGAATCAGTGAAATACAGCCGGAAAATTATTCTTGTTAGGATAACTCAACATCCTGGAAACTTTGTTTAACAGTTCCATTGCTCTTAGTGCAAAATGTGTTTGTGAAAGTGTTTAATGGAATTCTTCCTCACATCTCTCTGAAAATGTAAAAATTCAAGAAATACAAACAAAAATTTAGAAAAGAGTTATTGAAAGATTAATTGTTTGCGAAATGGATAATGATGGTTGATGAAGATAATACCAAATCTCATTGTAAAATTTGTCAAGATTGACGTTAAAACAAAATACTAAGATTTGAAACGGCATGAAAAATCTAAGAAAAACACAAGTGCAGTGTCTGTTAAAACTCAAGCGCCTTTGACTTTTATACATGCTTATAATGAACCATCTAGTCTTGAAGGACCAGTTACCATGTTTGTGAGCTGCCATTATGATACTGTGAACTGTGACCATCTTGCTGATTTGTGCAAGCCCAACATTGCTGACAGTAAAAGTGCAATAAGGTGGCACTTATTCATGCTATTTTAATGCTCAGCTTCAGCTTATTAAGACATTATTTTGGCACTTATCAACTTCTTACTGAAGTTTCAAAAACTATCAGAACAACTTAACAATAGCAGCATATCATTAAAAAGAATTCTGCAGGAGATGGATCCTCCACATCATCTTGCTAAGTGGATCCTTCAAATGCTGAAGGCGATGATTGTGATGACCTTCATTTTTTGTGACAGTGTCAAGATAATTATCAACATTAGTATTAATAACATATTAGCATCACTTTCAATAACATTTTCCATATTAATTTTCACTTATATATTATTTTAAAAGACAAAATGTTTCCTAGTTATTTTTTTATAAATACTTTTAAAATCTAAATAGTTCTAGATGTATTTTGAGACAATTCTATATATTTTGTGGGGGAAAAAGGTTGGCAACATTGCGCTGGTCGCATAAATTTAAGCCTTCTAGTCAGCTATCTGTGAACTAACTCTCCCCTGAAAACTACCAACCCCGACTCGTCGGCTATCTCTAACTAACAGCAATCCCATTAAACGTGACCCAGGGTTGTTTATCGAAGGGACCTGAAGCAATCAAATGCGCCCTCTATATCATGTTTTTTTAACCCAACGGAATATCAGGTAGGCATGCCAGATAGGTCAAGTCTGGGATCAAAAGACTCAGTCCGATGGAGTAACAGGCTTTTTTTCTGAATGCTTGAATGTGAGCTAAACCTAACATATGTTGGTACCAGAAAATATAACCGCCTCCGCTGCGTTACCTGTCCTGTAGTCTGGGAAACGAAAACGATCACCTTTCTCAAAACTATCCTCACTCTTCATGAGGGATTCACATGCGAGTCCCGTAATGTGATATATGTCATCGTATGCAAAAGATGTAGGATAACGTATATTGGTGAGACTGGCCTCAGATTAGGGGACCGCATGCAGAAACATATGTACGATATCGCCCAGCATGCTTCGAAACCAGTCCCAAATCATTTCAATGGGCCTAACCACAGAGGCAAATCTGATTTTCTGATTTTCCATCAATGTCACACAGATGACACAAGCCGCCTACCGCTTGAGAACCGCTACATTCAGGATTATGGGACGTTGGAACCACATGGGTTAAACTCTCTATTCAGCTACACCTTCTTATCTCCCCTTCATTGTTTCTCTACCCTCCACCCCCAGTTATGACCCACCGACCACATATCACAGGTCTCCATTTAAACAGTCTCTAAGGCTTACAATGCTCATTTCTGGCACACAGCGTCGAACAAGCCACTTCTTATAGTTATAGCTGAATGCTCTATTCATTACTAATTTTTTTAATAGCATTCATGTGAATCTATACTTTATCTCCTCTCTCTATTTCTTCGTCCTGTATGTTTTTGTATGATTAAGGCTTACGCAGAAACTTCACAACTTTGTAGTCGTTAAGTAATAAAGCTGCTCCTACTTTTTTCCTAGTTTATACATTTTGGTATCACAGCTTTACTGCAGTGCTTCGTGTATAGTTGTATACTTATACACTAACTATTGTATGTTACTGAGATAATGCAAGTTCGTCGATCAGTGACAATTTTACATATATTAATGCCTCTCATTATGTTTTCGCCATATAGTGAGAATAGGTCAGATAGTAGCACACACCGTTGTTTTAGGTCTCGTTTTTATCTGTTGATATTCACCAATATCATTGCTGTTCTTTGATTCCAGTATATTCATTCATTCATTCATTCATTTGCATATCCCTTGAGGAACTTTGCCTCTTTAACAGCACTCCTGTAGGCCTCTCAGTTGTGAGCAAGATGGCATGCTGCTGATGTATTCATTTGCAGATCATCACGATGTCCTGCATCCATCTTTTGGTCTTCCTCTCTTTCTTTTTCCCATTATGTACCCTTCCAAGAAGGTCTTCTCTAGATTATTATGATGTTTAATGTGTCCAAAATATTTAAGTCTTCTTTGTTTAATCCTCTTTATTAGCCAGCCTTCTTCATTATTAAGTTCTTGTAGTCTGGATATATTTGTTCTTTTTTTGTGCCCATGATATTTGAAGAACTCTTCTGTAGCATTTACATTCAAAGGCATTTATGTATTTCTCCGCTGTATAATTCCAATATATACTAGTAATAATTTTCATATCTTTTCAATCATTGTATAATAGCTTTTGTGTAGTCAGTGAAGCATGAGTATGAATTTTTTATTTATTTCTAAAGACCGCTATACTTTGTATTAAAAACACAAAAATTTGCTTTACTCATGTCTCTTCCTTTTCTCAGTCACATTGTACATATTCACTGCCTTATTTCATCCTATTCTTAAGTTGTGATTGTTATGAGGAGTTTTGTTGCGTGGTTCATTAAGCTCAGATTGTGATGTTTTCATATTCTGTTGTTCCAGCTTTGTTTGGAAATAATGGTTACTATCTGAATAAACCTAATGCCAAAAACCCTGCTTCATAGATTGTATTTAAGTGACTAGTTATTTTTACTCTGTCTGGATCATTTTAAAGCATGATCATTTATCTTTTGACGTTGTCTGGTTCTGGCACTTTCATAGCTTTCATAGATTTCAGTGCATTTCTAACCTCAGTTTCTAATACAGGTGGTTCTTCATTGTTATATTGATATTGGGTCTTCTTGCTATTATATAAGTCTCTTATGCGCTTTGACCGTCTGTCATGATTTTCTGTTTTTTCAGTAATGCCTTTCCCCGCATTTGTTTGTCAAGCAAGCTATTACTTTTCTACTGCTTTTCCATCAACGTTCCTTAATGTTTTTTATGAATGTCTTTCCACTGTTACACTGTTTTTGAACCTCATCACACTGTCTCGAGAAGTATCATTTATTTCCTCTGATGATCTACAATGTTGGTTATGGTTACCATTCTATGATGGTAGGCAGATGATCTCAATGTAGGGACAATGGCTACGATCAATGGCTAGTACAGTCACTGCCCGGAAGGAAAGCAATGGTAAACTATCTTCAGGAAATATTCCAAGAAACCCAAGCAGCAATCATGGCTGTTAAAAATCATAATGGGTAGACTTCGTAAGAAAATAGAAGAAGAATTCAATATGGTCCAAGCTGGTTTCAGGCAAGGAAGAGGATCAAGAGATCATATATTCAATATAAAATTAATAATAGAGAAATGCACAGAGTTTAATGTGAATCTATATTTATCCTTTTTTTGTATACCTTGGCAGCAGAGTAGTAGAAAATGGAGACAGCACAGAGGACATCAACAGTAGACTTACTAGAGCAAACCAGCCTTTTGCAATGCTGCAGAATATATGGAAATCAAAAAAACTAAGCATAAATATGAAAATCAGGATATTTAAGAGTAACGTTCTGGGTGTACTACTCTGTGGAAGCGAATGCTGGAAAATCACCAAAACCATAGAAAACAAGTTGAATTCTTTCCAGACTAAATGTTTACGAAGAATTAGAAAAATATTTTGGCCAAACACTATAAGAAATAACATCTTATTAGCAGAAATGCAGATGAAACCACTGACAACAATTATTGAGGAAAGACGCTGGCAATGGTTGGGACATGTGCTCCGAATGACTGACAACTCACTACCAAAAATAGCACTAAGATGGACACCACAGGGGAGCAGAAGTAAGGGTAGACCAAAAGAGACATGGAGAAGAACAACAGAAAGGATGTTTAGCAATAGAGGGCTCACCTGGGCAAGAGCAGAAAAAAGGCGAAGGACAGGCATTTGTGGAAAACCCTTGTGGAAGCCCCATGTGCCCTGGGCACTTAAGGTTCAGAGAGAGAGAGAGATATTTATCCTTTATAGACTACTCAAAGGCATTTGATTGTGTACAACACCAGAATCTTTGGGAAATAATGGAAAAAATGGGATTTTCAACACATTTGATACAATTAACATCACTGCTGTATCTAGACCAATAAGCAGCAGTAAGAATAAATGGTGAAACAACAACTTGGTTTGACATAAAACAAGGGGTCCGTCAGGGGTGCATATTGTCACCTTACCTATTTAACTTGTATACTGAAAATATAATGAAGAATGTTAGAGAAGATGTAGACAAAGAATATTACGATGCCATATCAATTGGAGGTTATGAAATACCAGAAATTAGATATGTTGATGACACAGTGTTACTATCCACAACACAAAAAGGAATGGAAAAACTAATTATGTCAGTCCGTAAGAACAGCTAAGAGCAGAACCTCTATCTTAATGCAAAGAAAACTAAAGTGATGACAACTGACAAAACAAACAAGGCAGCTGAAATATATATCAATGAAGAAAAATTGGAAGAAATGGAGAATTTTGAATATCTTGGATCACTACAAAAATAAGATTTTTAAGGACATGCATCTTTCCCATCGCAACATATGCCTGTGAAAAGTGGACACTTAGCAAAACAGCTGAGAAACACATAAATGCCTTTGAATGTAAATGCTACAGAAGAGTTCTTCAAATATAATGGACACAAAAAAGAACAAATATATCCATTCTACAAGAACTTAATATTGAAGAAGGCTGGCTAGTAAAGAAGATTAAAGAGATAAAACTTAAATATTTTGGACATATTAAACGTCATGATAATTTAGAGAAGACCATACTGGAGGATACATAATGGGAAAAAGAAAAAGAGGAGGACCAAAACGAAGATGGCTGCAAGACATCGTTGACGATCTGCAAATGGATGCAGCAGTAGCAGGCCATCTTGCTCACAACCGAGAGGCCTACAGGAGTGCTGTTAGGGAGGAAAAGTTCCGCAAGGGACAAGCAAATGAATGAATGAATGATCTACAGAGCTGTATAGGTGCTTCTTTGTCCAAGTCAGAAATTTGATTTTGTAGTACACAAGTTACAAAACTTCACTTCCGTTGGGTCAGCTTGCACAGTGAATCATTGTTGGCTGGTCTGAGAGGGGAGGGACGGGGAGAGAAGAAAGGAAAGACTGAAAAAAAGAGAGAACATAAAACTATACTGTTAAACTGATCCACATGGAAGTAAGCTTAACGTTCTGACGATCTAAGAATACAATATTTTGTTTTCGTGAATGTCATTCAGTACTTCATATATGTAATCAATCTTTCTATTCACTGCAGCATTTACCGGCCAACTTACCGTTTGACTACACCCGTTAGCTCAATTTACCACCACATTTCTTGAGCAAACATGATTTCCAAAGATATTTTACATCAGTATAGATTTCATATTTTGCGCAGGCACTTAGTTTGTCAATGCTGACAATGGCACCTGTTCTGAGGTGTTTAAAGCGGTTGGCCGAGCAGATATGGAAATGTTCTGAGTGCGACGAAGCCATTTTAGAACACACAAACAAGTTTACCTGATCAGTTGTATTGGGAAGTTATCGATTTTAGATCGTACCAATACATACCAGAGTTGAGAATGCACATATATAAAGTCCCACATTTACACACCCCCACCCCCAGCAACGTTTGGTTAATGTATATCTTCCAGGAACTTTGTGTATGTTGCTATCTGTTACTTTTTAGAAATAATCTTATTGACCATAACATAGCAACCATCAATATGGCATGAGGTAACTGCTAGTGATGCACTGGTCTGAACTTGTAATTTTTCTGTCTAGGAATTTCTTTCTTCTCTATATTTTATTCTTTATATCTACTTCTTAACAATCTTTCCTAGTTAATTATGTACGGAGTTTTATATAGACACATTCACAACATAATCTTGCCTGACACCTATGTACACACCTGTAAATAAATATTTATCTACAGAACATAATTAAATTTTGCCCTGGATATTAAAAACAGAACTCCTGATGTGAGGGATGCCAGTCAAAGGAGAACGTCTTTACCAAAGCATCATCATAATTGCCCGTCACTCCTTTTGGAATATAGGCCACGGATAAAGTCTCTCCAGGCATCCCTGTTCTTGGATTTGTTCTCTACTTCATTTCATATGTATACCTTGTCTTTGAACACTTTAATAATTTTCATTCTCCAAGTAGTTCTAATCCTTCCTTGATTTCTGTTTTACTAGGGGTTCCATGTTAGTGCCCGACTTGTTATGCTGGTGTCTGGTTTCCGAAGTATGTAGCCAATCCACCTCCATTTTCTAGACATGATTTGTAGGTTCATAGGTTTTGTCCTGGTCTTTTCTAGAACTCCTTGTTTATGGCCTTGTCCTGCTATTATATGTTTAAAAGCCTTCTCAGATTTCATGAATATTTGTATCCTCTGTTGTTTTTACCGGAGCATATATATATATATATATATATATATATATATATATATCAGAGCAGACTTTATATAGTTTTTTAAATATGTCTCTCTTTCGATCTGTAAGTACTCACGAGATTCAGGATGTCATTAACATTTAATTACAGTTATATTTAAACTTAAATAGTGTAGGTAATATAAAACCCTCTCAGCTTGTGCTAACTTGCACGCTTTGACACTCGCAAAGGTCAATAACATGAACATAGCGTCTGTACAAATATATATAATCAACACAAATCATTAAAACCTTATTTAGTACTAAATCTACAACATCAGTACTTACAACTTTTCACATACTCACAAAATATGACAATACCCTTCCCACATTCTCAAGGTACATTAATTCAGTCTTTTTCGAGAACAGCATTGAATGACGTAAAACCATGTTCCCATCTAGTACTACATTTTATGATGAATCAATAATATCGGTAGCTGCTGCGTCAACAATCTTAAGGTGTTCTGGGCACTTATCCATGTTTTAGGCCTTGCTGACTCGTCCAGGCGATCGGCTTTAACATGTACTATCCACTCAGGTGTGGTGCAGGCGTCCATTTCTTACCTCTTGACAATCGTCGTAGTTGGTGCTATGTGGTTATGTCCACTGGAATATTTTAAATAAATAACTTGACTAGTCTAATACGTGCCTGCACACAGGCCTTTCGGCAATGGGGAAACACAACATCATACAGGCAATAATCATGCGGCATGCGAGCCATTTCACTAGCGTTAGATCTCCGTTTTCATTACATCTCCGCTTTGTTACACTGATGTAACTTCAGTTCTATGTAACTTCAATAACCTAGAATCAGTAATGTACTAGATTCATACACAAACTTGAGCCATAATCAACATTTCAACTTCTATCAACTCCACAGTTGCGACATACATAGATCAATCATCACATAATTAATTGCTGGAATTATTACAAGAGATGAAGTTTATTGGTGAAACCCCAATTGTTGGTGCAAGTTGTCAATATACGTGGAATGAAAAGGCTAATGAAAATCACAACAACATGAAATAAGTGTCCGGACAACTGTAGGCAGAACAGATGTAAAAGGGCAATTCTAACTTCTTACGACAGAAAACACAACATACTTTCTCAAATATGAATTCACCACTTGTTCCAGAGGGACAATCTACCCTCAGCTCTACATAAAAACTAGATACATTTCTTTAAAAGGACAAATTAACCAACTCTAATCGTCGAATCGTAATAAAACCCTACAAAGCGAGAGACCACAACCTAAACTCAACATTTTCGACAATCCATCTAAAAAGTACTAACTATGAAAGAGGAACCTGCTTGATGTTACATTTTCGGACCTCTTTCATTGTCGGTCTCAACCGATATTATTTTTTTTTCGTCTATCGTCTGCATTCTTCCCGTGCGTCAATTTGAATTCGTTCACAGTGCGAACTTTACATCATTTATTCGCAAGCCTATAAGTTTCCAAAAGTAGCTCTCTACAGGGGACACTGCTCTTTTTTCCTTATCCTAACCATTTACCTATACTATTCTGTTACATTGAGGAATGTTAAGAGAAGATGTAGATAAAGAATATTACGATGCCAAAACAATTGGAGGTTAGAAATACCAGAGATTAGATATGCTGATGACACAGTATTACTGTCCACAGCACAAAAAGGAATTGAAAAGCTAATCATGTCCGTCAGTAAGAACAGTAAAGAGCAAAACCTATATCTTAATGCGAAGAAAACTAAACTGATAATAACTGACAACACAAATAAGGCAGGTGAAAAAAATGTATATATATATATATATAATTGAGGGCAAATTGGAAGAAGTGGAGAGTTTTGAATATCTTGGATCACTACTAATTAATAATGGAGATACAATGAGGGAAATTAAAAGGAGGACATCTATCGCTCTTCAGAAAGTAAAACATCTAAAGAATCTGTGGAGAGAGACAGACAGAACTACAAACATAAGATTTTTAAGGGCATGCATCTTTCCCATTACAACATATGCCTGTGAGACCTGGACATTTAACAAAACAGCTGGGAAACACATAAATGGCTTGGAATGTAAATGCTACAGAAAAGTCTTTTTAAATATCATGAACTCAAAAAAAGAACAAATACCATACTACAAGAACATAACATTGAAGAAGGCTGGCTAGTAAAGAGGATTAAACAAAGAAAACTTAAATATTTTGGACATATTAAACGTTATGATAATCTAGAGAAGACCTTCTTGGAAGGGTACATAATGGGAAAAAGAAAGAGAGGAAAATCAAGGCGAAGATGGCTGCAAGACATCGTGACGATCTGCAAATGGATGCATCAGCAGCAGGGCATCTTGCTCACAACCAAGAGGCTTACAGGAGTGCTGTTAGGGAGGCAAAGTTCCGCAAGTGACATGCACATGATTGACTGACTGGCATTAACAAGTTCCATGAGTATAACTTACCGGCTTTCGCTTTGTTCATGTAAAGATATACAGGATGGAGAAAAAGGAAAGGAAGAAACATGCTAAATTTACATGGAAAGTGTGTAACAAATAAAAATGGAAGACACTGTATTTATATATTTGTTTTTATACACATATATACAATAACTGTTCGCGTGCCACAGAACAAACCTATGTAGGAGGGCCTTTCAGTTGTGAGAGTGAACAATTATCCACCGGATGGAAATGAATGGGCGAAACATAATGAAGCTTTCTAAGACAGTAATCTGGTATAGCTGGGGTAGCTTGACCCTAGAATTATCTTAGTCCGCCAGAGAGAGAGAGAGAGAGGGAGATAGAGAGAGAGAGAGGGAGAGAAGGAAAGACTAGTATATATCAAGTGAGCTTTACATGAAGTTAGAGGAGTGCTAGCTTCTCTTGATTTCTCTTCACCTTGTCAGAGAGGAGAAGTGGTCAATCAAAATTCGAATGATCTGCGGTAAGAATTTGTCGCGATTTGTACATTTACCAAGATTTTTTTCTTCAGTACCTTTTGTCTGATAATCTGTCTTTTCAGATCCTGCATAACGAGCAAATAAATACATTATTTTTCCGGCAAAAGCTGTTGGTAGGCTGAGGGTACTGTATCAACACTGAGGATACTCTATCAACACTGAAGATACTGTATCAACACTGAGAGTACTATATCAACACTGAGGATACTCTATCAACACTTCAGTGTTTATTATCCGATCGTGACGCCCACCAGAGCTCTGAAATAAAAGAGTTACTCAGTTATATGTACGCTTTTGCCCCGTTTATGATTAAAGTACAATGGTTTCAGATTTACATTTCATAAAATGTTAAGGCTCTTAGTAGTTAGGTAAATGGTTAGGTTGCCAATAGTTATTTAAAATTTACGGTTGTGGATAGTTATTTAAATGTTACAGTTTTCAGTAGTTAAAGTTGTCAGTCATTAAGATTAATGTTAAGATTGTTGCCTAATTCTATTGTGAAAATATTTTATATGTATAATTTGTTCATGTTAATCATTAATCTCTATATGGTTTGAAGAACTTCACTGCCAGTTCAGCTTTTAATAGGTATACGCTTATATAGTATAAATATGCTAACGAATGCAAGTGTAACGTTATATATATAAATATATATATATATATATATATAATGAAAATTCCTCTCAATCAAAATGGAAAAATACACATAGAAGGGACAGATATTGAAGAAGTCAATCAATTTGCATACCTTGGCAGCTACATAGACCAGGATGGCGACACTAGAAAGGAAGTTAGGATAAGAATTGCAAAAGCTGCATCAATCTTCAAGAATCTTGAGAACATATGGAATTCAAAAGTTATAAGCACAAAAACCAAGTTAAGACTATTCAATTCAAATGTAATATCCACCCTCATTTATGCATGCGAAAGCTGGAAAACAACTAAAGAAATAGAAAAGAAATTAGACTCTTTTGAAAACAAATGCGTAAGGAAAATACTCGGCATCAAGTGGAATGAATTCAAGAACAATGCAGAGATAAGACAGATGACTGAACAACAACCAGTCTCATGGGTGATCAGGAAAAGGAGATGGACATATGTTGGTCACTTGATGAGAAGAAATGATTAGAGAATCCCAAAACATGCTATCAAGTGGAACACAACAGGCTGAAGAAAAAGAGGCAGACCGCGTGAAACTCTGAAGAGGACATTATTAAGAGAGGCCAAATTAACAGGCATAAAATCCTTTGATGAGGTTGAAAGACTCGCCGAAGACAGGAAAAATTGGCGAACTACTTTGCGAGCCCTATGTGACGTTTAACGGCACGGAAAGGATATAAGATAAGATTATATATATATATATATATATATATATATATGATATAAGGTAAGATAATATATATATATATACACATCAAATCACGCCTCTTGCATCCCCAAGAAGACTTTTTTTCGCTGAACGACTACTTGAATTTCTTGATGTTCAGTGAACCTGTACATTCAGTGGATTGTCTTTTCTTTTCTTCATCATAATGATGGACCCAGAATTCGTCAGCAGTGACGATATTCAGGAGAAAATCGTCTCCTTCAAGACAATAACAGTCAAGAAGTTCTTGAGAAACAATTTTTCTGTGATTTCTCGTGGGGTAGGTCAACTGTCACGGGACCCTTCTGGCAAAAGTTTTTCTATAATTTAAAGTCTCAGTGATATGGTCCACTCTTTCTTAAATTATGCTTAACTGTAGAGCAATTTCTTTCTACTTAATTGGGCGATTATTTTGAATCATGACATTCAATCTGCATTGATTGGCAACCAATCAAAGATACTCATCTCATCTTTACTATATCTTTTGACACATAGGACCCGCTTGGGGACATTTTTCACATCCGTACAATCATTGCCATAAATTTCTTTCATACGCCTTTGAATTTCAGACGGGGTGCATCTTTCTAGTGTCAAAAACTCTTACTGATAGCTGATATACGTAACTGATGTAGTAGCACTCATTGCTAACTGACGCTGAAACCTGCCCTGTTTACACTACACAGTAATGCCTACCTAAGGTATGTGCAAACTTGTTTTCCATTATTAGTTTCGACGCTCCTCGTAATACTTGTGCATTTGTTGTTTTCATTTTTCACGATATATGACGTAATTTTCTGTAGATTCACATTTCTGCTTCATTTGTCCTTCTATTCGGTAGACTCTTAGAGTCTAAGTTTCTGCTCCGTACAGTTATATAGAGTAGATATCTCTCTCGCTCTCTGAACCTTAAGTGCCCAGGGCACATAGGGCTTCCGCAAGGGTTTTCCACAAATGCCTGTCCTTCGCCTTTTTTTCTGCTCTTGCCCAGGTGAGCCCTCTATTGCTAAACATCCTTTCTGTTGTTCTTCTCCATGTCTCTTTTGGTCTACCCTTACTTCTGTTCCCCTGTGGTGTCCATCTTGGTGCTATTTTTGGTAGTGAGTTGTCAGTCATTCGGAGCACATGTCCCAACCATCGCCAGTGTCTTTCATCAATAATTGTTGTCAGTGGCTTCATCTGCATTTCTGCCAATGAGATGTTATTTCTTATGGTGTTTGGCCAAAATATTTTCCTAATTCTTCGTAAACATTTAGTCTGGAAAGAATTCAACTTGTTTTCTATGGTTTTGGTGATTTTCCAGCATTCACTTCCATAGAGTAGTACACTTAGAACATTACTCTTAAATATCCTGATTTTCATATTTATGCTTAGTTTTTTTTATTTCCATATATTCTGCAGTACTGCAAAAGCCTGGTTTGCTCTAGTAAGTCTACTGTTGATGTCCTCTGTGCTGTCTCCATTTTCTACTACTCTGCTACCAAGGTATACAAATTCGTTGACCTCCTCCACTAACTTGCTATCTACTCTGAGTACATTTCTGTTGTTCACATTTTGCTTCATTAACTTCGTCTTTCCTTTGTTGATCTTTAGCCCTATAGAGTAGATATAGTATTTTACAAATGTCATTTTTGTTTTAACTATTTATAACTGTAGCATTTTAAAAAATATAGATATAGCATTTAATTAACTATCAAAAAACCTGACATGGAATGAGATAGTAGTCTTAAAGCACTTTGCATTTATTACGAGACGAAACAATTCTGACTTTCACCCTGAAGATCGGAAACAGACTGCACAGACGGTGAGTGTCGTCTATGGCCTATCTTCAATGAAAGCGACAATGAGATAATTTTGTGTAAATGTATTTATTATTTTCTTTTCTTCTTTACTATCCTTGATACAGGAATTTTTCCGAAATATTTTTCTCCCTAATTTCACTTGCCCACATCTTTCATTCCTGTTTTCCCAATTTTTTTTCTTATATTGAGGAAAGACGCTGGCTATGGTTGGGACATGTGCTCCGAATGACTGACAACTCACTACCAAAAATAGCCTTTAAAATCTTATTTTTGTAGTTCTGTCTGTTCCTCTCCACAGATTCTTTAGTTGTTTTACTTTCTGAAGAGTGATAGATGTCCTCCTTTTAATTTCCCTCATTGTATCTCCATTATTAATTAGTAGTGATCCAAGATAATCAAAACTCTCCATTTCTTCCAGTTTTTCCTCATTGATACACATTTCAGTTGCCTTATTTGTTTTGACAGTTGTCATCAATTTAGTTTTCTTCGCATTAAGATACAGGTTTTTGCGCTTCGATGTTCTTACGGACTGACATAATTAGTTTTTTCCATTCCATTTTGTGTTGTGGACACAAATACTGTGTCATCAGCATATCAAGTTTCTGTTATTTCATAACCTCCAATTGTTATAGCATCGTAATATTTTTTGTTAAATGTTAAATAAGTAAGACACATGTGAGATATGCATCCCTGACGGACTCTTTGTATTATGTCAAACCAAGTTGTTGTTTCATCATTTATTCTCACTGCTGCTTGTTGGTATAGATACTGCAGTGATGTCAATTAATTGTATCAAATGTGTTGGAAATCTCTTTTTTTTCCATTATTTCCCAACGTTTCTGGTCTTGTACACAATCAAATGTCTTTGAGTAGTCTATAAAGGCTAAATATAGATTCAAATTAAACTGCATTTCGCTACTATTAATCTTATACTGAATATATGATCTCTTGATACTCTCCTTTGCCCGAAAAAGCTTGGACCAAATTGACTTCTTCTTCTATTTTCTTACGAAGTCTATCCATTATAATTTTTAACAGAATATATATATATATGGCCCTGATAATATAAAAATAGAAGAAATAGAGGCACTAGAGGAGATAGAAATAACAATAATAACCAAGTTACTGAATGACATTTACAACAGTGGTTATATGCTCAGTGACCTGTTTAAATCCACGTTTATAGCACTACCAAAGAAACCAGGTGCAAAGGAATGTGATGACCACCTGACTATCAGCCTTTCATGTCACATAACGAAGCTACTTCTGAGAAACATTGTGAAAAGATCAAGGAAAAAGATAAAAATGGAAATAGCAGATGAACACTTTGGATTTGTTGAAGGAAATGGAACACACAATGCCATTTATGCTTTACGAACACTAACAGAAAGAGCTTTAGAAGTACAGAAAGACCTCTACTTATGCTTCATTGATTACACCAAGGCATTTGACATGGTGAATGAAACATAATGAAATTATTAAATTGCTTGAAGACATCAATATAGACGGCAAAGACCTGAGGATTGTAAAACATCTATACTGGCAGCAAGAAGCAGCAGTTCCAGTTGAAAATAGAACTGGAAAATATCAACCTATAAAACAAGGGGTGCGACAAGGATGTGTACTATCTCCAGACGCTTTTTCCCTGTACAGAAGGGTGTGTACTAAATCCAGACCTTTTTTCTCTGTACAGAGAGAATATTCTAAGAACAATCATCACAGAAACAGGCATAAAAATTGGAGTATACACTATTAACAACCTTCAGTATGCTGATGACACAGTACTGATAGCTGAGAACCAACAAGACCTGCAAAATCTCTTGGATAAAGTTGCCAAAGAAAGTGAACAGAAAAGCCTTACTTTGAATATCAAAAAGACAGAGACTATGGTTATATCTGAGAAACAGAATCCACCAACGTGCAGTATAAAATTAAATGCAACTATTCTAAAGCAGGTGCAGAAATTCAAATACCTTAGAGTAGTAATAACTTCAGATGGGAAATGCAGAACAGAACTTAGGAACAGAATAGGCCAAGCAAAGACTGCATTTCAGAGAATGAGAAACATATTATCTAACACATCCTTATCATTGAATGTTAGAAAACAAGTCCTAAAATGCTATATTGAAGCTATCTTATTATTTGGAAGTGAATCATGGACAATAGGAAGGTGTGCACAAAAATCATTGGAAGTACCAGAAATGTGGTTTATTAGAAGAATGTTACGAATCCCCTGAACAGCAAAAATAACTAATGAAAAATGTATGAAAAGAGCTGGAGAGACAAAAAATCTTGTCAAAAATATAAGAGAGAGACACTGTACTTTCATAGGACATGCAATGAGAAGAGGGGGCATTGAAAATATTATAACAACAGGAAACATAGAAGGAAAAAGATCAAGAGGAAGACCAAGAGAAATGATACTGGACAGTCTGACAGGATGGTGTGAGAAGAGATCACCAACTGAGCTGATGGCCTGCATGAAGGATCATGTACTCTGGAGAAGCATAATAGCCACCGCCAACAGGCACGGCACCTGATGATATGTATATATATATATATAAACGTGTGTGTGTGTCCTTTTTTATAGCTTTCTACTAACATTGTAGTTTCTCAGTTTAAATAGCAGACCTTGTCTCTATACACTATTTAAAGCTTTTCTCAAGTCTGTAAATATTGGTACAAGATTTTTATTTCAAATGGATCGAGTACAGCTGGTTCTGGTAGAGAAGAGTGAAACGAATGTGTATGTTGAAATTATATATATATATATATATATATATATATATATATATATATCACGTGATATATAGACCACATGAAACTCTAAAGAGGACACTGTTAAGAGAGGCCAAATTAATAGGCATAAAATCCCTTGATGATGTTGAAGAGCTCGCGGAAGACAGGAAAAATTGGCGAACTACCTTGCGAGCCTATGTGGCGTTTAACGGCACGGGAAGGATATATGAAGGATATATATATATATATAATATATATATATATATATATATATATCACGTGATATATAGACCACATGAAACTCTAAAGAGGACACTGTTAAGAGAGGCCAAATTAATAGGCATAAAATCCCTTGATGATGTTGAAGAGCTCGCGGAAGACAGGAAAAATTGGCGAACTACCTTGCGAGCCTATGTGGCGTTTAACGGCACGGGAAGGATATATATATATATATATATATATATATATATATACTTTCAACATACACATTCGTCTCATTCTTCTCTACCAGAACCAGCTGTACTCCAGCCACCCTCATTCATATCCGTGCAATGCTAAGGAACAGAAGATTAAGTTAGCTCATGGGATCAGAGGCACATTTGAAATAATAATCTTGTACCAAAATTTATAGACTTGAGAAAAGCCTTAAATAAGGTCTGCTATTTAAACTGAGAAACTACAACGTGAGTAGAAGGCTATAAAAAAGAACAAAATCCTTTTTATGCAATAAAGAAGCCATATCGTTTGATGGCATAAAAACAAAAAGTACCCATATAACATGGCGTGCCTCGAGAAGGAGTTACTTTTACCTAATCATTTCATCTTACTCATTAATGATCTGGTCAAAGAACTTCCACGTGAAATAAAGGTGGCACTGTATACAAATGGGTGGTCATGTGGTGTATAGATGAACATGCAACAGTCTCCACACAAAGGTATACCTGCAGAGGATCCGACCACATCAGCAATATGGCACAACAGTTTAATGGACATCATCGAGCACTGCATTACAAAATCTTTACAAGGTACAGAATCAGACACTTCAGATCATCACAGGCCCAATTAAGTCACAGCAATAATTATATTGAAAAAAAAAATAGCTGAAGCATAATTGCTAAAAGAATGTAGAAACAAAAATGCCATAACCTTCAAAGAGACGTAAGTCATCGACTGAAGGAGCGATTTAAAAACTTGCAAGACTGATTCATTGGTTGGTTGACCTCAGGTAGTAGCGTCTCTGCATCAGGATTTTCCTATAGCTGATCTGCTGCCCATGTCAAGATATGTCACTGTCGCATTTTGACTGTGGGTTCGTCCCTTCCATCCACAGATGATGTTATCCTTCAGACACTTTGTCTTCTCCCTCTCTTTTCCGCTCTCACCCCCTCCCCCACAATGTATTCTCCGGAAGCGGAAATTGTTCTCCCACTCTAGCTCGTAGTAGCCTACAAATTTGTCCATATGAGATGCCTGCTAATACCCACTCTCATTGGGCGGCCAATGGTAAAAAAAGCTCTTCATTGCAACAGACTACTGGACCTACAGGGCGCTTTGTTCAAAATGTGAATAAAAAATGCGTGAACTCACAATACACGGTCGCTTTACACGTGATTTCATCTCACTGTGATATACTAGGGAATGTGGCATTAAAATGCAACGACCAAGTTTATGAATCATCTGTAATCAGCAGAAAAACTACAGGAGGCAACAAACACTACCGCATTATGGGTATCACAAGTTGAAAAGAAATGAACAAGGAGTTATATTTCCTATTCAGAAGAAGACACAACCAGTTCCAAAACTACATGATTGGCATGTTTAAGAGTGGAAAATTTCCCCTTTGAGTATGTGCGCAAGCACCTCAAACTGTGGAACACGCCCACCAAAAGTGCACCATCTGTGAAACGTAGCGACGCTTCCCCCCCCCCCCCCCCCCCCCAAGTGAAGCGACCAAAAACACTAAGCTCTACAATTCTGTTCAGAAATTGAAAAATATGTCCACTTTATCCAGTAGAAAGCGCAGATACAGTATGGACAATGCGAAGAAGACGATGCACGCGTGTGGATATGAAGGCTTTTGTGTGCAGTGTTTATGCATATGTGTATGCGTGTGTTGTATATGGTTTTATGTCATTGTATGTGTGTAGGTTTCACAAGGTTAACCTGTAAGTGCCTGCCTCAGCCCAGCCTATGAAACTACACATTAGCGCAGTCAGGCTTACAAGTCGAGTAACTAGGCTTGAACACACTAGGCCGCAACGGGAAGCGAACAAATCGATAATCTACAGGTGCAGAGACCGGCGGTCGACCGATCAGGATATTTTTTTATTTCGCGAGGTCCTAGTGCCAGGGTTATTACATTCTCCAGGCGCAGATTTAGCGAAAGGGTGGGGAAGGAAGGACACTGCAAAAGTTCGTACCGAGCTGACAGTCTTCTGTTAGCTCATGGCAAAAGCGAATATTTGAAAATGCGCACCTGTCTTTTAGGAGACCCATCACTAAAGCCCGGCCACTAAATTTCTGCACAGTCTTCCTCTGACTTGCCGAGTATTGATACCATTAACGTCATTGCCTTGATCAAGGTTCGATCCCTCAAATCGATAACGGAACACCGATATTCTTGTGTCAACACATGAATCTATTTCAAGCATTGCCTGGCCGTAAGCATTTATTTAATAGTTTGAGTAGTCTATGGACATAATCAGTTCAGGTAAGTGATATTCGTAACATTTTAATTGTGATATTTCTCAGTGACAAACATTTTCTCTTAATTATTTGCGGTTAATAATGATAAACAGTATGACTGTTAGATTGCTATAGTGATGAATGAATTTGGTGAACATCAAGTCGATCTAGTCTAAGAAAACCTACCGAAACATACAAGTATGTATTTGTATGCCACACGATGGCAGCTGAGATGGATGACATAGTGCTTGTAACAGTTAAAGATAATAATGTGACTGACATTTCCGACTGATGAGAGGTATGTATTATTATATATTGTAAATAGTGTTAGTAAAAATGATGCATGGCGAGGAAAGATGCTACTTTGAATAGAAATATATATGGAGGACAGAATGTGACGCTATTCTCGTCTCTCAGCGCTGGGGCCTTTTGTAGTAACATTATAAAGTGGAATCATACATCTCATTATCATTAGGAAAGTAGATGAACACTGGCATCCCTTCTTTGGCTCAGACTAAAGAGGAAATTAAATGGATAGACATGTAAGACTTGATTTGTACCCTACCTCCTACACTTTGTGGGTAATTGTTAACACTTTCTGTATACAGATAATAACAGTTAATAAACTAAAAAAAACAATCATTGTATATTGATTTCATTCAACAGTGGCGCTAGATGCAATTTTAGTTCTGCCATGGTGGCCCAGGATCAAATGCCAGGCTGAGGATAGTGCTACGTCCTACAATATGAATTCAAAGTTTTTGTTTGTTTTTTTTTTACAGTGCTTTTCTTTTTTCTCTCCCTAATAATTTTGTAATAAAGTGATAATGCTTAATTTAAACTCCTCTTTTCAAATCACTTTGCTTCCAGTCGTGATCTATTTCACAACACTACTCAATCACTAATTTACCACGAGAATTAGTCTGTTGTTTCACATTTACTCCGGTACCCTACGACACTGAACATTTTATTTTCTCTGCATTCTTCATGATCGTCGTTGAAGTGGAGGGAGGTAAAATCATAGAACTGCAAACACCAGGCCGACCCTCATCACCTTCATGTGGCGAATGACTTCCATTTCGTCTTCTAAGATTATGAATCAGTGTGGTTTCTAGACGATTTTGGCATTTGGATTCACAAATTTCCTCTTATCTGGCATGGTTGTTCTTTTTCTTATTATCCCACATTAACATCACTTTAAATTGGTAAAACACTATATGAACAGTAAACACGTTGGAATAGTAAGCAAACAGACAATGCTTAAAACCACTGTTAAATAACAAAATATCACTTGAAGTAGCAGACTAACTAATACTCCTACTAAGACACGGATAAACATTTCACTAGTTATTTATCTTTTTCTTCTTCAGCTTTCCGAGCCATTAAGGCTCATTGCTGCAGATAAATTCGCCTCCATTCCTCTCTATTCCTAATATTCTCTCTCCAGTTGGTGACACTCATTTCTTTTATTACCTCTTCTGTGTTGTCTTTCCATCTCTGTCTTGGTCTTGTTTCCTTCATCTCTTGTGCATACATCATCTTCGTTTGTCTGTTCTCTTCCATTCTTTCTACATGCCCCGGAAAGCGTAGTCTGTTCAGTTTCAAGATATTTATAATTCACTGAGATTTAAATAAGCTGTTCAGTTCAGTGTTCTCTCTAGCTCTCCATTCTCCACTATTTGTATCCTTTAGAGACCCAAAGATTCTTCTTAGGATCTTGTTCTCAAAGATCTGCAGTTGTTGTTCATCTTTCTTTGTTGTACTCCATGTTTCTGATCCATACATGACACCTGGTCCTATTATAGTTTTGTAGATTGTTATTTTGGTGTTTTTGGACAGGATTTTGGATTTTAACATGTGTTGCAAGGCAAAGTATATTTTATTCCCTATCTGTACTCTGGTTTTAATTTCCTCGCTTACTGTGTTGGTTCTGTTGAAGGTTGTGCCTAGATATTTCTATGTTTCTGCTTTCCTAATAATCATCTCTTCATCTCATCATTTATATAATCTGGATCATTCTGCCTCTGGTATCTTGATATCTTCATATACTCTGTCTTATCTTGGTTAATGGTCAGGCCCACTTTTAGTGCTACATCTCTCAGGTGTATGCAGGTATTGATGACTTCTTGCATAGTTTCCCCCACCAGGTCGATGTCATCAGCGTATCCTAGTATTTTAGCTTGTTCTTCTGTACGGCCTTCTTCTTTCAATTCTCTGACTACCTTTTCTAGTAGTAGGTTGAATAGTAATGGAGATAATGCATCACCTTGTTTTAAACCAGTTCTTACATAGAAGGATTCAGAGTTTCTTCCTTTATATATTACTATATTTTGTGTATCTTCTACGCATATTCTGGTCAGATTGATTAATTTATTAGTTATCTCAAATTATTTCATAATTTCCCACAAGCTGCTCCAATCTATGCTGTCATAAGCTTTTTTTTAAGTCAATGAAGATATTATGTACTTCTTTTCCATATTACCAGTACTTTTCTACTCTTTGACATACATAAAATATTTGGTCATTGGTTGACCTATTCTTCCTAAGACCTTCTTGAAAGTCTCCCAGTATGTTCTCGCTGTATGGTTTTAATGTATTTAAAAGTATAATAGATAGTATTTTGTAGCTTGTTTGTAGTAAAGATATTCCTCTGTAGTTTTTACACTTGCTCTTATCGCCTTTTTTTTTTTTTTGAATACTGGGATCAGTAATGATTCTCTCCATTAACTATGGAGTTTTTCTTCTCTCCATATTTGTTGTATTAGTGTAGATTTAGACCACCTTCCTTAATCAATTCTGCAGTAATTCCACCTGAACCAGTTGCTTTGTTGTTTCGTATAAACATGATACTATAGATGACTTCTTCTAAGTCTGGTTCCTCTATTTCAGGTTCACAAGTCTGTATTTCTTCGCATGGTAATGTGCTTATAGACTCTTCATAGTTTAGCAGTTTTTCAAAATATCCTTTCCATCTAATATAGATTTTCCCTTCATTATTTATCATGCTTCCATTACTATCATTCAAGCTCTGCAGAGGTTGTTTATACCCTTGGTTTGCTGTTAGCAATTATTTATAGAATTCATTTTGATGGCATGACTGCATCTCGCTTACTATGTCTTTCATATACTGCCGGTTTTTATTTTACGAATAACTTTTTGAATTTCTTTATATTGTGTGTGGTACTTCTCGTTTGTTTTGTTGTTCAAGTCATTCAACCAAATCTGTCTTGCTGTTCTTTTCTTTATGACTGCCTCTCTGCAGACGTCATCGAACCAGTTCTTTTTTTATTTATGGTCTTGACTCCCAGGCATTCTTCCGCTGTTTTCTTTTTAATGGTTTTTATATCTTCTCATCTATCATCAATGCTTTTATTTTCTTCATTCCCTCTTGTGATTATCTTATGGTTTAGCTCTTTTCTGAGTTTTTCTTTAGTTTCTTATCTTTTCAAAGCATCTCTATTAATTTCTGAGCTTTTATTTATTTTCGTCAGTCTGAATTTTAATTTAGCTCCCACAAGATAGTGTGGTCGGTGCTACATTCAGCCCCTCTGTAACTTCTAATCTGAAGCATGTTTGTTGTGTGCTTGGTATCAATTAAAACGTGGTCTAACCGGTTGCATGTTAGATTATCGGGGGCTTTCTTTGTTTGTTTATGGATGTTCTTATTTTGAAAACGTGGCTTGCTTATTCTCATTCCATAAACTTCTGCCAGATTTATTAGTCTCCATCCATTATCATTAGATGTTTCAGGCAAAACGTTCTTTCCTGTGATGTGTCTGTATGACTCTTCCGTTCCTATCTTTGCATTGAAATCTCCTAGTATTATCAGTATATCATGTTTCTGGATCTTCTCTATTACTCTCTCTAACGTGTTTTGTAAAATTCTTCTTTGACTTCATCCTTTGTATCCTCTGCTGGTGCACGCACATTAATCATTGTTATATTTTTCTTTGTTCCCTTGATGCGGATTCTTTCATTAGTGGCACTTAAGTCCATCACTAAGTCCCATACTTTTCTCTTGACGGAAAAAAACCTCTCCAAAGTTCATGTTTTTCATCGGTAATACTTCCGCATACCAGTACTGTTTCTCCTACGACTGTTATATCTTCTCCAAGCCATCTGATTTCCAGTAATGCTGTAACATCCATGTCATACCTACTTAGTTCATCTGCTAATTCTTTAGTTGATCCTTGTCTATATAAACTTCTTATATTCCATGTTCCAAATCTTATAATATTTTTGACATCCCAAGGTCGTAATCTATTTTTATCCCTCCAATTTCGAGGCTTCTCTATCTGTTCCTAATACTAATCTTTTTTTTTTTGGAGATGGGGTCGTTGGCTCCATGCTCTAACCCGCAACCTGGTGGACCAGGGTGCAAGTTTCATCTGACCCCTACTCGCTTAGACCTTCCCTGCTTGGTTGGACCTGCCGGGAGTAAAATTCCCGACGCAAGCTGTCACGCCATGACAAAGCATCCACCTTGTGTGACAGACTAGTTATTGTATAGGGAAAAAAATTAGACACTTTATAAAAGTGGGCGTAGTTAACATTTTCACCGCTGGTATCCTTCCAGAACAAAAGGTAATATACATATCCTTCACAATGAAAGAAAACGAAAATATCACATTTGTAAATGCACATCTTAGCTTTGCTCTAATTGGTCGAAATTTTATCGGTGATACTACAAGTAGTGAAAATATGAACTGCGCCCGTTTTCATGAAACTTCACTTCTTTAAAAGATTTTTTTTTTAATTTGCCACACGGCACATTTCAAACCACCATTACTGTCAATCAGCATAAATCAAACCGGCATAAAATCAATATATGTGTATGTTTGTATGTGTGTGTGTGTACACGAGGGAGAATCAAAACGTAAAAGCAGCTTAAAAGTACGCGTAACCACAATGGACGAAAGCTGACACAAATACAACATTACGTTCGTAATGGCTGATGGGTAGTTCGACCACGCACAGTGCAGTGCTCTGTATAGTGAGATCAAGATCAAGTAAACATAACACCCCCGGGTGGGACTGGACCATTGTTAAAAAACGCCCCGATGTGACATTTATTTGTACAAATTATCTGAAATTGCTGAAATTCACAGTAGGATGTACGGAAGTGAAAACAGCATGACTCAGAGAAACGTTTATGAATATAAAAGTAAGAACAAGTGTAACTGACGAAACTTGATCGTCGCACACAGAAGGTAGAAGCAATGCAACAGCTGTGATCTGAAAGTTTCCTTGTTCCCCCTTACAGCTCAGCTCTTAGCGCCATGCGGTTATTACGTCTTCGCTAAATTTTTTAAACCATTGTGCTCAAATCTAGCGAGTCCCGAAGATGTTTTATAATCTTCCATTTAAAAACTCAGTGAACTTTATTGACCTTCAGTCACAGCCCTAGTATAAGACTTAAAGTTCCTTTCGATAACGTATCTGCAACGTACCCGGTCCATTAACTGTTTTGCATTTTCTACCCACCGAGAAACTATATCTCGACGGCTTCTGACAAATTAAAGGTATGGAATTTCTCTGCCTAGATCCCTCACAGCAACGTTCAGTACAAAACTGGGACAGATTGTCGCCTCAAACTTCAGCGCGGGTTCGAAGCGGTTCCCAAGTTTGTTAGTTTTTCTCAGAAGTTTTAGTGCGCCAGTCGAGGACCTTTTCAGGAAAACTAGTTCAAATGAATAAAATTTAAATTCATTACAGATCCTTTCGGATATTTCATTGATTAAAAAAAACTTTGTACCAGTAGCAATTTCTAGAAGAGCACAGCTACACGCTGAGACAAGAAATGAAAAACTCGATACTAATTGTTTTCGTCACTTGCTGGCAGTCAGTTATTTAGCAAGAAGTATACTATTGCTTGTTGTGGTTAAATTTCTCAAATGTGTCATTTACGGGTCATTTTTGTCA
This sequence comes from Achatina immaculata, assembly GCA_009760885.1. Taxonomy (NCBI): domain Eukaryota; kingdom Metazoa; phylum Mollusca; class Gastropoda; order Stylommatophora; family Achatinidae; genus Lissachatina; species Lissachatina immaculata. The sequence goes on along the minus strand of CM019701.1, from coordinate 20,641,999 downwards.
CTCTGGGGCGTCTGAGTGGCGAAGTGGTTAGTGCACTGGTTTCTCATGGCGAAGGTCGGGGGTTCGAATCCGGCCGGAGGCGCCCCAGTCACCCAGCTGTAGAAATGGGTACCCGACTTCTTCCGGAGTTGGGGAAGGAAAGGCGGCCAGGCGTGATACTGACCATATCACCCCCTAGTGTGCCGACTGGTCAAGGAAAATATGGGCACTAACACCATATCCCTATGTGCCTTCAAGGCATAAGAGGATTACCTTTGTCACTCTGACTATTAAAAAATTACTTTTATTTCATTCAAAATATTTCAGTCTAACACAACAGTTTGCTTGATAGAACTCCAAACTCGTATATCGTGCATTTAATTTTCTGTATTGCTTTTTCTTCCTATAGCAGTGCATTGGTTTTGAAAATATATCTCAAGTAGGTAATGACATTCACTTCGTATTGAAACTGAATTAAAACCTTCAAGTCTTTGCAGTTGACTTTAAAATAGCCTTTCATCGCGGAGCCTAAAAACTGACATTTTAAATTCGCTAGTTTAAAAAAATCTGCAAAGAACTACAGAGGTCTACAGGAGAGCTGTTACGGGGGCAAAGTTCCGCAAGGGACATGCAAATGACTGGCTGAGTTTTAAAAAAGGCTTAGTTTTCTTCTAAGAGACAATTCGTCAACACAATTGTTCTTTCTATCATTCTTTTCCGTCTAATTTATCTGCTCCAGTAATTCTCTCTTGAATCTGCAATATGCCACATCCGTGTCTCACTCATGTCAAGAATAAATATTTTTGGGGTTTTTTTGTTTGTTTGCAACAAGTTTGTACGTGATCACATAAATATTCATTGTGACTAGTCAGTTTTAGTTTAACCCTTGAAAAAAGGAAGATATACCATCAAATATGATATTTTGTTCATCAAAATATTTCTCTCCAACATTACCTCCGTTATCCATGAGCTAATTGTAACATTTTAACTGCACGTTGCTGTTTTGCTCTTCACAACTTCGCAAAGGCGAAATTCAGAAATTGTTTCTGAAGAAGAAATATTACCAGCAATTCTTGATAATGATGTAAAATTGTTGCTTGTACTTCAGCAACAATCTCGAGCTGGCACATCGCAGAGGGAAAGAGAGTTTCTTTTCACTTGTAAAAGTCAATAAGACGTTGGTAATGCACTGAAACAAAAAAGTATTTTCCTGTGCGTATTCATATAAAAGGCAATTTGTGAAAACAATGAACATAATATTTCAGTTATTTTGAATGTGCATTTTTATGTACCAGCACTCCGACGCAAGTAAAACAGTAACAGCATTCTTTGTTATACTCGTATTTTACAAATAAATGCAATTTTCCTAGTTCCTATGCCGATAGCTAGCATAACTGTCAAATCTTTACAATTTGAACAACAATTTATTGTTTAAAAATTCAGTCAAACAGTTATAGAAGTCATATGAAACACCTGATTATTTTTATTAAAAAATAAAAACAGATAAATGTGAAAAAGTTTATTTTTTAAAAGTCGCACAAGCAATAATGGAATGCCTGACAAAGCTCTATGGCACCAAAGAATGTGACGAACATGCAAGCTCCACGAGTGCCGTATTATGTATGTCGAGTTTTGCTGCTTTTTACATTTTTATTTATATACATTTTTTTTTTCACTTCACATGTGCCCTGAGTGTGACCTATCATTTTGAGAACCCCTGGTGTACTGGTAACAACGTGTAAACAAACTGCCATAACTAAGGTTGCTAACTAGGACCACAGCAAAGCAAGAATACAGGCTTCCAAACAAAATACGTTAGGAGAAGTCTGGAGTTATTTCACAAAACACAATGACTTATTTCTGCTGTTATACTTTTTAAATATCAAGCAAACTGGTGTGTTAGACTGAAATATTTTGAATGAAATAAAACTAATTTTGTAATAGTCAGAGTGACAAAAATTACCTGTTACATAAGTAAAACAACTTGATTTCACAAATTAAATTTGATTGAGCTTATTTTGTAAGTTGATATTTGTGACAGTGTTAGTCTTTACCTTAGAAGACCACTAATACCACTAGTCCTTTTAATACACAACAAAACTATTCTTTAAAAAGCATGTCATTAAACTATGGATACAAGAGAGAAAAAGTTGTGCATTTTTTGTGTATAATCTCAGAAATTTGTTGATTTAAAACTGTGCTCTTATTTTAAGATTCACACATCCAAGGTAGCAGCGACTGTCGACGACCTCAGAATGGCGACTAGGAGCTCTGGAGAAGATGGCAGAGACCTGGCATTGCTATCACGAGAAAATCACGATCCAGATCATAGCGGAATTAACAACAGCACAGACTTCAGTGAAGTTAGTGACCAGGGTCAGCACCCTAGGTACCTGTCTAGTCTAGCCAAAGGTAGAGCTGCAAATTTTTTCATCAACGGAGATGTTTTCTTTCCCTCCAAAAAGATCATCTACAATCCCAAGCACTTTAAAGTAAGTATGCATCTACAATCCTAGGCACTTTAAAGTAAGTATGTATCTACAATCCTAGGCACTTTAAAGTAAGTATGCAACTACAATCCCAAGCACTATAAAGTAAGTCTGTAACTACAATCCCAAGCACTTTAAAGTAAATCTGTAACTACAATCTCAAGCACTTTAAAGTGAGTCTGTATCTAAGGGGGCGTTCAGAAAGAAATGCACCACATCGTTTTTCTCAGGAGTTGTTTATTCAAGAAGCATAAAATGTATACACAATATACATGGATATGTCATGTAAACATCGGTATTATTCAACATAATCCCCATCAAATTGTATGGCTTTTCACCAGCGCGAAACAATTGCATGTATTCCTAGTCCGTACCAGATTTTCTCTTGACTATGTAGCCATTTCTTCGCTGCATGAATCACTCCTTCGTCATCTTCAAATCTTACCCCCTCTGAGTGCATCTTTAAATGGACCAAACAGATGGAAGTCAGAGGGTGCCAAGTCGGGAATATAGGGTGGATGGGGTAGTACAGTCCAACCCAATTTGCTGATTGTTCCCGTGTTGCCAGACTTGTATAAGGGCGCGCATTGTCGTGAAGGAGAAGCACGTCTGCTGGATTCTTGTGCAGCCGAACTCTGTGACAACGTTGATTGGGTTTTTCCAATGTCTTAATGTGAGCTTGCGAATTGATTGTCTCTCCTCTTGCCATAACATCCACAAGAATCACACCTTCAATGTCCCAAAAGACCGTGATCATTACCTTTCCAGCTTAAGGAGTTGTCTTGAATTTCTTTCTTCGTGGTGATTGCGGATGATGTCACTCCATTGACTGTCTTCTGGTCTCAGGTTCAAAATGACGTGCCCAGGTTTCTTAGCCAAAAATTTCTCTATCTCAGCATTGAAACGCTCCAACAATTCAGAAGAAATTGTTTTCCTGTGCAGTCGATGTTCATTCGAGGAACCCATCTTGCGCAAACTTTAGAAAATCCGAGAGCTTTTATAACTCCATTTTCACTACCATTGCTGATTGACAGCTTTAAGGCCAATTATTGAGTAGTGATACACCTATCAGTAAGGATAATGCCTTCAGCGCATTTCAACATTTTTGCTTTTGTGGCTGTGGCAGGACGTCCACAACACAATCGATTATGCAACTCTTTATCTCCACTTATTGATTCTTTGATTCTCTGAACCCCGCGACTGACTGTACTCCTATCGACTGCAAAACTTCCATACACATCACATGGACGCTTGTGAATGTTCACAACAGTTTTCTTCTCTGCAACGAGAAATTCTATCACAATTCCCTGCTTATACCGCAACTTGCTAACACGCTCCATTTCAACGGTTAGGGCACACTGCTGGCGAGATTCTTCGGACGCCGCGCCAAGGAGGAAAATGCGGAATCGCAATTAGGGTTGCTGTGTGGCACTGATGTGAAAAGGTAATGGAAAGGATAAAGTGAAACTTAATCGGTATGACCAGTAGTATCGGGCGAGAGCTACGCATATCACGGCACCTCTGCTCTATAGGCCGGCCACGTCCGATATACACCCATACTGGTGAAATATGCCTAAACCGGCTTACACCAGGGGTGAAACTTGATGGCTACGCATGTCACGATACCTCTGCTCTAGAGGTCTATCACGTCCTAAACACGCCCATACTGGGATAATATGCTTAAACCAGCTCATCCCAGGGGTGGAAGTCACGAGTGGCGAGGATTCGTCCTCCTGGACAAAAGCTCCGTCCTGGTCACAACTAGGAAGGGTAGCGGCCACGACCACAAAATGCTGAAGTTTGAGACACTGGACCAGGGCAGTCTAGATAGGCAACCACTTCTCACCTGGCGGGGATATATGCGTATCCTAATCACGCTGAGGTTTTCCGTTGAGAAAGTCCGGCAGTGATACACGGGTATCTCAAAACACGTCGAGGTTTTCCTGTGAGAAAATCCAACTCTAGATTAAACTGGTGCAGTGAAAACCACGGTGTCACGCAATCCCGCTTCTGAGACACACCACGAATACAAGCTCAAGCCCTGCGATACTCTGAACCTTTTGTGGTCCTTTCGGGGATCTCGTGTGGTCCTTTCGGTGACCACACGGGGGACCACGGGAACTATCGAGGACCACAGGCGTAACTTCAGTAGGATCACAGGGCGGTCTTGGTGGTAGAAGCGAACGAAGAAGAAGAACGGTTAGGGCAGCCATATTCTTTGACCGGTTGCAGTGCACTTTGGTTCACACAATCTGCACATCTAAAGTGTGCAAAATTTAACGTTTCTATCTTCCTTATTAGCTGAAAAAAAAACGATGTGGTACATTACTTTCTGAATGCCCCTCGTACAATCCTAAGTACTTTAAAGTAAGTCTGTAACAACACACACACACACATCTTTTGGGGTATGGGTATATCAGCTTAAATATATAAATATAAACAAAGCCGTTGAAGTAAAAGTGCCATAATAAATGAGACTTTAAAACCAATAAAAAGGTAATAACACCTCTATGCATTAACGGAGCAAACTGTAATGTTTCGATTTACATCTTGTTCATACAAAACATACAAGACGAAGAAGTAGAACAAGAAGAGAAAGGTTATGTGTTATAAATAATGTAAGAAAATAAAATAGAATTACATTTATTATTATGAATAAAATGGATTTTGTTTGGTTTTCTTCTCCACGTTATAACGTACTATCTGTACTTGGAAGTAAGCGATTTTATTTTACAGTACTATTGTACTGGTGAGAATCATTCCTTATCTTTATACTTTTTTATCAGTTATCTGAACCCAGGAACTTTCTTTATCATAGGTTTCATTAATCCTCTCCCCCCCCCCAAATCACCCCCAGGACTTTCGTGGCTCGTCATGGCTGTTACTTAATGTAAAGTCATGCTTCAGCTGAACAACAGTTCTCCTTCATTCATTCATTTGCATGCCCCTTGCAGAACTTTGCCTCCCAAACAGCTCTCCTGTAGGCTTCTCGGTTGTGAGCAAGATGGCCTGCTGTTGCTGCATCCATTTGCAGATCGTCAACGATGTCATGCAGCCATTTTCGTTTTGGTCTTCCTGTCTTTCTTTTTCCCATTATGTATCCTTCCAATGTCGTGATTGTTGTTCATGTTCGTGATGGGTCCATTTTCTGTTTGAACGTGTTGAACGTGTCCAAATCAGTGTGACCTGGCGCGTTTAAGCAAGGAATGTAAATGCTATGTCAGCATGAATAGTATTTCTGTAGCTGCCGCCCACGAGTGGTTCTGTTGTAATATGCTGTACTGACATGCTGACTCTTCTTTCTCTCTTTCTTTATAAGAGATTATCTTTATATAAGAGATTGAATCACTAATGCGTGTATGTGAAACTAATATTTCAGGATTTCGCACATTACCTGGACTACCTCACTGATAAATTAGAGCCTAGATTTGGCGCAGTTCGCAAGATTTGTACACCTCAACATGGTCACAGGATTCGAGAACTCAGAGACCTACAAGAAAATGGAGTTTACGTGGTGGCAGGAAAGGAGAGGTTTAAGCCCTATCAGTGAGTATATTTTATTCCGTTGTTCCAGGCGTTTTTAGCAGCAAGTGGCTTCAGTAGCTTGTGATATGTTGAGGATATATATATATATATATATATATATAGAGAGAGAGAGAGAGAGAGAACAAAACAACAAACAATTATATTTCTTATATTTCTTCGTAGTTTTCACTTTTAACCATTTTAATATTGACCCACCTTCCTACTGTGTCTTCTGTTTATTTAATGTTTTATACAAATTCTTTCAGTGACAAGGAGTGTTTTGAAGTTCTCACGTCTTTCATTTACCCTATCTTTTAGTGTTTTTAATAAAGTCTCACTCTTCTTTATTAGTGATTTATTTTGTTTTAAACGTTCTGTTTGTAATTTAATGACCTAGCATCTTAAAGTAAATTTACTAACTGAAATTAATGATCTTTCACTTTAGTTTGGGATTACCAGACACTCGGTTTTCCGAGATAGTCTTGGTTTTTAATTTAAAAAGTCATTCCTGAAAAATGATTCGGGACTGTTTTTGTCCTGGTTTTTGTTTTCCTTTCAAATGAAAGAACTTTGCATTCGAATTCTTCTCTCTCACTACAATTTCAGGTTGGCAGAACTGCTATACACAACATAACAGTGAATATTTACTTTGTTATTCCTGCCTCCGAGTTGGAATTGGTCCATGGGTTTCATGTCATCTCGTTTTCATTCTTTTGTCTCGGTTGGAGAAACATTTTTGGTTGGTGACGCCATGTCTCCTTCGCGTCTCCGCGCCAAAAGAAAACGAGGATCTGCACGGGAAAAAAATTAAGATCTAACATCTTTCTTGTCCACCATCTTATACTCTAAGTGTTTTTAGAGACTACACAGGCTGCAAATTTTTCACGCTTTGGGGAGAACAATATCTTTTTTACCATTATTCGGGTCATTCATTCATTCATTTGCATGTCCTTTGTGGAACTTTGCCTCCCTAACAGTAGTCCTGTAGGCCTCTCGGTTCTGAGCAAGATGGCCTGCTGCTCATGCATCCATTTGCAGATCATCAACGATGTCTTGCAGCCATCTTCGCCTTGGTCTTCCTCTCTTTCTTTTTCCCATTATGTACCCTTCCAAGACGGTTTTCTCTAGATTATCATGACGTACAATGTGTCCAAATTATTTAAGTTTTCTTTGTTTAACCCTCTCTACTAGCCAGCTTCTTTTAAGGAAGTTTATTAAGTTCTTGTAGTATGGATATATTTGTTGTTTTTTGTGTCCGTTATATTTGAAGAACTCTTCTGTAGCGTTTACATTTAAAGGCATTTATGTGTTTCTCAGCTGTTTTGTTAAGTGTCCAGGTCTCACAGGCATATGTTGCCGTGGGAAAGATGTATTCTCTTAAAAATCTTATTTCTGTAGTTCTGTCTGCTCCTCTCCACAGATTCTTTAATTGTTTTACTTTCAGAAGAGCGGTAGATGTCCTCCTTTTACTTTCCCTCATTGTATCTCCATTATTAGTTAGTAGTGATCCAAGATATTCAAAACGCTCCACTTCTTACAGTTTTCCTCATTGATACATATATCAGTTGCCTTGTTTGCTTTATCAGTTGTCATCAATTTAGTTTTATTCGCATTAAGATACGGGTTTTGCACTTCACTATTCTTACGGACTGACATAATTAGTTTTTACATTCCTTTTTGTGTTGTGGACAGTAATACTGTGTCATCAGCTTATCTAATCTCTGGTATTTCATAACCTCCAATTTTTATGGTGTCGTAATAGTCTTTGTCTACATCTTCTCTAATATTCTTCATTATATTTTCAGTATACAAGTTAAATAAGTAAGATATGCACTCCTTGTTTCATGTCATCATGTCAAACCAAGTTGTTGTTTCACCATTTATTCTTACTGCTGCTTGTTGGTCTAGATTCGCGTCATAGCCCTGAAAATAAAAGCGATAAAGTGTAGTCTCTGAGTTTTGTGCAAGTGAATGAAATAAAAATAAGTGCTTTTTCACTGTTATCGGTGCTGAGAGGAACCTATACATATATTCAGCTTTCCGAGCCATTACGACTCATTGCTGCAGACCAAGTTCGCTTTCATTCTACTCTATTCCAAATATTCTCTCTCCAGTTGGTGACACCAATTTCTTTTATATCCTCTTATATATTATCTTTCCATCTCTGTCTTGGCTACTCTTGGTCTTGTTTCCCTCATCTCTTGTGCATACATCATTTTCGTTTGTCTGTTCTCTTCCATTCTTTCTACATGGCCTAGCCAGCGTAGTCTGTTAATTTTCAAGGCATTTATAATTCGATGGGATTTGAATAAACTTTTCAGTTCAGTGTTCTTTCTAGCTCTCCATTCTCCACTGTTGGTATCCTTTATGGGCCCAAAGATTCTTCTTAGGATCTTGTTCTCAAAGATCTGCAGTTATTGTTCATCTTTCTTTGATCCATACATGACGGCTGGTCTTATTATAGTTTTGTGCATTGTTATTTTGGTTTTTTGGGACAGGTTTTTGGATTTTAACAGATGTTGCAAGGCAAAGTATATTTTATTCCCTATCTGTGCTCTGATTTTAATTTCCTCGCTTACTGTGTTGCTTCTGTTGAAGATTGTATATATGTATGTATATATATATATATATATATATATATATATATTTGTATGTTTCTGCTTTCCTAATAATCATCTCTCCAACATTTATGTGATCTGGATCATTCTGCCTCTAGTCTCCTGATATCTTCATATACTCTGTCTCATTGGCACTTTTAGTGCTACATCTCTCAGGTGTATGCAGGTATTGATGACTTCTCGTAAAGTTTCCCCCACCAGGTCGATATCATCAGCGTATCCTAGTATTTTAGCTTGTTCTTCTGTACTGCCTTCTTCTTTCACTTTTCTGATTACCTTTTCTAGTACTAGATTGAATAGTAATGGATATAATGCATCACCTTGTTTTAAACCAGTTCTTATATAGAAGTGTTCAGAGTTTCCTCCTTTATATATTACTATATTTTATGTATCCTCTATGCATATTCTGGTCAGATTGATTAATTTATTAGGTATCTCAAATTCTTTCATAATTTTCCATAAGATGCACCTATCTATGCTGTCATATGCTTTCTTGAAGTCAATGAAGATATTATGTACTTCTTTTCCATATTATCAGTACTTTTCTACTCTTTGATATACATAAAATATTTGGTCTATGGTTGACCTATTCTTCCTAAAACCTGCTTGAAAGTCTTCCAGTATGTTCTCGCTGTATGGTTTTAATGTATTTAAAAGTATAATAGATAGTATTTCGTAGCTTGTTTGTAGTTTTCACACTTGCTCTTATCACCTTTTTTTATACTGGGATCCGTAATGACTCTCTCCATTAACTATGGAGTTTTTCTTCTCTCCATATTTGTTGTATTAGTGCACATATCTCTTCATGTAGATTTAGACCTCCTTCTTTAATAAGTTCTGCAGCAATTCCATCAGAATCAATTGCTTTGTTGTTTCAGAGTCACAGAGGGGGTGAATGCAGCAACGACCATTATCTTGTTGGAGCTAAATTAAAACTCAGATTGAAGAAATATTTTTATAATAAATTAAATAAAAGCTCAGTAATAAATAGAGATGGTTCAAAAGAGAAGACAATGAAGAAAAATTCAGAATAAAGAAACTCAAAAAGGTATTCATCAACATAAACGACAATATATGAAAGACATGGTAAGTGAGATGCAGACATGCCATCAGAATAAGAAAAGCAAGGAATTCTATAAAGAATTGCGAACAGTAAAACAAAGGTATAAACAACCTCTGCAGACCTTGAAGGATATATATATATATATATATGAAAAAAATCAGAATGTAAAATGTGTGTTACATTGCCATTGCGCATGGTAGAAGAGCGGATATAAAAGATTACATAGCAAAAGAACAGCATAAATCAAACTTGTATTCTGGAAATACACTTCTAAAAGACTAGTCAGTTATTTTGTGCCCAAATCTTCGAAACAGGAAAAATCAGTACAAGCGGCGGAACAGACAATATGCTGTCACACAATTAAACATCGTATATCGTTCAATTCAATGGATACTAAATTCTAAAGGTTAAATTCTAAATTATTAATGATTCCAAAACAGCAAAATATGTGGAATTGGAGAGAAGTAAAACAACAGTAATGATAAATATGCAGGAAGCGGAACAACAACACAACTCCTTCAGATCATCAGAGAAAGTACCCCCCCCCCTCAGACAAGTGTTTCGGCCCTATTAAACTCCTGACACTCTAAGGGGGGTGGGCCCCTCTGGGTCATGACTCCCAGAGGTCTTGTGAGTTGTTGCTTTTTTTTCCGGTCCCGGAATTGAACCCTGCACTATTTTGAAGTGCGTCTTTAGCGATTTAGCTACGGAGGACTGGTATTGGCTGTGGCAAATGAAATTACTTATATTCCCAATGCTTGTTTCGCATACTCCACAGCCAGCATGAGGTCTTTTCTGCTGTTTCTGAAAGGCTTCTCAATGCCCTTGCTCTTGCTTGTCCCTTTATGCCCAGTTGCTTACATAGGTCATATGCTGATGTTGCTACGAATCCTCTTGCACCTACTTCTACAGCTATCACTTTTGCCCTGATTCCTGCCCCCTGCCTCAGTTATCTCATGACACTACTAAACAGTTATGTGATGATTTAGCAAATGCCCACCATTTTGGTATTGCGACTGGCACTATTAACCATGATATCGAGAAAATGTTCCCATTGATTGTTCAGTACTTGAGTTCTAAAAATGGTGTGACTTTAAAAGTGCTTAACCTGAGTTATTTAAAAAGTGAAACTGCCTCTTAAATAAGCAATTACTGTGTTAATGCTAATGCATTCTCTTCTAATGAAGAGAACAAGATTGATAAACATAAATGTATTGCGTTCTGCAGCGACAATCCTAAGAGGTTTGCTGGAGTACGATGAAATGGTACGGGCAAAATTGAAGAGTGAACTAAATGAAAACGTTCTCAGTGTTGGACGCACTGTGCACATACTTGTCACAGCTATAGATGCCCATGAAGTAATCCAGTGATTAGTGACTTTCAGCCCACATTTGGTTAGTTTGTCAGAATTTACTGGCTGTGAACAACTGTAGCGTTATAATGATGCATAATGGTTAAAAAGAGCATGTTTACCTTTGTTTTGAGTTAAACTACTCGTCAGATGAGATAATAGTTTTCTGAATGAGTAACAAATATGATGGATTTCTCATGTGCTGTTTGTCCCAGTCTTTTTCTGTGTATGTGTGTGTGTGAGTGATTGTGTATGCATGGTGTGATGAGTAAATAATGTTCTCTTACTTCTGTTTTCCTTTTTCATTCTTTTTTAGCTTTACTGTTTAGTTTTTGCTACTTATTATAGGGTGTTTTTTTCAGTCTGTTTCTTAGCATTATAAAATAGTGACATAGAAAACATTTCTGATTATATTGTCTTCAGGGAGAAACTATTAGGTCTAGTTAGAAGTAACTGATATTTTGTGTATTTCGAGCTAGAATGTCTAAACTCAATGCGTAAATTCAAATCTGTTGACAAAGTGAATATAAGTAGAGGCGTCTTACATGCCTTCCTTTGATAATCTTTAAAACTGCATTTCTGTGGATGATCTAAATGATTGGAGAATGTATTAAGTAAGGAACCTTTCAGTGGGAAAATGTGAAGATATACTGCATAGTAGACAGTGAAAACAAAGAAGATAGTACAAAAATATAAAAGAAATTTTAAAAAAAGGAAATGTTATCAAAAAACTTGCTGACAAGAGATAAGACAGGTTATTATTTCAAAACCATGATTAAGTTTATGGTTATTCATCTTTTGCCAAATTTAATTAATAATAACTGCCAAATGACACGACAAAGTAACAATCTCTGAGATCCTGCAATGTGATCAATGCACAACTCCATTCAGTACGAATAGTTAAGGTGGCTCAGGCGTGTTTCAGGAACTGATTACAACCATTCATTAGTCAGTAATTCAGTCACTCAGTCAGTTATAAAGTATGTATAACTGTTGTAGAAGTATATATATATACATATACTTCTCCTTTCAATTAATTTATAACCTCTGTCATTCCTCTCCCCCAGTCCATAATCACCAACGATGTCTGAAGTTCTTCCTTTACCAACTTTGACATTAAAATCTCCCATGACTATGGTAACTTCATGTGACTTTGTGTGTTTTAGTGCTGTCTCTATGTCATTATAAAATAGCTGTACATCTTCTTCAGAGCTTTCAGATGTTGGAGCGTACACTTGTATAATATTTATGTTTGTTGGTTGTCCTTTCAGTTGGGCTAGCAGGACTCGGTCCGAGATGTTCAAATATCCTACAGTTGTCCTTGCCGTTTGTTCATCAAATATAATTCCTACTCCTCGTTCATGTTTCTCACTTCCTGAATATATTATTGTATATTTATCTGATTTTATCTTCCCTGCACCTGTCCATCTAACTTCACTCATTCCTAATATGTTGATCTTCATCCTTTCCATTTCCATCTTTACATTTTCTAATTTTCCAGCCTGGAATAAAGTTCTAACATTCCATGTTGCTATTTTGAACTTGTTAGTTTTGCCACCAGTAGCTTGATGACGATCTGGCCTCACCTGTGGCTCGTGAGCTGCCCTACCGGACGAGGCTGTTCCAGAGGAACATCCATTAACGTTGTTCATGATGAATCGATTATTCTGTTCAAGCATAACTATTCTTGGGAACTACAACAGTGGTTTCCCGTTGCCTTCTGTCGGTTTATGTACGGACTCTCCGCTAGCCTTTGGACTTCCTGTCCTACCCGCACGGCAGCGGGAGCGAAAGGTTTTAAGGCGCCTCAGACCCGCCTGGTATTCCCTTCACTGAGCACCTGAGGCACTTTATAGGAGTAGTAGAGCCACCTACTACCCCACCTCGCTCTCTGAGTCTACCGCCAGTTGGTCCGAGCCTGCTTATTTGGACAACTCAATATTCACAGGGATCCTCCATATCTGGAGGACTTTCACCATCCGCCACCTGTGACGCGCTGGGTTGGGGATGGTCGCCCCAACTTTACACTTTAATTAAATGGGCAAGAATACACAGCATGGTTGTAGGAAACACCTGGTTTAAACAACATCCTCGAAGACTGGCAACGTGGTGCAGCCCAGACAAAAAGACTTTTAACCAGACAGACTACATATTAATCAACAAACGATTCCGCAATGCATTACTGACAACAAAAACCATGCCAGGAGCTGACTGCAATAGTGACCATGATCCACTCTGTGGAAAAGTTAGAATAAAACTAAAGAAAGCAGGCATAAAAGTGAGAAACATCAAACTGAATGCAGAACTTCTTAAAAATGACCAAGAACTGCGAGAACAATACAAAGTTATTATAACAAATAGATACAATGCAATAGCAAAGATAAATAGTATAGATGAACAATGGGAAATGTTAAGAGATTCTATCCACCAAACTGTTAAGGAGATAATACCACCAAAAAAAGAAGCCCCTAAAAATAAATGGATGACAGACGACATGTTAGGACTGATGGACAAGAGGAGGAGGAGTAAAAATAACGAGGAAAAATATAACAAGATAAATAAAGAAATAAGACGCAAATGCAGAGAAGCAAAAGAAGTGTGGTTAAATGAGCAGTGCAGGCAGATAGAGGACTCTCATATTAAAGACAGCAAAAACATGCACAAACGAATTAATGAACTCACAGGCAGGAAAACAAAATATACCACAGGATGCCTGAAATGGAAAGAAAGTAAAATGTTAATTGGAAAAGAAGACATTGTGGACATGTGGACAGAGTATATCGGTGAGCTATATGGAGGAAAAAGACCAGAATTAACACCATATACTGAAAACTGTGAGGGACCACCAATACTTGAAGATGAAATCATAGATGCCATCAAACACATGAAGAAAGGAAAAGCGACTGGGCCTGATAATATAACAATAGAAGAAATAGAGGCACTAGAGGAGACAGGAATAAAAATAATAACCAAGTTACTGAATGACATTTACAACAGTGGTTATATTCCCAGTGACCTGATTAAATCCACGTTTAGAGCACTACCAAAGAAACCAGGTGCAAAAGAATGTGACGACCACCGGACTATCAGCCTCTCATGTCACATAACGAAGCTACTTCTGAGAATAATTATGAGAAGAACAAGGAAAAAGATAAAAATGGAAATAGCAGATGAACAGTTTGGATTTGTTGAAGGAAAGGGAACACACAATGCCATTTATGTTTTACGAACACTAACAGAAAGAGCTTTAGAAGTACAGAAAGACCTCTATTTATGCTTCATTGATTACACCAAGGCATTTGACAAGGTGAATGAAACATAATGAAGTTATTAAAATGCTTGAAGACATCAATATAGACGGCAAAGCCCTGAGGATTGTAAAACATCTATACTGGCAGCAAGAAGCAGCAGTTCGAGTTGAAAATAGAACTGGAAAATATCAACCTATAAAACAAGGGGTGCGACAAGGATGTGTACTATCTCCAGACCTTTTTTCTCTGTATAGCGAGAATATTCTAAGAACAGTCATCACAGAAACAGGCATAAAAATTGGAGGATACAATATTAACAACCTTCTGTATGCTGACGACACAGTACTGATAGCTGAGAACCAACAAGACCTGCAAAATCTCTTGGATAAAGTTGCCAAAGAAAGTGAACAGAAAGGCCTTACTTTGAACATCAAAAAGACAGAGACTATGGTTATATCTAAGAAACAGAATCCACCAGCATGCAATACTAAATTAAACGGAACTATTCTAAAGCAGGTGCAGAAATTCAAATACCTTGGAGCAGTAATAACTTCGGATGGGAAATGCAGAACATAAATTAGGAACAGAATAGGCCAAGCAAAGACTGCATTTCAGAGAATGAGAAACATATTAGCTAACACATCTTTATCAATGAATGTTAGAAAACGAGTCCTAAAATGCTATATTGAACCTATCTTGTTATATGGAAGTGAATCATTGACAATAGGCAAGTCTGCACAAAAATCATTGGAAGCAGCAGAAATGTGGTTTATTAGAAGAATGTTGCGAATCCCCTAGACAGCAAAACTAACTAATGAAGAATGTAGGAGAAGAGCTGGAGAGACAAAAACCTTGTGAAAAAGATAAGAGAGAGACAATGTACTTTCATAGGACATGCAATGAGAAGAGGGGGCATTGAAAATATTATAACAACAAGAAAAATAGAAGGAAAAAGATTAAGAGAAAGACCAAGAGAAATGATACTGGACAGTCTGACGGGATGGTATGAGAGGAAATCACCAACTGAACTGATGGCCTACATGAAGGATCGGATACTCTGAAGAAGCATAATAGCCAACGCCAGTCGGCACAGCACATGATGATGATGATGTTGATACTTTTCCTAGAAGAATGGCAGATTATGAGAAATAGGGCAACATCTTTCAAAAGAGGAGAATAGTAAACAGAAAAATAAGTGTTGTTGTTCAGTTATTATTCAGAATTTTTATTTGATGCGCGAGACTGACTTTTCTGATCATTCGTTCAGTAGGTAAAATCATTTGGAATGAAGTAACAATGTTCTGGTAACAGTATGTCAGTCACTCATTTGCATGTCCCTTGTGGAACTTTGCATCTCTAACAGCTCTCCTGTAGGCCTTTCGGTTGTAGGCAAGATGCCCTGCTGCTGATGCGTCCATTCGGAGATCATCAACGAATGTCTTGCAACCATCTTCACCTTGGTCTTCCTCTCTTTCTTTTTCCCATTTAATACCCTTCCAAGACTGTCTTCTCTAAATTATCATGGCATTTAATATTTCCAGAATATTTAAGTTCTCTCTGTTTAATCTTCCTTACTAGCCAACCTTCCTCAATATTGAGTTCTTGTAGTATGGATATATTTGTTCTTTTTTGTGTCCATGATATTTGAATAACTCTTCTGTAGCATTTACATTCAAAGGCATTTATGTGTTTCTCAGCTGTTTTGTTAAGTGTCCATGTCTCACATGCATATGTTGCGATGAGAAAGTTGCATGTCCTTACAAATCTTATTTTTGTAGTTCTGTCTCTTCCCCTCCACACATTCTCTAGTTGTTTTACTTTCTGAAGAGAGAGCATTGTAGTGCGGAAAAATAAAATAATTAGATCAAGATGTAGTGGAGCTCGGACATGTTTCAACCTGGAGGTATTTTATAACATGGAGAGAAAAACTAGCTACACTAACTTTCCTCAAGCCTGTCACTTGCTTTTCTCAGCTGGTACACCTAACACTTCCACATCGATACTTACTGCGACATGTACAAGCATACTTCTAGAGTCTGCTGTGCTTTTGTTTCACACAAAAGTTTACATTGGAACTGTGAACGGTATTTATCGACTTTTAAACTCCTAATACCATACTGAATTCTGGACTGAACACTAAACGATGTGCGCCTCTTTCGATGCCGTGTATTGCTGATATTTAGTCACTGTGGCCACAGTGTTGACCTAAATATCGTCAATAAAGCAGGCCAGTTAAGATCTACACAATGTTTGAAACATTGTCGTAACAGGCTAGAACTGGACATTCTGGTTACATATATGTTCCTTATAGCTTTGACACAGAAAATAGAAGCAATGGTTGTGACATAAACTTGACATAAGTAAACTTTCTGGGTAGTACTTACAGCTTATTAAAGCTATTCGTGGACAGGTTCCAGGAACTGTCATTACATGTGGAACATGACTGTAGTATGTTTTGGCAGCAGAATTAGGCTGTGTTTTTATTCTAGAAAAGGAATATTTTTCTTGTTCATCAATATTAAGCTCTCATGTTTTTGAGTACTGATTCAGAATGACAGATTCTACAATACTGCAAAAAGTACCTGTCCGTATCTTCAACACCTTGACACAGTTGAGGGGTTATTAAACTTCCGTATTTGGTACAGTCAGTATTTTAAAGGCTCTGTCCATGTTAACTGTCAGTGTTTTTGTCTAAACATATAGTAAAGGTGAAGGTAATCCTGTCATGCCTTAGAGGCACATAGGGATATGGTGTTGGTGCCCATGTTTTCCTTGACTTGTCAGCACACTAGAGGCTGATATGGTCAGTATCACGCCTGGTCGCCTTTCCTTCCCCAACTCCAGAAGAAGACGGGTATTCATTTCTACAGCTGTGTGACTGGGGTGCCCAGGCCGTATTCCAACCACAGAGCTTCGCTACGAGATACCATTGCACTAACCACTTCGCCACTCAGACACCCGAAACATATAGTGCAGTTAAATAAAATGCAACAAGAACACCCGAAACAATTTTATTAAAATAATCATAATGAAATAATATAATAATAATAATATTATTATTATTATAAAATAATTATAAATAATCATATAATAATAATATAATCATAAAATAATCATAATATGTTGGTCACTTGATGAGAAGAAATGATCAGAGAATCTCAAAACAAGCTATCAAGTGGAACACAACAGGCCAAAGAAAAAGAGGCAGACTGCGTGAAACTCTGAACAGGACATTGTTAAGTGAGGCCAAATTAACAGACATAAAATCCTTTGATGAGGTTGAAAGACTCGCCGAAGACAGGAAAAATTGGCGAACTACTTTGCGAGCCCTATGTGACGTTTAACGGCACGGGAAGGACATAAGATAAGATATAAGAATCATAATGAGACAGCGCTGGAGTTTTGGGTGTATAAAAGCGAGAGAAAGCGGGTAATTTTCAATGCATTTTTCAAAATTTTTCAAAAACTCGTCTAGCAACCAAATGGTCGAGGGTTCGAATCCCCAGCTGAGCGGGATTTTTTTTCCGACCAATACGGCCCTGAGGTCGACCCAGCCTCGTAAAATGGGTACCAGAGAAAATCTGGGAAGTAAAGGCAGCGAGGAAAGGAACTGGTCACCCTACCTCATACGCTGATGACCCAGCATAATGAGGTCTCTAACGCTTCACCCCCTACGGCATTTGAAATGCTATGGGACTGTCTTTACTTTTACTTTTACTATTTTTCAAAAACAAACCGTCAAAATCTGATGTCTGTGCTCGCATAGTTTAGAAACCTATGAGGGTGAATGAAATGAAAACTAGAAAAAGGGAGTAAAATTTTCGAAAGAACAGATAGAAATCCCTTAGTAATGTCATCTCCTAGTACCAAGGTCAGAGACGTCAGTAAGCTGACAGCGCTGCCGGTACTGAGCAGCTGGCCGAGAATAGCGCATGTCAAGATGATAACTATTGCAGACAAGAAGAAGAAGCGATTTCCGTCATCCTTTAACATGCACTTATAGTCTTGCACATGGATTCCAACCTAGTTGTAGAATTAAGTCTTGCACATGCCTTATCACCGCACACTGTAGATATTTCACGGTACTTGTCCCAAGAGTTCAAACTTTTGGCAGACAAAATTCGGATAGTATAACGCACTTCTTCCTTTGAGTATGTTTGCAATATATTCTCCATCTTGGCATGCACTATCCTCCACTTTCTGATTAGAGATGGTGTCGCTATCTGGTTACTAGCGACACTGACATTCATGCTAGCAGAAGGCACTGCTAGGAGATTTCTCTCTGTTCTTTCGGAAATTGTATTCATCTTTTTCTAACTTTCTTTTGATTCACCCTCATACATTTTGTTTTTACACAGTTATACATGTTCAGAGCTTTAGATCATATGACTGCCATTCAAAATTTTATGATCCAAAATATTCCAGTGCCAGAACAAAACATGCTAATAATGTGATTGCACTTTCGATTTCTGAATGATAAAGTACAAAATGAATTACATAGGACAATTTTTTTAACTACGAGGATGAGTCAAAAATAACAGCAAATCAAAGAGGCGTAACCATTTAAATATATATACGAAAAGACTCGAATATGAGCCAAAGTCTTTTCATGTAACATGTATTTTAATGATTACATACCTTGGTTTGCGGTTATTTTTTAATCCTCCTCGTTATCTGCACATGCCTTCAACAGACTAGATTTGAAGCTTATAGCCATATTAACTAGAATATTCGTTCCACATTAAAGCTAATAGAATTTAATGATTTAATAGGAGAGACGGCAGATATGTGACTCAATATGTGACTGTAAATGGTTAAAAAGTTAAAGTTACGTTTAGAAAATTAATTCTGTGCAGATTAGCATCAATGTTCATACTAAGTTACAAGATATGGACAGAAAGGGTTTAGTCACTGAATGGTGAGCTCCATATTGCTCACAGTTATGTATAGAAGGCTGTTGATCGCCTCTCGATATAGGAATGGTTGTCCTCAGAATGTACAGGTGTTTTTACATTTTTACTGTAAGAGTAATAAAACTTGAAAGAATTCTGAGAGTTCGTGGGCAATTTAATACTAAATAATTCTATTTTATATGCTCCAAATGTACTAGTTTAATGGTTATATTTTTAAAAGTCTGAAAATGTGTCCTGATTCATT
This sequence comes from Achatina immaculata, assembly GCA_009760885.1. Taxonomy (NCBI): domain Eukaryota; kingdom Metazoa; phylum Mollusca; class Gastropoda; order Stylommatophora; family Achatinidae; genus Lissachatina; species Lissachatina immaculata. Next base: position 20,622,566 of record CM019701.1, on the reverse strand, counting down.
TGTTAGCAATGAAACATAGCTTTTAATCGCATTTTACTTTTTGTTTTGCTACCTAGAAGTGGGATGTCTGTCTACGTCACAATTTGTAATGCTAATTTATTCATATTTTCCTCCATCATGTGTGTACTTTCGCTTTCACCAAATATGATAGCCACACAATATTGACCAGGCAAACTCCTGTCAGTGGTGATTACGTTCAGTGGGGAATATTAAAATCATGGTTGGTGCAGACAAATAAGTCTTCGCGAGGGAAACGATGAACACTGTAGACACATTGCCTATTTAACAGCTTATGAAAGCCTATAAGATGTGTGTGAAAGAGTGACTATTAAGAACAATAACCTGCAAAAGAACAGCAGAAAGGACGTAACGTTGCTAAATCAAATATTCAGACAATCCTCATATGAGCACATTTGGCCGTGAAAGACCGAAATCAAATATTAGAAGCGACAGTTGCTAAAAGATATTTCGAATCAGGTCTTTTCACTACTTCCGTTCTAACCCCGCTGGTCAGTCTATTGTGAGGTTTGCAAATTTTTTGTCATTCGTTCATCTTCCATTTCGTGGGCATGAAAAACCAGTCTAACTATCTGAACTGGCTATAAATGCTTAACGCATGCAACAGAAAAGTTTGAGGCAGTCATGTGCTTGTATGGAAAAAGTGCCTTTTAAAAATATCTTTTCAAGTACCTTCAGAAATATCAGAATATCCCTTCCAGAATCGCATAGACATGTAAATAAATAATTAGTCGTGTGCATAAACAAATAGATTTTTCTATTATATAAAGCTTTTATTTCCAGTTTAAGAATAATGTTAAAAATATCATTGAAACACCACTTTATAATGTTCCATTTTAGAAACATAGAGAATAAAAGCATATTGATTTCTTTTTCAGGAAGTATGTGGAAAATTTTGAAGAGGTTACATGTTATATGATTTAATTATCAGCACTTCATTTGTCGATCCTTTAGTATTATATTTTTATATCGTGAAAGCGAAATATGTGTCGATTCCGAGAAGATGAAGTGAATATTTTGTAGTGAAAATGTATTTATTATATCTAATTTAATGCTCAGAATAAAGCAACTTAATATATGGAGGTTATTCTCTGGTACATAGACAACAGGGAAAGGGTAGGCTTTTCCTGTGATGGTGGAACTTTGTAAGAAGCTTAGAGTCCTCTAGAGAAACGAAAGAAAATCGCCTAACTTACCTTCAGGGTACTCGCACGCAATTTATCGATTTCTGTGATGGTACAGTAAGCGAAATAAGACATATAACTCGGAACCCGGCAAATTTAGCTTTTGCAAACCAGAAAACCAAAAAAACATTTATCTTCACTTAACAATAAGTAAATGTGTAGAAATACTTCCATAACAAACTACATCATCCTGAACACTAACAAGAAGCGAAGCAAAACTTTACTAGAAGAACACAACCTACGTTGGCAGCGTAAATATTGCTTTCTCTGTTCCAGGTACGACAAAATCATGTCCCACGAGGTAAAGAGATCAACGCCTTTCAATTACAATGTGAGTATAATTTTTATCCGACTGGTTGGCAACTGTTGTATGCATTTGTGTCTGGTTAAAGAGTCAGTTAATTATGGAATAAGACAGTGTCTGAATTTTGCAGTATATGTTTTCTATACTTAAATCAATTAACTTTTTGATCCATTCATATATTCCATCAGAAAGAATGAATGTTAAGTAGATGTTAAATGTATCTTTTATTTTATAATTTCTAATTATACGTTGTGTAATTAACTAGCTCATCTGATTACTAATGATACACTGGTTGTTTGCATCGCTTACATTTGTAAGATTTTATTTTACGCTATCTCCTTCATCCTTCTCTCAGGTTGGGATGTTACATTTTGATCTCCATTGCTTTTGATCACGAGTCACCTCGGTTACCACGAGTTTGGGTTTTTTTTAAGGTCTCCCCACTTACGGATGTCTTGTGTGCTGAATAGGATCTGTCAAACCTTCAGTTCTTGGCTTCATTCTTCCATAGCTTAGAAACATGTGCTGGGGGCTGGGAAATCAGTTTATGATTTCTTTTTGTCGTAGTGTGAGTTTTATAACTTGTAGGGACGACTCTGAACGCCCTCCCCGCCCCCATCTCACAAGTTCAACTTTTATACAAATATCTTATTCTCACACAGCAATGTTTACTGCCTGTGCCAACTTTTCTTGTTTCCCTCTTAGCAGTTTCGCCCTTAACTGGTCGTCCATGAATTGCACTAGTAACTGTATTTCTACTAAACTGTGGTTCATATGTTCATACAGTGAACGATACATATATACCAGTCAGCCGTGAGGAGCCTACTGTCCTGGGCATGCGGATGTACGTGGCAATGAAGTGGCAGATGAACTTGCTGGACAGACTAAAATAAATGGCAGGCTGAGAATGGACAAGGGCGACATTTCTAGAGCCGTATTGGAAAGACTGCGGGAAAATGAAGAGCAGGAATGAAAGAACAATGTAACTGTGGAGCGATTGCTGGAGCTAGGATAAATTAAAAGTAGTGGTAGGAAATCTGAACTGTGTGGCATAAAACGTATTGTAAAGAACCAACATTTGATGGGAACTACTAGCAAACATTCTTGGATGGATGCTGCTCAATGCGGCTCTAGCATATATGGAATTGTCACGAATCCAGTGAAGCCGGATTCTGAATTGTGAAGCTTTAACTTTGAAACCACTAGAAAAAGCACACAGAGGATAACGAAGCTCAACCATCCGTGTCTGATGTTACGTCAAAATAGCAATCCTCTTCCTCTTTTACAGTAATTTTCAGCAACACCCTTACTACATACAATTTCACAAGCAAGCTTCAAGCTTTTTTTTTAAACAGACAGTGCGCTATATTTATCGTACAATTAGGCTATTTATTAAACTAATAATATTTATTATTATTTATTAAACGACTGAAAATACTGCTGTAGCTTTGCTTAATGTCTGTGTATTTTTTTCCTTTACTTACAAAGTTTGTGTTATTTCCAACTCCATTTTTTTCTCATAAGACTTTCTTTTGTAGTATAAATTTGCATAATAGGAGTTTTTTTCTTCTCTGGAACGGAGATGTCCTGCTATAGCGGAACAGGCTGTACATGTTTTTATTTTTGCATCTTGTTTCTGTTGAATGTACATGCAAAAATATGGCCCTTATTGTATGCTGTCTGCTCACCATTGTAAAAAATAACATAAGAGTTCGCCTTCTGCAATGAGGTCATGACCATATTTATATATTTTAAAATACGATATAATAAGTCAAAATGTGTGTGTGTGGGGGGGGGGTCCAAATATAGAACTCTCACGCAGGCCTCATGCTGTCTAGTTATGCCACTGGCTCCAAGGTTATTTTGTGTGTCTGAGGGGAAGAAAGTAGGACTTGAACTGTTTTATTCCCACCTCCCCTTGTCAAACAGACAACAGGAACAAAAAATTATAGAACTGACACTCAGCAGAAACGAAACTTTAACACAGTTAAATTCCTAGATGTACAAGGTCCGACAATTAAGTAATGAGACTGATTTTTATTATGCCCAAGACAAAAATGCCATCTATGAAGCAAAGCATGGAATCCAAAGAGGCAATCTTCATCTATGACCTGGCAACTTTTCATCGCTGCCCGATAAGCAGACGACAAACAAGCTGCCATTCTGTTAACCTAGTCAGAGGTGCATTGTTACATAATCAGCATGGAGCAAAAAGCTAACATTAAATTCTGTTTAAAACTCGGAAAAAGTGCCACTGAGACAGTTGAACTGATGCGACAAGATTATAGGGATAGTTTTTTATCTCGTGCACGGATATTCAGGTGGTATTCACGATTCAAAAGTGGTGTGGAAACGACTACAAATGCAACTAGACATGGACGCCCAATTTCTGTTCGTAACAAGGAACTCATTGCAAAAGTCAGAGAACTGATACAAAAAGATCGTTGTTTGACTGTGAGGATGATGGCAGATGAATTTGGTGTTAACCGAGAGACCATTCGTAGAATTTTAGTGCAAGATTTTGGCAAGAAAAAAATTGCTTGCCGGTTTGTACCATATTCACTGTCTGATGACCAAAAACATCGGAGTGTTGAGTACGCAAAAGACATCATCAAAACGTGTCGCAGAAATAAAATTAAATTTGATAGTTACAGAGGATGAAACATGGATATTCCACTATGGTCCCACAATTAAATGCCAAAATGCTCAGTGGAAGTCACCATCATCACCAAAAGTAAAAAAGGAAAAAAAATTGTCTTCAAAAGTCGAAAGTGAAGACAATGTTGGTGTGCTTCTACGACAGCAAAGGAGTTATTCACACAGAATTTAAGCCATAGGGACAGAATGCCACTGCCAAAGTTTATTTAAGTATTCTGAAGCGCCTACTGAAAAGGATCCTCCGAGTCCGACCCGAGTATTCAACACCTGGAAGTTTTTTCCTTCTTCATGATAATGCACCGGCTCACCGGGCGGTGGTTGTGCAGGATTTTTTGGCCCAAAAAACAAGTGTGTGTTCTTAAGTGTCATCCACCCTATTCCCAAGATTTGTCTCCCTGCGATTATCTTCTATGCCCAAAATTAAAATTACCATTGAAAGGACGCTTCTTTGACGATACTGATGACATCCAAAGGGCCGTAACATCGAGTTTAAGAGCCATAGGAATAGAAGAACTGCAGAGGTCGTTCCAGTGTTTGTTAGATCGTGCCACTCGCTGTATCAATGCACAAGGGGCTTACTTTGAATAAAATACAGTTTTATATCTTCAACTGTTGTTTATTTTATTTTTTATGTAATTAGTCTCATTACCTAATTGTCGGACCTTGTATCTTCTCAAGGAAATAAGGTCACACACAGCTGTCAGACACAAGATTCATTTTTCTTTAGACCAACCCAAGTCAAAATTAATTCACAAACAAGAACACTTCCTCTTCACTATTAGCAAAAAAATAAAAAAAACGTCAACCGGCCATCTCGTTCTCCACTCTCTCACTCTCTCATCATGCTCCACAATTTGAAAATCCCTTTCTTCGTGAAATGACCATCATAGGGGTGTGAACAGCTCTCTTTTGGGGTCAAGGCCATGATACTGTCATGATGTATCGGTAAACGGCAAAACGAGAACATATCAGTAGCAAAAAATAGCATGGGTAGGAGACATTTTGCCAGCAGAGAATGTTTAACTTCAACTGACATTTACTGACAAATTAACAGATGCATATAGAGAATAGAATTCTGTATAGACAGTAGTGTTCTTTAAAGTTAACTTCATGTGTCTGAAAAGAGACGATCTCAACTGATATAACAATCACGGCGTGGAAAATGTTAATTTGACTGCGTGCTCGTTAAGCAGAATCATATTTTTCAGAAAGAACTTGCATACAAAATCGCACTAGTAAAACTAAGATATATATGTACAAAATGCCACAACTACAGAGTGTAGATAAACTTCTTGCGATCGAATACAGACAGTAATAAGAAATCTTGAGTTCTGAAAGATCTGCTCATGACCGGTGTCATTCTTTATTTAATCCTGAGATGAAATAGATAAAAATTTTACTTTGTCAACGGTAGCTCAATGTAACATTTAAGTACTCGGTATCTTGTTTTCATTGGTATGGATCTGTTGCGCAAGATATGTCTCATTTTCTGGAATGCTGACTTGGCCATAGCACGTCTGCTTTTTATTTCGTTGTGACATTTCCCATCAGCTGTTATAATTGTTCATAAGTACTTGAATCTATCAGCTTGTTTCAGTAATGGTAATACTACATTTTGGTAGTATTCTTTTCTTTGAGATGACTTCAGTCTTCTTTTTATTCAGGCTGAGACCTTTACTTTTACTTTCACGAACCATGATGTCCAGAAGAGCATGTAGCTCCTCTTCACTTTTAGCAATCAGGACTGTCGTCTGCATATCTTAAGTTGTTAAGGTTGTACCGCCAACTGATATTCCTGGCAAGCTCTCTATATTTCTCATTATGTTTTCGCTGTACAAGGAGAAGAGATCAGGAGATAGAACATACTCTTGTCTCACTCCCAATTTTATGTCTTGGAATGCTCCTATTTGATTCTCAATCTTCATTGCTGCTGATTGCTGCCAGTATATGTTTTTGATGAGTTTCTGATCTTTCCCATCTATGTTGATGTCTTCCAGCATTCTTATAATTTCTGTGTGTGTGTCTCATCGAATGATTTACAGTAGTCTATGAAGCATAAGTATAGGTCCTTCCTTACTTCTATTGATCTTTCAATCAATGTTCTCAATATATATGACATTATTGTGCGTTTTCTTTCGACGAAGCCACACTGTTCTTCAGCGATTTCTGGTTTTATGTTGCCCCTGACTCTTCTCATGACAATACGAAGTAGGATTTTGGCAATATGGCTCATAAGACTAATGGTTCGATGGTCTTCACACTCAACTGCACCTTGTTTCTTTGGTAGGGCAATGAAAACTGATTGCAAAAGGTCTGATGGGACATAGCTACTGTTATAGATGCCATCGGCAATCGTGTAATTATTTCTATGCCAAGCTTTCCTAATGCTTCCAATTCTTCGTTGGTGATTTTATCTGGTCCTGGTGCTTTTTTGTTCTTCATGTGTTTAATGGCTTCTTCCACTTCTGCTTTTAATATGGGAGGCCCTTCATTATTATTTCGTATATCTATTTCGCGTTTATTGTTCTCATAGAGTTTTCTAATCTACTCGCACCATCATTTCAACTCTGTCCTAATGCCCCTCCTTTGACTTTAGCCAACCAGTCTTGTGGTATGACCTTTTGTTTGTGAACTTCTTTATTTGTTTGTACATATCTCTCGTGTTTCCATGACGGTGTGTCTCTATTTCATTGTATTTCTTATTTAGCCACTCTTCTTTAGCTTCATTACATTTTTGTCTTATTTCTTTAATTATTTTGTCATATCGATCTTTTAAGACTTCTTCTCCGATCCATTAGTTGGAAAATTTCTTCTGTCATCCACCCTTGTTTAGCATGTCGTTTATTTGAAGGTAGGATTTCGATAGATGTTTGCTGAATAGAGTCTTTAAGCATATTCCATTGTTCATCAGTCGTTTCAATCTTCTCCATAGCATTATACCTATTATGTACTGTGGTTCTATATTGTTGTTGTATTGCCTTATCCTTCCGTAACAACTCTATCTAGTTCTTTGTTTTTAGCTGCTACCTTTAACCTGTTTAGCCTGATTCTTACTTTTCCTACAACTGGGATGTGGTCATTGTTGCAGTCTGCGCTTGGTCTTGTTTTCTCTTATATTAGTGAGTTCCTGAATCTTCTGTTACATAATATAATATGAACATAATATAATCTATCTGTTTACGTATGTTATTATTTGGGCTTTTACCATGTCCATAGTCGCCTTGGGTGTTGTTGAAACCAAGTATTTCCTATTATCATTTTATTCTTTTCTGTTCACTCAATCAACATCTCTCCTCTTGTATTTCTGGTAACTAGTCCATATTTGCCAGTAGCATCATTGTCTTGTTCAGTCGCTACTTTTGCGTTTATATCACTCGGCACAAAGTTTACTTCGCATGGTCTGCACTGTTTCACTGCCACGTCCAGATTGCTGTAAAATTCTTTTATCAGAGCTTTCTGAAGTTGGTGCGTATACTTGAATGAGATTTGTGTCTATTGGGTGGCCCTGTAATTTAACCATTAAAACTCTGTCCGATATGCACTATAAACCGTTCACAGTTCTTCCTGTCTTCTTATCCAATATTGTGCCAACTCCATTTCTACATTGATTTCCCCCGGAATATATTGTTTTGAAGTCTTTATGAGCTTGGAAAACTGGAAAGCATCGAACAAGAATTTTTTTTAATGGAAATTAATATCCTTGGTTTATGTGAAATGAGATGGACTGGAGCAGGAAGCAGAGATCATAAAGACTTCAAAAGACAAGAGCATATCAATACACTTTCTATACAGGAGAAGCAGCTAAATGTTAAATGTTTTGGAATATTGCCAAGTATCATCTTGCTGACAGCTTTTGGTACAAAAATGATCACCAGCACAATAAAATGTAGCGTCAGCAGGTAAATTTAGTTTTAATGCTTTCAAGTATGATCAAGGCGTGAGATGCATTCGGAGTTTATGGCTAAAGGTTTTAATGTATTCTACTAGAACAGGTTTTACAATAGTTATGACCACAGTCAGCATATGGAGCACCACTTACAATATTAATTGGCAACCTTGACCATGTATAAAAAAGAGAACAACCTAACGATTCAGAGACTTGGTTTTACTGTGTTGCGTTGTGTTCCATATATCTCTCTGCATCTTCTGAATCTCTGCATCCTCTGATCTCCAAGGTCACTTTGGTTCGGATAATGTCGTAACGGCAGCAGTCAAACTGTCGGTCTCAGCTACTGTATCATGACAGTACCACAAAACTAATGTAGCTTTGGCAAAAGTATGAGAATTTCCATGTGGGACTATGTGGAGAAATGATTGTGAGATTGACAAAACAACAACATATTTTATGATTTTATTGTATACTTTTCCAAGTTAAAAAAAAAAAAATAGGACACGCTGCTTTTCAAGCATGCCCTCGAAATTATATACAGATAAAAAATTAATAACATCCAATCATCAGTTCACATATTAAAGTGTCTTTGATCAATTTATTGTAGCGATATGCACATATTCTGACATATAATTAGATGAAACTTCCTCTACTTCTTCTTCTTCTCTCTTGAGCTACAAACTGATGTCGGTAAGATGCTGAAATACAACATTATATCGGACTGGGAGCGGGTTATGGCAGCTATTTTTTCAGTCCTGAAGTGGAGCTAAAAGGCAGGGGATGTGCAATGTTTCTTTAGCAGACTCCACCACCATGGGGACAGTGGCTATCCCTGACCCGTTAACCAGGCTGGGCCTGTTACCAACAGAGAAGTAGGACATTGTCTTGGTCAACTATAGTTCGCCAGCCTTGACGCTAGCAAGTCAACTATAGGTAGCTGTTTGCCAAATCGGATGGCGTCTTCACCCCCAACCAAAAGCAGAAATACAACGTGTAAAATTAAACAAAACTATCTAATGAACGCTTGCTTATGTTGGATTCCTCGGCCAATGTTCCCGTTTTTATAAATAGATATGACAGTGCTTCTAATAATTCTTTATTTATTATCATTTGATATGGTCTGCTTGTTTGTCTAGTAGAATTCGCCTGCTACCATATTAGCAAACAATGCTTTCAAAAGCAGTTTTTTTTCGTTTTTACAGACTATTGATTGAGAAATGAGTTTTTTTTTCTCTTAAGCTATGAAAACGTGATGAGAGACATCATACACGGCATTCTGGAATGTGTAGCATTCTGGTGGTGATGCATTATTTGCATACCACTCGAGGGACCTGGATTTCCAAGTAGATCAGCGTTTTTTTTCCTGCAAGCTTTGCGAGGAATGGGTCCCATGCTGCAAGCCTCGCATGGATCTACTGTCGTGGGCATACAAGGAGTTGTTGGTAATGAGGCTGACCGACTGCCTAGGAAGGCCTCCGCCCTTGGTGTTCTGAGACTAAACAAGACTGGCGTCTTCGCTATTGACAGATTTTGCAAGGATGTAGAGCTAGAGTGAGAGAATACCCCCATGTCTGGAGACTGAAGGAACTGGTGATGAAGCAGGATGAGGGAATAATTAACGCCGTCTGTAGACGGGAGCGACAAACCTACAGTCAGGGCGTGAGAGGAACATTCATTAGACACTTACACTGGTTATTATGCTGGTTAATGGACCGAACAACAGAGCAAATATAAGAATGTCCTGCCTTAAATGACGCTGCCTCCTGAGATCATTCAATTATTTTTTTGTGTTTTACCTCAGTCTTCATCAGTCACTTCATCATTGAACTATTTTACATTTTATTTTATGTTAGTCATATTTCTTTCAATTTTTGCTTGCCCAAATTATCTATCTCATGTTTTCTTTTACTTTTTTTCTATTACATTCTTTACTGTATTTTCATAGCCCTGTTATCATGAAACGGTCTATACGTTACATTTTCATTGTAGATATTTTCATTTTTGGTAGTACCAACTTATATTATTTTTGTAAGCGTAGACAGTTGTCGAATGTACTGTATATTACATAGACGGGACTGTAGTTTCCAAGTAAAGCAAATAAAATTATTTTTTGGTAGACTCCAGCACCATCTACCCGAGACTGAAGGAGCATTTCGAACCTGCAGGTGGGATAAGTTGGACTAGTAAAATGAGTAGGCTGATGCATGTGAATTAGGGAAAATACAGATCCAATCGTTCTTGATAAAATAAGTGATTATTTCACTGAGCACAAACAATAAAAGTGTGCTACTGATATGACTGTCATTCCGACAATAAAATTATCTCATGAGGTAGTAAGTATGTTTATCATAATTCAGCTTGTGCTCAGCCAACTTGCTTTGTCTTCCCTAACGTTTCAGGCAGATCCAGTGTCTCACAACAGGCAGTATCTTAATTCTGGCAGAATTCAAAAGTGTGAAACACGGTCTTTGCTTATCAAGTAAGTAATGGTAAATGGAGTTATCAAAAACAGAAGGTATTATCATCTATGCTGGAATCACTTTAGCTCATGTTAATAACAAGATTGTAATAAATGAATAAATTAGTTAAAAAGGACCACTCATGAGTTTTCCGATCAGTATCTCCAATGTACAGTGACTAATAACACCTGTCCTTTTTTAACGAGCCGTTTATGTTTTACCAACCAAGTTTCACCTTTGGTTGCCTCATTCTTGACAAGAATGCTCATTCACAGTTGCCAATAAAGTATTTTGTTCGTCAGTTTTTTTTTCATAGCATTAATGCCCTCGGCTAAAACCATTGCCTACCTTTCCTCTACCACCACGGAGTCGGCCAGTTGATCTGCTCTTTCGTTTTCCGTGACACCTTGGTCTTGGTCTAGAACAAGGATGAAGGTTATTCTATGGCTGTGAGATGATTTGTTACTCGAAATGACTGAAATGACAGTACTGAAATCAATCAGTAATACGTAATGCTTTGTACGCGAACAATGCCATCAGATTGCTCTGTAGATACAATTTTTTTTTCCAGATTCACTAGATCTATCCAGAAATAAACCATTACTTTTTATTTTTTCTTGAACAGTGTTGTTAATGGCTGAAACACTGTTGTCAAGAATTCCGCAGTGTTGTGGATTATCTTCTAAACTTCCTCTTCCTATTTAATAACCTGCAATAAATGAAGTACGAAAAAATTTCAGCACAATCATTTAAACATTCCTTCTCCCTGGCAGGAAAGTAGTTCACTGCACAAACAGATTTAGACAGAGTGAGTGTATTCACAACATGCAATATTAAGATGAGGATCGAAACATGAACTGCTGCAATCGCTTGGCTGTTTAAATAGCATATACACTGTACAGTCAAAGTAACAGACTCTCAAAGCATGTTTCGTAAAATCGAAAGGTGCATTCTTCACAAAGAGTAGACCAACTCTCTGGTTGTAGGCCTCACTTAGATCTTCTGTTTTGGGCATACAGAAATTCAAAGCAATGAGCAGGCCGACTGGCTCGCTGGAAGGACCCCCTCACGCAAGAGTTGCTAAGAGGAGCAAGTCAGATATCTCGAAGGCTGTTATGGACAAATTGTGCAGGGATGAAGAGTTGGAGTGAGAGAGAACTGGGAATGAAGCATAATAAGAAAACAGTAAACTCCTGTGGATGTGTAAGGAGTGGAAAAATAAGCAAGCAGTGACCCAGTTTTGATTGGAAATCCCAATGGCCAGAGTGACCCCGTTTTGAATGGAAATGTCCAGGCCTTCGAGTCAGTCACGGATCAGGTATATAAGACAAAGGAGAGAAGTTTAAAAGGATTCCATAAGCTGAGCACGCTGGAGTCCAGCGACGGTGTCATCGTTCAGACGTGGACGAGGAGGGTCATTCGATAGATGGAGGCTGACGGGTGTATAGTTTAGTTGTGTGCATTTGTAATCAGGACTGAACTCACATTATTCAAGGAACCTTTTTTTATGAATCAATAACGCGTGTGGAAATATATAAAATATATGGACTTCATGCGCATAGGATTCGTTTTGATTCGCATTGCCTTGTGGATCAGAATTTTTGTAAATACAATGATCTTGATTTTATAAAAAAAAAGGATTGTTGTTTCGTGTTCCTGTTATTTATATGTAAGGTGTGAACGCATGGTGTAGTCACCCTTCCACCACTCAGTACGACGGCGGCAAGAAGAAATAAAAGATTGAACAAATAATTCACGCCAGTAAAGTAAAAATAAAATACCACACCAATAGAAATACAAATACCACAGATGGAGGCAAAGAATCCACAATAACACACAGCAGGAAAAATCAGTACGCACACTTTACACTGATTACTGAAACGGGCAGGAGAGCAGATATGAGAATGGCTCGAATACAGTGACTCTACCTCTTGAGATCAATTAATAGTTATATCAATTATATATCCATGCTCAAAGAGAACATCGTCAGATTTTCTTTTTTTTCAGGGTGTGGTCCAATGGTGGAGACCTGAAAGGTCCACGACGTGTGCTCCTAACACCACGTGTTAGACCTTTCACTTTACTAAATGTTCTATCTCAGGTCAATGAGATACTAAAAGAGGACTGCTTAGGAACTGTAGAAAAGTAAGTCAGCTTGCTAACAACCTAGCGAAATAGATGTTTTACTGGAGAATTTTAAGTATTTATTGTGATTTCAGAGGCATAAGAACATGTCCTATGACCCGACCACTGTTCCTGAATGTATCCCAAGTACATCTAGACCTATTAAATGGACTGGAGAAGTAGTTAGATGGTTATTTCAGACATTATTTTAGTGAGAATCCCACCACACGACGAGACTGGACAAAATTTAAGTACATCTAGGCATCGCCGAAGGTAAGCACTACACAATTATCAGCTAAAATCATCACACTATTTCTTTTTTCCTAAAAAAAACACTTCATTTATGAAATCTTCTTACATTTGCAACTATTTTTATACATAATATGTATACTTTTAAAGTGGAAATACTTTGTACATTCACTTTTACAACTATCTCCCCAGTACATATCAAGACCCGCGCTTTTTGTATGGCACGGACGGGAACGTCCGCGTTTTTTTTCTGGACATACCTGAAGCAAAAACGGAACTAAACATCAGTACAGGACCAATAACAATAAGTGAAGTAAAGGAGGCGATAAAGAAGCTAAAATCAGACAGGGCACCAGGTGAAGATGAAGTGACTGCTGAGATGTTGAAAGCAGAAGAAACAGAAACACCAAAACAACTTTGCCGGATATTACAACAAATTTGAGATCTAGAAAAAGCCCCAGAGGAGTGGAAAACTGGGCTTATAGTAAAACTACCAAAGAAGGGTGACCTCAGAGATTGCGGGAACTGGAGAGGCATTACCCTACTGCCACTCACCAGTAAAGTATTTTGCAGAATAATCATCAACAGAATTGTACCAACACTTGAGGAAAAACTTCGGAAAGAGCAGGCAGGATTTAGGAAAGGAAGATCATGCATAGACCACATATTTGTACTTAGACAAATATTAGAACAGGCAAATGAGTGGCATAGCACAACATATGCATTATTCATAGATTTTGAGAAAGCCTTTGACAGGCCTCCCCCATAAAATAGTTAATGTAATCAAAGCCCTATAGAGGGTTTTCAGTGCAAAGTTATCTGTGGAGAACATACCTCCAGCAGCTTTAGTGTACAAACAGGAGTGAAACAGGGATGTGTACTATCACCAACATTATTTATCTTGGCAGTAGACTGGTTAATGAAGGAGGCAACATCAGACAAACGCAGAGGATTACAATGGACCCTTGACATAGTGCTGGAGGACCTTGACTTTGTGGACGACATTTGTCTGTTATCAAGCAGTCACAAAGATATGCAAGATAAAATAAACAAGCTAACTCAGAATGCAAACAACGTAGGAAAGACAAAGTTAATGAAGCAAAATGTGAACAACAGAAATGTACTGCTTTAGAATAGTTCCGTTTAATTTAGTACTGCATGCTGGTGGATTCTGTTTCTTAGATATAACCATAGTCTCTGTCTTTTTGATGTTCAAAGTAAGGCCTTTCTGTTCACTTTCTTTGGCAACTTTATCCAAGAGATTTTGCAGGTCTTGTTGGTTCTCAGCTATCAGTACTGTGTCGTCAGCATACCAAAGGTTGTTAATATTGTATCCTCCAATTTTTATGCCTGGTTCTGTGATGACTGTTCTTAGAATATTCTCGCTGTACAGAGAAAAAAGGTCTGGAGATAGTACACATCCTTGTCGCACCCCTTGTTTTATAGGTTGATATTTTCCAGTTCTATTTTCAACTCGAACTGCTGCTTCTTGCTGCCAGTATAGATGTTTTATAATCCTCAGGTCTTTGCCGTCTATATTGATGTCTTCAAGCATTTTAATAATTTCATTATGTTTCATTCACCATGTCAAATGCCTTGGTGTAATCAATGAAGCATAAGTAGAGGTCTTTCTGTACTTCTAAAGCTCTTTCTGTTAGTGTTCGTAAAGCATAAATGGCATTGTGTGTTCCATTTCCTTCAACAAATCCAAACTGTTCATCTGCTATTTCCATTTTTATCTTTTTCCTTGTTCTTCTCATAATTATTCTCAGAAGTAGCTTCGTTATGTGACATGAGAGGCTGATAGTCCGGTGGTCATCACATTCCTTTGCACCTGGTTTCTTTGGTAGTGCTATAAACGTGGATTTAATCAGGTCACTGGGAATATAACCACTGTTGTAAATGTCATTCAGTAACTTGGTTATTATTTTTATTCCTGTCTCCTCTAGTGCCTCTATTTCTTCTATTGTTATATTATCAGGCCCAGTCGCTTTTCCTTTCTTCATGTGTTTGATGGCATCTATGATTTCATCTTCAAGTATTGGTGGTCCCTCACAGTTTTCAGTATATGGTGTTAATTCTGGTCTTTCTCCTCCATATAGCTCACAGATATACTCTGTCCACCTGTCCACAATGTCTTCTTTTCCCATTAACATTTTACCTTCTTTCGATTTCAGGCATCCTGTGGTATATTTTATTTTCCTGAATGTGAGTTCATTAATTCGTTTGTGCATATGAGAGTCCTCTATCTGTCTGCACTGCTCATTTAACCACACTTCTTTGCTTCTCTGCATTTGCGTCTTATTTCTTTATTTATCTTGTTATATTTTCCTCGTTATTTTTACTCCTCCTCCTCTTGTCCATCAGTCCTAACATGTCATCCATTTATTTTTAGGGGCTTCTTTTTTTGGTGGTATTATCTCCTTAACAATTTGGTGGATAGAATCTCTTAACATTTCCCATTGTTCATCTATACTATTTATCTTTGCTATTGCATTGTATCTATTTGTTATAATAACTTTTTATTGTTCTCGCAGTTCTTGGTCATTTTTAAGAAATTCTGTATTCAGTTTGATGTTTCTCACTTTTCTGCCTGCTTTCTAACTTTTCCACAGAGTGGATCATGGTCACTATTGCAGTCAGCTCCTGGCATGGTTTTTGTTGTCAGTAATGCATTGCGGAATCGTTGTTGATTAATATGTAGTCTGTCTGGTTAAAAGTCTTTTTGTCTGGGCTGCACCACGTTGCCAGTCTTCGAGGATGTTGTTTAAACCAGGTGTTTCCTACAACCATGCTGTGTATTCGTGCCCATTCAATTAATTTATAACCTCTGTCATTCCTCTCCCCCAGTCCATAGTCACCAACGATGTCTGAAGTTCTTCCTTTACCAACTTTGACATTAAAATCTCCCATGACTATAGTAACTTCATGTGACTTTGTGTGTTTTAGTGCTTTCTCTATGTCATTATAAAATAGCTGTACATCTTCTTCAGAGCTTTCAGATGTTGGAGCGTACACTTGTATAATATTTATGTTTATTGGTTGTCCTTTCAGTTGGGCTAGCAGGACTCAGTCCGAGATGTTCAAATATCCTACAGTTGTCCTTGCCATTTGTTCATCAAATATAATTCCTACTCCTCGTTCATGTTTCTCACTTCCTGAATATATTATTGTATATTTATCTGATTTTATCTTCCCTGCACCTGTCCATCTAACTTCACTCATTCCTAATATGTTGATCTTCATCCTTTCCATTTCCATCTTTACATTTTCTAATTTTCCAGCCTGGAATAAAGTTCTAACATTCCATGTTGCTATTTTGAACTTGTTAGTTTTGCCACCAGTAGCTTGATGACGATCTGGCCTCACCTGTGGCTCGTGAGCTGCCCTACCGGACGAGGCTGTTCCAGAGGAACATCCATTAACGTCGTTCATGATAAATCGATTATTCTATTCAAGCATAACTATTCTTGGGAACTACAACAGTGGTTTCCCGTTGCCTTCTGTCGGTTTGTGTACGGACTCTCCGCTAGCCTTTGGACTCCCTGTCCTACCCGCAAGGCAGCGGGTGCGAGAGGTTTTAAGGCGCCTCTGACCCGCCTGGTATTCCCTTCACTGAGCACCTGAGGCACTTTATAGGAGTAGTAGAGCCACCTACTACCCCACCTCGCTCTCTGAGTCTACCACCAGTTGGTCCGTGCCTGCTTATTTGGACAACTCCTTATTCACAGGGATCCTCCATATCTGGAGGACTTTCACTATCCGCCACCTGTGACGCGCTGGGTTGGGGATGGTCGCCCCAGCTTTACCCAGAATATACCACAACTTTCTTTAAATATAGAAGGAAACTAAAAAAGTAACCATAAGTCAAGCAGTAATTGTGAATAGCAGAGTGACACATAAATGTTCAAAATTTCACATGTCAGAAAATTATGAAACGGATATAGCAAGTAATGAAAGGACAAAAATGACTTATTCCATTCTCAATAGATTAAGATGAGATTCATCTCCAAAAAAATTACACAGCTGAGCTAAAAAGTGTTATATATTTTCAACATTTCTCTCGGCTGATGAACGTGGAGTTTATTTAAGCAAGAAATAATATAGAACTTTCAGATATCAAGAGATTGGGAAGAGACAGTTTATCCAGCTCCATGTCTATTAATCCAGAAGTTCAATATGCTCACTAATGAGAAACCACATGATGTTAATTATGATGGATTTATTAAATCATTTGTCCTCTTGAAAACTGATATATTTCACTTAAATACTTTATTACTCTCTCATAACATTCAGTGTCATCCTTTAAGTTTGTTTATGATGAGTTTGTCCTTTGTGGACTTTTAAATATGTGTGTGGACAATTTTCCCTGAAGGCCAATAACTAGTACCATTTTTATGGATAGAAAGTAATACATCAGTAGGAAAGATCATCTCTATAAAGAAACCAAGAACTATACATTTTAATAAATATTTTTATATACTACATGCTTTTGTTATTTTTTAAATGACAATGATAAAATTCTTGAAATAATAAAATCATAATAGCCCTGCACATTGAATGCTGGGGGCATGGTCCACATCTCATTACATGTGGACCCAGTTTGCAGTACCACCGGGTCACTGACTGTTGTTTTGTCATCTTAAAAAAAATAAGTCAACTGAACCTAATTAATCTTGGTCAGTTCAGCCTGAAAGTAAGGCACAAGTATGTGCTAATGAAGATGTATCTCAAGATTGCTGGCACAGCAAACCCACCCCTTGTACCAGAGTTGAACTCAGCAAAGGGCAAGAATTACAAATGAGGGATATCATGAATGGTGGAGGCAGAAGAGACACTGTCAGTGGTCTGCAACCTGGAACAGATACACTTTCAGTGGTCTGTCAGTGGTCTGCAACCCTAGAACTGGAATGGACTAAATTGCCAAATGTGCAGAATCTAATGAAGGTAATTACCCAGCTTGGCTGCAAATACCAAGACTGGGCTCAGGGTAAAACAGAAGCCCATGTGCAGGAACAGATTCAGCATCACTCTAAACCACATGACTCTGTGATCTTCATAGACAGGTCCATGACACAAGGTCTAAAAAGCAGACGGGGCTATGTCATCTACCGCAGTGGCAAAATGACTGTGAGTAAATAAGTAACCTATGTAACCACCACTTCACACATAAGAATGGAGGCGCAGGCAGCATCTGAAGCAATTTTCTGATTGGTGGAGCAGGGTGACTCCCATAATGTTATTGTAACAGACTCCCAAAGCATGTTACAGAAGTCGAGAGGTGTTCCTTCCACAAGGAGTGGATCCAGCTTCTAAAGGTTCTCATTATCCTGTTTGACATGGATCTACTGTCCAGGTCATGCCAAAGTCAAAGACAATGAGTGGTCAAGCTAGCAAGCATGGCATCAATTCAGGGTACCCTAAGAATGACAAAGTGAAGATTGCAAGAGCCACCTTGGACAGGCTGCAAATGAAGGAGGACAACGCACTGAGTAACGACAATCACATCTGGAGGATAATCAAGTTGAGGAAGAAGAGGGGAATTTGACGCTTTTATGAACGATGTGGTTTAGCTTGCATTACCCACAGTCAGAGTGTAATTACACACTTCAGTGGGTTTTGGAATAGAAAGTGGAGCACATATGGGAAATGCCTGGAGTGTGGGGATCCCAATGTCTCATTACAGATTACATACACTACAACCTGACATCTGTTTTTTTTTAATCAACACAAAATGGGTCTATGGGGTACAGTTTGAAGATCTCAGCATATATTTACATATCTCAAGATCACTAGTATGATCCTACATTAAGGACTGATTTAGTTTTATATTCTTCCTAATCAAACAGGTCTCATTTTTTTTTACACTATCCATGGCCTGACATCAATATAATAGTACTTGGTCTAAAGGTGCATTTCCCTTCTACAGGTTATATTTTCTGAATGGTGTTCAAATTTCTGATGTGGATCAGATTATACAAAATGGCCAGTATGTTGCCTGTAAGAGAATGGAGAAGTTTAAGAGAGCTCGTTACAATGAACAAGCTACCAAAAATCTCTCCACTTCACCAAGACTTGAACGAAAATTGTAAGTTGTACTAATTTTTCTGAGTATAGGTCTGAAGGATATTTTGTGTGTTCAAAATTCATTGTTCCCTATTTAAATTATTGATTAGTATATTGTGCAATAATATGTTAATTAAAATTACTTTAAATTCTACATTGTTACTACAGCCAAAAAAACTTTGTCGTGAAGATGAAAAGAAAAGTGAAATTTTGCATTCACAGGCTGCCACCACTTTATCCATACTCCAACAACAGCACAAACCAATCTACACCTGAATACTCAAATCCATCCATTCAGAATTCTGTCACCAGCAGTTCACAAAGGTAAGAACATTGAAAGAGCTTCTTCTCATTTCCTTGATTTTCTTCAAAAATTATTTTGCCATTAAAAACTTCATAAATGTCTATACAGGATTATCTATGCTAGGTTGTTATATTTCATACCCTGTGCCTTAAAGCATCTAGCACATACATTCTCAGATTATGACTGCTGACAGAGGCAGATATATAAAGAAAATACATGACATGGGGAGACCACTAACTAGACAAAATCAAGAACATGACTGCTTTCTGAAATAATTGTCACATGAAAATTTGTATAGTTACATTATTAAATGTACATGAAACAAAGCCATGCAGATGTTATTTTATATTAATGAAACAAAAATAAAGAGGCAATAGACAAAATGTAGGGGGAGAGAGAGTTTTATTTAACATCTATATGATGGGGCTTCCCAAACTACATAAACCATCAACATGCAAACTTGTGGATGATGTTCTATACACACAATGTAAAAATAGACAAACCATCATGGATAAAATCCAAAACCAAATAAATAACATCATCAGGTGCTGTAAAAACTATGAATCATTAATAAATCCAGTGGAAGCAAAAGCCCTTTGGTGCTCACCCAGCAACAGAACTGTCAAAGGAAAAATGCCAGAGGCTTCGTATGGAAATATCCTATTGAAAGATGCCATACCTGAAATATGTAGGAATCAACTTGGACAGACCATTATCTTTCACCAAACATATATAAGAAATGGCATTTAAGGCAGGACAATGACTGGCTGTCATCAAAGCCATAGCATATCTACAACTTCCAGTGCACACTCTATTTATGCTAATGATCTTGGTCTTATCCAAAATAGACTACAGCTTGGGCCTGCTAATACTATCAATTAACTGAACTTGAGCAAGTACAAAACAGGGCAATGATATTCATTTTGGGCTGCACCAGAAATACACTTATGGCAGCAACAAGATACATATTGAATCTTCCTGATCTACAAACCCATCACAAATGTGCAAAGTAAAGGAATACCTAAACATCAATAATAATAAAACCCACCCACACCATAATAACCTTCACACAGTCATAGGATTCAGAATAAAGAGGCAAATCATGGATGACTGAAGCAGACTCTGTAATGATCCACAATATACATCAAACAAACCTTAATGGATTACTTGCAGCAAGAATGTATAAAATAGGAATTTACAGCTAAGTACTCTTTTAAAAAAATTTTTTTTTTTTAGTATTCATGTGAATCTATACTTTATCTCCTCTCTCTATTTCTTCGTCCTGTATGTTTTTTGTATGATTAAGGCTCACGCCGAAACGTCACAACTTTGTAATCGTTAAGTAATAAAGCTGCTCCTATTTTTTTCCTATTTTATACATTCTGGTATCACAGCTTTACTGCAGTGCTTCATGTGTAGTTGTATACTTATACACTAATTATTGTGTTACTTGCAGCAAGGCCCACTTAAATCTGACATAACCCTTACAAGAAAATGCTGAAGATGGATGGAGGGTAAAACACACGATGATACAAATGAATTTATTAATAAACACACACCTTCTTTCTATCAAACAGCACAGGAGGACTGCAACATTTGATTCTCATAACCAGAAAGACACAGCAGAGCTCAGAACCTCTTTTTAAACACCAACAAAACAAAAGTAATGATAACTGTCAAAATGAGAAGCAAGTTCAAAATTACACTGGACAGTCAAGAGCTTGAAAACATAAATAAATTTAAATATCTATGTTCAGTCATCACCACCAACAGTGATTGCACAATAGGTATCAAAAGAAGACTAGCAGTTGCATCACGGAAACTAGCGCAAGTGAAGAGTATGTGGCAATGTACCAACAAGAAAGATATGTTTCCTAAGAACTTACAGTGGCAACACATGGATGCAAAACGTGGACACTTAACAAATCACTAGAAGAGAGAATAACACCATTTGAAATGAAGTGCTAAAGAAGGGCACTTAGAATATCATAAATAGAATGAAAATCAAATAAAGAGATTTGGTATCGCAGGTGTCATTAACAAATTAGAAAGCTGAGATACTTTGGCCACATCAAAAGACACAACAGATGAGAGGCTGACACTAAAAGACATAGCCTGGCAAAAGAGAAAAGGGATGACCTCACTGCCTGTGGACTCAGGAGATCACGGAAAGTCTGAATGTGTCATTGTGAGATGCTGGTGAACTTACACAAGACCATATTGGATTCAGGAAGGCTGTAAAAGGAACAGTGTTCTGAAAAGTACATGTCAAATGAATGAATGAACTACTGAGGGTTAATCATTTATACGGATGGATCATTAAGCAGGGGAACTGGAAGCAGATGGGGTTTTGCAGCATACTGAGGAGGTAATACACTCAAACTCATGACCAGGGCTTACACAAACACATGCTCAAGAGGCCATCACCCAAGCATTACAATGGGTGTTAACCCAGAAAATGACCTCATCACCATCATTACTGCTTCTCAAAACCTATTGAAAAAAGTGGAACACAAAACCATAAGTGAATGGTTAGAAATAACTGTTAAATCGCACATAAGAAAACATTACATGGATATACTGTCCAGGTCATGCCGGAGTTAAATGGCAAGACTGACCGACTAGCAACAAGGGCCAAACAGGTGGGCCTCATCAAAATGGATGAACTGAACTAATACATCAAACAACTTCAGGAACAATCACAGAGAAATTTTCTTCAAAACAACAGCTACATACGACATACTGAGTTACACATAGCCAAAGACATTGGTTGCAAATCACAGCTAAGTGCTAGTTCATGTGCAATATACAACCAATGTAACACTTAAATCATTTCTCTAAAAACGTTCAAGAACATCCTGATGTCAAGGGTCAAATTATATCTGAGAAAAAAAAGTTGTAACATTTCAAACATTCACAAAAATATTTTTTATGGAGTGTCTATATAAAAATTTGTAATCAGGAAATATCTAGTAATTTCTGTGTCTAGCAGCTACAAGTACTGGCAATAGCAAGTTATATACAATAATTAAATTATAATTCAAGATAAACGTTACCAGAGCTAAGGAGCTAATATAAACAATACACAGAGTGTATAACAGTCACCCATGCCATGCTGAAATATCCATTACTCTAGAGAAAGACGTCATTTCTCAGAAGCATGGCAGTACACTTGTATTTATAGCAGATTCTCTTTTGCAATACAAATTGATGGATGGTTTGGAGATAGCTCCATGGAAATAGTTTGATTTTGGAATGGGGAGTCAGATGTATGCTTTACTGATATCCATTCTACACCAGCTTTTTGCTGACTCAATTTTTTTAAAATCACGTTTTGGTCACCATTGTTGTAGACATGCATAAATATTTCTATAGCAGCCAGGACCTGTTGGTTTTCCCCATCTGTACAGTTAGTATCATCATTCAGTCCACCCTAGTGTAGCTTCAGTCCAAGATCTCTAGTTCTGCCTATTGGCAGATGTACAATGTAGATATCTGAGAAGCATTCTACCCAAAGAAAGGTGCATTGTGCCTTCCATTTAGCCAATGGCTGGTTATGTTTTCTTAATATGTAGAGAATGTTGACTATATTATCTGACATTCTTGTGATAAACAAGAGACTTCTAGAAGACTTCTCATTTATTTGTTCACTGCTAACATTCTACATTGTCTTACAGAAAAGTTTGTTCCTCAATAATTCTGTCTTAAATTAGGGTGACACTGTCTAGAACTATAGCTATCAATGTTCACTGACCTTAGCTTTCTGAGACGCAGAAGCAGACAAAAGACTTTTTTTTTATTTTTTGGATAATCAGATTTAATGTTCCCTTTCACAAAATTCTGTGCTCTCAACAGAGCTGTTAGCAGGAAAACCAAATGGTTAGTTTTGTTGTTGGATAAACCAGTTGTTTCAAAGACACCAAGTGGACATCAGCCATATTAACATGATAAGGTGGAAAATGAAATATAAAGGTAAACAAAAAAAAAGTATCTCATGTGATTCTTACTGAAAACAGTTTTGAGATTGTCAAATTATACAGGTGAGAAATCCTTATTGTGCCTAAATATGAAAAATTAAAATAAGTATTTAATTTAAATTGCATCTTCTTCTTGCATTCTTCCTGTGCCGTTAAACATCATATAGGTCCCGCATGTTAGTTCGCTAAGATTTCCTGTCTTCAGCAAGTTTTTCAATCTCATCAAGGGATGTTATACCCACTGAACTGGCTTCTCTTAACAATGTTCTCTTTAGAGTTTCACATGGTTGACCTCCTTTTCTTTGGCCTGTTGTGTTCCACTTGATAGCTGATTGTTTCTTCTCATCATATGACTGACATATGTCCATCTTCTTTTTCTGATCACCCATGAAACAGGTTGTTGCTCGCTCATTTGTCCTATCTCTGCGTTGTTACTGAATTCATTCCACTTCATACCGAGTATTTTCTTTAGGAATTTGTTGTCTGTTTCTTTAGTTGTTTTCCAGCTTTCATGTGCATAAATGAAGGTGGATATTACATTTGAATTGAATAATCTTAACTTGGTTTTTTTGTGCTTATAACTTTTGAATGCCATATGTTCTATAATATTCTACCTATATAATCTGTAATAAATAAATATATATATATCTTATATCTTATATCCTTCCCGTGCCGTTAGACGTCACATAGGGCTCGCAAAGTAGTTCGCCAATTTTTCCTGTCTTCGGCGAGTCTTTCAACCTCATCAAAGGATTTTATGCCTGTTAACTTGGCCTCTCTTAATAATGTTCTCTTCAGAGTTTCACGCGGTCTGCCCCTTTTTCTTCGGCCTGTTGTGTTCCACTTGATAGCTTGTTTTGGGATTCTCTGCTCATTTCTTCTCATCAAGTGGCCAACATATGTCCATCTCCTTTTCCTGATCACCCGTGAGACTGGTTGTTGTTCAGTCATCTGTCTTATCTCTGCATTGTTCTTGAATTCATTCCACTTGATGCCGAGTATTTTCCTTAGGCATTTATTTTCAAAAGAGTCTAATTTCTTTTCTATTTCTTTAGTTGTTTTCCAGCTTTCGCATGCATAAATGAGGGTGGATATTACATTTGAATTGAATAGTCTTAACTTGGTTTTTGTGCTTATAACTTTTGAATTCCATATGTTCTCAAGATTCTTGAAGATTGATGCTGCTTTTGCAATTCTGATCCTAACTTCCTTTCTAGTGTCACCATCCTGGTCTATGTAGCTGCCAAGGTATGCAAATTGATTGACTTCTTCAATATCTGTCCCTTCTATGTGTATTTTTCCATTTTGATTGATGGGAATTTTCATTATTTTTGTTTTGTCCTTGTTAATTTCAAGTCCTATTTTGCTAGCCAGTGAAGATAGGCTATCTGTTTTTTCTTGCATGGAATTCACATTATTACTGATAAGAGTTATGTCATCAGCAAAATCAAGATCTTCTAGTTGGGTCCCATGTACCCAGTCAATACCTGTGTTACCTGTGCAGCATTTTTTCATTATGAAGTCTATTGTAATCCCAAAAAGTAAAGGAGACAGTATACATCCTTGTTTCACGCCTGTTTCAATCTGGAACCATTCACTCATCCCTTCTTCTGTCTTGACTGCACAACCATATCCATTGTATAAGTCCTTAATGATGTTGACAATTTTAGATGGTATTCCATATAGACATAAAATTCTCCATAATGAATCTCTGTGTATGCTATCAAATGCCTTCTTAAAATCTATGAAATTCAGTATTAATGGTTTCTGCTTTTCAATATGTTCTTCAAGTATTATTCTGAGAGTAAAGATCTGGTCGAGACAGCTTCTCCCTTTTCGAAATCCTGCTTGTTCTTCTCTCATTGCAGTATCCACTATATCTTTGAGTCTATTCAAAATGACCTTGCAAAATACTTTTGACACAACTGATATTAAGGTTACTCCTCTCCAGTTGTTACAGTCACTAAGGTTGCCCTTTTTTGGTATTTTCACAATGATTCCCTTCTTCCAATTAGAAGGGACCTTTTCTTCTTTCCAAATCTTGTTAAACTTATATATATATAATATTACAGATTAAGTAATTTTAATTAATTAATTAAAAAGCCAACAGAACTTGGAAACTGGAAAACATCGAACAAGAAATGAAAATTAACATCCTTGGTTTATGTGAAATGAGATGGACTGGAGCGGGAAGCAGAGATCATAAAGACTTCAAAATAATATATTCCGGGGGAACCCAGCATAGAAATGGAGTTGGCATAATATTGGATAAGAAGACAGGAAGAACTGTGAAAGTCTTCTGGTGTATATCAGACAGTGTTAATGGTTAAATTACAGGGTCATCCAATGGACACAAATCTCATTCAAGTATACGCACCAACTTCAGAAAGCTCTGATGATGAGATAAAAGAATTTTACAACAATCTGGACATGGCAGTGCAACAGTGCAAACCATGGGAAGTAAATTTTGTGCTAGGTGAGTTAAACGTGAAAGTAGGGACTGAACAAGACAATGAAGCTAGTGGCAAGTATGGACTATGTATCAGAAATACAAGAGGAGAGATGTTGATTGAGTGGGCAGAAAAGAGTAAAATGATAATAGGAAATACTTGGTTTCAACAACACCCAAGGCGACTATGGACATGGAAAAGCCTAAATAATAACATACATAACCAGATAAATTACATTATGATCAACAGAAGATTCGAGAACTCACTGATATCTGTGAAAACAAGACCAAGCGCAGACTGCAACAGTGATCACATCCCAGTTGTAGGAAAAGTGAGAATCAGGCTAAAGAGATTAAAAGTAGCAGCTAAAAACAAAGAACTAGAAAGAGAGCTGTTACAGAAAGATAAAGCAATTCAAGAACAATATAGGGCCATAGTACATAATATATATATGATGCTATAGGGAAGATTGAAACGACTGATGAACAATGGATTATGCTTAATGACTATTCAGCAAATATCTATCGAAATCCTACCTCCAAATAAAAGACACTCTAAACAGGGGTGGATGACAGAAGAAATTTTGCAACTAATGGATTGGAGAAGAAGTCTTAAGGAAGATTAAAGATAAATATGACAAAATAAATAAAGAAATAAGACACAAATGCAATAAAGCTAAAGAAGAGTGGCTAAATAAGAAATGTAGCAAAATAGAGACACAACATCATGAAAACGCAAGAGGTATGTACAAACAAATAAAGAAGTTAACAGATCAATGGGCATGTCACAAGACTGGTTGCCTAAAGTCAAAGGAGGAGCATACAATAATGGACAGAGATAAAATAATGGCAAGATGGTGCGAATACATTAGACAACTCTATGAGGACAATAGAAGCGAAATAGATATATGAATAATAATGAAAGACCTCACATATTAAAAGCAGAAGTGGAAGAAGCCATCAAACACATGAAGAACAACACAGCATCAGGACCAGATAAAATCACCAACGAAGAATTGGAAGCATTAGGAAAGCTTGGCATATAAATAATTACACGATTGCTGAATGACATCTATAACAGTAACTGTGTCCCATCAGACCTTCTGCAATCAGTTTTCATTGCCCTACCAAAAAAAACAAGGTGCATTTGAATGTGAAGACCATCGAACCATTAGTCTTATGAGCCATGTTACCAAATTCCTACTTCATATTGACATGAAAAGAATCAGGGGCAACATAAAACCAGAAATCGCTGAAGAACAGTGTGGCTTCGTCAAAGGAAAAGGCACAAGTAATGCCATATATATTGAGAACATTGATTGAAAGATCAATAGAAGTAAAGACGGACTTATACTTGTGCTTCATAGACTACTATGATGCGATAAAGAGAGACATAGAAATTATACGAATGCTGGAAGACATCAACATAGATGGGAAAGATCTGAAGCTTATTAAAAACATATACTGGCAGCAATCAGCAGCAATGAAGATTGAGAACCAAATAGGAGCATTCCAAGACATAAAATTGGGAGTGAGACAAGAGTATGTTCTATCTCCTGATCTCTTCTCCTTGTACAGTGAAAACATAATGAGAAATATAGAGAGCTTGCCAGGAATATCAGTTGGCTGTACAACTTTAACAACTTAAGATTTGCAGACGACAGTCCTGATTGCTAAAAGTGAAGAGGAGCTACATGCTCTTCTGGACATCATGGTTCGTGAAAGTAAAAGTAAAGGTCTCAGCATGAATAAAAAGAAGACTGAAGTCATCTCAAATAAAAGAATACTACCAAAATGTAGCATTACCATTACTGAAACAAGCTGATAGATTCAAGTACTTATGAACAATTATAACAGCTGATGGGAAATGTCACAACGAAATAAAAAAGCAGATGTGCTCAAGCCAAGTCAGCATTCCAGAAAATGAGAAATATCTTGTGCAACAGATCCATATCAATGGAAACAAGATTCCGAGTACTTAAATGTTACATTGAGCCAATTTTGTTTTATGGATGTGAAGCATGGTCCATGAGTAAGAGAGTACAGAGAGAAATTGAGGCCATGGAAATGTGGTTCAAAAGAAGGATGTTGAAGGTACCATGGACAGCTAAGAAAACCAACGAAGAAGTCTTAAAATAGGCTGGAGCTAAAAGGCAAATTACAGCAAAGATCAGAGGCAGACAAGCGAGATTTATAGGACATTTTCTGAGAACATGAAAATTGGAACACACTGTGGTAACTGGAAAAATTGAGCGAAGAAGAGACAGAGGAAGGCAGAGAGAGAGAGAGAGAGAGAGAGAGAGGTTACTGGATGGGCTGTTAGTGTGGCTAGGAAGAAAGTCACCGGTGGATCTCATAATCGTGTCTAAAGACAGGAAATTGTAGAGAGAAATGATTGCCTACGCCACGCGGCACTGCACTTAACTGATTGAATTAAAAAGCCAAAAATTCTGATAATAATAAAAACAAGTTCAAGCTATAGACATCTGATATTTTGTAGGCTTGGTGAACTTTGTGATGCTGCTTTAAAGCAGTCATAGTCTATTTTGCGGTACTAGGTAGCTATTGGGAAACTGTTCATCATTGAAAATAATGAAACAAGAAGAGTTAATATTTGCCAGAACAAACTAAGCAATTGATATTCCTGAAACAGAATGAGGAGTATTAATTTGTTGTTATTTATTTTAAAAAACTGGCATATGCTCATTTCAGTCAGTCAAGACATCCAGTGGAGAATTCCTATCCCCATGGGAGAATTTTAGAGATTCTGTAGGGACCACAGACTGATATAATGAAACTGTATCTACAATGCTGATTTCATGTCAGAGATGAGCAGTCTGTTCCATAAAAGGGGGATATTTAAAGCCTTAATCAGCTATCTAACAATTTAGATATTTGCATTCAGTACACTTCTGATACACGTACACATTTTATGACATATAAATACAGTAGTATACAGAGTGGGGGTTCTAGATCACCCGCCCTGGAGCCTTTTCACCCCTAAAAAGCCCCTAAGCGACCCTGCTCCTGCGGAGGCTTGAATAAAAAAATATCACATCAGTACACCACCATGAGTTCGCCCCTACCCATCTGGCGGGGCCCAACCCAAGTTCTGTCAAATCTACCAATTTCTGGCACACATAACCATTACTGTAAAACACTGTTTACAAGACAGGACCGGCCGACAGGTGCTCCCATATACCACTAATGAATATATATCAGAGATAAAATGAAAGGTTAATGCTACCCACATTTTGCAGTATATATATCTAGGTTTTCCTACAGCTGATGTAGCATCGAGTTTCATTCGTGACGAAAAAAATTTCTGGCTGTGCCGGGTAATTGTGTCAGTTTGATCTACTCAGTCAGCGAGAAGAAACTCGGTCCAGTTTCTGCAAAACGGACTGCGTGTGATCAGAGCGATCGAATTTCTCGAAATGGTCAGTTGTTTACTTTCACGTAACAAAACATAGTTTCGTAGGATTAGACCTACAAAAATTCGTAGACAAAGCACTTTTAGACGTGAGAGAAAGAAAAATCACAAGAGAATTACCTGGAATTCGAACCACGGACTCCGGTAGAACGAGCAACTAGGTAATTCTCTTGTAATTCTCTTATATGAAAAAAGTAACTATCCTGTGAACAGTCCGCCATGAGTTATCTCGGATGAAGACCCTACACACATTCTATTTGGACCTATACGCTGACAGTCAAAGATCTAGCTACCACATCCTTAGAAACTACTCACTTCCTTCTTGACAATTACTCTAATCCTCTTTTTTTTCGTCAATCTTCCATGGTATTTTTTTCCATCAATCCTTGTTACAATAATCACTTCCTCTACTCTAAACCTTTATTTCTATGTCCTATATTCCATACTTACTTCATCCCATTTTCTGAACAATTGTTTTTGTGTGCTACATTTCATATTTTGTTCTTTTGTTGCTTATCTTATCCTCCGGACCTCCTAATACTGTAGAGTTAATAAACTTATATAACCTCTTCTCAAAGTAGATGGTTGCCCTCTTCCATAGTCGGTGTTCATCTGCATGTAGGATTTATCCATGGGCTCTGCTTAAACTCTGGTGCCTGGTGAATCTTTGAAAGACGCATGTCAAGGGATAGGTAAGCTGAAGGTTGCAGTAATGAAGCACATGACTTTCCTTGTTGCGTAGGCTGGGGACCAGCTTTTCAACCTTGGTAGGCACTACCCCTTCGCCAATGAGGCTTTCCTGGTATTCCGCCATCCACTCTTATCTGGACAACCATGCATTCTGGCGCTAGTGGGTGTGCATTGTGGGTCTCGTGAAGTTTTTCTGGGTATTCCAGGTCCACCTCAAGAATGTAGCCATTTGGACTGTCTGTCGAATGCTCTTCTATGACATTTCGAAGTGTCAGCACATCATCTACCAACTTGAAGCCACCAGCAGATAACGGATGGTTCATTGCCCAGCTTTAGAGGTTGTTTGAATCTAGGTAGAGGATATAGCTGTTTGAGTTGGAAGTGTCGTAGCTCTCTACTTTTGGGTAGAGAGCTACTAACTCTCTACTCAATGAAGAGATGCTGGTCATAGTCTGTGGGCAGTTCGAGCTCTGTACTTATTTTCTTAAGTAATGAAGAAATCGGGGCTGGTGTAGTAGTGGCAGGATTAAGACCGGACCGTATTGCCTCATGCTTGTCTTCCGGACAGTCTCATATACATCCGCCAGGAGTAAGACATCCTCGTGGAGGTAGAGATCTTAACAATCCAATATATC
Organism: Achatina immaculata; assembly: GCA_009760885.1. Lineage (NCBI taxonomy): Eukaryota > Metazoa > Mollusca > Gastropoda > Stylommatophora > Achatinidae > Lissachatina > Lissachatina immaculata. Next base: position 20,592,127 of record CM019701.1, on the reverse strand, counting down.
GTAGCAACTGAAGATCTTCCAGACCTTTTGTGCGTGGGCGTAGTCGTCCTTGGATATGTATTCGCCATAGAGCTTGCTGTAGAAGGCTTCCTTTGGAGGGAGTTGGGGCTCTGCAAACCGCTCCCAGGAGTCCATATATGGGCAGACGCCCTTGCGTAGGAGCAGCTCTCGTCTCTGAGGTTCATAGCAGGCTGTAATCTGGAAGGCCTCGGGTTGGTTGGGCGACACCAACATGGCAAGAGAGGCTGAGAGAAACTGGATACTGCCGATGAACCGCAGCTGCCCTAGGGAGATGTACTTCTCTGTGTTGTTCAGAATGCGGGTCACCCTACCATCCACCTATGAGATAGTCTGCATTAGGAAGTGGGAGTCATAGCACCGAAGATTGTGGAAGACGATTGGAACAATCATTTTTCGGCTCAGTTTCAGTTTTTAGATTGCATGCATTGTGGGCGGCGCCTCAGTACTTAATAGTGATGTGACAGCTGTCGCGAATAGAGTCACCATCTAGCAGTGGTGTCTATGTTGTAGGCCTGACAGTTTTCATTGGTCATACGCATGGGTCTTGGGTTGGCCGACACCGCCTTGATCTCACACTCCTTTTCCTGAAGCGCTCTTATAAAGTGTTCTTCAGTGTTGGGACCTCGGTATACTACAAGCATGCCATCACTGCAGACCATCACGTAGCAGTAGCCGCATGCTACGTGCTGCTGCATCGTCTGGGTGTTGCTTTTGTTGGGGTCAAGCTCAGGAACTTGATGCTCAGTGCCTCAAAGTCAGCATAGATGACGTAGGGTGCGGGCAGTTGCTTGTGCTAGTTCTGCAAAACCAGATTGTTCTCTTTGACAGCGTTTGGCCTATGCCACGGTATTCAGGCTTGTGAGGCTCTGGTTGATCTTATCTGATGTAGCTACGATGAAGGCAGCGCTCGCAGAAGTTTTTGCGCTGTATGCGCTTGGACTGGTCATACAACAGTCAGTTCAAGTCCCAAGTGTAGTAGAACTTGCCTGCTTTCTCTTTTAGCAGCAGATTGATCCTGGGCATGTCTTCAGGCTTTCTGAACGAAAGAACGAATACTTTTTACATAAAGTTAGAAGTTAGTTTCAGCATTGTTGTTGTCAAGTATGCATTAGACATGGCAGGAGATTGTGCGTGTATGTTTGTCTAAAAGTTGGTACCTGCGAGAGATTGAATCTAAGCTACGGAATTTATGTGTTATGGCCTCGTTTCTTTCCGAGTGTCGCGATCTTCGTTTCGACTGATCAGGTACTAATGACTTCGCTTTCGAACACCTTTTTTGGGGGGTACTAGATACAGAAGCTCGTTGATACGCAGTTCTCACGTGGCAAGAGGCCTGTTCGTCCTACCATAGTCTGTGATTCGAATCTCAGGTAATTCTCTTGTGATTTTTCTTTCTCTGACGTCTAAAAGTGCTTTGTCTACAATTTTTTCGAGGTCTGATCCTACGAAACTGTGATCTCTTACTTTATGGGCTTAAGAAAGCTTCTTTTTACTGCTTCTGAAATGAGCTCATCCAGGATGCTGTGAACAATCTTCTGGACCGGCTCTAGTATTTCCATCTCAGCCAACAGCTCGCTATGCTGAGTTATGTATACTCGTAGTCAATGCATCTCTATATAAAAATTTCAGTGGCTGTCAGCTGAGCAGATTTTTCTTTTCCGCGGCCCTCTGCTGTCGGTGGCATAATTTTGTTTTCTCATTTTTATAACCATACCTCTTGCAAAAGAGATAGCTGGTTAGTTACCCCATCACCGCAAACGTAGCAAGACTTTGTACACGATCATATTTCAACCAGGCCAGGTGAACGTAACAGTATTCCCCAATACAGCCCCGGGCATAGAGCTTGGTAGAGCTCAAGGTAAGAAACTGACATGTATTTTTACCAAACTTCATTGCGTCTCTGATTCTATATATCCAATGTCTGTGGGAATATCTAAAAGGAAACCTGTTTGATAGAGCTTGGGTTGGGCAGTAATAATGAAGAGTGACAAAAGATAGGTTGGGGCCCTGTGGGGATCGAGGGGTCCTATCTTGTAAGCAGTGTTTTGTAGTAGTAACCTAAGGTGGACAAGTGTGCTGAAACCTCGGCAGAACATTAGTTGAGGCCCATTTGGGTAGGTGGTCGGGCTATCCCTCTGCTCTCCATTTGTATTTGAGAAAGAGGGTTGATTCAGCAGAGCAATTTTGGGGTCCCGCCAGAGGAACTAATTTGGCAGAACATGGTAGCTGGTCCAGAGTGTGCCAATGTGATATTTTGTACTCAAGCCTCTGCAGGAGTAGGGGTCAGCTAGGGCATTTTTAGGGGTGAAAAGGGCTCCAGGGCAGGTGGTTCTTAACCCTCATTCTGTATACTATTAATACAGAAACAAAAGTTGTTCTAATTAAACTCAACGTGTAATTTTTTTGTTTAGACGAAGAACACCTCAAGATGACAGAATTTTCCCTTGTCGACCAGTACAACACACCAGGGGTTCTGAATGGATTGATGAAGTTGACTTGGACAGAGGTGACTTGTCAAACTATAAAGCTGCATCTTCCATATATCAGTCATTCAGCAAGTCACTTTCACTTGTCTTGGTTGTGAATTGATCAGATTTTGCTGTCTAGGTTTTATATTATTGTCAGTTTTGACAGAAACAAATAAGAAAGAAAAGATCCTTAAATGATAATCCAAACTAATTTTAATCCCCTGAAAAAGGCTAAATAATGAAATGGTTATTATTTTTATTAGCCTACCAAAATAACAGCTGATAAATGCATGATACTTGTATGTAACTTAATAGCCCAAATCTAAAACTGAGACAAGTGACATTTTTTATTGTTTATTTGCTTATTTGTAATTAATACTGAAAGTGTAGGGACTGACACATATTCTACACCATAGTCACATTTTTATCATCATTTGATGATCAGAGATGATCGCATGTAACTAAAATAGTTCAAACATTGACACATATTGGAAGAAAAACCTGATTATTTAATCACACAACACAAATAAGTACATTTATCTACTGTAGCTCAGCACCTTGGCCAGTGATCTCCCTGAAAATGTTTTACACAAGTAAACTCTCAGGCAAGACAGAACACCACAACATGCAGATTGAATTCACTATGCAAGTTCATTTCATTTTCAGTGTGAAGACTATTGTCTGATATATTGGTACAATAAAGAAAAGGAAGGAGTTGTGCAGAAATCTGCCATAAAACACAAATGGGGATAACAGGTTTATTAAGAAAAGAACAAGAATGTGAAAATGGCTGAAAATAATTGAGATGACTGAAGAATAATACCCATAAAACAGGAAGGAATGAATGGGAGACATGAAGACATTACAGAAGAGGCACTCAATAGCAGTCTGAGCCTTAAAAAGAAACTGATATTATATTGAATTATTAGGAGAAAGAGGAGGTTAGTGCCAAGACAACAAATGTGAAAAGTAGAGAGAGAGAAAGAGAGAAGCAACGCCTGCTATTAAAACCATTTTTAAGAAGACATTTAGTATTTATAATAAAGGTAAAGCTGTCATGCCTTAGAGCCACATAGGGATATGGTGTTAGTGCCCACATTTTTCTTGACCTGTCAGCACACTAGAGGGTGATATGGTCAGTATCACGCCTGGCCGCCTTTCCTTCCCCAACCCCAGAAGAAGTCAGGTACTCATTTCTACAGCTGGGTGACTAGAATGACTCTGGGCAGATTCAAACCCCCCAACCTTAGCCATGAGAGTATAAGGATATATTAAAATTCTCAGATATAAATAACTGATATAAATAACAATTATTGTACACATCCAAAACAAAGCACTTGCATTTGTGTCTGTTATGATATTTCTGAAAACACTGAAACTAGCTTTTAATTACTAAATAGCTGAAACCACAGAGTTCTGAATAACTGCTAAAGCCTAATCTAGAGATATTGCTTCATAATTAAAAATGTCTTCATTTTCCACTGTTTTATTTAAAGTATTTGCAATATCAGAATGTTTCACCTCTTAATTTATACAAGATTTGTTGTTAGACCATTCACAGACCACACAGAAAATGAATTTGCTTTTGTTTTTTCTATAATATATGCTTCTTTATTCTTTTTTCTGTTTTCTTTTTCTGATGATGATGAACTTGACATCATATTGCTGTGTCATGATTACTAATTAAAGCTATTCAATTTTTTTAATTCTTAAATTTAGTTACCTCAGCTTTATTATTTTATTAGTATTTGTATATATATATATATTAAGTGAAAAGAAAGGCCTTACTTTAAACATAAAAAAGACAGAGACTATGGTTACATCTAGGAAACAGAATCCACCAACATGCAGTATAAAATTAAATGGAACTATTCTAAAGCAGGTGCAGAAATTCAAATACCTCGGAGCAGTAATAACTTCAGATGGGAAATGCAGAACAGAAATTAGGAACAAAATAGGCCAAACAAAGACTGCATTTCAGAGAATGAGAAATATATTATGCAACACGTCCGTATCAATGAATGTTAGGAAACAAGTCCTAAAATGCTATATTGAATCTATCTTATTATTTGGAAGTGAATCATGGACAATAGGCAGGTGTTCACAAAAATCATTGGAAGCAGCAGAAATGTGGTTTATTATAAGAATGTTGTGAATCCCCTGGACAGCAAAAACAACTAATGAAGAATGTATGATAAAAGCTGGAGAGACAAAAAATCTTGCCAAAAAAATAAGAGAGAGACATTGTACTTTCATAGGACACACAATGAGAAGAGGGGGCATTGAAAATATTATAACAACAGGAAAAATAGAAGGAAGAAAATCAAGAGGAAGACCAAGAGAAATAATACTGGACAGTCTGACAGGATGATGTGAGAGGAGATCACCAACTGAGCTGATATGAAAGATCATGTACTCTAGAGAAGCATAATAGCCAATGCCAGTCAGCACAGCACCTGATGATGATGATGATGATGATATATTCACTCTGTTTATTCTTTATCTTCTTTGTATATCTTAACTGCTAGATCAAGAAAGATTTTTTAAAGCTAAACAGAGTAACCGAAATGCATACAGAGCCAGGCCAGTGCGAGATAATAAAGAAATGAAGACAGATATGCCTGTAGATCAGTGGAAGACTAAAGAGACTGAGGTAAGTCTGCTTTTTGTCACATTTCTGGGCTTGTTATTTTTGTTATTGCTGTTGTTTAAATTCAGTCATAATATCTGGCTTTCTTACTAGAATACAAGATTGGATTGTGTTAATGTAATACAATTTACAGCAGTCACTCCAAGTCAAATAAAAGAGGACTTTTATATGTTGGTTAACATTTTGCAGAGTCTGAGAAAATGGTTATAACTGAGAAATATCTTATTTGTAAATACATATAGCTGAAATATGCGTCAAAGAGGAAAAATTGGAAAAGGTGAAGAGTTTTTAATATCTTGGATCATTACTAACTAATAATGGAGATTCAATGTGGAAAATTAAAAGGAGGACATCTGTCACTCTTCAGAAAGTAAAACAACTAAATAAGCTGTGGAGAGGAAGAGACAGAACTACAAAAATAAGATTTTTAAGGGCATGTGTCTGTCCTATCGCAGCATGTGCCTGTGAGACCTGGACACTTAACAAAACAGCTGAGAAACACATAAATGCCTTTGAATGTAAATGCTACAGAAAAATTCTTCAGGTATCATGGACATAGAAAAGAACAAATATATCCACACTACAAGAACTTAATATTGAAGAAGGCTGGCTAGTAAAGAGGATTAAAGGGAGAAAACTTAAATATTTTGGACACATTAAACGTCATGAGAATATAGAGAAGACTGTCTTGAAATGATAATGGGAAAAATAAAGAGTGGAAGACCAAGGTGAAGATGGCTGCAAGACATCATTGATAATCTGCAAGTGGATGCATCAGCAGCAGGGCATCTTGCTTACAACTGAGAGGCTTACAGGAGAGCTGTTAGGGAGGCAAAGTTCCGTAACGGACATGCAAATGACTGACTGACTGGCTTCTGAAACCGCAGAAATATTCTTTTGTGAGCTTTTTTTTTTTTTGGGGGGGGGTTGCAACTTTTGTACAAAAACTACTCAGTCTTGAGTAAAAGCCCAAATTTTGTACCACTGAAACAGTGTGCAAAACTCAAAATGTCAATATGGGAGAAACCTGAGAATATACATCTCTCGCTAGAGTCACTGTCTATTTTTTTCTTGATTATATTTGGCTTTATGCCATAGGCAAGGGAGATGCTGTATATTATTTGGCACAGCAAACTGCATTTTCTTTTTCTTGTATCCCAATGTGGAGTAGAATCCACTCACAGCAGTTCTGCTGATGGTAAATTTCAGTAAGTCGATACAACTATGAATGCCTAACAGATAAACTGACTGAGTGTGAAAACAGCTGCATAGCTTCCCCAAGCATGAAAGAATTATTTCTTTATGTCATGTGAATGTATGACTTTTTAACCTTCTAACATTTTCTAACTGAAAAGAACTTCCTAGGTTCAGATTCACTGGAGTCTGTAGGATACTAGGCTTGTCCTATGTGTTTTTTAGCTTACTGCATCTTTCCACAAGCAGTTCTTTTGAGCAGTTTTATAAATTTTTCTGTGGTGTGGATTTCACTTGTTCCTTATTTATACCCCATTAACGTCGTTATGATTCAAAGAATTGTGGATTGTCATGATTGTTCTTGGGAATGTACAGTGTTGGTTTCCCCCACGCCTTCCACCAGTTTGTTTATGGTTTACTCCACTAGTCTTTGACTCTGGCCTGAGCCTACCCTACAAGGCAGTAGGGGGTTTGAAATCAGAGTTTTCCTTCTCTTAGATGACCTACAAACCAAGACTAACGAGTCTTATCTACCTGAAGTGTCTGGTTTTTATGTGCCTTTCAACCCTTCTCCTGTCAGTTTAAACAATTCCTTAACAGTTTAATAGTTTTTCAAAATATTCTTTCCATCTAATACAGATTTTCATGCTTCCATTACTATCCTTCAAGCTCTGCAGAGGTTGTTTTATTGCTTTATTGTTTTCAGTTTTTTTATAGATGAAATAGATTAAAACTATGCAGTGAGAACATACTGGTAGACTATCAAGCAAAAATAGATCAACCATAGACCAAATATTTTATCTATTTCAAAGAACAGAAACATACTGGAAATATGGAAAACAAGTACATAATATCCTCACTGAATTCAAGAAAGCTTATGACAGCATAAATAGGAGCAGCTTATGGAAAATTATGAAAGAATTTGAGCTACCTAATAAATTAATCAATTTGACCAGAATATGTATGGAGGATACACAAAATATAGTAATATATAAGGGGAGGAAATCAGAACCCTTCTATATAAGAACTGGTTTAAAACAAGGTGATACATTATATCCATTAATGTTCAACCTAGTACTAGAAAAGGTAATCAGAAAAGCGCAAGAAGAAAGCAGTACATAAGAACAAGCTAAAATACTAGGATACGCTGATGACATCGACCTAGTGGGGGAAACTGTGAGAAGTCATCAATACCTGCATACACCTGAGTGATATGGCACTAGAAGTGGACTTGACAATTAACCAAGATAAGAGAGAATACAAAGATATCAGGAGACCAAAGACAGAATGATCCAGACTATATAAATGTTGGAGATATGATTATTAGAAAAGCAGAAACATACAAATATACAACGATAAATAGTGTATAAGTATACAACTATACAACTATACACAAAGCACTGTAGTAAAGCTGTGATACCAAATATGTATAAACTAGGAAAAAAGTAGGAATAGCTTTATTATTTAATGAATACAAAGTTGTGATGTTTCAGCATGAGCCTTAATCATACAAACACCTACAGGACGAAGAATTAGAGAGAGGAGATAAAGTATAAGTGTATTGGAAGAACAAAAGAGAGTTAAGACATACAAAAGTGATTATCACAGTGAAAATAACTTAGTAGAAGAATCAGAGAGAGGAGACAAAGTATAGGATCATATAAAACTATGTTAATGAAATAACAAAAAATGAAAAAATTAAGAAATATAATTAGAACAAAACTTATCTGAATATTTTAGACAGCTTTCAAATAATTCTTGGTTTGCACAATCAGCGTAATGTAAAATATCTAAAATATTCAGATACGTTTTGTTCTAATTATATTTCTTGATTAATTTTTTTCATTTTTTGTTATTTCATTAACATAAGTTTTATGTGATCCTATACTTTGTCTCCTCTCTCTAATTCTTCACCCTGTATGTGTTTGTATGATTAAGGCTCATGCCGAAACATCACAACTTTGTATTCATTAAATAATAAAGCTGTTCCTACTTTTTCCCTAGTTTATACAACTATACAACCTTCAACAGAAGCAACATAGAGAGCAAATTAAAATCAGAGTACAGATAGGGAATAAAATATACTTCACCTTTCAACACCTGTTAAAATCCAAAATCCTGTTCAATACAGCAAAATAACAATCTACAAAACTATAATAAGACCAGCCATCATGTATGGATCAGAAACATGGAGTACACCAAAGAAAGATGAATGACAATTATAGATCTTTGAGAACAATATCCTAAGAAGAATCTTTGGGCCCATAAAGGATAGCAACAGTGGAGAATGGAGAACTAGAGAGAACACTGAACTGAACAGTCAGTCAGTCAGTCATTTGCATGTTCCTTGTGGAACTTTGCCTTCCTAACAGCTCTCCTGTAGGCCTCTCAGTTGTAAGCAAGATGTCTTGCTGCTGATGCATCCATTTGCAGATTATCAATGATGTCTTGCAGACATCTTTGCCTTGGTCTTCTTCTCTTTCTTTTTCCCATTATCCTTCCAAGACAGTCTTCTCTAAATTCTCATGCCTTTTAATGTGTTAAAAATATTTCAGTTTTCTCTGTTTAATCCTCTTTACTAGCAAGCCTTCTTCAATATTAAGTTCTTGTAGTATGAATATATTTGTTCTTTTTGTGTCCATGATATTCGAAGAACTCTTCAGTACCATTTACATTCAATGGTTTCTCAGCTGTTTCGTTAAGTGTCCAGGTCTCACAGGCATATGTTGTGATAGTAAAGATGTATGCCCTTAAAAATCTTATTTTTGTCATTGTCTTTTCCTCTCTACAGCTTCTTTAGTTGTTTTACTTATTGAAGACCAATAGATGTCCTCCTTTTTTAATTTCCCTCATTGTATATCCATTATTAGTTAGTAGTGATCCAAGATATTCAAAACTCTCCACCTCTTCTAATTTTTCCTCATTGATACATATTTCAGCTGTCTTATTTGTTTTATCAATTGTCATCAATTTAGTTTTCTCTGCATTAAGATAGAGGTTTTGCTCTTCACTATTCTTACAGACTTACATAAAGTTTTTCCATTCTTTTTTGTGTTGTGTACAGTAATACTGTGTCATTAGCATATCTAATCTCTGGTATTTCATAACCTTCAGTTGTTATGGCATCGTAACATTCTTTGTCTACATCTTCTCTAACGTTCCTCATTATATTTTCAGTATACAAGTTAAATAAGTAAGGCGACAATATGCACCCCTGACGGACCCCTTGTTTTATGTCAAACTAAGTTGTTTCACCATTTATTCTCGCTGCTGCCTGTTGGTCCAGATGTAGCAGTGATATCAATTAATTGTTTCAACTGTGTTGGAAACCCCATTTTGTCCATTATTTCCCAAAGTTTCTGGTGTTGTACACAATCAAATGCTTTTGAATAGTCTGTAAAGATAAATATAGGTTCACATTAAATTTTCTAAATTTCATAATCTCCTGTTCCTCTTCCTTGTCAAAAACCAGCTTGGACCATATTAACTTCTTCTTCTGTTTTCTTACAAAGTCTACCCATTATGATTTTTTATAGAATTTTACTGGCATGACATATCAGGGCAACGATTATGTAGTGTGTGCATAATTTCAAGTTTCCCTTTTTTTGCCAGTGGTATGAATATAGTTCTTTTCCATTCTTTTGGCTAAATATCTGAATGCCACATCTTTTTACATAGTGCATGATAAATTCTTGCACATTCCTTTCCTCCTGCTTTAATAAGTCCAGCTGTTATCTCATCACTGCATGCCCAATTCTTTACCCTTGAAAAATAAAGATTATTCATTCATTCATTCATTCATTCACATCCTGCTGATTTACCATTTTTCAGATTCTTTATTGCCCATAAAACTTCTTCATTTGGTGGCTCGGGTTCTTTCTCCTCCAATAATAATTCACACTGTTGACTTCTGCTTTCATAGTCATTTGTATCATACATCCTTCTGCAATATTCCTTCCATCTTTCTAGAATTTCCTCTCAATTTGAAAAGAACGGAAGTACACATTTTGGGATTCTGCGAACATTGATGGAAAGGATCAGGACACATCAAGACCGAGAATGATGGTATCTTTATATACTCTAGTGGAGAATTAGGAGAAAAGAATGGAGTGGCTTTTTACTTGGACAAATTAACATCAAAACATTACTAGGTTACACATCAGTAAGTGATAGAATCCTCACAATCAGACTTAAGTACACTCTTAGAAATGGAACAGTTATCCAGATATATGCATCTACATCAGCAGCAGAAGAAGAGGAAGTAGAAGACTTTTATAAAACACTGCAAAACAACGATAGACCAGATACTAAAAATTGATATTGTAGTAATAATGGGCGATTGTAATGTAAAGATTGGTACAGAAAGAACAGACGACGAAGGATATGTTTTGGGAAAATTTAGTATAGAACATAGGAATGATACAGGCAGGTGACAACCGAACCATGTTTGCATGGAAAATGAGCTAATCTTCTTCTTCATTCACTTCTACCACCAAGACCGCCCTGTGATCCTCTTGAATTTACTCCTGTGGTCCTCGATAGGTCCCGTGGTCCTTGAAAGGACCGCATGACATCCATGAGAGGACCACAAGAGGATCAGAGTATCGCAGGGCTTGAGCCTGTATTCTTGGTGGGTCTCAGAAGCGGGATTGCGTGAAACCGTGGTTTTCGTTGCACTAGTTTAATCTAGAGTTGCCCTTTCTCACCAACCTCGACGTGTTTTGGATATCAGTATATCCCCATTGGGTGATAAGTGGAAGCCCAACCAGCCTAGAGGTGGACTTTCTCACCGGAAAACCTCAAAGTGTTTTGGGATACATGTTTATACCCGCTCGGTGAAAGGTGGTTGCCAATCCAGTCCAGCGTTGGACTTTCTCACAGGAAAATCTCAACATGATTAGGATACGCATACATCTCCGCCAGGTGAGAGGTGGTTGCCTATCTAGAGTTGCACTGGTCCAGTGTCTCCGACTTCAGCATTTTGTGGTCGTGGCCGCTACCCTTCCTAGTTGTGACCAGGACGGAGCTTTTGTCCAGAAGGACGAATCTTCGCCACTAGTAAGTTTCATCCCTGGGTTGAGCCGGTTTAGACATATTATCCCAGTATGGGCGTGTTTAGGACATGACCGACTCTAGAGCGGAGGTACCGTGACATGGTTAGCCATCAAGTTTCACCCCTGGTTTAAGCCGGTTTAGGCATATTTCACCAGTATGGGTGTATATTGGACGTGGCCGGCATCTAGAGCAGAGGTGCCGTGGTATGAGTAGCTCTCGCCGCGAGATCGCTGGACATACCGATTAAGCTCCACTTTATCCTTTCCATCACCTTTTCACATCGGCGCTGCAACCCTGATTTCTTATTCGCATTTTCTTCATTGAGCGGGAGGAGTTTCATTCCACGCGCGGCATCCGAAAAATCTCGCCAGAAGTGTCTTAACCTCTGTGTTAAGCAGGTTCAAGCATTTCACCTGATATGAGTGCACTTAGGACGTGGCCGACCTCCAGACCGGAGTTGTCGTGATTTGACTACTGTTTACTTTTGCTTAATCCTTTCTTTCACCTTTTCCACAGTGTTGCCGCGAGGAAACCCCATTCACACCTTTCTCCACTGGCCGGGAGGAGCCACACTCCACGCACGGCAGCTGAAGAATCTCGCCAGCAGCGGTAGATGAGCTACCAAACATGACTCACTCTCATCTACCCGAAGCGTCTGGATTTCAGGCGCTAGATATTCGCCTTCACCCCTTCTCTTGTCAGTTTAAACAGTTCTGCCACGAGAAGGCCAGGAACTGGACTTGACTGTCAAAGGCTATTTGAGACGCACGCGATTGGAGTGGAGAGCCATGTATCCTCCACCCCACCTCCGGCAATAACAGTCCTTAGAACCAATGAGATAATGATCGCTAACACACTTTCTAGACAACATCCAAGAAGACTGCATATGGACATCACCTGATGGGAAAACCAAAAATGAAATAGATTACATTCTAGTGCAAATAAGGTGGAGATCAAGTATAACATCAGTAAAAACTTTACCATTGCCGATTGTGACACTGACCATGAGTTATTAATAGCAGACATGAAGATAAAGATAAAAATAAATAAAGTTAGAGTTAGGGGATCAAAACCACTCCACTTTGATCTTACAAAAATACCAGAACAGTACAGTATACAAGTAAAGAACTGTTTGGAGATCCTGATGGCTGTACAGGAGGAGATGACACTACGTAAATTGGCTACGCACACCAGAGGTATCTTAATAATAACAGCTAAAGACATAATTCCAGTAAAGAAAACACAAAAGAATGGATGGATTACAACAGGCACACTAGAAGTAATAAAACAGCGTAGAGAAATGAAGAGGAAATGGAAAGTGACAAACAACAATAAAGAGTAATATAAATCTTTAACAAAAGAAGTAAGAATAAAGGTAAGAAAACACAAAAAGCGATTCATACAAGATTGTTGTGAAAGAATAGAACGACATCAGAAGTATGGAAGAGATATGTGAAATGTTTAGAGAAATAAAGGTTTTGACGAGAAATGTTACACCTAAACTAAATGTAATTTGTGACGAGATAGGAAAGACCTTGACAGAGTCAGCAGAAGAGAATATCTTATCGTATATCTTATATCCTTCCCGTGGCGTTAAATGTCACATAGGGCTCGCAAAGTAGTTCACCAATTTTTCCTGTCTTCGGCGAGTCTTTCAACCTCATCAAAGGATTTTATGCCTGTTAATTTGGCCTCTCTTAACAATGTCCTCTTCAGAGTTTCACGCGGTCTGCCTTTTTTTCTTCGGCCTGTTGTGTTCCACTTGATAGCTTGTTTTGGGATTCTCTGATCATTTCTTCTCATCAAGTGACCAACATATGTCCATATCCTTTTCCTGATCACCCATGAGACTGGTTGTTGTTCAGTCATCTATCTTATCTCTGCATTGTTCTTGAATTCGTTCCACTTGATGCCAAGTATTTTCCTTATGCATTTGTTTTCAAAAGAGTCTAATTCCTTGTCTGTTTCTTTAGTTGTTTTCCAGCTTTCACATGCATAAATGAGGGTGGATATTACATTTGAATTGAATAGTCTTAACTTGGTTTTTGTGCTTATAACTTCAGAATTCCATATGTTCTCAAGATTCTTGAAGATTGAATGAAGATTGAAGATTGAAGAAGAGAATAGGGAAACGAAAATTATGTATGCACAAGAGATGAGAGAAACAAGACCAAGGGATAGACCAAGATAAAGATGGAAGAGACAACATAGAAGAGGGTGTAAAAGAAATTGGTGTCACCAACTGGAGAGAGAAGATTAGGAATAGAGAGGAATGGGGGCGAACTTTATCTGCAGCAATGAGCCTTAATGGCTCGGAAAGCTGAATAATAATAATAATAAGAAGAAGATAATACGTTACTCCTCACTTTATAAAGTGGTTTTACGCAGTAATAAAAACATTTGGAATACAGTATTATTCTTTTGTATACCATCAGCATCCATTAGAGTTGATTTTCCATTAGAGTTGATTTTAGTTTATGAATTTCTTTTTCATCAACTTTTTCTGTTTGTAAAGATAGACCACATGGGCACCTTTCCTTATTTTGAAAAATCCTTATGCAAATTCAGATTATCACTCTCAACCTCAAAAATCGTTCTTTCTCTGTACTCATTCTTCTTCTTCTTCGTTCGCGTCTACCATCAAGATCGCCCTGTGATTCTACTGAATTTGCTCCTGTGGTTCTCGCGATAGTCTCATTTAGGAAGGAGGCTCAGAGCATCGCGAGTTTTGGGCCTATATTCTCGGTGGGTCACAGAAGCGGCATTGTGTGACACTGTGGTTTTCGTTGCACCAGTTTAGTCTAGAGTTGGACTTCCTCACCGGAAAACCTCGACGTGGTTTGGAAATGAATATATCCCAGCCGGGTGAGAGGTGGTTGCCCATCCAGCTTAGAGCTGGACTTTCTCACCGGAAAACCTCAAAGTGATTTGGATATGAATATATCCCCATCGGGTGAGAGGTGGTTGCCTATCTAAACTGCACTGGTCCAGTGTCTCCGACTTCAGCATTTTGTGGTTGTGGCCGCTACCCTTTCTAGTTGTGACAAGGACGGAGCTTTTTTCGAGGAGGACGAATCCTCGCCACTAGTGAGTTTCACCCCTGGGATAAGCCGGTTTAGGCATATTATTCCAGTATGGGTGTATATAGGACGTGACCGGCCTCTAGAGCGGAGGCACCGCGATATGCGTAGCCATCAAGTTTCACCCCTGGTTTAAGCTGGTTTAGGCATATTGCCCTAGTATATAGGATGTGGCCGGCCTATAGGGCAGAGATGCCATGGTATGAGTAGCCCTCACTCCGAGTCTACTGGACATACCGATTAAACTTCACTTAATCCTTTCCATCACCTTTTTCACAGCGGCGCCGCGCGGCAACCCTAATCACATTTTTCTTCATTGGCCTAGAGGAGTTTCACCCCACGCACAGCAGTCAAAGAATCTTCCTAGCATATTTAACCCCTGGGTTAAACTAGTTTAAGTATTTGAGCCAGTATGGGTGAGGACGTGGCCGGCATCCAGAGCAGAGGTGCCTTGATATGAGTAGTCCTGACACGAGACTACTGGCTACTTAATCCATTCCATCACCTTTTCCACGGCGGCGCAACCATAATCGCATTTTTCTTCGTTGGCAGGAGGAGTTTCACCCCACGCACGGCAGCTGAAGAATCTTGCGAGCAGGTGCTTTCCTTCTCCTAGAGTAGCTATCAACCAAGACTAACGAGTCTCATTTACCCCAAGAGCGTCTGGTTTTCAGGCGCCAGATATTCGCCTTTCGCCCCTTCTCCTGTTAGTTTAAACAGTTCCACCACGAGAAGGCCAGGACCTGGACTTTGACTGTCAGAGGCTATTTGAGACACACGCCATGGAGACATTTAATTGGAGTGGAGAGCGTATCTCTCACCCCACCTCCAGCTCTTACAGTCCTTAGAATCTTTCTCTGTAGAAAACACATGATAAAACGTAGTGATGTGACAGGAGTTAGTAATATAAATCCTTAGATTGGCGATGCTTTCCTACGTTACATTACTTGCTGTGGGCATCCACGTATTAGTGCACTACTGTACAACTAAACAAGTGTTTTACCTGTGTATTGGCCTGGTGTTGGTCTTCTGAACATTGGTGTAAAATTTGTTATGCACATGCTAAATTGACTGAATACTTCACATCACTGTGTCACATAGTCACTAAATACAGAGCAAACATGTGACTGGACTGCTACACCAGTAACACAACATTCGTTACATTGATATACATCATGCAACTACGAACACCCAGGACAACAACCACTACAAGTCCGTACATGGGCATGGCCAGTTTATAGATCGATTACAATCATTTCATTACAACACCACAGTTCAAAGAGCACAGGATTCCAGCAGTTACAAAAGAGATCAACAAAGTTTAATGATGAACCCTCATTTGTAAGTGGATGTTGCAAATGAATGTGGACTGGTAAAAAACTGATGAACAATTACAATGAATGAGGAAAAAACTGTCTGGACGATTAACATCGCCATGGGACACTCAGGCAACACTGAAAAAAACATGCTAACTTCATGTATACCAAACACTGCAAAATAAGCTTTCAATCTAGAATCACAAACATTGTCCAAAAGGTGACAATCAAATCACACGTTCTGCGTGACAGTCTTTGTCCTGAAAGGGACAAAAACAACTACAACATGTTGCCCTAAAAAGAACAAATTGACCACAACTACTCTTCCCATGCCTTTCGTCGCTATAGTGTCGCTTCTGGTTTTCCGACATGATACGTATCGTCATTATAGCGACGCTTGGTTTATTTCATTTAAAAAACCGGTGTAACATTTAGATTGTACATATTTCGTCCACGTTTTCGGTGACACTTTTCAAAATGATGGAAGAGTGCTTAGTTACGAGCGATGCCGAACGAGAAAAAGGAAGAAAACATCGAAAATTTTCAATTTTTGATGATGTAGATAGGGGTATGGACATGGCCTGTGATCACATCCAGCTCTTGAATGTATCCCAAGTAGATCTAGACATATTAGACGACTGGAGAAGTAGTCAGAAGGTTATTTCAGACATTAATTTAGTGAGAATGCAACACAGAATCGCAATACGAGATCGACAAGTAGATCTAGACATCTCATATGGTAAGTAGTGTAGATCTAGACCCAGCCGATGGTGAGCTGGGCACAATCATTGTCTAAAAACATCACATTACTTTTTTTCCCTAAAAAACTCTGCATTTATGAAATCTTCATACATTTAGTTATATTTTGAAACATAATAAGTACACGGAAATACTTTTTTCCATTCCATTTTACAACTATACCCCCTATACAGATCAATACCCGCGTTTTTATTCCAGTTCCAACTGAACGTCCGCGTTTTTTCCTGCGGCACGGGAAGATTTAAATTCTACAATACTTTTTTTCCTTAATAAGGACAATCAACACACACAAAACTTACATTATGAACAACCTTCCAGAAACAGACCACCACATCCTCTCTCTTCCACATCTAGAACAGCACTAAACTTTTCATGCGTCCCTCCACTCAGACCTCGTCATTGCTCTGCAGTTGGAACACGGATAACTTTTCTCGTGTTCACTTAACAGGTGAACAACAGACCACAACAACAGAGTTTCTCACCCACACTCTGTAACATTCTGTTACAGGGATATGAGTGCTATTCGATTAATGCAAATCTGCAACTGCCATTTGCTGTGTCTGTATTGGCTCACTGTATTTTTTACATCCCATCTGTGGTCGTTTGAGAAGAAGAAATGTTTGTGATACAGTGAAGTAAATTTAGTTACATGACTGTAATACAGTTTCACAAACAGTGGGACAATCACACACAAAAGGAGAATAAAAAAAGAAAATGTTAAATAGTGCAGTTAAGAGCAACTGAAAAACACGAACAGTATTTCAGTAAATATCATCATCAGACACAACTGATAAAACAACAAATAAAATGCAAAAAAGGAAAAAAAGTACTTATCAGTAAAGAAGAGTAACTTTTATATAACTGTGTGGAGTTTAAGCGTGATTGTCTTTCATAATATTTGTTTATACTGTATTATTTTTATTAATAGTGTTTTGTTTACCACATTGTTATCATGTCGTGAGAGACTTTCATTATACTTTGAAACATATACATATATTTTTTTATTACAGGAATATACAGGAAAAGAAAATAGAAAGGTAAGTTTGGTCATTTGTATTAGATCCTCACTTATACTTAAGTATGTTTATATTTGAAAATATTCGTGTTCGAGTTATGTCAGTATATTCCTCAACATCACTATTTTTATTTTTGTGCCCCACTGCCTACAGCAATCATACAAACATGCAAGAAAATAAGTTGATCAGGACCGGATTTAGGCCCACGCAGCCGACTCATCTGCGTTGTGCCCGCGTTGAGGACTGAAACCCGCAGTCTACTTCTTCCATATTTTTTACGTTTTTTCACGTACCTAAGTTTAAAAGAAAACATCTGTTCGAGTGCTAAGTCCTTCGTTTCTCCTTCACTCATTTCACTGTATTCCGTTTATATGCTTTACAACCACATAATCTGGCCACTTCTGGTGTAATTTCAACGACTTGTCTACATTTTCAGCAGAAAAGAAAGTTAACTTCAGCGTTTGGGATAAAAAGGTAAAGGTAATCCTCTCGTGCCTTTTAGAGGCACATAGGGATACCCGACATATAAATTTGGAGAAGTGATCACTATGCTGTGATTAATCATTTAATCAGCCTGACAGTGTATAAATGCATTAATCATTTAATCAGCCTGACAGTGTATAAATGCGACCAAAACGGGCAGGAAGATCTTTTATGACTTGAGCTTTAGGACTGATGCAATGGGGCCTGACCAGTCTTTGAATATTATCTTCATATTTTGTTGTCTTTCATTAATGTTACAGCCAAACAGATTAAGAGATTTAGGAAGAAAATATAAAAGTGACAATCAAAAGCGAAAATTAAGTGAACGAAGACATATTGCCAGCGAAAAACAAAAGAATGCCCTAGACAAGTACTTCGTATCACATGAGACATCCGATGAGATTTACCATGGAATACTGAAAAAAAATATATGGAGGTGATTGGTTTTACCTGTTACATGGTGCGGGTGCTTTGTGGCCTTCTCGTGGAGGAACTGTTTAAACTGACATCAGGTGATGTCCATGTGCAAAGTCTTCTTGGATGTTGTCTAGAAAGTGTGTTAGCGATCATTATCTCATTGGTTCTAAGGACTGTTATTGCCGGAGGTGGGGTGGAGGATACATGGCTCTCCACTCCAATCGCGTGCGTCTCAAATAGCCTTTGACAGTCAAGTCCAGCTCCTGGCCTTCTCGTGGCAGAACTGTTTAAACTGACAAGAGAAGGGGTGAAGGTGAATATCTAGCGCCTGAAATCCAGACGCTTCGGGTAGATGAGAGTGAGTCATGTTTGGTAGCTCATCTACCGCTGCTGGCGAGATTCTTCAGCTGCCGTGCGTGGAGTGTGGCTCCTCCCGGCCAGTGGAGAAAGGTGTGAATGGGGTTTCCTCGCGGCAACACTGTGGAAAAGGTGAAAGAAAGGATTAAGCAAAAGTAAACAGTAGTCAAATCACGACATCTCCGGTCTGGAGGTCGGCCACGTCCTAAGTGCACTCATATCGGGTGAAATGCTTGAACGGGCTTAACACAGAGGTTAAGACACTTCTGGCGAGATTTTTCGGATGCCGCGCGTGGAGTGAAACTCTTTCCGCTCAATGAAGAAAATGCGAATAAGAAATCAGGGTTGCGGCATCGATGTGAAAAGGTGATGGAAAGGATAAAGTGAAGCTTAATCGGTATGTCCAGCTACTCATACCACGGCATCTCTGCTCTAGATGCCGGCCACGTCCATATACACCCATACTGGTGAAATATGCCTAAACCGGCTTAAACCAGGGGTGAAACTTGATGGCTAACCATGTCACGGTACCTCCGCTCTAGAGTCGGTCATGTCCTAAACACGCCCATACTGGGATAATATGTCTAAACCGGCTCAACCCAGGGATGAAACTTACTAGTGGCGAAGATTCGTCCTTCTGGACAAAAGCTCCGTCCTGGTCACAACTAGGAAGGGTAGCGGCCACGACCACAAAATGCTGAAGTCGGAGACACTGGACCAGTGCAACTCTAGATAGGCAACCACCTCTCACCTGGCGGAGATGTATGCGTATCCTAATCATGTTGAGATTTTCCTGTGAGAAAGTCCAACGCTGGACTGGATTGGCAACCACCTCTCACCCGGTGTCAAGTTCGGGAGTCTTACGACGCACTATGTGAGACAGCTAAAACAGTGCAAGATGCTAAAAATGCTAAAACAAAAAAAGTGAAGCTGAATCATTATCAAAGCAACTGATAGGTTACACATTTCTGCTCTCTCTCTCTCTCTCTCTCTCTCTCTCTCTCTGTCTCTCTCGTCTTTTGGTATGGCTTGTTGGACTAGGTAAATTTTGTTACGAAATAGCTTCAGAGTGCTACATTTAAACTTTCTGGAGCTCTTTCATCATTTGAAATACTTGTAAATTGGTTTACTGAATACAGAAATACCGGTCTGGACAAGGTTTCAGTAATTGCGAATGAGCATACTGTTACATTGTAAGCACGTGAGTGATTAAAAATTAACAGCAAATTGACCATTTCAGATATATATATATATATATATATATATATATATATATATATATATATATATAATTCAGACAGAAATACATGTCAAATACCATTTTTCTACATAATCAACCTCGTTTTCAATATACTTCTCACACCGGTTCACCAATTTCTTTATTCCATCAAAAAAGGTTTTCAGTTGTCCCCCAGCCAGGTTTCTTAACCTCATTATTGCTCCCAAACCTTCATACTCTCAGCGTGCTGGTAGTGCACCAGAACTGGTCCATTCATATCTCAGAAAAAAATGAACAGGACCTTATGGGCGGATGGTTGAGACATGAACTTCTTCTTTGCTGGAGAAGCAGTGTGTCGCCATTCTGAAGACTACCTTTGCTTTCAGGCTCATATTGATACGACGATGTTTCTTCCCAGGTGACGATATGCGCCAGAAACTCTTCTCCTTCGTCGTAATACTGTGCCAAGAAGGGTGTGAAAGTCTGCACGCGAATCACCTTGTTTGAGCACACAACGTGCAATACTTGAGAACCTCCATAACTATGCGGATCCGACATTAACATTCAATTCCTTGACTAGAACTTCTATAGAAGTGCGCCAGTTATCACGAATATTGGCGTCAGCGAGACCCACATTCTCATCAGTAACGGAAGTGCTGGGACGACTGGAACGTTCCTCATTACGGATTGAAGTTCGCCCAATTTTAAACGCTTCTACCCACTCATGCACTTTTCTCTTGCTATCGCATGCATCACCTTACTGGTGCAGCATTCTTCAATGAATTTCCCTCCGACCACAAAAATCTAATGACTGCCCTTTGCTCCTCAGTAGTGCAAACAACTAAGGGCGCCGCATGTTGGAAATGGCACCATTCCTAATTGAACCACGCCATCTATCGGACAATGTAAATACGAGTATCTTTACTAATAATGTATTTTCCATGAACGGAAGTTTAATGTTCCTGGAGTGTTTCTTTCGTCGAATATGATCAATTTGCCGTTACCTTTTTAATCACCCTGTTCTAACTTGGATTTTCACAAAAGATGCAGAAGAGTACGAGATGTACGTAAATGTAGTTACATACATGTTATAAGCATGAACGTTTTGCGCTCTCACATTTCATAATTATGAATCTATGAAACCTACACACGAAATATTTATTTCTAATTGATAACTCAAATGTGGAAGAAGTAGACTTCGGGTTTCAGTCCTCTTCTTTTCCTTCGTCAGAAATATTTATGGAACGTAAGCAGTGAAGTTCATAATGTCGTTCTTTTTCTTTGGGGTTAACATTAATTTCGCTGCTGTTTTTTTAAAAATAATCATTGCAGTAATAAACTTATGAAACTTCTTTGGCTTTCAATATAGATATACTTGGATGTTGAGCAGATAAGTGAAACTTGAATTCACAGTATCGTAGTTAATATTTAGTATTGACAGTCAGTATTGTAAAGGTTATGTCCGTGTCTGTACCGTACTGGGGGGGGGTGGGGGTAACCACTAAGTTTCCGTATTTGTGATCTAATCGCGCAGCTAAAATGCACCAGACATGGATCAGTCACAAAAGATCCGAAGAATGACGATGTACGCACGATTTTTTTGGTGCATATAAATGTGGAAAAGCAGGTAATTTCCTGATGTATTTTTTTTTAATTAACTGCCAAAATGATGTGACCTTGCTCGTACATCTACAAAAGTTCTATTTCCTTTTCACACCGTTAAACCATGGGAGCTTTATGTCACGTGACTACCATTCAGAACTTATTTCGCAACTTTATAATCCAAATTATTCCAGTTACAGAGCAAAATCAAATCATAGATAATATATAATTGCAACTTATGTGATTGATAAAGTACAGTATGGTGCCAATGTTGTAAATATATCTGCATATGCCTTCAGTAGATTGTTTGAAGCGGGTATCCGTATTAACTAGAATATTTTTGCACGATTTGATAAATGCACCTGCTAGAGTTTGATGATTTAACAGGGAAAACACCAGTTATTTTAGCCCAACATCTGACTAAAATGGTCAAAAAATGTGTTTGATTTAGAAAATAAAATGATCAAAAATGTGTTTGATTTAGAAAATAAAATAGTACGGTACCTTGCACATCGTTCACAGAGTGGTTTTGACACAGAAATGGTTATCATCAAAATATACAGGTTTTGTCTTTTTTTCACTTTAGTACTAGAAAACCCGAAATAATTTTGCGAGTTTGCCGACACCGAGTACAAGAAAGATTTATTTTATGTGCCTCAAATACAGAAGTTTATGACTGAAAATGTTCATTTGTTAGCGGTGAAATAGCTTTTACTTATATATTTCCTTCTGTTTTGCTACTCAGAATAGGTTGCCTCGCTGGGTTACAATTTGTAATGCTATTTGTCCGTATTTTCACTCTCATTTATTATGTAATCTGTCGGTATTTCGCTTTAATCAGTTGTGATACCTTAACAGTGCGTACGTCTGTTGCATTTGTTTAAGTTTAGGCGTGTAAGTACCGTCGAGATAAAAACATACAAACAGCAAGTAAAGAATACAGCTTATTAGATTATACAGCTGTTTTATGATCTACAATTCATTACTGAAGTGTGTCTGATCTTTTACATCCACTACTCTTCCATTTCGGTAGGCAACAAAACCCCAGCCACTTCTGCTGTTCCAAGTAACTGAGCCATGTGTATATATTACCGTGTCGTAAGACCAACAGTGATGCTGGGTGAGATCTTGAATCCAAAGTTCAACTCCTCCTTGTACCCAGTTCACAGCCCTTCTGTATAATAACCTTTGTTAGCTGATGTCGCCCCTGTACCCGCAACCAGTCATCACCTTTAGGAACCTCATCTAGATTGCAAATTGACTTTATTGTATCCTCCGCCTCAGCCATCCAGGATCTGCCTCGTTTGATGCGTTTTCCCTTTATCAAACCCAACTCCTTTTGGAGAGAATGATCCTTTATGCAAGCAACCCTGATGTATGGCTTTACCTGATCATACTTGTATTTAGACCTCACACTCAGCAAATCAAGCAGAAAGCTCATAGCTGCCACCGGAGTATCCCTGGTGCAACCCAAGACCACGCTCATTGCCTCGTTCTATACACGCACTAGTTTATTCAGCTGTGCACTGGACAGGATGAGCAGGCCAAGACCATACTCCAATGATGACAGTACCAGCGCATACATCAGCAAGAAGAGAGTGCTCTGTGGAAACCCCTCTGCTACCATTAACCTAACCACCCCATTGCATCCTGGCTTTTTGTATTACATTGTCCACATGGTGTGCAAAGGACAATGAACGATCAAATGTGATCCCTTTCTTTTAATATCTTGGCCTTGACACTTTACAATCGGAATTTAAGATCCTACAATTCTGTTATTTAATGAGCACCACAGAATGCTAGCTTTTTCTGGGTTTATCATCGCATTGTTATCCACACACCAGCTTGTTATTTGGTTCATCTTGCTCTGCATTCTTGCGGCTGATTTCTCTCCCATGCTTGTATGTCAATTATATTATCAGCGTAAGCTAGTGTTCTCCCCACACCATTTTCAAATAACAAAGAAACGCCAGTAGAATATTCATTGAGTAGCACAGGATTCAAGGGAGACCCATGAGGCATCCCCGTAGCAATGGTTCTGGGCTGTGAGATCCATGTTCTTTATCTTAAGGCAATCGATCGCCTCAACTGCATTGAAGCTATCCGTCGAACCAATATAGTATCTGCCCCAAACTCCATCAGAAGTGTCAATAGCATTGTGTACTCCACTCTGTTGTATGCATCCTCAAGATCAAGTGCCGCAATTTCGGTTTCGTCTTTTCTCTGAAATCATTGCTCCACTGCCGCAAACGAAGGTACAATCATCAACGGTCATTCGCCATGTTGCAACAGGAAGGGTATTGTATGGCTTGCGTGCAAAGGATGTATTTAAAAAATACGCTTACTATGAGCATATAAAACCATTTTAAAAAGTCAATCACTTACCAAATGAATTTATACTGAAGACCATTTAGGTCCATTTAAGCTTTTATCACAAAAACCAAGTTAAGATTATTCAATTCAAATCTAATATCCACCCTCATTTATTAATGTGAAAGCTGGAAAACAACTAAAGAAATAGACAAGAAATTAGACTCTTTCGAAAACAAATGCCTAAGGAAAATACTCGGTATAAAGTGGAATGAATTAAAAAACAACGCAGAGATAAGACAGATGAGCAAACAACCTGTCTCATGGTTGATCAGAAAAAGAAGATAGATATATGTCGGTCATGTGATGAGAAGAAACAATCAGAGAATCCCCAAACAAGCTATCAAATGGAACACAACAGGCCGAAGAAAAAAGGTCGACCACATGAAACTCTAAAGAGGACATTGTTAAGAGAAGCCAATTCAGCTGGCATAATATCCCTTGATGAGATTGAAAAACTCGCCGAAGACAGGAAATCTTGGTGAACTACCATGCGGGCCCTATGTGACGTTTATCCGTTCGGGAAGGATGTAAGATGTAAGGTCCAGACAACATAACCAAAGAAATATTGGAAGCACTAGAGGAATATGGAATAAAAGTAATATCTAAACTTTTGAATGACATCCACCTAACTGGATATATTGATGATCTAACTGGATGATCTAATGAAATCAGTATTTGTCGCTATATCAAAGAAACCAGGCGCAGTAGAATATGAAGATCATAGAATGATCCGCCTTATGAGTTACATCACCAAAATTCTGTTTCGCATAATCATGCATCGAGTCATCATTATCAGGTGCCGTGCCGACTGGCTTTGGTTATTATGCTTCTTCAGAGCACCCGATCCTTCATGCAGGCCATTAGCTCAGTTGGTGGTCTCCTCTCACGCCATCTTGTCAGACTGTCCAGTGCCATTTCTCTCGCTCTTCCCTGGCTCTTCTTCCCTCTTTTTTCCTGTTACAATATTTTCAATCCCCAATCTTCTCATTCCATGTCCTATGAAAGTACATTGTTTCTCTCTTATTTTTTTAACATTTTTTTTTTGGTTTCTCCAGCTCTTCTTCTACATTCTTCATTAGTTGTTTTTGCTGTCCAGGGAATTCGAAACATTATAAACTACATCTCTACTGTTTCCAGTAATTTTTGTGCAGACCTGCCTTTTGTCCATGATTCACATCCATATAATAAGATATGTTCAATATAGCATTTTAGGACTTGTTTTTTAACATTTATTGATAAGGATGTTTTCATAATATGTTTCTCATTATCTGAAATGCAGACTTTGCTTGGCCTATTCTACTCCTAATTTCTGTTCTGCATTTTCGATGCAGCGAGTACGAGCTAAAATAAAATCAGAGATTGCAGAAGAACAATGTGAATTTGTCAAAGGGAAGGGTACAGCCAATGCAATATATATGTTAAGAATGCCCTCAGAAAGAGCCATAGAAGATAAAACTGTTCTATATTTATGCTTTATAGATTACTTCAAAGCCTTTGACAAAGTAAGGTACAGCTTATTAATGGAAATGTTAGAAAAATTAAACATAGACAGAAAGGACCTGAGAATTATTAAAAATATCTATTGGCAGCAGTCAGCAGCAAAAAAAGGTAGAACAAGAAATTCCCAAATATCAAGAAATTCAAATGGAAGTGAGCCAACGATGTGTGTTATCGCCTGATTTATTTTCCGTATGCGGTGAGAATATCATGCGTCATATAGATGAACTACCTGGAATATAAAATAGAATAGTGGGCGGATACAACTTAAACAACTTGAGATATGCAGACGATACAGTATTAATAGCAAAGAGTAAAAGAGAACAAGAACTGCTGAACATAGAAGTAAAAGAAAGTGAAACAGGGGTTTTACACTGAACAAGAAGAAAACAGACGTTATGGTCATCTCAAACAAAAAAAGTGATTCCTAAATGTAAACAGTAAACGGCACAATGCTGAAACCGTTGGATAAGTTTAGATATCTGGGGACACTCCTTACTTCAGATGGAAGATGTCTAACTGAGATAAAGAACAGAATAATGCAAGTCAAAATAATGTTTCAGAAAGTAAATAGCATTCTGTGTAATAAATCACTGTGACTGGGAGTGAGGAAAAGAGTACTCCAGTGCTACATCAAGCCAATTTTATTTTACAGATGCGAGGCATTGTCAGTCACTAATGAAGCATAACCCCAACTGGAAGCCACTGAAATATAATTCCTTAGAAGAATCCCGCGAATACCATGAACAGCAAAGAAATCAAATGAGGAGGTTCTGAGAGAGGCTGGATAGACGAGACAAACAATAACAAAAGTTAGAAAAAGACAATCCAGATTCTTAGGACACGTTCAATGGCGAAGCAAGCAAGAATACATTGTGACAACAGCAAAGATAGAAGGTAAGAGACCGAAGTAGACAGAGAGAGAGAGAAAATGCTGGACGGATTAACTAGAAGGCACTTGACAAAGAACACCAGCACAGCTTATAGTCAGCACTCGTAGCAGGGAATTGTGGAAAAGCATGATAGCCAATGCCAGTCGCCAAGGCAACAGATATAAAACAAAGCATCAGCAACAAAATTGCGCGCCTTCTTATGAATACACCACAGTTCCTCTGCGGCGTGAAAAACAAGCGAGATAGCACCACAGTACACCAAAACAAACAAAAAGAATTGGCTTGAAATTATTTTAAAACTTTTAAAGAAAAATGTATTTATATAAGAAACGATGAATGTGTTTCGATGAGGTTCAGTGTATAATGTAAGAGAAATCTGTTTCACTGAAACAACAACAGTATTAATGTCTCGGTGTTTCTAGTTATTATTTATGAAATAGAGCATTCTACTGCCTTGTTCAGCGACAAACGCTTTTTAAAACGATGTGATCATTTTTTAAAAGGAAAATTTTGATTACGATTACTGTATTTGTAATACTTCATTATGTAGTAATGTTTAGTGAAATCTTCTATCAATACGTAATCAAATTACGGTCGATCGGGTCTGTCACACGGAAAATATGTTGCGGAGAATCAAAAAACACTTCTTCCTCAGGGAATGGATCCAGCTTCTCGAAGACTGTCGGCTATCTAGCTTGACGTGGATCCACTTCCCAGGTCATGCGGTAGTCAAAGGTAATGAGAAAGCCAACAAGCTAGCAAGCATGGCGTCAATTCAGGGTACCGTAAGAATGGATATGGAGAAAATTGCAAGAACCGCTTTGGGCAGACTGCAAATAGAGGACGACATGGCTGAATAACAGCAATCACATCAGGAGGATGATCGAGTTGGGGGAGGAGATGGGAAGTTGACATTTTTACCGAACAAAGTGGTTTAGCGAACTGATAGTGTGTAACTGGCACCACCTGCAGGCGCACACAATGGGTATTGGAACAGAAGGCGGAACACATATAGGAATGCCCAGATTGCGGGGATGCGAGTCTCTAATTACAGATTACGGCCTGCCAAACGAAATCATCTTGTCCGCTTGCGCCAAGAAACTACATTTACACCTGGTCGCCGGTTGTCCTAAAAGATACTTGTATTTGAACTAACAGTTGCAGCAATGAGCACTGTAATAATTAACCAGCTGAAAGATGTAACAATAGCTTACTTTCTATTTTGTACATGATGAATAACAAAGAAATAGTTCCAAACTGAAAACAGCTAAGAATTTTAGAAAGACAAAATTTCCACTTTTATTCCAGAAGCTGAATATTGCATTTCAGTAAGGGGCAGCAGGAAAATAAATCATACGACACGTCAAAATAATAGAACCGGCAGTTCTGGTTAATCCATGAACCGATGCTGCCAGCTTTTATCTAACAAAATTATCTAGAACTGCTCCAAAATATGTTTAGAGTTATCTAGATATCTGAAGGATTTGTCCAAAAACTTATCTAAGAAATTTTTTAAAATAATATATAATGTATATAATATATAATACAGTATATATAATATAAACAAATATATATATGAATGGAAATTAATGGAAAATTCTAATATACTACAAAATATGAAGACCAACATTGTTACATTCAGAATTTGTTAAGATGATACAGAAATTTCATCTCATGTTGTTGCCCCCACATCTTTAACAACTTAAGTAGAAGCAGTTAAGCGCAGCAGAATATGTCATGCCTTTATAAACTGAATTTGACCATTAAGATAGCAGGAAGATGTTCTAAGTTAATTTTATTTTTCAGATTAGATTTGGTAAAGTTAATGCTGATAAAAGTTATCCCTTGTCAACATTTGAGTGTTGTAATATTATTGACATAAAACAAGGGGTCCGTCAGGGATGTATATTGTTGTCTTCCTTATTTAACGTGTATACTGAAAATATAATGAGAATGTTAGAGAAGATGTACATGAAGAATATTACGATACCATAACAATTGGAGATTATGAAATACCAGAGATAGATGTGCTGATGACACAGTATTACTGTCTACAACACAAAAAGGAATGGAAAAACAAATTATGTCAGTCCGTAAGAGCAGCGAATAGCAAAACCTCTATCTTAATGGGAAGAAAACTAAATTGATGACAGCTGACAAAACAAACAAGGCAGCTGAAATATATATATATATATATATATATATATATATATATATATATATATATATCAATGAGGAAAAAACTGGAAGAAGTGGAGAGTTTTGAATATCTTGGATCACTACTAACTAATAATGGAGACACAATGAGGGAAATTAAAACGAGGACATCTGTTGCTCTTCAGAAAGTAAAATAACTAAAGAATCTGTGGAGAGGAACAGACAGAACTACAAAAACAGACATAACTACAAAAATAAGATTTTTAAGGGCATTCGCAAGGGACATGCAAATGAATGAATGAATATTAGAACTGAGATACCGCATTTGCAAAGTTCTTGAAAGCTCCGTAGGCATCTCTATATTGCTTCACCTGCTCTACAAAACCTATGTATCTTGTTTGTAATAAACTAATTCTAGTTAATTCTTAAGTAATTGAATTTTCACATACACCTAAAAAAACATTTACACACTGAAGAGATGTCTTTCATTGATTGTAACATGTAGTTTCCAGCTAGGAGAGATATCTTCTTTAATGTTTCCAGACTCTCAGGAAGTCTCCATCTCAGCTGTTTGAATAAGGATGCAAGAAAATATAATGTGCTTTTAATGTGCTCTCCTCATTTGCTATCACTCTTTGTAACTCTTCGTTTGTTTTTTTTTCTGTTCAAATCAATAGTCTAGATATGATGTGCTATTTCAACACTGGTCAATATTACAAAACAGCAAGTCAACATTACAGGTTGGAAGTATTAACCTATTGGAAGTATTAACCTATCTATTGCCGATTGTTTTTAAAAAACGGAGTATGAGGTTATTCAATAAGTCAGCTGTGTCAACTGACATGGATTCAAATAATTTGATCACCTTTTGCATTTCTGTGGAATCGAATGCAGGAATAAAAAAAAAGGTTCTTTCCACCTGAATATATTTCGAAGGTTTCACTTCGTTTCTTATAATGTCGATGTGGGTTTTCAATTCGTCATTCTGGCAATATTCTTTTCACTATTGGTTGAATAGATTGATTGAATAAATCACCAAGTTTTACAGTCATTAGGGATTTTTCTCCCATGTGAGGTTTCCCCATCACTGAGGGCGTCGTGTAAATTATTATAATTTTGTTGCATGCACTTGTAACTGAATACGAGACGACACGTCTTAGCCAGTATTGCCGATTTGCTATACTTTTTTTAATCACATTGGGAAAGGGCCAATTATGAAATATTTACTTGAATTTTTTTTCTTTTGGGCGGACTGTAATAAAATTATCCAAAATTATCTAGAATGAATTAACATTTATCTAGATTTATAGCCGTCATCTATACGACTCTTTTCGTTATCTTGAGGGGACCAAAAATGAAATAAAATAAAATAAATAAAATAAAATAAATACTTTAATTATTGAGTTTCTTATCAGTGCCATGGTAGCGCTGAAAAAAAAATATAGCGCAGCATGAGTTTGTTTGCTCCAGTTTCTTTGAATGTTAATATTTTTATCTATGAGAACTTAAATTACGCTTTGTAATTTGACATTACCACGCACATTTTCAGACAAAATCTTTTGAGAATATTTTATGCACGCGGGTTCAAAACTGCATGAGTCGCAAAACATTAGTTTCTATAAAAAAAACAGTTGCCATAGTAATCACTGAAGAAATGATCAGAGAATCCCAAAACAAGCTATCAAATGGAACACAACAGGCCGAAGAAAAAGAGGCAGACCGCGTGAAACTCTGAAGAGGACATTATTAAGAGAGGCCAGATTAACAGGCGTAAAATCCCTTGATGAGGTTGAAAGACTCGCCGAAGACAGGAAAAATTGGCGAACTACTTTGCGAGCCCTATGTGACGTTTAACGGCACGGGAAGGATATAATATATAAGATAAGATAGTAATCATTACTGAGTAGTGAGTATAGTAATTTAAATGTGTACTCGTAGAAATCTTCATAAATCCACAGGTTTAGTTAGATCTGACAAGAAACCACTGTATGTGTTTAAGAAGAAGTCTAAAAGGTTTTATAGCAGAAATTTGAAGCACTTCTGTGATACGTGTGAAAGTGTGATGACAGTTTCTAGATATTCCATGACTCAAGAAGAAGACTATTCAGTCTGTCTGCAGTGGCGGTCGCAAGACATACAGAAAAGGCGTCAGTAGGTGTGAAAAATTATTTGAAGTAGCTCTGTAGAATGTCAAATTCTTCTCACATAGACACTTCTTAGCCCGCAGTATATGTAAATAAAGGTAAAGGTAAAATCCCTGTTTCCATGCCAAATTTTTACAATTCAATGGAGCAATTAATGCAATAGTTGAGGGCGTTTGGGAATTGCGTGGATACTCAAATATCTCCTCTGTCAGCTAATTGTTCTAGCTCCTGATTAATAAAAATTAATTTCAGACCACCTTAACCCCTGCTGTACTCCAGAGAGTTGAACTAACCAGTCAAATGAAATTTTCGCTTGCTTACAAACTAACGCTTACTAATAAAAAATATGCAAAACTGAGAAACACTATATTTATACTACCTATAACAGATGTCTGAGTATATTCTTCAAAGTATCTTTATTTTTAAGCCTTGCCTGTACAGAGAATTTAAGCGATCTGGGATCAAAATATATCACCATACCTATGTTTATACTTAGATGTGCAAAAGCCTTTTAACATTTTATTGTTTATTTCCTCACAAACTATGTTACACAAATATCTATAATGGTTTAAGAAAAGTAAAACGAAATATTTTACAAATTTAACACTACATTTCTAATGCCAATTTATAGTATCAATTTCATATTCCTGTTTTTTCAGTATAGCCGAATGCTAATGTGAATATGAATAGTAGACTTGTAGAACAGGCATAAACGGTAAAAACAGGAATATCTTCTTCTTCTTCTTCTTCTTCGTTCGCACTGTCTGTCTATATCTGCAGTCCTGTCTCGTGAAATTTATCCAAGAGACAGGACTGCAGATATAGACAGAAAGTGCGAACGAAGAAGAAGAAGATATTCCTGTTTTTACC
Organism: Achatina immaculata; assembly: GCA_009760885.1. NCBI lineage: Eukaryota > Metazoa > Mollusca > Gastropoda > Stylommatophora > Achatinidae > Lissachatina > Lissachatina immaculata. The sequence goes on along the minus strand of CM019701.1, from coordinate 20,560,556 downwards.
GTTTATGCCTGTTCTACTATTCATATTCACATTAGCATTCGGCTATACTGAAAAAAAGATTAGGTTTTGACAGAATACTTAAAACCAGTGATTGCGTTAACCGGCAATTGCAGGTAAATTACAGATAAAAGAAGAGAAAAACTGAAAGTTTTGGATGTCATCGATTACTATAACCAGTTTATATTATCACAAATTTAGTAAAAAGCAACCAGAGAAACCAGGTGGAAGATAATTGGGCTAGTAGGTTTTGATGGTGCTCAATTTGCATGGCAGCAGAATCAGTCACTTTTGACTTTGGTTCAGTATGTCAGCACTTTGTAAAGATTAAATCTCGTGGCAGCTAAGTAAGAAATAACAATTCACACGAACATTTAATTGCCACTGATGTTTGTAAAGTATGTTTAATTTTACATTTTAAAAACAAAGTATAAAGCACGGAATTTTATGTTATCAAAACCAGTATTTCGGATAGTACATTGTACAAGGTGAAAAACAATTACAACTGTGCCAGTTTAAAAAAACATTCTAGAGCAATCACAGCTTAAAACTATTTTTATCCGAGAGACATGGGTTCGAGTCACGGTAGGGTCAGTGTTTTTTTTTAATTGGGGGGGGGGGGGGGGGAAGGTGGCAAAATTAAAAATCCAGCATGCACACATCAAGGCAACTGCTCTAGGTAAGTGACCATTAATCTCTCAAATCCCTGCCCCGCCCCACGGGATCTGGAGAACTGGTGTTTACCCTGTAACTGACAGTTAACTGACATCTGACATAGAACTCGTACATTTCTAATTAGAAATCCTTATTATATGAAAATGTGTATTAAAAGTCTCACGTAAGTACAATATTGTACCTACTGTAATTTTAACTTTAGGAAAACCATCCCAGACAAGGTAACCTTTATCGAAAGATCGGGGTGAAGGCAGATATCACACAAGCTCAAGCATTTGATACTAGTAAGAAAGATATCATCTCCCAACAGCAGGAGCAGGTTAGTGAATGTGTTGCTGTTACAGATCCCATTATTTTTAGGAACAGTATAAATGAGAATTCATTGAAGATCTAAAGAAATCATACCACTTAGGCATCGTCACTGTGTAAAAATACTACTTATACAATGAGCTTACAATGTTTTAATAACAATTTTTCTGCATTCTTTTGTTATTGAACTGTGTCTTGCATAGATATCAGTTAAAAAGTTTGAAATATTATTTTGTTGCAAATAATAATTATATAAAAAATTTAATGAATTATGAACTGTTTTTCTCAGTCTATTGACACCATTCCACAAGTTAGTCGTGGTCACAAAACGCACAACAAAATACTCAATGACATAAAAGCGCCAGTATCAGAAATTTCACGACAACTTTCTACTGACAGACTGAAAGAAGAGGACAATGCTGCAGCCAAAATTCAAGGAGCGTACCGTGGGCACAAGACCCGTAAAGAATTACGTGGCGACAAGTTACCAGAAGGACCTGTTCCTGCACAAAACACGCAGTACTTTTATGACGACAGACTAGAAGAATTGGATAATGCTGCAACTAAAATCCAAGCTGTTTATCGGGGACACCAGACACGTAATGAACTGAGACAGTCAAAACTGTCCACACCAACTGCACATATTCAAAAGAAACAGACTTTTTCCTACAACATGTCGAAAGAAAAGGAAAGTTCTGCAGCTAAAATACAGGCTGCCTATCGAGGTTATCAAACACGAAGGCAGCTAGGATCCAGCTCGAATCAGCGAGGTGAAAATTCTAATGACAAAAGGGAAGATTCCTTACAAAAGAAAGTGCAAGCAACTGGTACAGATTGTGAGCATATGAGGTCAACACCTCCTAAAAATTTTATTGATGAAGACGAGGCTGCTACCAAAATTCAAGCTGCATATCGCGGATATGAGACACGTCAACAGTTAGTTTCACATACAAGTGTGAGAAATGAAGATAAGGCCGCAACGACAATTCAAGCTGGTTTTCGTGGTTACCAAACCCGCAAACGTCTTGATGCTGAGAACAGAGCTGCGGCAAAGATTCAGGGCGGCATTCGTGGTTATCTGACGAGGAAGAACATGACTTCCGCTTGTGAAGATGCAAATGTATGGAGTGAAGAAGATAAAGCTGCAGCCAAGATCCAGGCTGGATACAGAGGATACTTGTCAAGAAATGAAACAAGCGGATCCCAGCCTCGACCTCGTGAAGACAGCTATCATGAACTTGACAGAGAGAACGAAGCGGCTGTCACAATTCAGTCTCATTATCGAGGATACCTAGCAAGAAGAGAAGTCGCTAATCGTCAAGAATATGAGGTAAATTTTGCAAAACTCGTATTAGTTCATTGATGAAATGTCATTCATCCATCCCTTTATTTGGATTGGGAAATTTTAAACTGTAGCAAAACGGAAATTTTAAATTGTGTGATCAAATGAGAAAAGAATCCAAAATTAAGCAGAATAATAACAGAACAAAACAGGAAAGATTACATATATATATATATATATATATATAGTGCCATGTTAAAGTCGGCTCATATTCATCATCTAGTAATAGATGAAAGGCATTCGTATGGTTTTTTCCTCCCTCTAACCAAAAGAATATCACTGACATATTTTCTGCCCTACTCAGGCAGCTAAAAAGGAGGAGATCCTGCTGGTCTTGTACTGATAATTTTGATGGAAAACAAAAAAGTAGATCTGATTCTTCACTTTACATTTCACATTATGATGTTGGACGTAATTTTGTCTTCGCATTGTTCTTTTACTGCCACTCATATTAACATTATAGTTCGCAGACTGTGAGATTACACTCTTTGCTTGAGCCCTTTTGTCTGCCGCTATAGTTTCTGAACTCAGTTTTATTGATTTTCTCCACGGTCCTGTGTTAATATGATCATTACCATTGATCAAGTACAAGTGAGTGCAACAGCGATAAAACTGAATATGATTTTACAAACCAAACAATAGGAGAAATCTAAATATAGGGAGGTTCTCACCTGAGTATACATATAGTTTGATACAAAATAAACTGACTCGTCGGTCAAATCTCAGTGTTTAATTTACTCCAGTATCGAACATAAACATTCAAGTGAACACACTGTCCTAGCTCCTTCTCGGCCTTTTGGCTAAGATCGGCAACTTTAATCAACAGCCCTCACCATACGTGGTAAAATTATCTAGCAAGCCCATGCGGGCATTAAAAAAAAAAAAATCAGTCTTCACAGATTCTATAATCGGCCAAAAGAACTCACTCTACAAATAATCTTGATTCCCTTCAATCACTTAATCAAAATGTGTATGATGCAGGCCTCCCGCGTTAAACTAATACTCCCGACTAAAAGACATACACTGATTGTTCACTGCAACTTGTCATATGCCTGTCGCCATCATTGTTCCAACTAAAATTTATTGCATGTGTCCTCCCGCCAGTCAGAATCTCAAGTTGGTCAGTTGTATTTTGCTAACAACCTTCAGCACTTGTGATCACTAACATTCTCCATAATTCGTTGATAAATACTTTAATATCGCAAGTCTGGCCTCAGCTTGTCTAACCGACACAAAATTCTCATGCCCACCTTGACTTTTTTCCTCTTTCTTGCTCTCTCACCTATGACGTCATAGTTGTTCACAGTCACTCGACACGTTCCCTTTACATAAACACTTGAAATAGTCATTAATTTTTAAAATGTAAACATACCTTATGGTATGAAAAAAGTGTGAACAAAATATTTTTTAAATTTTATATTTTTCCCGTGCCCTTAAACATCACATAGGGCTCGCATGCTAGCTCGCCTAGCTTTTCTGTTTTCGGCGAGTTTTTCAACCTCGTCAGGGGATTTTATGCCCACTAATTTAGCCTCCCTCAACAGTGTTCTCATTAGTTTCACGTAGTCGACCACTTTTTCTCTGTCCTGTTGTGTCCTACTTAACAGCTTGTTTTGAGATTCTCTGATTGTTTCTTCTCATCATGTGGCTGATATATATCCATCACCCTTTTTTGATCACCAGTGAGACAGGTTGTTGTGCGTTCTTCTGCCTTATCTCTGGGTTGGTCTTGAATTCGTTCCACTGTATACATATTTTTCTTAGGCATTTGTTTTCAAAATAGGCTAATTTGTTTTCTGTTTCGTTAGTTGTTTTCCAGCTTTCGCTTGCATAAATTAGGGGGGATAGTGAATAATCATTTTAATTTAATAATCTTAGTTGGTTTTCATGCCATATTTTCTCAAGATTTTTAATGCTGCTTTAGCAATTCTGGTTCCATTTCTAGTGTCATCATCCTGGTCTATATAGCAGGCAAAGTGTGGAAATTGGTTTACTTCTTCAACAGCTGTTCCTTCTATGTATCTTTTTCCGGCTTGATTGATGGGAAGTTTGATTATTTTTGTTTTCTTCCTTGCAAATTTCAAGTCCTATTTCACTATGACTCTTGCATCCAATTCACATTGTCACTGATAAAAGCTATATCATCTACAAAATCAAGGTCTTCTAGTTGTCAATGCCCATTTTACATGTGCAACATTTTTCCATTATGAAGTCTACAGCAATTTAAAAAAGCGAGGGGACACTGTACATCCTTGTTTCATGTTCATTTCAATCTGGAACCATTCACTCATTCCCTCTTCTGTATTTTCTACACAAACACAAAAGTTGTAAAAGTCTTTAATGATGTTGACGATTTTAGATGGTGTTCAATATAATCTTAAAAATTCTCCACAATGAATCTCTGTGTATGCTATCGAGTGCTTTTATATAGTCTATGAAGTTCAAGATTAACGATTTTTGCTTTTTAATATGTTCTTCAAAAATTATTCTTAGAATAATCTGGTTATTTGTTAAATAACGCAAATAAATTCTTTCTTTCTTTCACAATCAGTGGAATGTGACTGTAAATTAAAAAGATGATGACATAAGCCTACATATATTTCATTCTTATTTACACTGCAAATGTCACTATCTCCTTCTCTCCTCTTACAGATAATACAGTTGTCTATATTGTTGCCTCCACGTCTGTCAAAAAGAAGAGCCTGATTGTTTGTTCTTGAGTAGTATTTGTCATAAAGTGGATGCAAAGATTATACATAATGCTAAATTATTAAACAAATCTATCTCATGAGAAATGAAACAATTTTTGTCTTCAGGCATGTCTTTAAGTCAGTAGATTTAACGAAAAATAAATAAAAATGGAGATTAAAGTTTGAGATGGGAAGAGCATGTATGTTGTAACCCTGGAAGAATTTTTCCATCTTGTTTTTCAGTTTAATGATAAGTACTGGCCATAGACTGTAGACGTGTCCTTTTTCTTGGTAAGTTCCGGCCAAGATGCCGACATCAAGAATCGGTGAACATTGACATTTACTGAATTTTTAACACTTCATAACATAATGTGTGCTGTAGACTGTTTAGTGTGTTTGTTTTGTAAAACTTATTTTCTAACGAAAAAAGCCAAACTGATTAGTGCATTCACTGTTCAGTATTACCATGCTGTACATGCCAGATATTTTTGTTTCATTTAATATTAGCTTTTTTTGAGTCAGTAGTTCTGCAATTTTTTTTAAATTTTGCTTTTCTAAAATTTTAAACCATCTTTCTGCGGCTATTTTTGTCCGTCACTTTGTTAGTTTGAAATAAGAGAGAATAAGATATTGTTTTCTTACAGTTAGCACTCGTCCAACATGAGAAGATTTAGAGATAAGACTTCATGTGCAGAGCTGTGTCTCCTAGCCGCTAGTTACATTTCTCGTCCACATTCTTGCCTTAGAAAAACCCTTAGGGACACTTTTCATTCTCATTCTTTGAGGAGTTTCCCCTTAGTTCTGAACACCATAACATCATTATTTTTCAGCTCCGTTTTCTATAGATGACAAGAGAATATTGGTTTGGATGTCCAGCATCATGTGTCTCCTATAATGCTGATATGCTTTTGTTCTTTTAAGTATCTGCGGTGACTTTGCATTCTGAAAGCATATGCTGTCTTTACAGAGTGGGCGCATAGGCTTTTCTGATTTTACTAATTTTGTAGACGTGCGTTTAAACTTCAGGTCTTATATGAGCCTGCGAAAAAGAACATAAGCAGCTCTTCTGTAGGATTTTAATGAATATAAAGTGGGTTTTTTTAAAAATTATGTTCCTTTATATTCTTAGGTACAGGTGATTGATCTTTGAATGTTCTTATATGATGTCTTAATCATATTATTTGAAGACCATGATCTGTTCTTAATCATGTTCTATTTTCCATTCATACCTTCATATCAAACAACATAATAAAGAAAAGGAACACAAATATCGATTTTTATCAAAGACCAGTAATTATAGTATGAACAACAAGATCAAACCTTTAATCTGCTTTTTTTAAAACATTTTCGATTACTTCAAAATATACACAGACATAAAAATGGCATGATTGAAATCAATAAAATATTGCACATAATATGAGGTTAGTGTGATTAAACAAAATTGTCCCAGATATAAATTCAAACTTTCGATGTGTTAATGATTATTTTCCTAATTGTAAAAAAAAAAAAAGAATTATTGACAAGTAAGATGTAAAAAAACTGCATATACATAAAATTCAATTATCTGCATACATTTATCTGCACATATAAACCATGATTGCATGTTAACAACACTTCATATTCATATTTTACATAGAATATATGCACTATATTAACATCAAGTAAAGACCAAATGCAAAGATGGGCTGAACACTTCCAAGAAATACTTAATCTACCATACTCAAAAAAATTATAAACCTTGAAACTGACTTACCAATCCTACAACTAAATTTTCAACCTAGATGAAATTACATTGAATGAAATTGAAACAGCAGTGAATCTAATAGTTAACAACAAAGCTGCTGGTGAAGATGAAATAACACCCGAAATGTTAAACGCTATCAATAGTGACAACATGAGACAACTACAGAGAAGGTTTAATAAAATTTGGAAAGAAGAAAAGGTCCACTCTAAATGGAAAAAAGAATTATTGTTAAAATACAAAAAAAAAAAAAAAACAAGACAACCTTATTGACTGCAATAATAGGAGAGAAGTAAATTTACTATCAGTTGTGTCAAAAGTGTTTTGCAAAGTCATTCTGAATAGAATTAAAGATATAGTGGATACTACAATGAGGAAGAAGAGCAGGATTTCAAAAAGGGAGAAGCTGTCTTGATCAGAACTTTACTTTAAAAATAATACGTGAAAAACATAGTGAAAAGCAAAAACCATTAATCCTGAACTTCATAGACTTTAGATTGGCATTTGATAATGCTATGAACTGTCTTTTTAAAGTCTATGAAGTCACACAGAGATTCATTGTGGAGAATTTTAAGACTAAATGGAATACCATTTAAAATTGTCAACATCATTTAGAATCTCTACAATGGATATGAAAACCTCTGCATCAAACTAAAAAGAAAAATAAGAGTAGGAACATGAAATGTGAGACGTGTATGAGGGAAAGAATCAAATAATAAGTGATGAGCTGAAAAGAATGGGGATACACATTTTGGGAATCTGCGAACAGATGGAAAGGATCAGGACACTTCAAGGGTGAGAATGACAGTATCTTTATATATTCTGGTGGAGAATTAGGAGGAAAGAATGGAGTGGCTTTTTACTTGCACAAATTAACATCAAAAGCATTACTAGGTTACAATCCAGTAAGTGACAGAATACTCACTATCAGACTTAAGGACACTCCTAGAAATGGAACAATTATTCTGATATATGCACCTAAATCAGCAGCAGATTAGACAAAGAGGAAGTAGAAGATTACGATAAAATGATACTGTATTAATAATGGGCGATTTTAATGCAAAGATTGGAACAGAAGGATCAGAAGACGAAGGATATGCTTTAGGGAAATTTAGTTTAGGACATAGAAATGAGACAGGCAGGTGACAATCTAATAGCGATTTTCATGAAAAAAACAGCTAATGATCGCTAACACACTTTCAAGACAATATCCAAGAAGACTTTACACAGGAACATCATCTGAAGGAAAAACCAAGAATCAAATAGATTACATTTTAGTGCAAAGAAGGTGGAGATCAAGCATAACATCAGCAAAAACTTTACCAGGTGCTGATTGTGACACTGACCATGAGTTATCAATAGCAGACATTAAGATAAGATTTTAAAAAAGAGAGTTAGGGGATCAAAACCATTCCACTTTGATCTTTAAAAAATACCAGAACAATATGGTATACAAGTGAGGAACTGTTTCGAGATCCTGATGGCTGTACAGGAGGAGATGACACTACGTGAACTGACTACGCAGGCCAGAGATATCTTAATAACAACAGCTAAAGACATGGTTCCAGTAAAGAAAACACAAAAGAATGGATGGAAAGAGTAATATAAATCTTTAATAAAAGAAGTAAGAGGAAACATAAGAAAAGACAAAAAACAATACATACAAGATTGTTGTGAAAGAATATAAGATATCAAAAGTGTGGAAGAGATAGTGAAATGTTTAAAGAAATGAAGACATTGACGAGAAATATCACACCTAAGCTAAATGTAATTTGTGATGATATAGGGAAGACCTTGACAGAGACAGAGGAAATTCTTGAAAGATGGAAGGAATATTGCAGAGGAATGCATGATACAAATGGCTGTGAAAGCAGAAATCAACAATATGAATTATTATTGAAGGAGAAAGAACCCAAACAGACAGTAGAAGAAGTTTTATGGGCAATAAAGAATATGAAAAATGGTAAATCACCAGGATGTGATGAGATTACAGCTGAACTTATTAAAGCAGGAGGAAAGGAATGTGCAACAATTTATCATGCACTATGTAAAAAGATATGGCATTCAGGTGAATGGAAAAGAACTATATTCATACCACACATTAATTAGTGTATAAGCATACAACTATACACAAAGCACTGCAGTAAAGGTCTGATACCAAAATTTTACAAGCGTATTATCGTTAAATAATAAAGCTGTTCCTAGTTTATGTTTTTATATTCATACCACTCCTAAAAAAAGGGTAACTTGAAACTATGCACAAACTACAGAATTGTTGCCCTGATTAGTCATGCCAGTAAAATTCTGTTAAAAATCATAATGAGTGGACTTTGTGAGAAAATAGAAGAAGAAGTCAATATGGTCCAAGCTGGTTTTAGACAAGGAAGAGGAACACGAGATAATATATTCAATATAAGATTAACAATAGAGAAATGCATAGAATTTAATGTGATATAGATTATTCAAAGTCATTTGATTGTGTGCAACACCAGACACTTTGGGAAATAATGGAAAAAATAGGATTTCCAACACATTTGATACAATTAATATCACTGCTGTATCTAGACCAACAGGCAGCAGTAAGAATAAATAGTGAAACAACAACTTGGTTTGACATAAAACAAGGGGTCCGACAGGGGTGCATACTGTCAACTTACTTATTTAACTTGTATACTGAAAATATAATGAGGAATGTTAGAGAACATGGTAGACAAAGAATATTACGAAATACCAGAGATTAGATATGCTGATGACACAGTATTACTGCCCACAACACAAAAAGGAATGGGAAAACTAATTACGTCAGTCCGCAAGAATAATGAAGAGTAAAACATCTATCTTAATATGAAGAAAACTAAATTGATGATAACTGACAAAACAAATAAGGCAGCTGAAGTATGTATCAATGAGGAAAAATTTGAAGAGGTGAAGACTTTTTAAAATCTTGGATAATTACTAACTAATAATGGAGATACAATGAGGGAAATTAAAGGGAGGACATCTATCGCTCTTCAGTGAGTAAAACAACTAAAGAAGCTGTGGAGAGGAAAAGACAGAACTACAAAAGTAAGATTTTTAAGGGCATGCATCTTTACTGTTCCAGCAAATACCTGTGAGACTTGAACATTTAACAAAACACCTGAGAAACACATAAATGGTAAATGCTTTGAATGTAAATGATGAAGAAGAGTTCTTCAAATATTGTGGACATAAAAAATTACAAATATATCCATACTACAAGAACTTAATATTGAAGACGGCTGGCTAGTAAAGAGGATTAAACAGAGAAAACTTAAATATTTTGGACACATTAAACGTCATGAGAATTTATAGAAAGGAAAGATACGTAATGGGGAAAAATAAAGAGGAAGACCAAGGCGAAGATGATTGCAAGACATCGTTGATAATCTGCAAATGGATGCATTAGCAGCAGGGCATCTAGCTTACAATCGAGAGGCCTACAGGAGAGCTGTTAGGAAGGCAAAGTTCCGCAAGGGGCATGCAAATGACTGATACAATGGATATGTTTGTGCAGTCAACACAGAAGAAGGAATGAGCGAATGGTTCCATATTGAAACAGACGTGTATATTATCTCCCTTGCTTTTTGTAATTCCCATAGACTTCATAATGAAAAAAAAGCTGCACAGTTAACACAGATATTGATTGGGTACATGGGACCCAAGTAAAATATCTTGATTTTGCTGATGACATAACTCTTATCAGTGACAGTGTGAATTCGATGCAAGAAAAAATAGATACCCTGTCTTCACTAGCTAACAAAATAGGACTTGAAAAGGAAAAAACAAAAACAATGAAAGTTTTCATTAATCAAAAAGAACAAAATTTACATAGAATGGACAGCTGTTGAAGAACTCAGCCAAATTGCATACCGTGGCAATTACATAGACCAGGATGGTGACACCAGAAAGGAAGTTAGAATTCCAAAAGCAGCGTCGATCTTGAGAACATATTGAATTCAAAAGTTATAAGCACAAAAATCAAGTAAAGACTGTTCAATTCAAATGTAATATCCATCCTCATGTATGAATGTGAAAGCTGAAAAACACCTAAAGAAATAGATAAGAAATTAGACTCTTTTGAAAAAATACTCGGCATAAAGTTGAACGAATTCAACCACAGCGCAGATACTGAACAACAACCAGTCTCATGGGTGATCAGGAAAACGAGATGTACATATGTCGGACACGTGATGAGAATAATAGTCAGAGAATGAAAAAACAAGCTATCAAATGGAACAAAAACAGGCTAAAGAAAAGTAGGTCGACCAAGTGAAACTCTAAAGAGGACATTGTTAAGAGACGCCAGATTATTAGACATAAAATCCCTTGATGAGGTTGAAAAGATCGCTGAAAACAGGAAAACTTGGCGAACTACCTTGCGATCCCTGTGTGACGTTTAACAGCATGGGAATGATATAAGATATGCACTATAAAAAAACTATTCCTATATCTTTCATCTATCAACAACTGTACTTGAGCGGGTCGGGATGGATCGGTGTGGTAGACAGTCACAGGTTGCATGCATCAGCATCACAGAATGTACGCCATAATGAAACCAATATTATATATGTATATATATAGATTATACATGTTGACCTAGCCAGGAGAAGTTGAAATAGATTATAATCTATTTACAGCTAAGTACTCTGTTTAATTTTTTTTTCTGTTTAATATTATTCCTGTGAATTGATACTTTATCTCCTCTCTCTATTTCTTCGTCCTGTATGTTTTTGTATGATTAATTAAGGCTCACGCCAAAAAATGTCACAACTTTGTAGTTGTTAAGTAATAAAGCTGTTCCTACATTTTTCCTAGTTTATACATTCTGGTATCACTGCTTTACTGCAGTGCTTCGTGTATAGTTCTATACTTATACACTAATTATTGTGTGTTACTCGATTTCTACAATACGGCCCAGCGGACGGTTGAAAGTTTTGCTTACGGTTATCTAGAACACATTCTAGATAACACATTCACTGCTATCTTTCTCGATAGGACGTTCAATCTCCAAATTCTTTCTACAACTCGTATAGGGTGAAGCTGGTCCTGACATACATAACCACAGCTGGCACTGGAAAAAATCTTGATTTGCCATCTCCTTCTCCATTTCAGCTCTGGTGATATACGGACTTGACAAAAATTTGAAGATTATGTTACAATCGCCTCCATTCTGTTGATACAGTTGTGTCTGGTGCCAGATGCTGCGGCCGCTAAAGATGTAACACTTGTCTGTGTGTTGTTGAAACTAGGCAGATATCTTTTCTCAAGCCCATGTTATTAATTCACAAGGCTTGCACTTGCATTTCCCACAGACGTATGTACGATATTGTGTACAATGTGTAAGATAAAAAAAATTAGCATAATTTTAGGAGATCGATTTGATTTCCTCAACGCCTAAACAATATTTAAGATAAGACATTAACGGAATTTATTATGCTTGATGAGTGGCTTAAAATTTGATAAAATAATTTTGGCTGCTGAACGCGTGGCTGAACTTGGCTCCTGACTCATAGGTTGACAATCACTGTACTACTTTACAATGTGAAGTTTAAGGAATGACTTATAAAATATTTTGAACTACTACAAGGGATCGAGATCATCTGAGTTATCTATGGAACCTTTTACTACTTGTTTCATAGATAATCTCACTGAAACATAACACGCCCAGGTTCGCAAGTCCAACTAAACAACCACAGTACAGCGGGACTAAACAATCTACATTCAAAAGGATTTTTTTCTGAATACAATCAACGCTGCGGTCCTCCAGGTTGGGGGTTGGATCATGAGGCCAACGACCCCATCCCCATAAAAAAGATTAAAGTTACGGAACAGATAGAGAAGCCTCAAACTGGACGGATAAAAATGGATTACGAACTTGGAACGTCAAAAATATTATAAGATTTGGAACATGGAATACAAGAAGTTTATACAGACAAGGAGCAACTAAAGAATTAGCAGATGAACTAAGTAGGTATGACATGAATGTTACAGCATTACAGGAAATCAGATGGCTTGGAGAAAATATAACAGTCATAGGAGAAATGGTTTTAATTGATACCAAGCACACAACAAACATACTTCAGATCAGAAGTTACAGAGGGGCTGAATGCATCACTGACAATTATCTTGTTGGAGCTAAATTAAAATTCAGACTGAAGAAAAAATTTTATATTAAATTAAATAAAAGGCATTGAAAAGAGAAGACACAAAAGAAAATTCTGAAAAGAGCTAAAATGTAAGATAAACACAAGAGGGAATGAAGAAAATAAAAGCATTGATGATAGATAGGAAGATATAAAAACCATTATAAAGAACACAGTGGAAGAATGCCTGGGAGTCAAGACCATAAATAAAAAAAAGAACTGATTCGATGAAGTCTGCAGAGGCAGTCATAAAGAAAAGAACAGCAAGACAGATATGGTTGAATGATATGAGCAACGAAACAAATGAGGAGAAGTACCACACATAAGGAGACAGGAATAAAAATAATAGCCAAGTTACTGAATGACATTTTCAACAGTGGTTATATTCCCAGTGACCTGATTAAATCCACGTTTAGAGCACTACCAAAGAAACCAGGTGCAAAGGAATGTGAAGACCACCGGACTATCAGCCTCTCATGTCACATAACGAAGCTACTTCTGAGACTAATTATGAGAAGAACAAGGAAAAAGATAAAAATGGAAATAGCAGATGAACAGCTTGGATTTGTTGAAGGAAAGGGAACACACAATGCCATTTATGCTTAACGAACACTAACAGAAAGAGCTTTAGAAGTACTTGTGCTTCATTGATTACACCAAGGCATTTGACAAGGTGAAACATAATGAAATTATTAAAATGCTTGAAGACATCAATATAGACGGCAAAGACCTGAGGATTGTAAAACGTGCGACAAGGATGTGTACTATCTCTAGACCTTTTTTTCTCTGGATAGCGAGAATATTCTAAGAACAATCATCACAGAACCAGGCATAAAAATTGGAGGATACAATATTAACAACCTTCGGTATGCTGACAACACAGTACTGATAGTTGAGAACCAACAAGACCTGCAAAATCTCTTAGATAAAGTCGCCAAAGAAAGTGAACAGAAAGGCCTTACTTTGAACATCAAAACGACAGAGACTATGGTTATATCTAAGAAACAGAATCCACCAGCATGCAGTATAAAATTAAACGGAACTATTCTAAAGCAGGTGCAGAAATTCAAATACCTTGGAGCAGTAATAACTTCAGATGGGAAATGCAAAACAGAAATTAGGAACAGAATAGGCCAAGCAAAGACTGCATTTCAGAGAATGAGAAACATATTAGCTAACACATCTTTATCAATGAATGTTAGAAAACGAGTCCTGAAATGCTATATTGAACCTATCTTGTTATATGGAAGTGAATCACAAGTCTGCACAAAAATCATTGGAAGCAGAAGAAATGTGGTTTATTATAAGAATGTTGCAAATCCCCTGGACAGCAAAAATAACTAATGAAGAATGTATGAGAAGAGCTGGAGAAACAAAAAATCTTGTCAAAAAGATAACAGAGAGACAATGTACTTTCACAGGACATGCAATGAGAAGAGGGGGCATAGAAAATATTATAACAACAGGAAAAATAGAAGGAAGAAGATCAAGAGGAAGACCAAGAGAAATGATACTGGACAGGTATGAAGGATCGGGTACTCTAGAGAAGCATAATAGCCAGCGCCAGTCAGCACGGCACATGATGATGATGATGATGATGACCACACATAATGTAAAGAAGCTAAAAAAGTTATTCGTCAACAAAAACGACAATATATGAAAGACATGGTAAGTGAGATGCAGACAAGCCATCAGAATTAAAAAAGCAGGGAATTCTATAAAGAATTATGAACGGTAAAGCAATGGTATAAACAACCTCTGCAGACCTTGAAGGATAAATAATAATAACATGATAAATAATGAAGAGAAAATCTGTATCAGATGGAAAGAATATTTTGAAAAACTACTAAACTGCCTATAACCGCATTACCCTGCGAATAAATACAGACTTGTGAACCTGAAATAGATTAACCAGACTTAGAAGAAGTCACTACGGTATCTGGTTGAGATGGAATTGCTGCAGAACTGATTAAGGAAGGAAGTCTAAATCTACATGAAGAGATATGTGCACTAATACAACAAATATGGAGAGAAGAAAAACTCCCTAGTGAATGTAGTGAATCATTACTGATTCCAGTATTCAAAAAAGGTGATAAGAGCAAGTGTGAAAAATTAGAGGAATATCATTACTACAAACAAGCTACAAATACTATCTATTATATTTTTAAATAGATTAAAACCATAAGCGAGAACATACTGAGAGACTATCAAGCAGGTTTTAGAAGGAATAGATCAACCATAGACCAAATATGTTATCTACATCAAAGAGCAGAAAACTACTGTGAACATAGAAAAGATTTGACTTCAAGAAAGCCTATGACAGCATAGATAGGAGCATCTTATGGAAAATTATGAAAGAATTTGAGATACCTAATAAATTAATCAATCTGACCAGAATATGTATGGAGGATACACAAAATATAGTAATATATAAAGGAAGAATGTCAGAACCCTTCTCTACAAGAACTGGTTTAAAACAAGGTGGTACATTATCCCCATTACTATTCAATCAGAAAAGCAAAAGAAGAAAGCAGTACAGAAAAACAAGCTAAAATACTAGGATATGCTGATGACGTCGACCTGGTGGAGGAAAATATGCAAGAAGTCATCAATATCTGTATACATCTGAGAGATGTACCAATAAAAGTGGGCTTGACCATTAACCAAGATCTCTCTCTGAACCTTAAGTGCCCAGGGCACATGGGGCTTCCACAAGGGTTTTCCACAAATGCCTGTCTTTCGCCTTTTTTTCTGCTCTTGCCCAGGTGAGCCCTCTATTGCTCAACATCCTTTCTGTTGTTCTTCTCCATGTCTCTTTTGGTCTACCCTTACTTCTGTTCCCCTGTGGTGTCCATCTTAGTGCTATTTTTGGTAGTGAGTTGTCAGTCATTCTGAGCACATGTCCCAACCATCGCCAGCGTCTTTCCTCAATAATTGTTGTCAGTGGTTTCATCTGCATTTCTGCCAATAAGATGTTATTTCTTATGGTGTTTGGCCAAAATATTTTTTTAATTCTACGTAAACATTTAGTCTGGAAAGAATTCAACTTGTTTTCTATGGTTTTGGTGATTTTCCAGCATTCACTACCATAGAGTAGTACACTTAGAACATTACTCTTAAATATCCTGATTTTCATATTTATGCTTAGTTTATTTGATTTCCATATATTCTGTAGCATTGCAAAAGCCTGGTTTGCTCTAGTAAGTCTGCTGTTGATGTCCTCTGTGCTGTCTCCATTTTCTACTACTCTGCTGCCAAGGTATACAAATTCGTTGACCTCCTCCACTAACTTGTTATCTACTCTGAGTACATTTCTGTTGTTCACATTTTGCTTCATTAATTTTGTCTTTCCTACGTTGATCTTTAGTCCTATGTTGTTTGCATTCTGGGTTAACTTGTTTATTTTATCTTGCATATCTTTGTGACTGCTTGATAATAGACAAATGTCGTCCGCAAAGTCAAGGTCCTCCAGCACTGTGTTAAGGGTCCATTGTAATCCTCTGCGTTTGTCTGATGTTGCCTCCTTCATTAACCAGTCTACTGCCAAGATAAATAATGTTGGTGATAGTACACATCCCTGTTTCACTCCTGTTTGTACCCTAAAGCTGCTGGAGGTATGTTCTCCACAGATAACTTTGCACTGAAAACCCTCGTATAGGGCTTTGATTACATTAACTATTTTATGGGGGAGGCCATGCCATCTTAGGATTTTCCACAGTGCATCTCTGTTGACACTGTCAAAGGCTTTCTCAAAATCTATGAATAATGCATATGTTGTGCTATGCCACTCATTTGCCTGTTCTAATATTTGTCTAAGTACAAATATATGGTCTATGCATGATCTTCCTTTCCTAAATCCTGCCTGCTCTTTCCGAAGTTTTTCCTCAAGTATTGGTACAATTCTGTTGATGATTATTCTGCAAAATACTTTACTAGTGAGTGGCAGTAGGGTAATGCCTCTCCAGTTCCCGCAATCTCTGAGGTCACCCTTCTTTGGTAGTTTTACTATAAGACCAGTTTTCCACTCCTCTGGGGCTTTTTCTAAATCCCAAATTTGTTGTAATATCCGGCAAAGTTGTTTTGGTGTTTCTGTTTCTTCTGCTTTCAACATCTCAGCAGTCACTTCATCTTCACCTGGTGCCCTGTCTGATTTTAGCATCTTTATCGCCTCTTTTACTTCATTTATTGTTATTGGTCCTGTATTGATGTTTAGTTCCGCTTTTGCTTCAGGTATATCTATTGCTTGTGCTGCTTGTGTTCTGTTTAGTAGGGTGTTAAAGTGTTCCCTCCATCTTTCAATTTTTTCTCTTTCTCCACTGACCAGTTGTCCATTTTGTGTTCTTACTGCACTTTCACATCTTGTATTGAAGTTACCCGTCATCTGCTTTGTGATTTTATATATGGTTTTCATGTCATTTGTATATGCTGCTTTCTCTGCTGTCTCTGCTAAGTTGTCATAATACTGACCAGAATATGTATGGAGGATACACAAAATATAGTAATATATAAAGGAAGAATGTCAGAACCCTTCTCTACAAGAACTGGTTTAAAACAAGGTGGTACATTATCCCCATTACTATTCAATCAGAAAAGCAAAAGAAGAAAGCAGTACAGAAAAACAAGCTAAAATACTAGGATATGCTGATGACGTCGACCTGGTGGAGGAAAATATGCAAGAAGTCATCAATATCTGTATACATCTGAGAGATGTACCAATAAAAGTGGGCTTGACCATTAACCAAGATAAGACAGAGTATATGAAGATACCAAGAGAACAGGGACAGGATGATCCAGATTATACAAATGTTGAAGGGATGATTATTAGGAAAGTAGAAATATACAAATATCTAGGCACAACCTTCAACAGAAAGCAACACAATAAGCGAAGAAATTAAAATCAAAGTACAGATAGGGAAAAAATATACTTTGTATTGCAACACCTTTTAAAATCCAAACTCCTGCCCAAAACACTACAATTACAATCTACAAAACTATAATACGACCAGCTGTCATGTATAGATCAGAAACGTGGAGTACAACAAAGAAAGATGAACAATTGCAGATCTTTGAGAACAAGATCCTAAGAAGAATCTTTGGGCCCACAAAGGATACTAATAGTGGAGAATGGAGAGCTAGAAAGAACACTGAACTGAA
This sequence comes from Achatina immaculata, assembly GCA_009760885.1. Taxonomy (NCBI): domain Eukaryota; kingdom Metazoa; phylum Mollusca; class Gastropoda; order Stylommatophora; family Achatinidae; genus Lissachatina; species Lissachatina immaculata. The sequence goes on along the minus strand of CM019701.1, from coordinate 20,542,484 downwards.
CAGCTTATTTAAATACTACCAAATTAAAAATATCTTGAAATTGAACAGAATACACTTGCTGGGGTATGTAGAAAGAATGGAAAAGAACGGACAAACGAAAATGATGTATACACAAGAGATGGTGGAAACACGGTCAAGGAGTAGGCCACGACAACATTCATTCATTCATTTGCATGTCCTTTGTGGAACTTTGCCTCCCTAACAGCACTCCTGTAGGCCTCTTGGTTGTAAGCAAGATCCACTCCTGCTGATGCATCCATTTGCAGAACATCAACGATGTCTTGCAACCACCTTCGCCTTAGTCTTCCTCTCTTTCTTTTTCCCATTATATACCCTTCCAAGACGGTTCTCTAAATTATCATGACGTTTATTGTGTCCAAAATATTGAAGTTTTCTTTGTTTAATCCTCTTTACTAGCCAGCCTTCTTCAATATTAAGTTCTTGTAGAATGGATATATTTGTTCTTTTTTGTGTCCATTATATTTGAAGAACTCTTCTGTAGCATTTACATTCAAGGGCATTTATGTGTTTCTCTGCTATTTTGTTAAATGTGCAGGTCTCACAGGCATATGTTGTGATGGGAAAGATGCATGCCCTTAAAAATCTTATTTTTGTAGTTCTGTCTGTTCCTCTTCACAGATTCTTTAGTTGTTTTACTTGCTTAAGAGCGATAGATGTCCTCCTTTTAATTTCCCTCATTGTATCTCCATTATTAGTTAGTAGTGATCCAAGATATTCAGAGCTCATCTTTCAATTTTTCTTCATTGATACATATTTCAGCTGTCTTATTTGTTTTGTCAGTTGTCATCAGTTTAGTTTTCTTGCCATTAAGATAGAGGTTTTGCTCTTCGCTGTTCTTACGGACTGATATAATTAGTTTTTCCATTCCTTTTTGTGTTGTGGACAGTAATACTGTATCATCAGCATATCTAATCTCTGGTATTTCATAACCTCCAATTGTTATCATATCATAATATTCTTTGTCTTCATATTCTCTAACATTCCTCATTATATTTTCAGTATACAAGTATTAAGTCGACAATATGCACCCCTGACGGACCTCTTGTTTTACACCAAACCAAATTGTTATTTCACCATTTATTCTTACTGCTGCCTGTTGGTCTAGATACAGCAGTGATGTCAATTGTATCAAATGTGTTGAAAATCCCATTTTTTCCATTATTTCCCAAAGTTTCTGGTGTTGAATAGTCTATAAAAGATAAATATAGATTCACATAAAACTCTCTGCATTTCTCTGTTATTAATCTTATATTGAGTATATGATCTCTTGATCCTCTTCTTTGCCTGAAACCAGCTTGGACTGACTTCTTCATTTTTCTTACAAAGTCTACTCATTATGATTTTTAACAGGATTTTACTGGCATAACTAATCAAGGGAACAGTTCTGTAGTTTGTGCATAATTTCAGGTTACCCTTTTTTTGGCAGTGGTATGATTACAGTTCTTTTCCATTCTTTTGGCCAAATATCTGAATGCCATATCTTTTTACATAGTGCATATGTTAGATTGTTGCACATTTCTTTCCTCCTGCTTTAATAAGTTCAGCTGTTATCTCATCACATCCTGGTGATTTACCATTTTTCAGATTCTTTATTGCCCATAAAACTTCTTCTATTGTCGGTTCGGGTTCTTTCTCCTCCATTAATAATTACACTGTTGATTTCTGTTTTCACAATCGGTTGTTTCATACATTCCTCTGCAATATTCCTTCCATCTTTCTATAATTTCCTCTGTCCCTGTCAAGGTATTCCCCATCTCGTCACAAATTACATTTATCGTAGATGTGAGATTTCTCATCAATGTCTTCATTTCTTTAAACATTTCACTATCTCTTCCACACTTCTGATGTCCATCTATTCTTTCACAACACTCTTATATGTATTGTTTTTTTTTGTCTTTTCTTATGTTTCTTCATACTTCTTTTGTTAAAGATTTATATTCCTCTTTGTTGTTGTTTGTCACTTTCCATTGTGTCTTCATTTCTCTACGTTGTTTTATCAATTCTAGTGTGCCTGCTGTAATCTATCCATTCTTTTGTGTTTTCTTTATTGGAACCACGTCTTTAGTTTTTGTTGTTATTAAGATATCTCTGGCCTGTGTTTGAATTCATCTGGTGTCATCTCCTCCTGTACCTCAGGATTTCGAAACGGTTCTTCACTTCTATACCGTATTGTTCTGGTATTTTTGTAAGATCAAAGCGGAGTGGTCTTGATCCTGTAACTGTCTTTTTTATCTTTATCTTCATGTCTGCTATTAAAAACTCAAAAGACAACATAGAAGAGGGATCTAAAAGAAATAGATGTCACCAACCGGAGAGAACAGATTAGGAATAGAGAAGAATGGAGGCAAATGTTATCTGCAGCATTGAGCTTTAATGGTTCGGAAAGCTAAAGAAGAAGAATGCAGATTTTTAGCAGAGTTTTATGTTCGGACAATCTAGTTGTGTACCTATGTAATGATTGTAGTGATTGTCCTTGTCATCAGAGACACAGCGTCAACAACTATCGGTCATATTGAAGTTTAATCGTCAAATTCGCTATCGCCCACAAAGATATTTAAAGTCTGATCAATTTTGTTTACTTTTAACTTCCTCTCTGGGGCCTTCTTCACGTTCATTTATATTTCCATGTAAAATGGTCACTTCTTTCCAAACCTTCATAACGCTGCTGATTCCTATATCCTCTTCATTTGCTAAAATTAACGGGATGTTAATGGTCCACAATTAATTAAACTATTCGTATGAACGACACAGAAGTGCAGTGAGCAAAAATTAGATTCATCTTATAATGTGTGCATTCATCCAGTCGAAACTGTGAACTCGACGTTAAAAATATGCATAAAAAATTATAACTGAGAAAAACAGAACTAAAGTTGATTTAAACGTTAAACAACGCCATTAAAAACATTGTAAAAAATCAAACAAAAGTGTACTCGCTACAATTCGTACGTCAGGTGTCTCATTTTTCAATCTAGGCAGCTGCTGGATATGACATTCCATTATATGATGGTTGATTGATAAGTTTTCGGCGTAAGGTACAACGGATTATTTGTGGACAGTTTTTGGGGTTATATCTCAACATAGTCTCCTTGCATGTTTATACACTTAGTCCAGCGATCCTGGAGCATACGGATCCCTTCTTTGTAAAAGGTCAGCATCTTGTGCCAGTAGAAAGTGATCTACAGAATGAATGACGTTATAATCTGAAGCAAATTTGCCACCACTGAGATCCTTTTTGAGTTTGGTAAATAGGTAATAGTCTGAAGGGGCCAAATCTGGGAAATTAGGAGGATGCTCAAGAAGCTAGAAGCCGCATTCATGAATGGCAGCCATTGCCACCGCCGACTTGTGAACTGGAGCATTGTCTTGCTGCAAGATGACTCCTCTCGTCGATTTCCCTCGACGCTTTTCCTTCAGTTTGACCCGCAGTTGCTTCACAAGATTAGCATAATAGGCCCCGGTGACCATTCTGCCCTTTTGAAGATAGTCTACCAATAGCACACCTTCTGAATCCTAAAAGATGGAATCCATCACTTTGTCTGCAAACAGAACCGCCCTTGCTTTCTTTGGAGGAGGGGGTCCATGATGTTTCCACTGCTTTGATCGTTCCTTGTTTTCTGGTTGAAAATGGTGAGCCTAAGTCTCATCTATTGTCACAAATTGCTGAAGAAACTTTTCAGGATGTGCAGAAAAATTGCCAAGATTGTCTCCTGACATGTTGAGACGCTGTCGTTTGTGATCAGCTCCAAGAAGTTTCGGGACCCATCGAGCAGAGACCTTTGTCATTTGAAGATCGTTGTTAATAATAGCATGAACACGTTCCTGGGAGATGCCCAACTCAGTAGCAATGCACCATTCAGTTAGTAGTCTATCCTCCATTATCATGTCATGGATTCTGCAGGTGGTTTCATCGGTGGTTACCGTTCTTGGTTTTCCTGGACGGGGATAATCTTCCAGACTCTCCCTTCCATGTTTGAAATGAGCTGCCCACTTCTTCACTGTGCTGTAAGAAGGGGCACTCTCCCCTAGAGTCTCTACCATATCCTCATGGATCTCTTTCGATGATGAGGCCTTGATGCAGAAATCTTACATTAATCTGATCTACAAATGCATCTAATATCAACTGTGTATTTCAAGTATGCCGAGAACTTATCAATCAACCCTCGTATCTGATGAATGTCTCCTGTGCATGTTACATGAGAGCCAGTTACTGCTAGAAATATAACCTATTCTAATTGGGGGGGGGGGGGACAGGAGTAGGGCAGAACGTGGCTTTGCATTCTTGCTTGATGCCAAATCTTGCGACACTCCTTGTTTTGTACTAATACTGGAAAAAGATACAACTGGAACATGTAAATTAATTACAATCTCTGAGCAGTAAAAGCAGTCTCAGTTAACACTAATGCAGACCGAAAGTTATAGTTGATTTCATTTAAGACCATTACAGATGCATTACCATTTCATACTGATCTCTCTGCAAATCATTAGCAACCTGAAATCGTTCGTGTTGCCTTGTGTACATGCGCATACCTTTATTGATAAGTTTGTACATAACATTGACTCTTCAGATTTATCAGCCTCCTATGAATGCTGTAGGTGTGAGAATCCACCATTAGCAGCCCAGATAATGGGTGCTTGTCGGTGTAAGGAAGCGAGGATTTTGCCCCTAATTGGTCTGCAGCATTGAAGCCGCCCTCAGCTTGGCGTCTCCACACAGTCTGACTGCTGATGTAAAGGAGTTCCAATAGCATGATCATCATCATCATCATCTGCCATGCCGACTGGCGTTGGCTATTATGCTTCTCCAGAGTACACGATCCTTCATGCAGGCCATCAGTTCAGTTGGTGATCTCCTCTCACACCATCCCGTCAGGCTGTCCAGTATCATTTCTCTTGGTCTTCCTCTTGATCTTCTTCCTTCTATTTTTCCTGTTGTTATAATATTTTCTATGCCCCCTCTTCTCATTGCATGTCCTATGAAAGTACATTGTCTCTCTCTTATCTTTCTGACAAGGTTTTTTGTCTCTCCAGCTCTTCTCATACATTCTTCATTAGTTATTTTTGCTGTCCAGGGGATTCGCAACATTCTTCTAATAAACCACATTTCTGCTGCTTCCAATGATTTTTGTGCAGAATTGCCTATTGTTCATGATTCACTTCCATATAACAAGATAGGTTCAATATAGCATTTTAGGACTCGTTTTCTAACATTCATTGATAAAGATGTGTTAGCTAATATGTTTCTCATTCTCTGAAATGCAGTCTTTGCTTGGCCTATTCTGTTCCTAATTTCTGTTTTGCATTTCCCATCTGAAGTTATTACTGCTCCAAGGTATTCAATAGCATGATATAGCTGCTAATTTTTACTCATGACGTATGGCTTGGCCTGTCTAGCAGAGCTGTTGTCAGACGTGGAGCGTCTGTCAGCAACGCTGCCATTTACCTCATGTGATGTAACAATGGGTTTATAGTGGAATGACGTATCATAAACAGCCGGTCAAAGCGCACTTCGAACTCTAGTATACTCTATGTGTATGCATAGTCCGATAACAATAGTTTATCTTATGTTTATTGAGTATATTTCAAAATAATACATTTAGCGTGCATTTTATAGTTATAACATTTCTTTAAAAGTAGAGAATCTATAGTTGTGAAAATCATTTGCTTTTACTTCAGTAATTATGCTTTTCATGAGATTTGGAAATCTGCCCTACACTGTATTTTTAAAATATGGATTAAAATTATCGCACTTTGAACAACTATTGTATTTTTTGTAATCAATGAAATCTTCATTATTCAAAGGTGCGCGTTGTGTTAGTGTTGAGTATTGTATACTTTAAAAATACAGCTTTGATTAAGGACGTGACATCAGGAAAACGGTGTATTATTTGTGTAAACGAAGTACAATGCCAACTGAAAGCCACGGAAATGTGGTTCCTTACAAGAATGTTACGAATACCACAAGCAGCAAAGAAATCAAACTAAGAGGTTCTGAAAGAGGCTGGAGAAATGAGACAAACAATAAAAAAAAAAGTCGGGAAAAGACGATCTAAATTCTTAGGACGCGTTCTTGCGGCGAGGCAAGCTAGAATACATTGTGACAACGGAAGATAGAAAGCAGAAGAGATCGAGATAGACAGAGAAAATGCTGGATGGCACAGGCAAAGAGCACCAGCATATCTTATAATCAGCTCTCGGAGCAGGGAATTGTGAAAAAGCACGATAGCCAAAGCCAGGACGAACGACAGACAGACAGACTGACAGGCAGGCATGCAGGCAGATAGATAGATAGATAGACAGACAGACAGACAGACAAACAGACAGACAGACAGACAGACAGTGTTACCGTTGTGTTCATTCATTTGCATGTCCCTTGTTGAACTTTGCCTCCCTAAAAGCACTCCTGTAGGTCTCTCGGTTGTGAGCAAGATGGCTTTCTGCTGATGCATCCATTTGCAAATCATCAACGATGTCTTGCAGCCATCTTCGCCTTGATCTTCATCTCTTTCTTTTTCCCATTATGTACCCTTCCAAGACGGTTTTCTCTAGATTATCATGAAGTTGTGTTAGGTGCAATTATTATATTAAAGTTTAAATTACCAAATTTAGGAAACATTAATCACTCGTGTCACATCGTATTCCCCAGAAACTTTATCCATTTATTTTCCTACTCAATAAAGAGGATCTGATCAGCTAGTGACTACTCAAACCCATCATCGAAGACAAATAGTACCACTATTTGACCAACTTTTACACACAGTCATCTTGCGCCTTCCTTCACTGCCCTCAAATTGCCATACCCAGATTTGTTTTAAAACGAGCCACACGTTCTCAACAACAGGGCTCTAGTTTCTCGAAGAAAAGCAGCGATAGTCCAATTGTGATTTTATTATGTTGACGATATCATTTCATTATTTGATGCTTCCATCAGAATAATTTTAATTATAATAATACGCCTAATAACTTATCTTATATCTTATATCCTTCCCGTGCCGTTAGACGTCACATAGGGCTCGCAAAGTAGTTCGCCAATTTTTCCTGTCTTCGGCGAGTCTTTCAACCTCATCAAAGGATTTTATGCCTGTTAACTTGGCCTCTCTTAATAATGTTCTCTTCAGAGTTTCACGCGGTCTGCCCCTTTTTCTTCGGCCTGTTGTGTTCCACTTGATAGCTTGTTTTGGGATTCTCTGCTCATTTCTTCTCATCAAGTGGCCAACATATGTCCATCTCCTTTTCCTGATCACCCGTGAGACTGGTTGTTGTTCAGTCATCTGTCTTATCTCTGCATTGTTCTTGAATTCATTCCACTTGATGCCGAGTATTTTCCTTAGGCATTTGTTTTCAAAAGAGTCTAATTTCTTTTCTATTTCTTTAGTTGTTTTCCAGCTTTCGCATGCATAAATGAGGGTGGATATTACATTTGAATTGAATAGTCTTAACTTGGTTTTTGTGCTTATAACTTTTGAATTCCATATGTTCTCAAGATTCTTGAAGATTGATGCTGCTTTTGCAATTCTGATCCTAACTTCCTTTCTAGTGTCACCATCCTGGTCTATGTAGCTGCCAAGGTATGCAAATTGATTGACTTCTTCAATATCTGTCCCTTCTATGTGTATTTTTCCATTTTGATTGATGGGAATTTTCATTATTTTTGTTTTGTCCTTGTTAATTTCAAGTCCTATTTTGCTAGCCAGTGAAGATAGGCTATCTGTTTTTTCTTGCATGGAATTCACATTATTACTGATAAGAGTTATGTCATCAGCAAAATCAAGATCTTCTAGTTGGGTCCCATGTACCCAGTCAATACCTGTGTTACCTGTGCAGCATTTTTTCATTATGAAGTCTATTGTAATCCCAAAAAGTAAAGGAGACAGTATACATCCTTGTTTCACGCCTGTTTCAATCTGGAACCATTCACTCATCCCTTCTTCTGTCTTGACTGCACAACCATATCCATTGTATAAGTCCTTAATGATGTTGACAATTTTAGATGGTATTCCATATAGACATAAAATTCTCTATAATGAATCTCTGTGTATGCTATCAAATGCCTTCTTAAAATCTATGAAATTCAGTATTAATGGTTTCTGCTTTTCAATATGTTCTTTAAGTATTATTCTGAGAGTAAAGATCTGGTCGAGACAGCTTCTCCCTTTTCGAAATCCTGCTTGTTCTTCTCTCATTGCAGTATCCACTATATCTTTGAGTCTATTCAAAATGACCTTGCAAAATACTTTTGACACAACTGATATTAAGGTTACTCCTCTCCAGTTGTTACAGTCACTAAGGTTGCCCTTTTTTGGTATTTTCACAATGATTCCCTTCTTCCAATTAGAAGGGACCTTTTCTTCTTTCCAAATCTTGTTAAACATTCTCTGTAGTTGTCTCATGTTGTCACTATTGATAGCTTTTAGCATCTCGGCTGTTATTTCATCTTCACCTGCAGCTTTGTTGTTAGCCATTAAATTCACTGCTGTTTCAATTTCATGCAATTCAATTTCATCTAGATTGACATTTAGTTGTGGGGCTGGTAAGTCAGTTTCAAGGTTTAACAATTCTTTTGGGTGTGGTCGATTGAGTATTTCTTGGAAGTGTTCAGCCCATCTTTGCTTTTGGTCTTTATTTGATGTTAATAGTGTTCCAGTTTTGCTAAGGATTGGTCTTTCTTTAGATGTAATAGTACCTGTTAGCCTCTTTTGTATGTTATATAAAGTTTTGCTGTCTCCTGTTTTTGCTGCTTTTTCTGCCTCTTTCGCCATATTGTCTATGTATTCTCTTTTATCCCTTCTAGCTGAACTTTTTACTTTCTTGTCTATGTCTTTGTATTTTGCTTTTGCCGAATCTCTTTCATGATCTGCTTTTGCATTCAACATGTTTAATTTGACTGCTCGTCTTTCATGTATATACTTCCATGTTTTATCTGATATCCATGCTTTTCTATTTGGTTTTTCCAATCCAGCGCTTACTTTTGCTGCTGTGATTATGGCTGTGCTGTAAGAATTCCATAACTCATCTATACCTATCTCCTCAACTTCACTGGGTGTTTTGGAATGATTGGCAAGTTCCTGATTGAAATTAATGTTAGTATTTTCTTCTTGTAGGCTGTGGATGTTTATCTTTCTGTGTACTGATTTCTTGTGTTGACTTTTCAATTTTAGTTTTATTTTCCCTATGCACAGGTTGTGATCACTGTTGACATCTGCACCCCTATAAGCCCTTACATCCATGAGAGATGTTCTGTATTGCTTTCTAATACAAAAATGGTCTATCTGGTTTCTAGTTCTATCATCTGGAGATATCCATGTTGTTTTATGTATCTCTTTGTGTGGGAATATTGTGCCTCCAATGACCATGCCCTCTGTTAAACATATTTCAATTAATCTATATAATAAGCCTAATAACTACAAACAGTTATTTGTTACATTTAATGAAAGTTTCCAAAATTCTCTGAAATAGCTAAACATTGTGTGTGGTTTCTTATTTAAAACACGTATCGAGTTTTCTCCATTTCTCACTTTGCCACACTGAAGCCCTCCATGAAAAAAATATTTCTAAACTATCTCTCATAAAGAATTTACTGAACTAACTTGTTTTTTATGTTTATTGTTTCAGACATAACTCTGACACATCAAGAACACTGGCCTGACGATCAGATTTCAAAAATATTGTTAGAGCAAAGTAGGTAGGATTAGTCTTGAAACAAATGATATAAACTTGAGAGAAATAAAAGTCGCAGCAAAAATGACTTCAGCACGATGGCCTCGTCACGAGAAAAATAATATACAAACGATCTGTCAAAGTATCCCTTCGTAAATTCTCTCGAAAGAGTCTTTCAAAAGACTGATTACTAGACTGTACACAATCGAGAGTGATTTTCGTTCATTTATGGCTAAACTATTTTAAAAATATTCTTCTTAATGTTTTCCTGATCAGTAAATACTGTCTTGTTTATTTTATTTTGTCGCAATCATTCCCAGTCTAATTTTCTAAATGTCATTTTGTGAAGCTTTTTTTTTAATTGGGACGCAACAGCTCTGAAAAGCAACATAAAGAATTCTGTCAATGTTTTATCACATTTTTTTTTTGTTTGCCAAGAGAAAATCTAATTCTAGAAAATAAGTAATTTTCACAGAAGCTAATGTATTGATTTCAAATCAGGATTTCGAAAAGGGAGAAGCTGTTTTAAGAAAAATACTTGAAGAACAGATTGAAAAGCAAATTCCATTAATCATGAATTTCATACACTTTGAAAAGGCACTTGATAGCATACACAGAGATTCATTGTGGATAATTTTAAGAATATATGGAATACCATCTAAGATTGTCAACATCATTAGATACCTCTACAATGGATATGTTTGTGGAGTCAAAACAAGAAGAAGGATTGAGCGAATGGTTCCAAATTGAAACGGACGTGAAATAAAGATGTATATTATCCCATTGCTTTATGGAATTACCGTAGACTTCATAATGAAAAAAATGCTACAGAGGTAAAAACGGGCACTGATTGGTACATGAGACCCGTTTAGAAGATCTTGATTTTGCAGATGACATAACTCTTACCAGTGACAATGTGAAATGAATGCCAGTAAAAACAGATACCCTGTCTTCGATGACTAGTAAAATAGGACTTGAAATTAACAAGGATGAAACAAAAATAATGAAATTTCTCATTAACCACAAAGGACAAATATACGTAGAAGGAACAGCTGTTCCAATTTCTTTATCTCGGCAGCTACATAGACTAGGATGATGACACCAGAAAGGAAGTTAGAATTAGAATTGCAAAAGCAGCATTAACCTTCAAGAGTCTCGAGAACATATGACATTCAAAAGTTATAAGCACAAAAACCAAGTTAAGATTATTCAATTCAAATGTGATATCAACCCTCATTTATGCATGTGAAAGCTGGAAAACAACTAAAGAAATAGACAAGAAATTAGACTCTTTTGAAAACAAATGCTGAAAGAAAATACCAGTATAAAGTGGAACGAATTGAACAATGCAGAGATAAGACAGATGAGCAAACAACAATCTGTCTAATGTGTGATCAGAAAAAGAAGATGGACATATGTCGGTCATGTGATGAGAAAGGAACAATCAGACGATGCCTAAACAAGCTATCAAGTGGACCACAACCGGCCGAAGAAAAAGAGGTCAACCAAATGAAACTCTAAAGAGGACATTGTTAAGAGTGGCCTTTTCAGTGGGCGTAACATCCCTGATGAGGTTGAAAAACTCGCCGAAGACAGGAAATCTTGGTGAACTACCAGGCGAGCCCTGTGTGACGTTTAACGGTAAGGGAAGGATGTAAGATGTAATGTATTGATATTTCTGCTAAAATAACATATTCATATTTCTCTGTTTTATTACTTCCACGTGTTCTATGTTTTAGTCCATTTGTGCTATTACAAACAAGATGTGTGAGAACGTGAAGAAAACGATAATGCCCTTTCTTCTGCTTCTTCTTCTTCGTTCACTTCTACCATCAAGACCGCCCCATGATCCTACTGAATTGACTCCTGTGGTCATCGATAAATCTCGTGGTCCCCGAAAGGACCACACAAGATCTCCGAGAGGACCACAAGAGGTTCAGAGTATCGCATGGCTTGAACCTGTGTCCTCGGTGGGTCTCGGAAGCGGGATTGCACGACACCGTGGTTTTTGTTGGACCAGTTTAATCTAGAGTTGGACTTTCTCACTGGAAAACCTATATGTATTTTGGATATCAGTATATTCCCGCTGGGTGAGAGGTAGTTGCCTATCCAGGCTAGATTCTTTCTCACCGGAAAACCTCGACGTGTTTTGGATACCGCCAGGTGAGAGGTGGTTGCCCATCCAGTCCAGCTTTGGACTTTCTCACCGGAAAACCTCAGCGTGATTAGGATACGCATACATCGCCGGGTGAGAGGTGGTTGCCTATCTAGACTGCCCTAGTCCAGTGTCTCCGACTTCACCATTTTGTGGTCGTGGTCGCTACCTTTCCTAGTTGTGACCAGGATGGAGCTTTTGTCCAGGAGGACGAATCCTCGCCACTAGTAAGTTTCACCCCTGGTTTGAGCCGGTTTAGGCGTATTATCCCAGTATGTGCGTGTTTAGGACGTGACCGACCTCTAGGGCGGAGGTACCGTGACATGAGTAGCCATCAAGTTTCACTCTCTGGTTTAAGCCGGTTTAGGCATATTTCACCAGTATGGGTGTATATCGGACGCAGTCAGCAGGGGTGCCATGGTATGAGTAGCTCTCGCCGCGAGACTACTGGACATACCGATTAAGCTTCACGTTATCCTTTCCATCACCTTTTCACATCAGCGCCACATGCAGTCCTAATTGCTTTTTCGCATTTTCTTCATTAGCCGGGAGGAGTTTCACTCCACACGCGGCATCCGAAGAATTTCGCCAGCAGTGTCTTAACCCCTGGGTTAAGCCGTTTCAGGCATTTCGCCCGGTATGAGTGCACATAGGACGTGGCCGACCTCCAGAGCAGAGGTGCCGTGATTTTAGCAGTCCTGACCTCGAGACTACTGATTACTTCACGTAATCCTTTCTTTCGCCTTTTCCACAGTGGCGCCGCGCAGCAATCCCATTCGCACCTTTCTTCACTGTCCAAGAAGAGCCCCACTCCGCGCACGGCAGCTGAAGAATCTTGCCAGCAGCGGTAGATGAGCTACCAAACAAGACTCTCATCTACACGAAGCGTCTAGTTTTCAGGGGCCAGATATTCGCCTTCGCCCCTTCTACTGTGAGTTTGAACAGTTCTGCCACGAGAAGGCCAGGAGCTGGACTTGACTGTCAGAGACTATTTGAAACTCACGCCTTGGAGATCTTTTATTGGAGTGGAGAGCGTATCCCCCACCCTACCTCCAGCTATAACAGTCCTTAGAACCATAATGCCCTTTGAAGGTGCTCAATTTCTCTGAAGATTTTGACAGTTTTTGCTTGCACATTTATTTTACACATAACATTTAATAAATTTCCACTATGCTTATCTGTTATCTTTTAAATTCTGTATTGTAAAATGAACCAGAAAAAGGTCAATTTTCTGAAACACGCATTAAAACGTGCCAGAAAATTAATGTCGTTTTTCGTTTAGTGTTTGTGTGCGCGTATGTATGGATGTATGCGTAACAGATTTTCTCTTGGCAAAACCAGGACTTGCGAATCCAGTGTGCGGTGGGGGTGGGGTAATAAAATGTTATATTTTTTCTTCAAATATGTTTCTGGGTAAATATATTAAAAAATGTATATATTTAAATAAACAATTTTATTTTGACCATGAAATTAGAAACTGACACCATTAATGTTACATAATTTAGGACTCAGTAATGCAAGCAAGTGTAATAACTGAATAATTGTTTATGTTTTGCATAATCCCTCCACCACACACACGATGGAAGACGTAAGTGCACATCTGAAATTTGACTGAAATCTCTTCGAAGTTCCAAAAACGCAAGTGAGAAAAGAAAATTCATCGACAAGTTTTTAGTTTTATAACTGACAAAGTCGGAAGAAAGGCTAGGTCTGTATGTGTGTATGTCTCTTTCAAGCATACACATAAGCAGGCTGTGGTCTTTTACTGGCATTTTTGCAGTTTTTTATGGAAAAGTCACTGGATGTTTTGAGCTGATTTGTTGAATCATAATCACTAAATAAACGTTATCGAAAATCATGTTTCTCCATTCAGTGTGCGCCGTGTCGCCATTCTTTTCCAGACAGCTTCACTGATATCATTCGTGAAGTTGTTATTTTGACTTTAAAACATATTGTCTCATTTGGTCTGCGCCTATAATATGAATTGTACATAGCCACTAAGGATGTACTGAATATTTGTATTCATCTTTGCATTTGGTTGAATAATGTCGATAAAAGTATTCGTATGGATTTCAAATAGTAATATTTCGAAAACTCGCATAAATATTTTGTTTCGAGAATAGGAAAAAAAAAAGAATTAGATTTGTAGTGTAGTGCCGGCCATAAAGTCTAGACATTAAGGAAATAAGTAGGACTATAAACATCTGACGTCTTGATATGATCGCCCTGTCCCCCTAAGTATGTGGTGGTTATGTCACATTACTAGGACGTTTATGTCCCGCTTATGATTTGTACCTGATGGGAAACGTGTTCATGAACTATAAGCAAGCCCTTTTTCTCGTTTGAATAAATAAGCATACTACCTTCCAGGAGTCGCGCCATACTTGGCGGTTTTGTCTAAAGATAAACGATACAAAAGGAGGATCGTAATTCGTCAATCATCGACATGAATTCAAATTTAAAAGATTGGCTTGAATGATCGCATAAAATGAGTAGATATTCTACATTCAATGTAACTGATATTCGCGAAGTTTGGTCACTTTATTAATTCACTTAAAAATATTGAAAGTTTCAGATTATTTGATCTTTGAAGTTTTAATATTGTTAAACTTATTTATAAATAGTACTATCTCTTGAGATTTCTGTTGCAGTCTAATTAGTATTTATAGTTAATTAGTAGTATGGTATTCTAGGCTGTAATATTCACAAAACTGTGAATGAAGTATTTAATTATATATATATATATATATATATATATATACAAAAGGCCGAAGAAAAAGAGGTCGACCACGTGAAACTCTAAAGAAGGCATTGTTAAGAGAGGCCAGGTTAGTGGAAATAACATCCCTTTAAGAGGTTGGAAAGCTCGCCAAAAACAGGAAATCTTTGCAAACTATCACGCGAGCCCTATGTAATGTTTAACGCCTCGGATAGGATGTAAGATATATATATATATATATACAAAATGTGTAATCACGTTAAAAAAGAATCCAAAATTAACCACACTAATCATAATATTAAACTATTTCATTAAATGTAGACATTCAGTGAAATAGTTTTATATTATTATACTTGTAATTTTAGTGAGTACCTTAGTTTCTAATAGTACACTTTTCTAACTTGTAATCGAATATTTGTTTTCGGTCGAATATTAAAATCTTGTATTTGGTACATCCCTAATACGTATCTTATGATTTTCGTTAATTTGTAATAACTCTGTAACTTCAGAGAACTTACTTTTTTTTCTAGTTATTCAGACTATTCTAACGCCTTTCATGAAAACGCAACGTCGTTGGTTCTAAGTAATTTTTGTAATATTTTACTTTCTCTGTCTCATATGAAGTAAGCTTGAAGTAATACTAATTCAGCTTAGGAAAACTTTAGCCCTCTCTTGCTTGAGGCCGGTTATTTCAATGATCATTCTCGGGCTACAAGAAAAAAAATAGTTTGCCGATTGTGGAATCGGTTTTAGGTATACATTTGCCATATGTTTTTATTGTAATTCAGTTTCTTAACTTGTTAACAAAATTGCCTTCCTATTTATTGCATTTTAGATATTTCGAATTTCATATGATATTGCATTTGCTGTTGTCATGTTATTATTTAGCTATAATCTCGTGTTTTGTTCCACATTATTGTTTTATTCACTTTTTAAACATTGCACTTGATGAAGGACATATTTGAACATATTTGGTTTTTTTCCCACATGAAGCGAACTTTATTCTGTACTGAGCTAAAATACCCAGTTTTTATAAAATTTAAATACAATAAACGAACAGAACTGATATCAGTTCAGCGGCTCATGTAGTTCAAGCCACAAGATTACTGATACAAAAGTGTTGTGATAGTGACAGTTATCTTATTTGTTTCTATCATTATCTGTGACGAAAATCAAAATATGTATAAATAGATCTGTTGTTTGTTTATAAAGTATTTTAAAAGTGAAATATTTAATAAAGATCAGTTACAGTATTTTGAATTCTCAGTGCTTGTATATTTTTCCCCTGCACGCTTTTAATTGTTCTTCTCTTCAGTCCGGCAAGCAACAAACTTGCTTCTTCTCATTGGTTTCGTGCATGAGCTAAGTGAAGCGCTGTCTGCTGGTGGTGCTCTTTCGTTGTTTTAAACCAATTTTTGTTGAAAGTTTGTTTCGAGTATTTTTCATTCGTATTTGTTGTGTAGTATACATTGTTATAATATTGTTGTAGCTGTGTGGAAAACTTGATGAACACTTAGAATAAAAACGTTATATTCGCTTGTCGCGATTTACTTCTATTAAATGCACTTTAAGAAAGTCTTGCCGTCGTTCTTAAAACACTTTAATCTTCACTCCGATTTTTAGTACACTTTGCTTGCTGGTCTTGAAAACACTGTGCCATCTCGACAATATTATTGTCCCTGGATTCTACAGCCAAAAGACTAGGAAGAACTGTTCTTACAAGAGAAGCCACTGACTAACGGGGCTGTGACTCGCTCAGTGAGACCGGCTCCACTGGGTTAAATTTTACCTTCAAACAGCCACTGGCCCAGTGGTACTGCTCATATAGGAAGAATAGACGGACTGATATAAACGAAAAACGATTTAAAATAAGCTACAAAGAGGAAAACAGAAATCTTGGCAAGCGTATTGTTTGTACCTGGTGGGAAACGTGTTCATGAACTATAAGCAAGCCCTTTTGTCGTTTGAATAAATAAGCATACTACCTTCCAAGAGTCGCGCCATACTTAGCGGTTTTGTCTAGAGATAAACGATACAAAGGGAGGATCGTAATTCGTCAATCACCGACATGAATTCAAATTTGAAAGTTTGTTTGGTACTTCTCTCTTTCTCTCTCTCTCTCTTTCTCTCTCTCTCTCTCTCTCATGAAAAGCGATTTTTAAAATATGTACTATGAACACAAGCTGCGTAAATGATAAAAGAAGAGGAATTAATGGAGAGAACGAACAAGAGAAATATAAAAATAATAGGAGTTGCCAACATCAAACTCAGAGGCATAGGCTGTACGCAATCACATCAAAATTATGTCTTCCTATACTCCAAACCGAAGTGGGTGAGCAAGAAAGGGCAAAGCGGGGTGTCGGAATGATCATGGAACCAAACACTGCTGACAACATCTCGAAAACAAAATGTATATCAGAAAGAATTATAACTGTCAAAATAACAGAGAATGAGGAGACCACAACTTATGTTCGAATATATCCACTTGCAATGCATCAGACATGGTGGAAGATAGTGAAGAGTTTTTGACAACCTCCAGGATACACTTTAAAAAAATATAAGCAATTAGGAAAATATTATAATTATTCTGGACTTCTGTAAAGTTCTTTAGTGAGTGCTTATTTTTATTTTGCTTTAATTATATTTATTATCGGCGGCTTCGTTAGCTGAGTCCCAGCAGTGGAATTTTTTCTGGTACACACCAAAATGGCTTCGGGGTTGATCCAGCCTCTAAAAATCTGGGAAGGTAAAGAGCCCAGGCGTGATACTGACCACATCACACTTTCATGTGCTGAAGGTCATGGAAAATACGGACCTAACAGCCCAATATACTTTAACGGGAATTTTACCTTTTACTTTTATATTTATTATCGGATTAGTATTATTTATTATTTACTATTATTGCATAGGTTCTTTCTGATGCTTTGGCTTAAATTGTTAGCCATTCATAAATAATTTGTTCCCATATGTAGTACAGCCGTACATGGGATCCCAAACTGCACTCCTCCAAACGATCACAAGGTCCTAGCTCCAGTTTTGCTACCCCAAAAGACTTTATCTAGCACAAAGAAATCAGACATCTCAAACCAGTACATCCTTACCAATATCAAATAACCACTCGTAAAACACATAATGATCAAAGCGAAATAATAATATATAACGTAACACACATTACATCTGATAACGTAGAGACAAAGCTGAATGTTTCCACAAACAATGAACGTCAAACACAGGTGTATATGAACTCAAATATGACAAATCCAACCGTCGCTACAAATGACACTCATAATAATCTCAATATCTACTTCAAAACCTTAGCTTTCTTTTCAAATACAAACCATATTAACAAAATTGTGAGATAGCCAACATACACATTATTTCTTGCTAGCTCATACCAGAAATTAGATATGTTAATGACACAGTAGTACTGTCCATAACACAAAAAGGAATGGAGAAACTAATTATGTCAGTCCGTAAGAACAGCGAAGAGCAAAACCTCTATTTTAATAAGAAGAAAACTAAATTGATGACAATTGACAAAACAAATAAGGCAACTGAAATATGTATCAATGAGGAAGTGGAGAGTTTTGAATATCTTGGATCACTGCTAATGGAGATACAATAAGGGAAATTAAAAGGAGGACATCTATTGCTATTAAGCAAGTAAAACAACTAAAGAATCTGTGGAGAGGAAGAGACAGAACTACAAAAATAGGATTTTTAAGGGCTTGCATCTTTCCCATCACAACATAATGCCTGTGAGACCTTCACACTTAACAAAACAGCTGAGAAACACATAAATGCCTTTGAATGTAAATATTACAGAAGAGTTCTTCAAATATAATGGACACAAAAAATAACAAATATATCCATACTACAAGAACTTAATATTGAAGAAGGCTGGCTAGTAAAGAGGATTAAACAGAGAAAACTTACATATTTTGGACACATTAAATGTCATGATAATCTAGAGAAGACCGCCTTGGAAGGGTGCACAGTGGGAAAAAGAAAGAGAGGAAGACCAAGGCAGAGATGGCTGCAAGATATCGTTGATTATCTGCAAATGGATGCATCAGCAGCAGTTGATCTTGCTCACAACCGAGAGGCCTACAGGAGTGCTGTTAGGGAGGCAAAGTTCCACAAGGGACATGCAAATGAATGAACGAATTAGCTCATAACATCAGAACTAGGAACAATGTAGGAATAGCTTTATTACTTAACGACTACAAAGTTGTGACGTTTCGGCGCGAGCTTTAATCATACAAAAACATACAGCACGAAGAAATAGAGAAAGGAGATAAAAGTATATATTCACATTAATACTATTAAAAAGAAAAAAAAATTAAATAGAGCACTTAACTGTAAACTGTAAAGTGTGGCTTGTCCGGTGGTGTGTGTCAGGAATGGATTTAATAGAACGTGGAGACTGTTTAAATGGAGACCTGTGATATGTGGTCGGTGGGTTGTAACCGGGGGTGGTGGATATGGAACCGGTGAGGGGAGAGAGAGTGATACGATGTTGACCTACCCAGGAGAAGTTGAAATAGATGATCGGGGAAGAGGGGTTGCAAAGTGATGCTGTGAGGAAGTTGTGACAGATAAAAGGGATGGCGACTGCATTAAAACTGGTTGAAATAAACTAGATAGAGGTGTATGGTGCAGTTTTACAAAGTGAGGGACGGAGTGAGTAAGGTGAGAAAAAACAAATAGAAAGTATGAGAATGTATAAATGAAAAACATACAACATCCGATATTTCGGCGTGAGCCTTATTCGAGGATACATACAAAACAAGACAAAAACATGAAGAACTTATCTGAAATGTCTTCCTCCGAGTCAGGACAAAAAAGTGTGTAGTAGAAGAGAGAAGGAAAGACCACGCTGCCTCTGAACAAAAGATGCCCGATAGAGCCAATCGTGAAGAAGAGGTGGAGAGAGGGGAGGAGAACAAGTGAGAGAAAGGGGTGGAGTGAAGGCAATAGAAACATGATAGCCTCTAGAGGTGTCGGGGGGGGAGGGGGAGGGAAAATGGGACGCGGGGAGATAGTGAATGAAGAATATAAACACCTGCAGGGAGAAAATGTGAAATTGGTAAATAGGACAAGACCCTAAAGACACCAATATGTTGGCGGAGAAGAAAATAAAAACCGTAAGCCAGTCTCACCTATGTACTTCAAACCGCAACGTTTGCACATGATAGCATAAATAACATTCCGTGAAGTACAGGTGAAACCCTCAGCTCAGACAGGGTGAAACTAGTACTCACGTACCACCCTCATAGCTTGGCAGTTCAAAATATACTGTTTCGCCATCTCCATCTCCTCCAGACCGAGCCTGAGACACGTGAACTTTTTGGGGAACCCCCATTGGTGGCCTACAGACGGGACAAGAACCTCAGGGACCTTTTAATTCGTGGTCATCTTAAGACAGATGACACGTTTTACGGTACCAGACGTTGCGGACGCCGTAGATGTAACACTTGTCCGTTTGTTCTCGAGGCTAGCCAGATCTCCTTCCCTAAGTCCACGTTGTCACTTCAGGAGGGTTCCACCTGTACTTCACGGAATGTTATTTATGCTATCATGTGCAAACGTTGCGGTTTGAAGTACATAGGTGAGACTGGCTTACGGTTAGGAGATCGATTTCGCCAGCATCTCAGTGATATTTCTATGAGGGCCTGGACACCTGTGGCTAAACATTTTTGCCTTAGCAACCACGGGGGTAAACAGGACATTTCTGTCAGTGCGATCCGCTCTTGTTCTGCTGATGTACGATCTCGGAGGGTCCTAGAACAGCGCCTTATTTTCCAGACTGGCTGTCTCCACCCAGCTGGAATTAACAATGTCTTCAGCTTTCTGTAAGTTCTTTATTTTTCCACTGGCCTTTTTTAAAACTCTATTTTCTTTCTCCATGCTACCCCTCCTTACCACCACCCTATTTTCTCCGCCAACATATTGGTGTCTTTAGGGTCTTGTCCTATTTACCAATTTCACATTTTCTCCCTGCAGGTGTTTATATTCTTCATTCACTATCTCCCTGCGTCCCATTTTCCCTCCCTCCTTCCCCCCCCCCCGACACCTCTAGCGGCCATCATGTTTCTATTGCCTCCACCCCACCCCTTTCTCCCATTTGTTCTCCTCCCCTCTCTCCACCTCTTCTTCACGATTGGCCCTATCGGGCATCTTTTGTTCAGAGGCAGCGTGATCTTTCCTTCTCTCTTCTACTACACACTTTCTGTCCTGACTCGGAGGAAGACATTTCAGATAAGTTCTTCATGTTTTTGTCTTGTTTTGTATGTATCCTCGAATAAGGTTCACGCCGAAATATCGGATGTTGTATGTTTTTCATTTATACATTCTCATACTTTCTATTTGTTTTTTCTCACCTTACTCACTCCGTCCCTCACTTTGTAAAACTGCACCATATACCTCTATCTACCTTGTGAGGAGGTTTGACAAGTAAGAAGGGATGGATTGATTGATTGATTGATTGATTGATTGACTGATTGATTGATATCTTTATTTCAAAAGAATTAAGAATTGGGCATGCAGGCCCGTCTGACATTCTGCCCTTTATAGAGCTTAGTGGAGAGGTACTATAATGATTGAAGAGAATGTTAAGTGTAGCTGAACAGCGAGTTTAACCCATGTGGTTCCAGTGTCCCATAATTTTGAATGCAGAGGTTCTCAAGCGCCAGGCTGCTTGTGTCATCTGCATGAGATTGTTTGATGGCTGTTACCAGAAAATCAGATTTACTTCTGTGGTTGGGGCCATTGAAATGATTTGGGACTGGTTTCAAAGCATGCTGGTCGATATAGTACAGATGTTTTTGTAAGCGGTCCCCTAATCTGAGGCCAGTCTCACCAATATACTTTATCCTCCATCTTTTGCAAATGATGACATATATCACATTACGGGACTCGCATGTGAATCCCTCATGAAGAGTGAGGATAGTTTTGGGAAAGGTGATTGTTTTCGTTTCCCAGAAAACCGAGCAGGCAACGCAGCGGAGGCGGTTACATTTTCTGGTGCCAACATATGTAAGGCTCTGCTTCAAGTGGCTGTGGACAAGGATGTCCTTAATGTTTGGCTCACGTTTGTATGCTAACATAGATCAGTCCAACAAGTTATTAGAACTTTTCCGTCATCGCCACTACCCAGAAAGCCTTCAACCGTATCCAACTAGTGAGCTGCAAAGAAGTATTCAGGAAAAAGCCTGTTACTCATCTGACAGAGTTAAGTTAGTACTGCCTTTCCACCCGCATGGTCAGATGGTTAAGAAAATTATTTATCGTCATCTGCCGCTAATCCAACTCGACCCCGACACTAGCGACATTTTCTCTGATCCACCCCTTACTTGTCAAACCTCATCACAACATCATTTTGCAACCCCTCTTCCCCAATCATCTATTTCAACTTCTCCTGGCTAAGTCAACATTGTCTCCACTTCTACTGAATCCATTCCTGACACACATCGCCGGACAAGCCACACCTTACAATTTACAGTTAAGTACTCTATTTAATTTTTTTCTTTTTAATAGTATTCATGTGAATCTATACTTTATCTCCTCTCTCTATTTCTTCGTGCTGTATGTTTTTGTATAATTAAGGCTCACGCAGAAACGTCACAACTTTGTAGTCGTTAAGTAATAAAGCTATTCCTACATTTTTCCTAGTTTATACATTCTGGTATCACAGCTTTACTGCAGTGCTTCGTGTATTAGTTATATACTTATACACTAATTATTGTGAGCTCATAACATCATGTTTCAAAATTTGCAATACCAACGCTTACTCTTTAACATCATCATTAAATGACTCTATGAAGTAAACAAAGTCACATTATACGTTATGACTCATGTGAAATGAACAAATTATATCATTAAGTAATTATGGTCAGTGACACTGGCAAAGTATAAATTCGCACAAGGAATGGTAGTGAGAATCAACAATGATGGTGTTTATGTCACACAAACTTAAACCTCAGCGCATTTTAACACAGTTAACACATAACATGAGGTCCGGTTCGGGTAACGTTGGGTTCATAGCAGAGCATTCATTTATTCCACATCACAATATCAAAATTTCAATATTACACGTTCAGACATTCCACGAATTCAGCTCCCCCCAAAAATAACATGTTACCCTGCAACCTGCCTCGGAACAAAAGTGACCTGAGTTTCACTACACGTTCCCCATTATATGACCAGACATACCAGGTAGCTTCGGCAGAAAACGAGGTAACGTTGACCTTGACCCTCTGAATCGGCCGTTTTCAGAGAGACAAACCAACCTCCCTCACACTTAAATGTAAGGTGACCAACAGTATATTACAAACGGAAATGGTAGCAGACTCCTAGAACTGTGCAGACAGCACGACCTTTTATCACAAATACATTCTTTAAACACGGTCAGTCAGTCATTTGCATGTCCCTTTCGGAACTTTCTCCCTCTAAAAGCTCTCTTGTAGGGCTCTCTGTTGTAAGCAAGATGTCCTGCTGCTGATCCATTCATTAGCAGATCTTCAAATATGTATTGCAGCCATCTTCGCCTTGGTTTTCCTCTCTTTCTTTTTCCCATTATGTACCCTTCCAAGAAGCACCCAATATACATTTATATACAATTGGTACCACTGGAATGATTTCTCCTGTAGAAACCAAATAGGTTTCATACTATCAAGAAACCAGCAAGGTCAATCATAGACGCAAGAGTAATACCCAAACTGAGCTCATGAACTGACAATTAAAACAATAGTAGTGGTTTTCAGAAAACATGGGAAAAGCCATATGGAGAAAAGTGAAACTATAAAACTAAGAAAACTCAAAGAAGAGAATGTGACAGAAGAATATGAGAAGACAATACTAGAATTGTTCATAAAATACCCATAGAAACAAAATCAGTGGACGAGAAATGGAAGAGAATCAGTGTTAAAAACCATCATTTTGTAACCAGCAAAAGAAACATGTGGAACTATGAAAAAAGAAGGTAGTAAAACGAAAATATAGTGGAATGATGAGATGAAAGAGGCTGTAAAAGAAAATGAAAATAAATATAAAGAATGCATGAGACGCAACAGGAGCAAGACTATATGAATATCGAATTACAAGAAGAGAATATCTTATTACTCTAAGAGAGTAATAAAAGATGCAAAGATAAAATCATGGCAGGAATATATTAAAGATCGCAAAGAAGCCAGGAAAATATTTTATAAAAAAGATCAGTGCAACGAGAAAGAGAGCAGAGCACTTCGACCAAACGTAGATTGTGAATGTTAATTTAGTTTCATTGACCCAGTCTGAAATGATTTCCATTTGAGTTTCTTGCTACTTGCCCCAGATAAGCAACTGAATGCTTCTCCTAACTCATTGAGCCTTTAGTCCTCCCCACATAAGAGTGGACAAACCGTATTTAAATTACATGAGAGTAGATGAAAGTGTGTAGTTCAGTTTTACAAAGGGATAGAGAGAGTTAGAAATGTGGGCAGAAACACGGCATGCAATTGTTTTTGCCTACTTTTCTCGCTCTCCCTCTGAATCCCATTTGTACTTAGCTAAGTCTATATTTTTCATCTATTTTTCATGTTTTTATCTGTTGTTGTTTCTGTGTGTGATCTTTAAAAAAGGCTTTTGCCGAAATATTGAATTGTTTTATGTTCTTCATAATGTGCTCATCTTGCTTTCTGCCCACTTTCTTCACTCTTTCTATTTCTTTGTAAGAGTGAACCATACACCTCCATCTACTTTCATTGCTAGAACCAGTTTTAGCGCAGTCATCATTTCTCTTATCTTTAAATTACCATGATACGCCATTCTGATAAGGTTGGAAAAAAATGGTGTATACGCACGTTAATATTTAAGAAAATTTTAGCTCAGAAAAAAACTTTAGACACATAAGACGTGACAGAAAGAAATATAGCAAAGAATGGCTGTGATTAAAGCTTCGGAATCCACTGCCAAACCACAAGAAGGCAACGCATTATCAGTTCGGTCAGGAAGCATCTCTAACATAACAATACACTTTTGGTAAACAATACACTTTTGGTATTACTGATTTGTAAACTCCTTAAGCTCAATCCTTTAATTTATCTAGATTGTGCTACATAAGGTTGGATGTTACGATGGTCTGCTTGGCACACATTTGGGTTCATTATACTACGAGTATTTAAAGTACCGTCTTTCTTCTAATGCCTACACTTTATTGTATCTCTTGGAGCTTCAGAAAAAGAAATAAACTGTTAAAACTTGATGGTAATGCTTTTAGACCCATATATATACTCATATATATATCTTATATCTTATATATAAGATATATATATATACTCATATATATATATATACTCATATATATATATACTCATATATATATACACACTCATATATATATATAATCTGAACATTAAGTGCCCCGGGCACATGGTGCTTCGACAAGGGTTTTCCACAAATGCCTGTTCTTTGCCTTTTTTTCTGCTCTTGCCCAGGTGAGGTTTCTATTGCTCAACATACTCTCTGTTGTTCTTCTGCATGTCTCTTTTAGTCCACCCTTACTTCTGTTCCCCTGTGATGTCCATCTTAGTGTTATTTTTGGTAGTAAGTTGTCAGTCATTCGGAACACATGTCCCAACCATCGCCAGCGTCTTTCCTCAATAATTGTTGTCAGTGGCTTCATCTGCATTTCTGCCAACAAGATATTTCTTATGGTGTGCAGCATTGCAAAAGACTGGTTTGCTCTAGTAATTCTGCTATTGAATGTCCTCTGTGCTGTCTCCATTTTCTACTACTCTACTGCCAAGATATACAATTCGTTAACCTCCTCCACTAACTTGCTATCTACTCTGAGTACATTATATATATCCAGGAAGAGTGGGCAACCATCCAACAGGCGCACATCAGACATCTGATCGCATCTATGCCCAGGAAATGCCAGTCGCTGATCGATGCAAGCAGATGCCACACACCATACTAACTTAAGAACCCTGGGACTAACAAATCTCGTCACACAGATGCAAGAAACTGTTAAATTAGTGTTTAAACACTTATGTATTATTATGTGCAATTTGAAAATTTTATTCATTCAATTTAAAAAGCTATAGAATATCAAAGTTATGGCTAAAATTGGGTCATCAGTAGTTATGCGTTTCTTTTTGTGGACAGTATATATCGGACATATCGCAAATAGCATTTGGCAATCGCAAATAGCATTTGGCAACACTCAAGGCAGTAAAAGTTGTGACGGAATGAAAGAATACCCTAGTTAAGCATTTACAGAAGGTCAAAACAATTTATGAGTATTCGATCCGTTCATATTTTTAGTCTGGTTTTTCAGTCAGTGCCATAAAACTTCTTACTAAGATATGCACACTGAGGGGGGAATTAGTCATAGAGAGACTCCTACCTACTGCTTTGAAGGTGGCTACAGACAGCCAAAGGCTAAGGAAAGCTATCTGACAGAAACGCCATTGAAGACGGATGCTTTAACCAACGCAATTAATTTTAAGTAAGCCTCATCATATCCGATCATTAGTTTTAAATAATTGTAATACCAGTTTATGACTTAATGAAAAAATCATAAGATACATTTATTACAAAATGAGAAATAAAGCAAATAACTGTAGCTATCTTAAAACAGCATAACGCTCATCATATGTAAGAACGAAAGGTTTTTAAATCACAAACATTTAATCTATGTTTTAGGTTTTAGATAAAAGGGATGGCGACTGCAGTAAAACTGGTTCAAATAATAAATGTAGATAGAGGTGTATGGTGAAATTTTACAAGGTGGCAGAATGAGTGAGTAAGTGAGAAAAAACGAACAGAAAGTATGAGAGTAAGATGAGAATGTATAAATGAAAAACATTCAACATCAAATATTTCGGCGTGAGCCTTTTTTCGAGGATTACATACATAAACAAGACAGAACACATAACTAAACGAAAAGATTATCTTATCCTCCAGAAAGTAGGAAACACAAGAATGCATGTCCAATAGACGAGGCATAGAAATCACGGGGGTGGGGGGGCACAAAGCAAAGGAGATGAAGGCAATCGGAAAGAAGAGACGGGGAAAAACAGGTGGTGGAGGGGGGAGAAAAAGGGGAGGTGCAACAGACACCTGTAACCGGCTAGAGAAACAGGTGTCAAGGTGGGGAGGGGTGGGGAGAAGCAGGGAGATTATATGAGACTGGTGAATAGGACAAGATCCGGAGGGGCAAAAACACCTATAAGCCGCTAGAGAAGAAGAGAAGGTGGCGGTAAGGAGGGAGAGGGAAGCTAGGCGAAAGAAACAAAGTAAAGTATAAATCGCAGAAAAAAAGTGGAAAACTAAAGAAGTTAAAGGAAGCTGAAGACATTGTTAATGCCAGCTGAGTGGAGACAACCAGTCTGGAAAATAAGGCGCTGTTCTAGGACCCTCTGAGATCGTACATCAGCAGAACAAGAGCGAATCGCACTAACAGAAATATCGTGTTTTTCCCTGTGGTTGGTAAGGCAAACATGTTTAAAGCAAGGTAGATAGAAATGTATGGTGCAGTTTTACAAGGCCGCAGAAGGAGTCAGTAAGTGAGAAAAAACGAATGGAAAGTATGAGAGTAAGATAAGAATGTATAAATGAAAATCATACAACATCCAATATATAATATTATATAACGTTATTAAAGTTCTCCAATGCAGTGTTTGAGCTGAGAAAAACACGTACTGTTTCTGAACTCTTTAAAATTTTAAAACTACTCTGTATGGCATTGACAACTAAGCTGAGAGAACGCAATCGCGAGTTTAAAAAAAAAGGCTGTCGGGTTCAAGTCTCTAATGCGTTGTCATATTTGATCTATTATCGTAACCCTAACTACGCATGCTTGCAACTGGAATATTCACGTCAGATCAATTCCTACGAATACACTGGATTAATACTGAGTCCCTATCTACATAACCAAAAATTGAAATTTCTTCAAACCTCGTAACTAAGCACTCTTGGACCATTTTGAAAAGGTCACGGGACACGCGCATTAAATGTTTAGAATCTAAACGTTACACCGGGTTTTTAATGAAACAAACCAACCGTCGCTAAAGCGACTAAAGGCACCATGTGAGAAACCGGAACCGTTGCTTAAAGCGAAGAAAGGCCCGGGATGTAAACAGCTCAACATACAATAAACGAACGTTCAATGTTTGATCGCGACTCAGTAACGACTTCAATAAGATCCGCGCTAATTTAAACTTATGTTTATAAGTCAATTCTTTAATCTCACATATATATTTCATGTTTAATAAATTTATCAGTACCCCTGTTAAAAGATAAAGAAATCGCATACTTCCATCCTCTAGCTTTCACACAGATGTTCCCTCCAAAAATTCCCCCCCCCAAAAAAAAAACCCTTCTCGTGGACAATTCAATAACAAATCAGTCATATTACCAACATGTTAATTAGTGTTAATTGTTCAGTATAACTAAAATCTGAAGCACAGCTTGTAATTAAGCTTTAATACTGAGTTTTCTATATCATATAAACTATTTTATGGCCCCAGAGAAGAGAGAAATCAGTTCATTTTGAAAGTTGTTGCCAAGGCAACACTGAGCCAATCCACGAATTACTCTCATTATGTTCAGACACAGAACTATTAATTTGGCAATAAATAAATAAAAAAGTCTTACAAAAAATTTCGTTATAATGAACATATCATCTGAACATATGAACATAAATATCAGATCTTACACGAAAGAACAGTTTACTGAAAAATCGAACAAAAGCAATAATGCGTTTTATTATACTCCTCCAGTGTAGAATTTCTTTTTAACTTTAATGTTGCATTCGATCTAATTTAAACTCCTGATCTAATTTAAAGCCTGGTGTAATTTAATTCAGTCCACTTTTTATGGGACTCCAAATAGTTTTTAGGTTTTTTCGTGTTCACTAATAACACATAGTCAGTCATTACAGGTGTCAAAAGATCAATGACACTTTACTACTTAGAAAACAATTTGCAGCTAATGAAATTTCTCTATTTGCAGTTTGTTTGTGTTCTTTCAGTTTTTTTTATTTTTTGCGATGCGCCTTTTGACAGGGTACCTCCGTCTTCAGCACCTTTCCTTGCTAGGCCAGACTGTGGTCTTGCTTGGACTGCCATGAAGATAGTGGTGTAGGCTGGCTTGGCCAAAACTTTATTTTCCAGGCTCTGGTGGCTGTAATTAAGTCCCTTCTCCATGTCAGACGGTTTTGACACAGTTCCACAAAGACACTCTGACTTTGGGATGAGGAATTCGATTTCAACGATATCCATTCCCTGCCACCTATAGTCTGCTGGCTTTGTTTTGTTTAAATCATTCTGATAGCCATTGTTGTAAAGACCCATAGGCTTGTCACGTTATGGATTCATTGGTTTCACACCAGATTTTCCTCATCTCCACTGGCAATCTCCATGTCCTCATCCGTCAACCAATCTGACATTACATTTTACAAAAATAACAATTACAATAAGTGTTGATTGCTACAAGTTTCTGGGCTACAGAAGTAGGTCAGAGTTTTTAAGCAAACAGATCTTTGTTCCCTGTCTCACAATGAAAAGATAAATGTGTTCTTAACACAGTTGTTCCCAGGGGAAAAACCCTTATCACCTTCGATACTTATCAAAGAAGGGGGTGGCCGTTTGATCACCGAGTACGTGCCGCATCAACCTTTTTTTTTAACATGTGGGCATCAAAACTCAGGTTGGGTGAATGAAAGGCCTTTCGTGATTAAAATTTGGCTTATTTCGATCACTGTCTTCTTTATCAAGGCGTGGGCGGTGTTAAGCTCGAAATCCGAATTTCTTCTTCTTCTTCGTTTGCTTCTACCACCAAAACCGCACTGTGATCCTACGGAATTTACGCCTGTGGTCCTCGTTAGGTCCCGTGGTCTCCTGTGTGGTTCCCGAAAGGACCACACGAGATCCACTAGAGGACCACAAGGGGTTCAGAGTATCACAGGGCTTTAGTCTGTATTCTTGGTGGGTCTCTGAAGCGGAATGCGTGACACCGTGGTTTTCGATGCACCAGTTTAGTCTAGGGTTGGACTTTCTCACCGGAAGACCTCGACGTGTTTAGGATATCAGTGCATCCCCGCTGGGTGAGAGGCGGTAGCCCACCCAGGCCAGAGTTGGACCTTCTCACCGGAAAACCTCGACGTGTTTTGATATATCCGTGTATCACCGCCGGGTGAGAGGTGGTTGCCCATCCAGTCCAGAGTTGGACTTTCTCACCGGAAAACCTCAGCGTGATTAGGATACGCAAACATCCCCGCCGGGTGAGAGGTGGTTGCCTATCTAGACTGCCCTGGTCCAGTGTCTCCGACTTTAGCATTTTGCGGTCGTGGCCGCTACCCTTCCTAGTTGTGACCAGGATGGAGCTTTTGTCCAGGAGAACGAATCCTCGCCACTAGTGACTTCCACCCCTAGGTTGAGCCGGTTTAGGCATATTATCCCAGTATGGGCGTGTTTGGGACGTGACCGACCTCTAGAGCAGAGGTACTGTGACATGCATAGCCTTCAAGATTCACCCCTGGTGTGAGCCGGTTTAGGCATATTTCACTAGTGTAGGTGTATTTCGGACGTGGCCGGCCTCTAGAGCAGAGGTGCCGTGGTATGTATAGCTCTCGCAGCGATACTACTGGACATACCGATTAAACTTCACTTTATCCTTTCCACCACCTTTTCACATTGGCACCGCACAGCAACCTTTATTTCTTTTTCGCATTTTCTTCCTTGACCTGGAGGAGCTTCACTCCACGCGCGGCATTCGAAGAGTCTCGCCAGCAATGTCTTAACCTCTGGGACAAGCCGTTTCATGCATTTCACCCGACAGGACTGCACTCAGGACGTGGCCGACCTCCAGACCAGAGGTGCCGTGATTTGACTGTTTGCTTCGCTTTATCCTTTCTACCACCTTTTCCGCAGTGATGCTGCGCGGCAACCCCATTTGCACCTTTCTTCGTTGGCCGGGAGGAGCACCGCTCCACGCACGGCAGCCGAAGAATATCGCCAACAGCGGTAGATGAGCTACCAAACGTGCCACTCATCTACCCTAAGTATCTGGTTTTCAGGCGCCAGATATTCGCCCTCGCCCCTTCTCCTGTCAGTTTAAACAGTTCTGCCACGGGAAGGCCAGGAGCTGGACTTGACTGCCAGAGACTGTTTGAGACGCGCGACGTTGGAGTGGAAATCGAATACTCCACCCCACCTCCGACAATAGCAGTCCTTAGAACCAAATCCGAATTTAAAATAAGTCACGAAATCCGCGATGTTTCAAGAAGGTGAAGAGCCTGCCTGTCATTTACAAGCAATGTGCTTTGATGACAAGTGAACTGTTTGAGGATTGGATCATTTCTTTCAACAACTGTCCGACGCACACTGACGTCGCCAATCTGTTGGCTACAAAGCTTGTTTTACTGCCAACTAACACAACCAGCGTGGTGCAGCCGTGCGAGCAAGGTATCATTTACGCTTTCAAGCAACAGTACAGAAAGCGAATAGTGCGTCATGTCCGTGGGGTCGCTGAGATTGACCTCAAGTTAGCGATTAGTTTTATGCATGCGGCATGGAATAGTGTCAGTCAGTCAACGACAAAGTGTTTCGGCCCTATTAAACTCCTGACACTCTAAGAGTGGGTCATGACTCCCAGAGGTCTTGTGAGTTGTTGCTTTTTTCCGTCCCGGGATTGAACCCGTGATCTTCCATTTGGCATTGCACTTTGAAATGCGTCTTTAGCGATTTAGCTACGGAGGACTGGTATTGGTTGTGACAAACGAAATTATTTATGTCCTCAATGCATGCTTCGCATACTCCACAGCCGGCATGAAGCCTTTTCTGCTGTACCTTGCTCTTGCTTGTCCCTTTATGGCTAGTTACTTACATAGGTCGTATGCTGATGTTGCTATGAATCCTCTCGCTGCCGCTTCTACAGCTATCACTTTTGCCCTGACTCCTGCCTTCTGCCTCTGTATCCAGTTGCAGTAAAAGCAAGGTAGACAGTGACGCCGAGGATAGTTCTGATGACGTCAGGAGTCCGTCACAGACCAGACGCCTACAAAAACGGTTCCTTATTCTCAGTCTATAAACGCGTTCGAGACTGTGCTCGTTCATTTACAGTAAGCCTGACGTGACATAGGACGTTTTTAGTTCTGTATCGTGTTTGAATAACATTTTAATTAATAGATCAGTTATTACTACACAGCGCAAAATCAAACATTTTTTAGTACTGCTGCTGATAAGTCAGATCCTGCTTGATTATAGTATTTTCTATACTTTAAGATTAAGACTTACTGTATTTTGTGATTAATATATTTTGTGACTAATATATTTTGCGATTAGTACATATTGTGTCCGATGGTGATAGCTTTGGCTGTTTGTTATGTGTTTGATATTGCAAATGTGGGACGGACGGACACACATACGCACTCGCTGATCTAGTTAAATCCTTTGTAACAGACCCCGCTTTATGTCAGCTCCGCTTATTGTCATCATATTTTGACGGTCCCGGCGATGTGACATTAAACGGGTTCGACTATACATACAGGGCCCGGCATAAAGCATAGCTGGATTTTACAAATGGAAAATAAATAAGCGCTATACATGTTTTTGGTAAAAAAAAACAAAAAAATTAAGTGAAACTCATAAAAATCAGTATTTTTATTATTACTGACAATCATATTTAGGTTTTAACAATTACGCCGGTTAGATTACCGCCATTACATTTGATACATTCAGCCAGGCGTCTTGAAAATTCCTGCATAAAACCATTTAACATGTACAAAGGGATATGTTGAATGCAATGTCGGATTCGATCTTTATTAAGGTCTGCAATTGACTGTGGTCGACTAACATACACCGTGTTCTTGAGATACCCCCCACAAAAAGAAGTCTGCGGCCGATAAACCCGGTGACCTTGTCGGCCAATGAATATCCCAGATCTGGAAATAAGACGATTGGGAAATGCTTGCCGCAGCATGGCCACGGACTGACGGGCTATGTGGCCAGTTGCTCCATTTTGTTGAAACCATATTAGTCTCTTATTTCTACTGGTCAAGTCTATAATGAAGTATTCAGTTAGCGTCTGCACACAAAGATCACTATTAACAGTAAGAGGATGCCAGGTGCCAAAGCGTTCCTAACAGCTGATCGCCGAGGGCTACGAAGCAATGCGTTGCAGACTTCTTGAATTCGTTCAGGTGTCTGTTGAGTTCTTGGACGATCAGTAGACTTGTTATTAAGTCAGCTAGCGGTTTCCTTCTATTGTTTGACTCACCTAAAAAATGTTTTGTCCTCCGATCAGGAACATTACCACAGGGAAGCAACTCAAAATGGCGACGAAACTTTCGTTGTACAGTAATAGACGATTCTCCACTTTTTAAATAAGTTTAAACTGTGAATGCGCGATGTTGTAACTGCCAAGAAGCCATTATTAAAAATGACCGCTTGTCTGCTTCATCTCTTACGTCATGTTTTTTTCACACGTTTTCAGTTTATGCACACTACGTCAATTAAATCCAGCCACACACACACACACACACACACACGCACGCACGCACGCACGCGCGCGCACACACACACACATATGTATGTGCGTGCGTGCGTGCTTTTTTTTTCATTTCAGGAAAAAATATATTCACAGAATTTGTCTTTTTTAAAAAGAGGGACCATGAAGCGCAACGTGAAATGTGTAAGTGTTTCATTGAAATTGCGCATGGCCGAAGAAAGGATATGAAAGACCATGTAGCAAGCAAAAAGCATACATCAAACATGTATTTTACAATCACTTCTAAAAGACTCGACATTTATTTTGTGCCCAAATCAGAACCGGAGAAATCAGTACAAGTAGCAGACTTGACAATTCTAGCTTTAATGTAAATTTGCACCAAACAAGTTTTACAGCAGGATGATGGAGGAACTTGAAAGTGTTCAGCCCATCTTTGCTTTTGGTCTTTATTTGATGTAAATAGGGCTCCAGTTTTGCTAAGTACTGGTTTTTCTTAAGATGTAATAGTACCCGTTAGCCTCTTTTGTATATTATATAAAGTTTAGCTGTCTCCTGTTTTTGCTGCTTTCTCTGCCTCTTTCGCCATATTGTCTATGTATTCTCTTGTATCCCTTTTAGCTGAACTTTTTACTGTATTCTCCATTTCTTTGTATGCTGCTTTCGCCCGATCTTTTTCAAGATCTGTCTTTACATTCAACATGGCTAATTTGGTAGCTCGTCTTTCATGTATGTACTTCCGTGTGTTTTCTGACATCCATGCTTTTCTATTTGTTTGGGGTTTTTTTTCAGGCCAGCGCTTGCTTTTGCTGCTGTGATTATGGCTGTGCTGTAAGATTTCCATAATTCATCTATAACTCCTCTACTTCACTGAGTGTTGTGGAATGATTGGCAAGTTCCTGATTGAAATTATCGTTAATATTTTCTGCTTGTAGGTGTTAATATTTTCTGCTTGTAGGCTGTGGCTGTTTATCTTTCTTTGTATTGATTTCTTGTGCTGGCTTTTCAGTTTTAGTTTTATTTTCCCTATACACAGATTGTGATCATTGCTGACATCTGAACTCCTATATGCCCTTACATCTATCAAATATTTTCTGTATTGCGTTCTAACACAAAAATGATCTATCTGGTTTCTAGTTCTATCATCTGGAGATATCCATGTTGCTTTATGTATCTCTTTGTGTGGAAATATTGTGCCTCCAATGACCATGCCCTCTGTCAAACATATTGCAATTAATCTTTCTCCGTTCTGATTTACGGTGTCAGTTCCTTCTTTCCCCATTACTTTTTCGATGTCGGTGTTATCTTCCCATACTTTAACGTTGAAGTCCCCCATAACAATTAAGATGTGTTTAGGGACTTTGTTAATGATTTTTTTTGTAATTGGTGATAGAAATCGTCTTTTACCTCATCTGCATCGTTCGTGGGTGCATTCATTCACTCATTCATTTGCATGTCCCTTGCGGAACTTTGCCTCCCAAACAGCACTCCTGTAGGTGTCTCGGTTGTGAGCAAGATGGTCTGCTGCTGTTGCATCCATTTGCAGATCGTAAACGATGTCTTGCAGCCATCTTCGTTTTGGTCTTCCTCTTTTTCTTTTTCCCGTTATGTATCCTTCCAATACGGTCTTCTCTAGATTATCATGACGTTTATTGTGTCCAAAATATTTAAGTTTTCTTTGTTTAATCCTCTTTACTAGCCAGCCTTCTTCAATATTAAGTTCTTGTAGTATAGATATATTTGTTCTTTTTTGTGTCCACGATATTTGGAGAACTCTTCTGTAGCATTTACATTCAAATGCATTTATGTGTTTCTCAGCTGTTTTGTTAAGTGTCCAGGTCTCACAGGCATATGTTGCGATGGGAAAGATGCATGCCCTTAAAAATCTTATTTTTGTGGTTCTGTCTGCTCCTCTCCACAGATTCTTTATTTGTTTTACTCTCTGAAGAGCGATAGATGTCCTCCTTTTAATTTCCCTCATTGTATCTCCATTATTAGTTAGTAGTGAGCCAAGATATTCAAAACTCTCCACTTCTTCCAGTTTTTCCTCATTGATACATTCGTGGGTGCATAGCACTGTATTATTGGCATTCTTCCGTGTCTTAGGTTGTATTGTGCTCTTACCAAACGACTGTTCACTGGTTCCCATTCTACAAGGCTCTTTGCTGCTACAATTGACATAATTATACATACCCCCTCTTGGTGTTTCCCGTAGTCTCTGCCTGAATGTAGTATTAACTTACCGCTTTCCGCCGATATTTTACCTGCTTCTGGCCATCGCATTTCACTGATGCCCAGTGTGTAAATGATCTCTATTTCTCTGTTTACCTGAGTAGTTTTTGTTGATGCTGCCATCGTTCTTACGTTCTAGAATCCAATCTTTATCACATGTGTAGGGCCGACGAATGTATTCTTTAAGCTCTTCGGAGTTGGCATCCCTGATGCTCGGTTGGTGTCGTTGCGAGTTTCCATGACAAGTTATTTTTTCCCCATCTAGAGTTGCTTCTAGATAGGTCCCAGGATAAGGTTGTTAGCCTTATGCTCAAATCCCGATACATGATATGTGACAGATCAAGCGGAATTAGACTGATTTGTACATGCCGACAAGAGCGTTAAAAAATCGTCTGCCATCTTGCACGCCACACCATACTACAAGAACTTAATATGATATTGGGAAAGACGGTGTTAGGCCCGTATTTTCCATGACCTTCGGCACATGAAAGTATGGTGCGGTCAGTATCACGCCTGGCCGCTTTACCTACCCGGATTTCTCTGATCGTTGATCTCCAGATGATAGAACTAGAAACCAGATATATAATGTTTATATTAGAAAGCAGTACAGAACATCTCTGATAGATGTAAGAGCATATAAAGGTGCAGATGTCACCAGTGATCACAATTTGTGCATAGGGAAAATAAAACTAAAACTGTAGAGGAGATAGGTATAGATATAGATGATGGTTAGTAAGGAAGATTAAACCGATAAAATTTAAATATTTGAGACACAATAAACCTCATGATAATTTACAGAAGACAGTCTTGGAAGGGCATATAACGGGAAAAAGAAAGAGAAGTAATACCAAGGCGAAGAAGACTGCAAGACATCGTTGATGATCTGCCAATGGACGCATCAGCAGCATGGCATCACCGAGAGGCCTACAGGAGATCTGTTAGGGAGCACAGTTTCGCAAGGGACATGCAAATGACTGACTGACTGAAAACACATTCATACTCAGAGAATTTTCTACACCCCATGAATTAATTTTGAGCTATTTCATTTTCAAAATTCATGCAAAGTATGAAATATTAGACACTGTTATTATACATACATGAAATATTAATAGTTTCTGTTCTTCTGAGTTGAGCGATAACATTATTATGGCATAACTTACACTCTTTCTTTGGATTTTATGACATGTCTGCTTTTATTTATTGGTAATTAATGATGATACTCGAGTAGATTTTCTTGTTTCAGTCCGAGAAAAATGTCCCGGTTTTTCCTTTACAGAATCTGGCAACTCTAGGTTTAATGTAAAGTTCCCGTTTCCATGCCATTAAAGGCAAATTGGGAAAGACGGTGTCAGGCCCGTATTTTCCATGACCTTCGGCACATGAAAATATGATGCAGTCAATATCACGCCTGGCCGCTTTACCTACCCAGATTTCTCTGGTACCCCTTTTTAGATGCTGGGTGAAACCCAGAGCCTTTTTCTGTATGTACCAGAAAAAAATCCCCACCGAGATCAGTTAAGCATAAGAACACTTTGAACAGCTACAATAGAACTGTTCTTTAAATACAGAGACCGTGTTTTGGACTCTCGTGTACAGTGCAACGGTGTGTTGAATTTTTTTCCTCAGCCAAGTGGGACACGGCGATAATTCTGCGCCTGCTCGTCATTAAAAAGAACTTTTTAGATCTGGTGATATCACATAATCATGCTTTTGGATCCACTAGTCAAAGCGCGCAAGATACATTAGACCCCAAATTTACATGTTCGCAGAAACCATTATTTTCCATGCGTTTGCATCTTATGTCAGAGGATAGTGTGATATAGAAAAGGCTACATTTATTTCTGTATTATGAAAGAAATGGTACTTTGTCACGTAGACATTTTCAGTGATGACTAACCTTGTTATTTTAGGCCAAGGCCATTGGTCACATGCTTTCAATTGACTAAGCGACTTTTGTCCTAGGAATGGGAATTTTTACAAGTCATAACCTCGTTTTGAGAATGGTAGATTACTATATTCCAGTTGGTTGTATGATTTTCTAGTCACGGGCCGAATGCTAAATTGAACTGGGCTACATTTGAGTGTCGACGATGAGGGGGGATTTGTTTTCGTTAGTGGAACAGTGCTAAGGTCTCTTGTGACGTGACCAAGTATGTAAGCAGAAACGAACTTCCGGTTCAGCAATGGTGGTAGATCACATTTGACAGTTTCACGCTCCCACACGCAACACAACAATCGTTATATTTAATATGGAGCTGTATTTCTGCTCTGCCGGTTGAAAGTGCTTGCGTCCTACTGTGTCTCTTCGGTATTTGTGTGGTGCGAACAGAAACGCATAAACGTGTCAAATGAACAACAGTGTCATCATTGCTTTCAAGATGGAAGTCGGTTCTGTGTGGCGAGCTACTGAGCTTGAGATAAGTCACCACTGTGAACTGCGAGCTTTGCATAGGCAACACTGATGGTTCTTAATTATGTCTACCCGGCCCCGTGAACTGTGATAGTCTTTGTGTGTCCTGGTTTGGCTTGGTGTATTAGCTATGGAGTTCGTGCCGAGAGCAAATCTGACTAGTTTCGCATATGTGGACTGTTGTAGTTCCTAAAATGCCGCGCTCGCTGGGTGGCTCATCATCAAGGACTGATACGAAAGATCAGTGATGAACATTCTGTGCAACATTCATTAATTTCTAGCCTTCATCCTCTACGTAATTTGCTATGGGATTATCTTTTACCTTTTTTTTAACTAACACCAGACGTCGTGACCCTCAACATTAGAACCATCCTGCTTTTTAAAAAAAAATAGTAGATTTACTGTAAGGACACAAAATGGATAGCTAGTCAGTGGAGAAAGAGAAAAAATTGAAAGATGGAGGGGACA
The DNA here is from genome assembly GCA_009760885.1 of Achatina immaculata. NCBI lineage: Eukaryota > Metazoa > Mollusca > Gastropoda > Stylommatophora > Achatinidae > Lissachatina > Lissachatina immaculata. The sequence continues at coordinate 20,504,333 of CM019701.1, read as the reverse complement.
CTTTAACACCCTACTAAACAGAACACAAGCAGCACAAACAATAGACATACCTGAAGCAAAAATGGAACTAAACATCAATACAGGACCAATAACAATAAGTGAAGTAAAGGAGGTGATAAAGAAGCTAAAATCAGACAGGGCACCAGGTGAAGATGAAGTGACTGCTGAGATGTTGAAAGCAGACGAAACAGAAACACCAAAACAACTTTGCCGGATATTACAACAAATTTGGGATCTAGAAAAAGCCCCAGATGAGTGGAAAACTGGGCTTATAGTAAAACTACCAAAGAAGGGTGACCTCAGAGATTGCGGGAACTGGAGAGGCATTACCCTACTGCCACTCACCAGTAAAGTATTTTGCAGAATAATCATCAACAGAATTGTACCAACACTTGAGGAAAAACTTCAGAAAGAGCAGGCAGGATTTAGGAAAGGAAGATCATGATAGACCACATATTTGTACTTAGACAACTATTAGAACAGGCAAATGAGTGGCATAGCACAACATATGCATTATTCATAGATTTTGAGAAATCCTTTGACAGTGTCAACAGAGATGCACTGTGGAAAATCCTAAGATGGCATGGCCTCCCCCATAAGATAGTTAATGTAATCAAAGCCCTATACGAGGGTTTTCAGTGCAAAATGATCTGTGGAGAACATACTTCCTGCAGCTTTAGGGTACAAACAGGAGTGAAGCAGGGATGTGTACTATCACCAACATTATTTATCTTGGCAGTAGACTGGTTAATGAAGAAGGCAACATCAGACAAACGCAGAGGATTACAATGGACCCCTGACACAGTGCTGGAGTACCTTGACTTTGCGGACAACATTTGTCTATTATCAAGCAGTCACAAAGATATGCAAGATAAAATAAACAAGCTAACTCAGAATGCAAACAACATAGGACTAAAGATCAACGTAGGAAAGACAAAGTTTATGAAGCAAAATGTGAACAACAGAAATGTACTCAGAGTAGATAGCAAGTTAGTGGAGGAGGTCAACGAATTTGTATACCTTGGCAGCAGAGTAGTAGAAAATGGAGACAGCACAGAGGACATCAACAGCAGACTTACTAGAGCAAACCAGGCTTTTGCAATGCTGCAGAATATATGGAAATCACAACAACTAAGCATAAATATGAAAATCTCCTTAACAGTTTGATGGATAGAATCTCTTAACATTGCCAATTGTTCATCTATACTCTCTATCTTTGCTCTTAAATATCCTATATATTATTTAAGAGTAATGTTCTAAGTGTACCACTCTATGGAAGTGAATGCTGGAAAATCACCAAAACCATAGAAAACAAGTTGAATTCTTTCCAGACTAAATGTTTATGAAGAATTAGAAAAATATTTTGGCCAAACACCATAAGAAATAACATCTTATTGGCAGAAATGCAGATGAAGCCACTGACAACAATTATTGAGGAAAGACGATGGCGATGGTTGGGACATGTGCTCCGAATGACTGATAACTCACTACCAAAAATAGCACTAAGATGGACACCACAGGGGAACAGAAGTAAGGGTAGACCAAAAGAGACATGGAGAAGAACAACAGAAAGGATGTTGAGCAGTACAGGGCTCACCTGGGCAAGAGCAGAAAAAAAGGCGAAGGACAGGCATTTGTGGAAAACCATTGCGGAAGCCCCATGTGCCCTGGGCACTTAAGGTTCAGAGAGAGAGAGAGAGATGAAGATAAAGATAAAAAAAACAGTTACGGGATCATGACCACTCTGCTTTGATCTTGCAAAAATACCAGAACAATACAATATAGAACTGAAGAACCGTTTTGAAATCCTATGTCCTGTACAGGAGGAGATGACACCAGATGAACTGGCTACGCAAGCCAGAGATATCTTAATAACAACAGCTAAAGACATGGTTCCAGTAAAGAAAACACAAAAGAATGGATGGGTTACAGCAGGTACACTAGAACTGATAAAACAACGTAGAGAAATGAAGACGCAATGGAAAGAGACAAACAACAACGAAGAGGAATATAAATCTTTATCAAAAGAAGTACGAAGAAACATAAGAAAAGACAAAAAACAATACATACAAGATTGTTGTGAAAGAATAGAAGAACATCAGAAGTGTGGAAGAGATAGTGAAATGTTTAAAGAAATGAAGACATTGATGAGAAGTGTCACACCTAAACTAAACGTAATTTGGGATGAGATGGGGAATACTTTGACAGAGACAGAGGAAATTCTAGAAAGATGGAAGGAATATTGCAGAGGAATGTATGAAATAACCAACTGTGAAAGCAGAAATCTACAGTGTGAATTATTATTGGAGGAGAAAGAGCCTGAACTGACAATAGAAGAAGTTTTATGGGCAATAAAGAATCTGAAAAATGGTAAATCACCAGGTTGTGATAACAGCTGAACTTATTAAAGCAGGAGGAAAGGAATGTGCAACAATCCATCATGCACTATGTAAAAGGATATGGCATTCAGGTATTTGGCCAAAAGAATGGAAAAGAACTGTATTCATACCACTGCCAAAAAAGGGTAACCTGAAATTACGCACAAATTACAGAACTGTTGCCCTGATTAGTCATGCCAGTAAAATTTTGTTAAAAATCGTAATGGGTAGACTTCGTAAGAGAATAGAAGAAGAAGTCATTAATATGGTCCAAGCTGGTTTCAGGCAAGGAAGAGGATCAAGAGATCATATATTCAATCTAAGATTAATAGTAGAGAAATGTAGAGAGTTTAATGTGAATCTATATTTATCCTTTATAGACTACTCAAAGGCATTTGATTGTGTACAACACCAGAAACTTTGGGAAATAATGGAAAAAAAGGGATTTCCAACACATCTGATACAATTAACATCACTGCTGTATCTAGACCAACAACCAGCAGTAAGAATAAATGGTGAAACAACAACTTGGTTTGACATAAAACAAGGGGTCCGTCAGGGGTGCATATTGTCATCCTACTTATTTCACTTGTATACTGAAAATATAATAAGGAATGTTAGAGAAGATGTAGACAAAGAATATTACGATGCCATAACAATTGGAGGTTATGAAATACCAGAGATTAGATATGCTGATGACACAGTATTACTGTCCACAACACAAAAAAGAATGGAAAAACTAATTATGTCAGTCCTTAAGAACAGTGAAAGACAAAACCTCTATCTTAATGCAAAGAAAACTAAATTGATGACAACTGACAAAACAAACAAGGCAGCTGAAATACGTATCAAAGAGGAAAAACTGGAAGAAGTGGAGTTTTGAATACCTTGGATCACTACTAACTAGTAGTGGGGATACAATGAGGGAAATTAAAAGGAAGACATCTATCGCTCTTCAGAAAGTAAAACAACTAAAGAATCTGTAGAGAGGAGCAGACAGAACCACAAAAATAAGATTTTTAAGGGCATGCATCTTTCCTGTCGCAACATATGCCTGTGAGACCGGGACACTTAACAGAACAGCTGAGAAATGCATAACTGCCTTTGAATGTATATGCTACAGAAGAGGTCTTCAAATATCATGGACACAAAAAAAGAAAAAATATATCTATACTACAAGAACTTAATATTGAAGAAGACTGCTATTAAAGAGGATTAAAGAGAGAAGACTGAAATATTTTGGACACATTAAACGTCATGATAATCTAGAGAAGACTGTCTTGGAAGGGTACATAATGGGAAAAAGAGAGAGAGGAGGACCAAGGTGAAGATGGCTGCAAGACATCATTGATAATCTGCAAATGGATGCATCAGCAGCAGGCCGTCTTGCTCACAACCGAGAGGCCTACAGGAGTGCTGTTTGGGAGGCAAAGTTCTGCAAGGGACTTGCAAATGAATGAATGAACCCTCTATTCTGTGTGCCCACTTGCCTTGTCACAATTCTGCTGCAGTACTACCGAAACTACGTGATAAATGACCAGTTGAGTATCCGAAAGTCATTTTTCAACAAGAAAGAAATAGTGAAGGAAAAACATGTACCATCATTGTATTTTTCTTCATTAGCACATAGTAACATCTGGAAACTGGAAAATAAAAGTAGCAGTTTCATTTTTCTTTTTTCCATGGCTCCAAAAAAACCTTGTGCACGTATGATTTTTTCTTTGCCAACCGCACAGCTTAGAAGGAACAGTGGTCGAGACTGATTAATGGAAACCCAATACATTTAGTATAGACATACAACTATGACAAGTTAAGATTATTCAGTTCAAATGTAATATCCCCCTCATTTATGCCTGTGAAAGCTGGATAACAACTAAAGAAATAGACAACAAATTAGACTTTTGAAAACAAATGCCTAAGGAAAATAGTATAAAGTAGAATGAATTCAAAAACAACATAAGGCAGATGAACGAACAACAACCTGTCTCATGTATGATCAGAAAAAGGAGATGGACATATGTCAGTCATGTGATAAGAAGAAACAGAATCGCAAAGTAAGATATCAAGTGGAATACAACAGGTCGAAGAAAGAGAGGTCGACCACCTAAAACTCTAAAGAGGACATTGTTATAAGAAACGCCAAATTCTCTCTCTCTCTCTCTCTGAACCTTAAGGGCACATGGGGCTTCCACAAGGGTTTTCCACAAATGCCTGTCCTTCGCCTTTTTTTCTGCTCTTGCCCAGGTGAGCCCTCTATTGCTCAACATCCTTTCTGTTGTTCTTCTCCATGTCTCTTGGTCTACCCTTACTTCTGTTCCCCTGTGGTATCCACCTTAGTGCTATTTTTGGTAGTGAGTTGTCAGTCATTCGGAGCACATGTCCCAACCATCGCCAGCGTCTTTTCTCAATAATTGTTGTCAGTGGCTTCATCTGCATTTCTGCCAATAAGATGTTATTTCTTATGGTGTTTGGCCAAAATATTTTTCTAATTCTTCATAAACATTTAGTCTGGAAAGAATTCAACTTGGTTTCTATGGTTTTGATGATATTCCAGCATTCACTTCCATAGAGTAGTACACTTAGAACATTACTCGTAAATATCCTGATTTTCATATTTATGCTTAGTTTTTTTTGTTATTTCCATAGTCTGCAGCACTGCAAAAGCCTGGTTTGCTCTAGTAAGTCTGCTGTTGATGTCCTCTGTGCTGTCTCCATTTTCTACTACTATGCCAAATTAGTAGGCATAAAATCCCTTGAAGAGGTTGAAAAGCTCGCCAAAAACAGGAAAACTTAGCGAACTACCATGTGAGCCCTGTGTGACGTTTAACGGCACAGGAAGGATTAAGATGTAAGATACAACCATGAGATATAAATATATTTACCAGACTGGACAAAATAAGCAATTATGACTAATGAGTGATTAGCCAGCCATATAAAGGATGTGAAACCAGAGTAGGTGGAAATATTAAACAAACGCTGCCACATTTAACATGTGTAAATATATTTGTAAATTGGAGTGTTACTGTTCTGCTAAATATGTTGTTATATTGCACTTTTAACTATGTTTTTGCATGCTTGAAATAATGTCTCTCTCTCTCTGAACCTTAAGTGCCCAGGGCACATGGGGCTTCCGCAAGGGTTTTCCACAAATGCCTGTCCTTCGCATTTTTTTCTGCTCTTGCCCAGGTGAGCCCTCTATTGCTCAACATCCTTTCTGTTGTTCTTCTCCATGTCTCTTTTGGTCTACCCTTACTTCTGCTCCCCTGTGGTGTCCATCTTAGTGCTATTTTTGGTAGTGAGTTGTCAGTCATTCGGAGCACATGTCCCAACCATCGCCATCGTCTTTCCTCAATAATTGTTGTCAGTGGTTTCATCTGCATTTCTGCTAATAAGATGTTATTTCTTATGGTGTTTGGCCAAAATATTTTTCTAATTCTTCGTAAACATTTAGTCTGGAAAGAATTCAACTTGTTTTCTATGGTTTTGGTGATTTTCTTGAAATAATGTTACTACTTTAATCATTTGATGATTCCTTAAATCAAATCAAATGAAACCTGGGTTGACTAGAAATAAGGGATGAGAAATTGGAGTAATGGAGGAGAATAATTAATTATAGGAGGTATCTAATAGAAGAGACAGTCTCAGGAGAATATCAATTGTATGGATTTTATCATACTACAGAACATGGAAGATAAAACCAAGCCTATCTGGGGCATAGATAATCAGAGGAAGAGAGTGAGAGAGAAAGAGAGAAATTAAAGCAATAGAATATAATAAATATCTGCAGACCCTCCCATATCCAGTATATTCAAGTACAAGTGAAGTACTACCAGTAATTACAGACCAATATTAGAAAGTATTAAAAGTATTAATGATACAACCACTCAATCAATCAAGTCTTGTGCCATGTGGCGCAAGCGATCATTTCTCTCCACAATTCCCTGTCTTTAGACTTGATTATGAGATCTGCTGGTGACTTTATTCCTAGCCACATTGACAGTCCATCCAGTAACTTCTCTCTCTGTCTTACTCTGTCTCTTCTTCCCTCAAATTTTCTAGTTGCCACAATGTGTTCCAATTTTCCTCTTCTCAGAAAATGTCCTACAAATCTCGCTTGTCTGCCTCTGATCTTTGCTGTAATTTGGCTTTTAATTCCAGCCTCTCTTAAGACTTCTTCACTGGTTTTCTTAGCTGTCCATGGTACCTTCAACATCCTTCTTATGAACCATATTTCCATGGCCTCCATTTCTCGCTGTACTCTTATTCATGGACCATGGTTCACATCCATAAAACAAAATTGGCTCAATGTAACATACAACCACTAACCATTCATATTTAAGAAAAAAACATAAATATCCTATAAATGTAAAATATATAGTTAAAATATAGAGATAATCAATTTAATTTTTACAATTAACTGATGTCTGCAATCCAAAAGAAATAATGAGTTTGACTGTACTTTTCTGGTATTGTTTTTTTTTTTACAAATTGGAGTGGAAGTTAAAATACCTGAACTAAATTGTTGCCACGGGAAACATCTGTTACTGTGAAAGAATCAATGCCTTATAGGAAATGGTTTAGTAACAAAAGTTATTGGACTGTGTGCAGATAACATAAGTTCAAACTGTGGAGGTGATGAAAAGAAACCCAAAATGGTGTTTTGTCTAAACTGCAAATAAAAAACCTTTGACAAAATGACAATACATTTCACACTTCCACAACTCTGTCGAAATATTAAATTATTGTCTTCAAAATATTCTTATAATCTCACACATAATTGAAACTGTGATGGAGTTGCCTGACTTTGTAGAAACAATCTGAGATTGTGTTGGGTCCTGCTAAAATAAGACGCTTAGTAATGTCATCTGCCATTTAAAGTGTTCTTAAAATGTTCTTGTCTCTATAATCATATTTTTAATTGGAAAGCAAATGTCCCTTTTTTCTGCTATCTTTGAAGTTTATCTGAAGCAATACTTCATCTTTTCAGGAAGCTAAAAAAAAAAAAAAAAGGTAGCAGGACATAGTGCCACTGTATTTGAAGTAATGACAGCACAAATTGGTTGAAAACTGTGTTAATGGTGTCTAATTTTATTTCTTGCTTGTGTGCATGTGAACCCTAACTTTGTAAATGCGAAGGTTCGTGGTTGGTGCCAAACATTTACGAAAAATGGAAACTACGTTTTTAAAAAAATATTTTTATTGATCTGGCAAAAAGTTTATGTGACAGTCTTGCCTCCATAACAAAGTAGAATAAGAAAAAGGTAAATACAGAAAAAAAGCAAATATATGTTACTTTATAATATATAAAACTCATGCTATGGATGCTTAGTGGCAAAAAAAACATGTAAAAACCACATTAATAATGAAATTTACATCAAAAGTTCTTAACAAATGCATACACTAAAACATGAAGGAAATCTCACATCAGGCTCAGGCTCATCACTCTTAAATGTTTATGTGTAAACAGCTCAAAAAATGTCACAGGTTTAGAATAAAACAAAATTGTTATTTCATATACCGGGCATTCAGAAAATCAGTGTGCAGTGTCCTAGTATTGATTTCGGTATCGTAATGGTATCTTAATGGCTGCACATCTACCTGAATAAGTTAGTGTGTTGAAGTTTGCTGTGGTGTAAAATTTCTCTGTATTCAGCCTGTCTTCTGCATTTGTGTATTCAGTTGTTAAACAGCGTTTGAAGTGATGATGGGCGACTTGTTTAAATCAGTTCATACACTATGGTTCTTTCACTGAAGGAACATATATTTTCTTGTTGAACACGTATTTCGAGAAGGCAATGCATACACTGATTTAGTGTGGGAGCAGTTTGCTGAAAAATTCCAAGGAAAGCCCACACCTCATTGCAATGCAGTTCATAAACTTATTGAGAAATTTTGTGAAACAGGCTCAATGTCAGATGCACACCGTAGTGGGAGACCATCTAAACTTAATGAACATTTCTGACTCTATGCTTCAGAGTCCATCAAAAGCTTTGCAGGAGTTGGCACAAAAGGAAGGTATCAGGGCTGCAACAGCACGTAAAGCGGTCAGAGAAAATTTGAAACTCTTCCCATATAAAAAGTAACAGTGGTGCAACAACTGTTGGCAGTGGATGATGAAAAACAACTCTGTTAATGTGAATGGCTTACAAATTTAATTTACATGAAAACTGCTGATATTCTTGATGTCACCTTTTATTTTTACAGATGAAGCCTGGTTTCACCTATTGGGTTATGTTAGCAAACAAAATACACAGTTGTGGTAGTTGGAGAACCAGCATGCTGTGTATGAAACACCTTTGCATGACTAGAAACTTGGGAGTCTGAGAAGCAATATCCAGACAGCACACTTTTGGCCCTGTATTCTTTGAAGAGATGGTCAACAGTGAACATTACTGTTCAATACTCCATGATTTTATTGGCCTGCTTGAGGAAAATGAAATCACTTACTCATGGTTTCAATAAGTTGGCACTATTGTGCACACCAACTAAAAATTCCATAAAACTTCTGAATGAGATTTTCAGAGATCATGTCATCTTTAAAAACTTACAGCCCCTTTGCCCGCCGAATCTAAATCCACTAGACTTTTATCCATGGTGAGCAGCTAAGTCTGAAGTGTACTGAAATCACCCATAATGAATTTAAAAACTGAAATAACTGCCTACATAAGAAACATTTCACAAGCAGATCTTAAAAAAAGTGCTTGCAAATAAAATTAAATGCTTTTAAGTCCAGGACATCACTTCCAACATTTGTTATAAGGTACGTGTCTGATTAGCTTTTATTACATAATATTTTTTTAATCAGCATGCTTGATTGGCAACTCCAGTCACGCTACCATACGGCAGGTAGATGTGCCTAGATATTTCAGCCACCAAGCTATCACTACAATGCTGAAATTGATACTAGGATGCGCACACTGACTTTTCAAACTCCTATACATACACACATGTGTGCATGCACACACACACGTGTGGTCCAACATAGGTATGGAGGTTTAGTCAGAGAAAGATTAATAAAATTTAATAATGTACACAAATATTTATGTTACAAAATCAAGTACTTTTCAGTCACAATCAGAAGGTCCATGTTTTGAATACTGTATGAAAACACTTTCAGTTGCCCATAAATTTATTGTAATGATTCAGATATTTTCCTCCAATCTAGTTCACAAAACTCACAATAAGAGGTAAAGTTTCTATTGCCATGCAAAATTTTTTGTCCTAACATGTGTTTAAAGCTATGTGCCTGCAGCATTTTGCTAAACGTGTCTAAGAATCTTCTGAAGCTTTCCCTTGCCAATATATCTGACTTTGTAGAGGTCAAAGACAATGCATTACTGGACAGCATTCATTTATGAGGAACTTCAACTTTCCAGTGCACAAATCTTACATTATAAATGTTGCACTGTCAGTACTAAAAATAAACCCAGAATAAAAACACATTATATACACTATTTCCCAAACTCACAACACAAATAATGATGTATTCAACAATGAAGTATTGTTGTTAGGACATACTGATCCAACATCAAATATTTGCACAGGAAGTGAAAGATGGTTTCATTGCTGATAAAATTCAGATCTCTCTAACTGTTGAAAATTCATATTACTCCAAATGGCAATTGTTAAAACTTTTAATCAAGTAATGGTACTCAAAAATATTTGCACAGTTTTCAGTGGTCTTGGAAATACCATGAAGCAATAACATGGGCTGGTCAGTGTAAGGAATATCAGTTACTTTAATTAAAACTACCTAAAACATTAAATGATATTAAAAAAATAAACAGAAGGCTAAACAAATACAAATAAGACAAAAAAAACCTGCTGGAATAATATCTCGACACAAAGAAAATAAAATCACTTACTCACTACTGATTGTGGAATATGGTTTAAACTTATGAGATAAAGATGTAACTTATAAACAAACACACACACACGCATGCATGCACTCACACACACAGATATTCGTATGGGCAAAAGTATTTATAAAACTTATGTCTGTGAAATGCCACAATCATAACACATAACTGTGAAGAAAGAACCCATGTTACATTCCCCATAACATAGGAGGATCTGTAGTCAGACTTGACTTGCCACTGACTCTGGTTGTATACAGACCATGAATCAGAATAAAGGCCTTTGTCAATATTTCTTAAAATGGGTGAACATAAACATCATATTCTTGTCATACAATCTAATCATGTATAATAAAGAAAAGAAAGAAAATCAACATTCAAAATTGGCACAGTTAGTTCTAAACACAGACACAGATTTGATACAGTCAACTTGGGCTCAAATGCAGCTCAAACCACTTTAAAATATTGGCTTGAGGTTCACCTGAAGATAAAGAATAGTGACTCAGACCCGATGTGCAACTTCAAACTCTTTAGTCACTCGAGTTGATGGCGTTACCACATGGATTAAATTGAGTCTACTGGATGCATATGGCATATCAAAATGAATTCCTAACATGTTCTTAGAAAAAAATCTATGGTGCTGTGGTGGTATACTGGTTAGTGCACTCACCTGCTGATAAGAAGGTCCCTGGTTCAATTTTGCACTTAGGTGGACATTTTTTTCACACCAACTGGCACCAGAGTCAACCCAGACTCCAAAAAAATGGGTACTTCGAGTTTCCCTAGGAAAACAAAGGTAGGAGCTGGCATCCTTACCTCAAATGCTGTAGTGGTCTAGAAATGTGAAGAAACAAATACTTCACATCCCTGTGGCATGCCACAGGATATTAATTTTTTAAATGTTTTATTACTTTGTAAAATTTTTAAAAATGAGTAAATTATTTCTGAGACAAAGCAAAGAATAAAGTATTTGTAATGTTTATTTTACTTTCTTCACTTTCATAACTTACAATCCTTTGTGCATGCTATAATAAATGACTGCTGACCTGGTAATTTGAACCAACAGTCAATATGTTCTGACTCATAGACTTGGAGTTGCTTGTTGGCACTTAACACCTGACTTGTGTCTTGATTTGAAAAACTTAAATGCATCTCTGGTTCCAGAGCTGCTTCTGTTAATTTTGCTTTCACAGTTTCAACATGCACACTGACATATACGATTCTAAAAATACTCCATAATGCAGACAATTAATCTCCAATTACATATATCTATATATCGCTCCCACATAAAGACTGATACTCAAGATGTCCTCATTTAATAAAATATCATCATCAGGTGCTGTGCCTACTGGCATTGGCTATTATGCTTCTCCAGAGTACACGATCTTTCATGCAGGCCATCAGCTCAGTTGGTGATTTCCTCTCACACCATCCCGTCAGACTGTCCAGTATCATTTCTCTTGGTCTTCCTCTTGATCTTCTTCCTTCTATTTTTCCTGTTGTTATAATATTTTCAATCCTTCCTCTTCTCATTGCATGTCCTATGAAAGTACATTGTCTCTCTCTTATTTTTTTACAAGATTTTTAGTCTCGCCAGCTCTTCTCATACATTCTTCATTAGTTATTTTTGCTGTCCAGGTGATTCACAACACTCTTCTAATAAACCACATTTCTGCTGCTTCCAATGATTTTTGTGAACACCTGGCTATTGTTCATAATTCACTTCCATATAACAATGTAGGTTCAATATAGCATTTTAGGACTTGTTTTCTAACATTCATTGATAAGGATGTGTTGGATAATATGTTTCTCATTCTCTGAAATGCAGTCTTTGCTTGGCCTATTCTGTTCCTAAGTTCTATTCTGCACTTCCCATCTGATGTTATTACTGCTTCAAGATATTTGAATTTCTGCACCTGGTTTAGATTAGTTCTGTTTAATTTTATACTAAATGTTGGTGGATTCTGTTTCTTAGATATAACCAGTCTCTGTCTTTTTGATGCTCAAAGTAAGGCCTTTCTGTTCACTTTCTTTGGCGACCTTATCCAAGAGATTTTGCAGGTCTTGTTGGTTCTCAGCTATCAGTACTGTGTCGTCAGCATACCGAAGGTTGTTAATATTGTATCCTCCAATTTTTATGCCTGGTTCTGCAATGATTGTTCTTAGAATAATCTCAATGTACAGAGAAAAAAGGTCTAGAGATACTACACATCCTTGTCGCACCCCTTGTTTCATAGGTTGATATTTTCCAGTTCTATTTTCAACTTGAATTGCTGTTACTTGCTGCCAGTATAGATGTTTTACAATCCTCAGGTCTTTGCCATCTGTATTGATGTCTTCAAGCATTTTAATAATTTCATTATGTTTCACTTGTCAAATGCCTTGGTGTAATCAATGAAGCATAAGTAGAGATCTTTCTGTACTTCTAAAGCTCTTTCTATTAGTGTTTGTAAAGCATAAATGGCATTGTGTGTTCCCTTTCCTTCAACAAATCCAAACTGTTCATCTGGTATTTCGTTTTTATCTTTTTACTTGTTCTCATAATGATTCTCAGAAGTAGCTTCGTTATGTGACATGAGAGGCTCCGGTGGTCATCACATTCCTTTGTACCTGGTTTCTTTGGTAGTGCTATGAACATGGATTTAAGCAAGTCACTGTTGTAAATGTCATTCAGCAACTTGGTTAGTACTTTTATTCCTATCTCCTCTAGTGGCTCTATTTCTTCTATTGTTATATTATCAGGCCCAGTCACTTTTCCTTTCTTCATGTGTTTGATGGCATCTATGATTTCATCTTCAAGTATTGGTGGTCCATCACATTTTTCAGTATCTGGTGTTAATTCTGGTCTTTCTCCTCCATATAGTTCACCAATGCACTCTGTCCACAATGTCTTCTTTTCCCATTAACATTTTACCTTCTTTTGATTTCAGGCATCCTGTAGTATATTTTGTTTTCCTGCCTGTGAGTTCACTAATTTGTTTGTGCATATTTTTGCTGTCTTTATTATCAGTCCTCTATTTGTCTGCACAGTTCATTTAACCACACTTCCTTTGCTTCTCTGCATTCGCATCTTATTTCTTTACTTATCCTGCTATATTTTTCTTGGTTATTTTTACTCCTCCTCTTGTCCATCAGTCCTAAGATGTCTGTTATCCATTTATTTTTAGGGGCTTCTTTTTCGGTGGTATTATCTCCTTAACAGTTTGATGGATAGAATCTCTTAACATTGCCAATTGTTCATCTATACTCTCTATCTTTACTCTTAAATATCCTATATATTATTTAAGAGTAATGTTCTAAGTGTACTACTCTATGGAAGTGAATGCTGGAAAATCACCAAAACCATAGAAAACAAGTTGAATTCTTTCCAGACTAAATGTTTACGAAGAATTAGAAAAATATTTTAGCCAAACACCATAAGAAATAACATCTTATTAGCAGAAATGCAGATGAAACCACTGACAACAATTATTGAGGAAAGACGCTGGCGATGGTTGGGACATGTGCTCAGAATGACTGACAACTCACTACCAAAAATAGCACTAAGATGGACACCACAGGGGAGCAGAAGTAAGGGTAGACCAAAAGAGACATGGAGAAGAACAACAGAAAGGATGTTGAGCAATAGAGGGCTCACCTGGGCAAGAGCAGAAAAAAAGGCGAAGGACAGGCATTTGTGGAAAACCCTTGCAGAAGCCCTATGTGCCCTGGGCACTTAAGGTTCAGAGAGAGAGAGAGAGAGAGAGAGACTCTTTATCTTTACTATTGCATTGTATATATTTGTTATAATAACTTTGTATTGTTCTCGCAGTTCTTGGTCATTTTTAAGGAGTTCTGTATTCAGTCTGATGTTTCTCACTTTTCTGCATGCTTTCTTTAGCTTTATTCTAATTTTTCCACAGAGTCATGGTCACTATTGCAGTTGTCAGTAATGCACTCCAGAACTGTTTGTTGATTAATACGTAGTCTATCTGGTTAAAAGTCTTTTTGTCTGGGCTGCACCATGTTGTCAGTCTTCAGGGATGTTGTTTAAACCAGGTGTTTCCTACAACCATGCTATGTATTCTTGCCCATTCAATTAATTTACTACCTCTGTCATTCTTCTCCCCCAGTCCATAGTCACCAGCGATGTCTGAAGTTCTTTCTTCACCAATTTGGCATTAAAATCTCCCATGACTATAGTAACTTCATATGACTGTGTGTGTTTTATGGCTGTCTCTATGTCATTATAAAATAGCTGTACATCTTCTTCATAACTTTCAGATATTGGAGTGTACACTTGTATAATATTTATGTTTATTGGTCTCCTTTCAGTTGGACTAGTAGGACTCGGTCCGAGATGGTCAAATATCCTACAACTGTCCTTGCTGTTTGTTCGTCAAATATTATTCCTACTCCTCGTTCATGTTTCTCACTTCCTGAATATATTATTGTATATCAAAGTTTATTTTCCCTGCACTTGTCCATCTAACTTCACTCATTCCTAATATGTTGATCTTCATCCTTTCCATTTCCCTCTTTACATTTTCTAATTTTCCAGCCTGGAATAAAGTTCTAACATTCCATGTTGCTATTTTGAACTTATTAGTTTTGCCACCAGTAGCCTGATGATGATCTGGACCTGTGGCTCGTGAGCTGCCCTACAGGACGAGGCTGTTCCAGAGGAACATCCATTAACATCATTCATGACAAATCTATTACTCTGAATAAGTATAATTATTCTTGGGAGCTACAATAATGGTTTCCCGTTGCCTTCTGTCGGCTTGTGTATGGACTCTCCGTTAGCCTTTGGACTCCCTGTCCTACCCACAAGGCAGCGGGAGCGAGAGGTTTTATGGAGCTTCTTACCCACCTGGTATTCCCTTCACTGCGCAACTGAGGCACTTTATAGTAGTAGTAGTAATAAAATATACATGAGAACTTTGTGAATATTTGATGATGGCTTGCTAGCAGACATACACAGATTTTTGTTTTTTCCTTTCAAGTTTTGGAGGAAACTTTTCTATCAGAGAGATTTCTCTGTTATGATACAATTATTCAAACCACTCACCAAATATGTGTAAAATAACTTCAGAAATCAAAAACAAGGGCCAGGACTGAGTTAATAAACTAGACAATACCAAAAGAAAGGTACATTAAGCATATCTACTTATATAAAATGTTTGATCACCTGTATAGAAAAACAATATATCTGAAATGAATAAGAAACTGGTGTCAAAAGAAATGAAGAAAATGAATGATGAATGAACATGAAAATACAGCATGAAACAGCTGAGTGATATCTAACATAACAGAAGAAGCAGCAATTTCTCATCCTCTTGCCACTGAAGATCCCTAAGTAAAATCACTCACACCCTGCAAAACTTCACAATTACAAGGGAATGTCAAAAAGTAGAAGCAACATACCCTTTAATGTTGTTAATTGTAAGCAAATGAACATAACAGTTATATCACTTCTCCACACAGTCCTCCCACACGTCCATGCATTTTCCAATAGCTTCTTTATTTCTTGGGAGAAGTAGCTTTTCAGCTGCTCCTTAATACACTGCACTGCTTCAGAGTTTAATCTGCAACCACAATGAGCCTCCTTAAGTGAACAAGAGACATAATAAATGCATAATGCTGGATCAGGACTATAAAGCCAATAAGGAAGATGTTTAAACCACAAGCTTCACTGCTGATGTGGGCTTGTGTGCATGATACTAATGGCTGATCAGATCAAGATCTGCTATGTATACTTATTCTTCTCATTTTAAACCTTTCTATCTTTTCATAAATTTTTCACTGAGTTATGCTGTTTTCAAATTCTTTCTGAGCCAGCATCCTACAGTGAACTTCAGCAGGTTTCACTCCTCTACCCAAAGAAATCCTACTGCAGTGCACTGTTCAACAATGGTGAAATCTCACAGCAAAGTGTCCATGTTTATTTCATCTTGCCTTCAAAAGGAATAAGAGCATGGTTATCATGTAATTTTCAGTTTCTTTACTTTTTTATTCTCCTTTGGATTTTCAAAGGATTAAGCACCTAAAACTTTTTCATACACCAATAGTCCCTTAATTAATCAGCAATGGATAAATTGAACTTGCTATATTTATATCTTGTTAACTCTGATAGCATATATTTTCAATAATTCACCTAAAATTTCTTTGTGATTACATGACTGACCACTGATGCAGTAAAAGTATTTTTAAAAAAAAACAGCATCAAGCAAGATACATTTTTCAATATATTTTAAATTTTCTAAAATTTTTTCTGTGTAAAAAACAGCCTTTGACAATCTTTCTGCTGCACTCTATGATTTGTCTGAATGATATTCAATAAATACTTGTCAAAGACCTTTTATGCATCTCACTTACAGTATCTTTAGTGTACTTGCAATATGAGCTAAAAAAAAAAAAAAAAGGTTACCTTGTCAAGCCACAAAGTAACCAACTTTCAGGTTGCAGTATGCATCCATCAAGTATAACAACACAGCAGAAGGTTAAGATGGCTGAGGCATGTAGTAAGAATGGTAAGAACCATATCCCTTAATAAATATTATATGGTAAAGTTCTGGAGGAAAGAAGATTGTAAGAATGACCACAACCAGAATGCAAGGATATTTCTAAGTCATCCATGAGAGTTTTTTTCATCAGATATGACTGGGAAGAATTGGTAAATGACTGTCTCATGAAGTACCACTTGTCTGCAACAAGCTGAAGAGGAACTGTGGACAAAACTGAAGTCGGAAGATGCATGCATAAGAAGACTGGATCTTGCAACAAGAACACTGCTGTTATTCAGGTTGATTATGCTCATATAATACCAGCACAGTCAGTCATGAAAGAAGCTACTCAGCAAAAATGATACTCCAGAAATTTCATATTTACCTGTTTTACAACTGTCTTCTGAGACAAAGAAAGTGCCATTGTTATTATAATAAAGAGGGTTTGGTGGTAAATATTAATGGTAAATGATAAACATAATCTTAGCAATATCTTCTGTGACTGTAGCTATCAGCCACAGCAAGAAATAAAGTTATTCTCTTATGTATGCTACTGTCTCATGTGCTTATATCTCTAGTCTTCCTGGCTGAACTTTTATTTCCTGTTTAAATGACTATTCCATGTCACTTATAAATTACTTTTTTCCTGCTTTTTATAAATTCATAAAAATTCTGGGAATGTGGTTGTTGTGTAATATATATATATATATCAATCTTGAGCACCTGAGTGCTGTGGTTGTTGGGTAAAAGTTTAGCGTTATGGAGCAAAATAATCAGTAGACCTAGTCACTCTGCTCATCTGACCTCATTATTTTGCAAGGGCAACACATATGGAAGACATTATACATTTACTTGAGTGCTGAATAAGTTGTCATGTTTCATCACATTTACATCAAAAAATAAAACTGCATGTTCCATTCCTCCAGACCTAAATTTTTATGCACTTCAGATGACCACTAATGTTTAATGCTTTTTGCTCATGTAAAAAAATTTCACATTTCAATTAAAAAACACATTTTTTAACATGTAATTGTTAGTTTCAATAATGCCACCTTTAGACACACATGAAAGGATTTAAGAAATGAAAAATACTACTGTTTTAACTAAATTCAAACCTAAAGAAATCTTCAGTGACTCCTGATATATTTTTACAATAAAACAAAAATAAAAAGGAGCAAAAACTATACTATATATATACACACACACGCATGTACAGATAAAATTTATCATTATATATCAAATCAAGAAGTAGCAGCTTAAAAACAACACTGTATGAATATATACTATCAAATAAGGATATACATTTTTTTTAAAAATCTATTATCTTGTTCAGTTTTATGGAATGTGTTTGTTGATGATGATGATGCAGTTTATAAAGATACATTTGAACAAGCAGTAAACTAATATGAGAATATATGAAATACAAATACAGCTAAATGTAAATTATATTAGGTAAACTGTTATGATGAATCCACACAAAAGAAATTAATAATGAAAGTAGACAAAACTGATCATGATTCAACACTAACACAGAAGAAAATATATTTACAAATTATCAATGAAACCACAATTATGTTACACCTTACTAATTGTCAAAAAACAGGATCAACAGCTTCTTCTGAGATGTGAGAAGGAAATGGAATTAACACATGAATTGCATATGCAGTTTGTAAATATTCGATAAGACTGGTCTGCAAGTTATCTACTACTTACATTCCACACACAGAAATACAATCAACATTTTCTAACTTATGTTTACACAGATATGAAAAATTTCTAATGTACATTATGCTGGTTATGTAAAACAATGATCAAAACTGTAAGCAATGTATGATGGTTGACAGTATAGTTTCAGATCATTTTCATGACATTCCAGAATTGGTAATAAAGTGTACTATACAAAATCTCTATATGGATTCCAGTAATCAAAAGGGTTAAAAACAATTTTAAAAAACTGTATTTTGGAGCTATTGCATTCATCTGGAGCATTAACCAAAGAGTCAGTTCCATGCAATCTCCAAGCTAAAAAATTAATACTTATGTACAAAATGAATATAAAAGAGCATCTCTTTGTTAACCAATAAATTTCACAAGACAATGGCAATATTCAGAACACAATACTCTAAAGCGAATTATTTTGATCAATGGATGATGCGGTCCACTGAGCCATGATTAATTTTGAGCCATGACTAATCACTGACTGTTACCTGCTGGTTTTCCTGAATCATTGGCTCCACTTCAGTGTTAGTATCAGGTGTATTCACAGCATGAACCCAGCCAAAATGAGCTGTATAACCAAATTTGACACCCCATTTTAACATTTCCTGTGCCACTCATACACCTGGTGCAGAAGCACATATGTCTCCATGCTGCCTCTTATTCTACAATGAATATCTGCAGGATTCTCACTCTCACCACCCAAGAAATGAATAACTGTGTACAGTTCCTCTTTTATGATTATTTCCAAAGGAGCATATTTGATCTGGTTTGCTGATGTCATTATTTCCAAAATGGCCAATGTGACTCTGTGCACATGTATCTAAAACAGTATCATATGTATCTAAAGAAGGAGGGCATAGCATATTTGTACATTTGTACTGCAACTGCAACTTATCTATTTTGAATAATTAGAGAAAAATTGCAGTCATTTTTTGACTCGTAGTCATATATCTTAGTATATTATGCTATTTCAATACAAATGTTGAAAAGATAAGAAATACAGTTTTCAGCTTGAGCATTCTCAAGCTCTGTCTACAATCTCAAATTGAGAAATGAGTAATAATTTTGCTGTTGCAGCAATATTCTGCCAGTTATTCATGAATCTACTCTGTGTGTCTGACTGTCTCTGCCTGCCTGCTTGCAAAGTTGCAATATTTTAAAAAGTGAAGTCAATGAACCCAGATTGCATCCAAGTCAAATGCGGAAATATGTATTTGAAAGTAAAAAAAAAAAAAAAAACAGACTGCATCATTATGTGGCCATGCATTAGTTTCACTTCTGCACTTTCTGTGCTCTAAGAATTGGAGTAAAACAAAGAAACATGTCTTCATCATAAATCATGATTTAATGTTTCTCTGCTTTCCTGTATGACTTAAAATGGGTGTGTCTGAAATTATAACAGCATCTCCTATTCTGTGAATGAACCCATCTTGCTTTATGCATTTTTCTACTTAAACTTCTTTTTTTTATATATAGAAATAAAATATATATCTCATTTTTGGATATTCGAATATTATTATCAAGAACACAAAAAAATGAATTAATAATGACTTTTGCTGGGTACATGTTCACTTATAAATGATTTTGGACTGTTTGCTGCTGCTATAAGGTGCATGACTAAACTTTACATACTGAAACATGATATGTGGGACACACTACTTTTCAGTTTTATATTGTTAGCCCGATACTATAGCTTATGGATTCCTCCGTATTTCTCAAAGAACTTAAATTGTTGATTCTGTTGGCTGACTTGGAGGTGTCAGTTTGCTTTGATATACTCCAATAAAAGATCCATCCTCATTGAAGTGTGTGTAGATATCCTTGCCGTATTCTCCTAAGCTCTCGTCATCACCACCTATAGGCGCATCATCAAACTCTGGATCTCCTCCACTGGTTTTTTTGTCAGGATAGCCATCAATATCATCATAGACACTGAAAAGTAGGAAGAAATGCATATTTTATGGACTTTTTATATCTGGAAATTATTTTGGTACAAATTACAGGCCCAGTGTGATTTGCAGGCCTGACTGAAGTGAACAGCTATGAATTACAGAGAGAAATATAAAACAAAACAGTAAAGAAAAAGATAAAAATTAAGTGAATGGATACAGGAATAACAATACCTGGTGGTAAACAAGTCTACCATCTTACATCCTTCCCGTGGTGTTAAATGTCACATAGGGCTCGCATAGTTGTTTGCCATGTTTTCCTGTTCTCGGCAAGTCTTTCAACGTTATCAAGGGATGTTATGCCCACTAAACTGGCTTATCTTAACAATGTCCTCTTTAGAGTTTCATGTGGTCGACCTCTTTTTCTTCAGCCTATTGAGCTCCACTTGTTTTGGTATTCTCTGATTGTTTCTTCATCACATAGCCTACATATGTCCATCTTCTTTTTCTGATCACCCATGAGACAGGTTGTTGTATGCTCATCTGTCTTATCTCTGCATTGTTCTTGAATTCATTCCACTTGATGTCGAGTATTTTCCACAGGCATTTGTTTCCAAAAGAGTCTAATTTCTTGTCTATTTCTTTAGTTATTTCCAGCTTTCGCATGCATAAATGAGGGTAAGTAGTACAAGTCATAAAACTGCAATGAGCTGAAAAATTATCCATCCCTTCTTACCATATCAGTCAGTCAGTCATTTGCATGTCCCTTGCAGAACTTTGCCTCCCTAACAGCTCTCCTGTAGGCCTCTCGGTTGTAAGCAAGATGCCCTGCTGCTGATGCATCCATTTGCAGATCATCAATGATGTCTTGCAACCATCTTCACCTTGGTCTTCCTCTCTTTCTTTTTCCCATTATGTACCCTTCCCAGACGATCTTCTCTAGATTATCATGACGTTTAATGTGTCCAAAATATTTAAGTTTTCTCTCTTTAATCCTCTTTACTAGCCAGTCTTCTTAAATATTAAGTTCTTGTAGTAGGGATATATTTGTTCTTTTTTGTGTCCATGATATCTGAAGACCTCTTCTGTAGCATTTACATTCAAAGGCATTTATGTGTTCCTCAGCTGTTTTGTTAAATGTCCAGGTCTCACAGCCATATGTTGTGATAGGAAAGATGCATGCCCTTAAAAAATCTTATTTTTGTAATTCTGTAAGCTTCTCTCTACAGCTTCTTTAGTTGTTTTACTTTCTGAAGAGCGATAGATGTTCTCCTTTTAATTTCTCTCATTGTATATCCATTATTAGTTAGTAGTGATCTAAGATATTCGAAACTCTCCACTTCTTCTAATTTTTCCTCATGGATACATATTTCAGCTGCCTTATTTGTTTTGTCAGCTGTCATCAATTTAGTTTTCTCTGCATTAAGATAGAGGTTTTGTTCTTCACCCTTCTTACAGTCTGACATAATTAGTTTTTCTATTCCTTTTTGTGTTGTGGACAGTAATACTGTGTCATCAGCATATCTAATCTCTTGTATTTCATAACATTCAATTGTTATGGCATCATAATATTCTTTGTCTACATCTTCTCTAACATTCCTCATTATATTTTCAGTATACAAGTTAAACAAGTAAGGCGATAATATGCACCCTTGATGGAGCCCTTGTTTTATGTCAAATCAAGTTGTTGTTTCATCATTTATTCTCAATGCTGCCTGTTGGTCTAGATCTTATACATCATTCCCGCGCCGTTAAACGTCACATAGGGCTTGCAAAGTAGTTCACCAATTTTTCCTGTCTTCGGTGAGTCTTTCAAACGCATCAAGGGATTTTATGCCTGTTAATTTGGCCTCTCTTAACAATGTCCTCTTCAGAGTTTAATGCAGTCGACCTCCTTTTCTTTGGCCTGTTGTGTTCCACTTGATAGCTTGTTTTGGGACTCTCTGATCATTTCTTCTCATCACATGACCAACATATGTCCATCTCCTATTCTTGATCGCCCATGAGACTGGTTGTTGTTCAGTCACCTGTTTTATCTCTACATTGTTCTTGAATTCATTCCACTTGATGCCAATTATTTTCCTTAGGCATTTGTTTTCAAAAGAGTCTAATTTCTTGTCTATTTATAGGTCTAGATACAGCAGTGATATTAGTTTTATCAGATGTGTTGGAAATCCCATTTTTTTCTATTATTTCCCAAAGTTTCTGGTTTTGTACACAATCAGATGCTTTTGAATAGTCTATAAATGGCAAATATAGATTCACATTAAATTCTTTGCATTATTAATTTTCTTATTAATCTTATTCTGCCCATATAATGAAATAAATTACATGTTCATTTGACATAAAATTAGAAAATATTAAATAATTGTTTCAAAAGCTACCACCACATATTCTTCCTTTAACTGATTTTTTTTTCAAATATTTAGTCCTACAAAGCGATCAATGATCTGATGACAATCCATGTTAGCAAATGTTTCTATTTCAGTACTAAGAGGTGATAGAATACAGTGATGCTTATGTCCAAATGCTGTAAGAGGTGATAAAATACAGTGATACTCATATCCAAATGCTGTAAGAGGTGACAGAATATAGTGATGCTCATTTCCAAATGCTGTTTATAAGTATGAAATAATGTTTTCATTTAGTAAACAATGGCACATAGGTAGCTTTTTAAATTCAAACTGTCTTCAGAATTTGCAGTGCTACTTGAGAATATATTATTTCTATAAGATGAAGTAAATGATAAAAAAAAAATAATTCCATGAACTTGATGGCTCAGAGTAGGCAAAGATGCTGTTTGATTTGATAATCAGAAAACCAATAGTTGACATGCTAGCATCAGGACTGGCAAACTATAGCTGATCATGATTATGTCCCGCCTCTTTGTTGGTAACTCCAGTAACAAGACTAGCCTGGATAACAGGGCACAGATGGCGGTGGTCCACTCATGGACTGAAAGTTAGATACAGTGCTGTGCCTCAACATTTTCACCACATCAGCTGCAAAGAACATCAGACCACAGTTCCAGGGAGACAGAGGAAGAAGAAGGATGGCACAATTTCGGTAACATTGTACAATCACTAACTTGCAGTGAAAAAAGGATAAAGCTTTCTACAGATCATAACTAGATAGGAGCTATTTCACAACAAATATACCAAGCAAATTTAGGCTATGACTGTCTCATTTAACAGATTTCTTGATGACTCTTGGTATGCATTTTTGCAGCAATCTTGACATATGCTCAGAGGGTATCATAATACTATGATGTACAGTTAGCTGGAAACAAACTGGCCAACAAATAAAGATGGATGCTATACTTTTGATTTTGATGGCTACTCAATGATAGCCTGCAATTTGCCATACCTTAACAACTACAAATGAGCAAGTCAAGCTTTGTAACCATGGTGATCAAAGTTTTTCAAGTTTTCTAAAACCCTACTCCTTACTTTCTGCTAAAAATTTTAGCCACAACAATCAAAATCTGGATGAACAGCTATAATCAAAGAAACAGGTTCAATCTCTTTTCTGAGAGACAAAAAGTGCAAGGACGTTATCAGGTAGGCAATGGTACAGACAAAAACAATGATTCTAACAATGTAGAAATCTCTTAACCATATCAGAATTTTTTTTAAAATGCCTAATAAAGTACAAATACAAATTTTGAAAAAGGTACTATGCCCACATGAAAGATATGTTGCTGGGAAATTTAGCCATAGGACACAGAAATGAAGTAGGTTACAATCTAATGGCATTCTGCATGGAAAATCAGCTAATGATCGCTAACACACTTTTTAAACAACATCCAAGAAGACTTTACAAATGGATATCACCTGATAGAAAACCAAGAATGAAACAGATTACATCTTAGTGCAAAGAAGGTGGAGATCAAGCATAACGTCAGAAAAAACTTTACCAGGTGCTGATTGTGACATGGACCATGAGTTATTAATAGCAGACATGAAGATAAAGATAAAAAAGACAGTGGATCAAGATCACTTCACTTTGATCTTACAAAAATACCAGAACAATACGATATAGAAGCGAAGAACCACTTTGAAAGACTGATGGCTGTACAGGAAGAGATGATACCAGATGAACTGGCTACACAGTCCAGAGATATCTTAATGACAACATCTAAAGATGTGGTTCCAGTAAAGAAAACACACAGGAATGGATGGGTTACAGCAGGCACACTAGAACTGATAAAACAACATAGAGAAATGAAGATGCAATGGAAAGTGACAAACAACAACAAAGAGGAATATAAATCTTTAACAAAAGAAGTATGAAGAAACATAAGAAAAGACAAAAAAAACCAATACATACAAGATTGTTGCGAATGAACAGAAGGACATCAGAAGTGTGGAAGAGATAGTGAAATGTTTAAAGAAATGAAGACAAGAAAGACGAGAAATGTCATACCTAAGCTAAATGTAATTTGTGACAAGATGGGGATGACCTTGACAGAGACAGAGGAAATTCTAGAAAAATGGAAGGAATATTGCAGAGGAATGTATGAAACAACTGACTATGAAAGCAGAAATCTACAGTGTGAATTATTATTGGGAGAGAAGGAACCCAAACCGACAATAGAAGAAGTTTTATGGGTAATAAAGAATCTGAAAAATGGTAAATCACCAGGATGTGATGAGATAACAGCTGAATTTATTAAAGCAGGAGGAAAGGAATGTGCAACAATCTGCCATGCACTATGTAAAAAGATAAGGCATTCAGGTATTTGGCCAAAAGAATGGAAAAGAACTATTCTCATACCGGTGCCAAAAAAGGGTAACTTGAAATTATGCACAAACTACAGAACTGTTGCCCTGATTAGTCATGCCAATCAAATTCTGTTAAAGATCATAATGGGTAGACTTTGTAAGAAAATTGAAGAAGAAGTCAATATGGTCCAAGCTGGTTTTAGGCAAGGAAGAGGATCATGGGATCATATATTCAATATAAGATTAATAATAGAGAAATGCAGAGAATTTAATGTGAATCTATATTTATCTTTTATAGACCACTCAAAGGCATTTGAATGTGTACAAAACCAGAAACTTTTCAAAATAATGGAAAAAAATGTGATTTCCACCACATTTAATACAAGTAATCACTGCTGTATCTAGACCATCAGGCAGCAGTAAGAATAAATGGTGAAACAAACAACTTGGTCTGACATAAAACAAGGGGTCCGTCAGGGGTGCATATTGTCACCTTACTTATTTAACTCTTTCCGTGCCAGGCGTCGATTTTTTTATGCTTCCGGTATACCCGTTGCTTACCAGCGGTCAATTTTTTGATTGTTGGAATTCTTGAAATCACTCCACTCCACCTTTTGCTTTGAATGTTAACTGCGCATGTCAGAAAGAACCTTCTTTCTTTTTTACTCAGCGTGGGCGCGCTAAGTGGACATTTTGTGAAGCTTTCTGTTGATTTTTTTGCAAATTTTCATATATATATCGAACTGTAGACACGCCTTCCGACATGGCAGATTTTACTGAATGTACCTCACCTAACTCTAAACCTGTCAGAAAGAGTGTAATCGTTTGTAGAGATATGTTTAGGACAGTATTTGGTAGGAAAAGTGTCATTACTGAAGAGAAATCAGATTCTGACCATTTTGATTCTGACAGTGATGCTGATTCAGACCATGCTTCCAAGTCTGACAGAGCTTCTGACATTGTGGATGAAAGTAGTGACATAGAAAGTGACAGTGACTGTCGTCCCTCGACAAGTACTGCTACTTCTACTCCTCCACCTGCCAAAAGAGTAAAGAGGAATGTTTCTGCGGCTCAGACAGCAGATGCAGAACCAGAACCAGTTTCACCATGGAGAGCAGCAGAGGTAGATGAAGTAGTAGGTACTGCTACTGAAGAATATGATGGCAGTGGTGTGTTGATCAATCTTGGCAATGATAGGACACCTATGAGCTTTTTCCTGGCACTTTTCACTGAAGATGTTTTGGACAGTCTCATTAGCAGCATAAATGAATATGCTGTTAAACTTAGCCAACCTTCAAATGTAAAGAAGGGCAGTAGACTACAGCAGTGTGTACCTGTTGATCGTCATGAAATTTATCAATTTCTGGTGACACTAGTAGCCATGAGCATTCAACCTAAACCCAAAATCAGTGATTATTGGAGCACCAAATCTTACTTTCACGCTGCATTTTTTGGGGAGATGTTTCCCAGGATTCGGTTTCAAATGATAAACAACACCATGTTGCATGTCGGTGAAGCTGATACTGCAGGCAAGTTGAAAATTGAGCCATCTGTCAATCAGGTATTGGCATCATTTCAGGCAGCCTATTAACCCTACAGTGATTTGAGCATTGATGAGATGGTAATTGGCTACAAGGGACGCTGGTAGCACAAGCAATACAATAAAACCAAACCGTCTTAATATCATATCAAGACGTTTGGCCTTATGACTCCTTCACAGATTATGTTTTCAACCTGTTGCTATATTTCGGCTGTAAAACCTCTTACAGCTCTTCCAGTGCTGACAGCAAAGTAAATGCTGTGAAAGTGTTTGATACAATGATGCAGCCACTCACAGCTTTACATCACTTCTATGCAGACAGATTTTACACCAGTCTTCCACTGATTTCATTTTTGCAGGACAAAGGCCACAATTACACTGGCACCATGAATGTCTGCCATAAAGATTTTCCTCCGGAGCTAAAAAGTACCTGTAAAAAACCCCATCTACTATGTGAGAGATGGTGAGCAGCAGATTCTTTGTGTCTCCTGGAAGGAAAAGGAAAAAAAGAAACCTGTCCATGTTGTGACAACACATGGAAAAGCCACCTCATTTCATGTTGTCAATGAACAGGAACCAGAAAAGGATGAATATGAAAAGCCTGACATCATTTACAACCAGTGTATGAATTGGTGCAACAGGATTGACCAAATGGTGTCATACTATGGCTTGCAGGAAAGAAAGACAATGAAGTGATGGAAAAAGATATTCACTTGGATTTTGGAAGTTATTCAGGTGAATGGCCATATATTATATTTGTATTGTGAGGAGCCTGCCAGGGAACAGAGATCTCTGGTCTGGTTCAAGGAACAACTCATTGAAGGCCCGAGATCCCTGGCAGCCAACAGCACCAATCCTGGTGTTATTATGTCATCTCACAAGAGAGCAAAACCTGCACTATATAACAAGTTCACAGGTATTCACCTGGTGAAAAGGGGTACCTCAATTGGTCGCTGTGCCTACTGCAGCAGAACGGACAATGTAGTCTGGACACAGTTCTACTGCACAGGATGCTTGGACAGACCTCATTTGTGTCCAGCAGAATATTTTTTCAATTATCATCAGCCATCTTGAGCAAGTTTACCAGGTGCTGATTGTGACACTGACCATGAGTTATTAATAGCAGACATGAAGATAAAGATAAAAAAGACAGTTACGGGATCAAGACCACTCCGCTTTGATCTTACAAATATACCAGAACAATACGGTATAGAGGTGAAGAACCGTTTCAAAATCGTGATGGCTTTACAGGAGAAGATGACACCAGATGAAATGGCTACGCAGGCCAAAGATATCTTAATAACAACAGCTAAAGACATGGTTCCAGTAAAGAAAACACAAAAGAATGAATGGATTACAGCAGGTACATTAGAACTAATAAAACAATGTAGAGAAATGAAGATACAATGGAAAGTGACAAACAACAACAAAGAGAAATATAAAACTTTAACAAAAGAAGTACGAAGAAACATAAGAAAAGACAAAAAACAATACATACAAGACTGGTGTGAAAGAATAGAAGAACATCAGAAGTGTGGAAGAGATAGTGAAATGTTTAAAGAAATGAAGACATTGATGAGAAATGTCACACCTAAGCTAAATGTAATTTGTGATGAGATGGGGAATACCTTGACAGAGACAGGAAATTCTAGAAAGATGGAAGGAATATTGCATAGGAATGTATGAAACAATCGAATGTGAAAGCAGAAATCTACAGTGTGAATTATTATTGGAGGAGAAAGAACCCGAACCGACAATAAAAGAAGTTTTATGGGCAATAAAGAATCTGAAAAATGGTAAATCACCAGGATGTGATGAGATAACAGCTGAATTTATTAAAGCAGGAGGAAAGGAGCGTGCAACAATCTATCATGCACTATGTAAAAAGATATGGCATTCAGGTATTTGGCCAAAAGAATGGAAAAGAACTGTATTCATACCACTGCCAAAAAAGGGTAATCTGAAATTATGCACAAACTACAGAACTGTTGCCCTGATTAGCCATGCAAGTAAAATTCTGTTAAAAATCATAATGGGTAGACTTTGTAAGAAAATTGAAGAAGTCAATATGGTCCAATCTGGTTTTAGGCAAGGAAGAGGATCAAGAGATCATATATTCAATCTAAGATTCATTCATTCCTTTGCATGTCCCTTGCGGAACTTCGCCTCCCAAACAGCACTCCTGTAGGCCTCTCGGTTGTGAGCAAGATGGCCTGCTGCTGCTGCATCCATTTCCAGATCATCAACGATGTCTTGCAACCATCTTCGTTTCGGTCTTCCTCTTTTTCTTTTTCCCATTATGTATCCTTCCAATACGGTCTTCTCTAAATTATCATGACGTTTAATGTGGCCAAAATATTTAAGTTTTCTCTTTAATCCCTCTTACTAGCCAGCCTTCTTCAATATTAAGCTCTTGTAGTATAGATATATTTGTTCTTTTTTGTGTCCACGATATTTGGAGAACTCTTCTATAGCATTTACATTCAAGGCATTTATGTGCTTCTCAGCTGTTTTGTTAAGTGCCAGGTCTCACAGGCATATGTTGCGATAGGAAAGATGCATGCTCTTAAAAATCTTATTTTTGTAGTTCTGTCTGCTCCTCTCCACAGATTCTTTATTTGTTTTACTTTCTGAAGAGCAATAGATGTCCTCCTTTTAATTTCCCTCATTGTATCTCCATTATTAGTTAGTAGTGATCCAAGATATTCAAAACTCTCCACTTCTTCCAGTTTTTCCTCATTGATACATATTTCAGTTGCCTTTTTAATCTAAGATTAATAGTAGAGAAATGCAGAGGGTTTAATGTGAATCTATATTTATCATTCATAGACTACTCAAAGGCATTTGATTGTGTACAACACCAGAAACTTTGGGAAATAATGGAAAAAATGGGATTTCCAACACATCTGATACAATTAACATCACTGCTGTATCTAGACCAACAAGCAGCAGTAAGAATAAATGGTGAAACAACAACTTGGTCCATCAGGGGTGCATATTGTCACCCTACTTATTTAACTTGTATACTGAAAATATAATGAGGAATGTTAGAGAAGATGTAGACAAAGAATATTACGATGCCATAACAATTGGAGGTTATGAAATACCAGAGATTAGATATGCTGATGACACAGTATTACTGTCCACAACACAAAAAGGAATGGAAAAACTAATTATGTCAGTCCGTAAGAACAGTGAAGAGCAAAATCTCTATCTTAATAGAAAGAAAACTAAAAGTGATGACAGCTGACAAAACAAATAAAGCAGCTGAAACATGGATCAATGAGGAAAAACTGGAAGAAATGGAGAGTTTTGTATATCCTGGATAACTACTAACTAATGATGGAGATACAATGAGAGAAATTAAAAGGAGGACATCTATTGCTCTTCACAAAGTAAAACAACTAAAGAAGCTGTAGAGAGGAAGAGACAGAACTACAAAAATAAGATTTGTAAGGGAATGCATCTTTCCCATCACAACATATGCCTGTGAGACCTGGACATTTAACAAAACAGCTGAGAAACACATAAATGCCTTTGAATGTAAATGCTACAGAAGAATTCTTCAAACTTCATGGACACAAAAAAGAATAAATATATTCATACTACAAGAACTTAATATTTAAGAAGGCTGGCTAGTAAAGAGAATTAAAGAGAGAAAACTTAAATATTCTGGACACATTAAATGCCATGATAATCTTCTTGACAAATTCTAGAACAGTTTGACCATCCCTAATCTGAAATGTATAACTAGAAAAAAAATAGAAACAGCTTTATTACTTAACAAGCACACAATTGTGACATTTCAGTGTGAACCTTAATCATCCAAAAACACAAGAAGAAGAAATAGAGAGAGAAGATAAAAATTCACATGAATGCTATGTAAAAAACAGAAATGGAAAAAATATAATAAAATGAATGGAGCACTTAGCTGTGACTTGTAAGAGGCTGTGTTCAGAAGTGCACATGGTGGAGTGTGGGTAAAAGAGGTAAATTTCCCATTTCCATGCCATTACTGGGGAATATGGTGTTAGGCCCATATTTTCCATGACCTTCAGCACATGCAGGTGTGATGTGGTCAGTATCACGCCTGGCCGCTTTACATTTCCAGATTTCTCTGGTACCCATTTTTAAAGGCTGGGTCAACCTCAGGGCCTTTTTGGTGTGTATGAAAAAAAATCCCACTGCTGGGACTGAACCCGGTACCACCGGATTAGCAAACTGAGCGCCTAACCACTCAGCTAACGAGGACATGGAGTGTTGAAAATGTTTAAATGGAGACTTGTGATGTGTAATAGGTAGGTCATAAATAAGGATGGGGACTGTGGAAAGGGGAGAGAATGATACAATGGTGATCTACCTGGAGAAGGTGGAATAGGTGATTATAGTTGGAGTAGAGGGGTTGTAACCTGATGGTGCGAAGAGGTTATGGATTATGTGTTACAAGTGAGAAAGGAGTGGAACTTAGTGCAGAGGGATTATGATTGTGGAAGAGGGGGATGTTAGGTGTAGCTGAATTGCGAGTTCAAACCATGTGGCTCCAGCATCCCATATTCCTGAAGCACTAGGCAGCTTCTGTCATCAGCATGACACTGTTTGATGGCTTTACAAGAAAATCAAATTTGCCTCTGTGGTTGGGGCGATTGAAATGATTAGGAACTGGTTTTGAAGCATGCTTTAAAGCATGCTGAGTGATATCATACAGATGTTTCTGCGTAAGGTCACCTAATCTGAGACCAGTTTCACCAATATAAGTTATCCTGCATCTTTTGCATATATATCATATTATGGGACTCGCAAATGGAGAGTGATGATAGTTTTGAGAAAGGTGATCTTTGTCATTTCCCATACTACAGGGCAGGTAACACAGTGATGATGGTTAAATTTTCTGGTGCCAACATATGCAAGGTTCCATTTCAGGTGGCTATGGACAAGAATGTCCTTAAGATTTGGTCCCCATTTGTTTATTCAGTGTCCCCAAAGATAAAAAAAGACCCTCTTAGCCCCCTTGAGGTGCAATATGTCTTTTCTACACATACCCAGATTCCCCCCCCCACACACACACAAGCATGCCCACAAAGAATAATAAAATGGATCTTGTGCAGATGCACCAATGGCAATTTCCTCATGATACCCCACATGGGGCTGAGATCTTTGTGCATGATTCAGAGTGCCAAAAATGCTTGCAGATACCTCTATGTGCAATGTATGAACAGTTTTGGGATAAATGTATATATACATACATACAGCTAAATATAAAACATACACAAAGCCCCTGCAGTAAAGCTGTGATAATGGAATGTTAAAACTAAAACAAAAACAGAAACATCTTTGTTAATTAACAAATAAATTATTTATTTTTTATTACTTTATTTGTAATAATTACTTTCTATGTCACTAATAGTTTTTTTAGTCTAAAAATGTTTTCTCATTTTCCCAACATAATTTTTTTTCCTACAAAAACTCTGCTTTCATTTACTTTTTTTTTTTTTCATTTCAGGGCCACCCAGCCAAAAGCAGCCTTTTATCAGTCAGTGCCAGGGCCATCCAGTCAGCACCAGTCCTTTTATCAGTCAATGCCAGGGTCATCCTGAAGAAAGCTGCAGCTGCCACATAATTCCTGACCAGGCCAGTCATCACATTACTCTGCACCATGACCAGGTCCTTTTCAGGACCAGGCAAGTCATCACATTACTCTGCACCATAACCAGGTCCTTTTCAGGACCACCCCAATCTTCAAGAAGATTTTTTCTCAAACTGAATAAAACCACTGTTCTGCTTCCTTTATCTTTTCTTGCTAGTTTCATTGCTCTGCTTCTGTTTTTTTTTTTTTCAATTTGTTTAAAAAGTGATATTTCTTGGAAGGAATTCATTTTATCTTCAAATTGTGTGTAACAAGTG
The DNA here is from genome assembly GCA_009760885.1 of Achatina immaculata. Lineage (NCBI taxonomy): Eukaryota > Metazoa > Mollusca > Gastropoda > Stylommatophora > Achatinidae > Lissachatina > Lissachatina immaculata. The sequence goes on along the minus strand of CM019701.1, from coordinate 20,471,841 downwards.
GATATTTACAGCTCTTGGTAAGTAGACAACCATTAGTTTAGTGTTTTAGAGATTTTTTTTTTTTGGGGGGGGGGGGGGGGGGGAGGAGGGCTAAATATTTTGTCTAAATTTCTCAACAGTTATTTTTACCTACAAAAAATATACATTTCTTGAACCTTTATTCATTTACCTTTTTTTTAATGACTATTTAGTATTTTTTAAACATGGAAATATTATTTTAACTTCAGTTTTTCAATGATACCCCTCAATTATCTAAACATCCGCGCATTTTTGCTTGGCAAGCAACGGTACGTCTGCGATTTTCCAGCCGGCACGGAAAGGGTTAACTCGTATACTGAAAATATAATGAGGAATGTTACAGAAAATATAGACAAAGAATGCCATAACAATTGGAGGTTACGAAATACCAGAGACTAGACATGCTGATGACACAGTATTACTGTTCACAACACAAAAAGGAATGGAAAAACTAATTATGTCAGTCCGTAAGAACAGTGAAGAGCAAAATCTCTATCTTAATAGAAAGAAAACTAAAAGTGATGACAGCTGACAAAACAAATAAAGCAGCTGAAACATGGATCAATGAGGAAAAACTGGAAGAAATGGAGAGTTTTGTATATCCTGGATCACTACTAACTAATGATGGAGATACAATGAGAGAAATTAAAAGGAGGACATCTATTGCTCTTCACAAAGTAAAACAACTAAAGAAGCTGTAGAGAGGAAGAGACAGAACTACAAAAATAAGATTTGTAAGGGAATGCATCTTTCCCATCACAACATATGCCTGTGAGACCTGGACATTTAACAAAACAGCTGAGAAACACATAAATGCCTTTGAATGTAAATGCTACAGAAGAATTCTTCAAACTTCATGGACACAAAAAAGAATAAATATATTCATACTACAAGAACTTAATATTTAAGAAGGCTGGCTAGTAAAGAGAATTAAAGAGAGAAAACTTAAATATTCTGGACACATTAAATGCCATGATAATCTTCTTGACAAATTCTAGAACAGTTTGACCATCCCTAATCTGAAATGTATAAACTAGAAAAAAAATAGAAACAGCTTTATTACTTAACAAGCACACAATTGTGACATTTCAGTGTGAACCTTAATCATCCAAAAACACAAGAAGAAGAAATAGAGAGAGAAGATAAAAATTCACATGAATGCTATGTAAAAAACAGAAATGGAAAAAATATAAAAAATGAATGAAGCACTTAGCTGTGACTTGTAAGAGGCTGTGTTCAGAAGTGCACATGGTGGAGTGTGGGTAAAAGAGGTAAATTTCCCATTTCCATGCCATTACTGGGGAATATGGTGTTAGGCCCATATTTTCCATGACCTTCAGCACATGCAGGTGTGATGTGGTCAGTATCACGCCTGGCCGCTTTACATTTCCAGATTTCTCTGGTACCCATTTTTAAAGGCTGGGTCAACCTCAGGGCCTTTTTGGTGTGTATGAAAAAAAATCCCACTGCTGGGACTGAACCCGGTACCACCGGATTAGCAAACTGAGCACCTAACCACTCAGCTAACGAGGACATGGAGTGTTGAAAATGTTTAAATGGAGACTTGTGATGTGTAATAGGTAGGTCATAAATAAGGATGGGGACTGTGGAAAGGGGAGAGAATGATACAATGGTAATCTGCCTGGAGAAGGTGGAATAGGTGATTATAGTTGGGGTAGAGGGGTTGTAACCTGATGGTGCGAAGAGGTTATGGATTATGTGTTACAAGTGAGAAAGGAGTGGAACTTAGTGCAGAGGGATTATGATTGTGGAAGAGGGGGATGTTAGGTGTAGCTGAATTGCGAGTTCAAACCATGTGGCTCCAGCATCCCATATTCCTGAAGCACTAGGCAGCTTCTGTCATCAGCATGACACTGTTTGATGGCTTTACAAGAAAATCTAATTTGCCTCTGTGGTTGGGGCGATTGAAATGATTAGGAACTGGTTTTGAAGCATGCTTTAAAGCATGCTGGGTGATATCATACAGATGTTTCTGCGTACGGTCACCTTATCTGAGACCAGTTTCACCAATATAAGTTATCCTGCATCTTTTGCATATATATCATATTATGGGACTCGCAAATGGAGAGTGATGATAGTTTTGAGAAAGGTGATCTTTGTCATTTCCCATACTACAGGGCAGGTAACACAGTGATGATGGTTAAATTTTCTGGTGCCAACATATGCAAGGTTCCATTTCAGGTGGCTATGGACAAGAATGTCCTTAAGATTTGGTCCCCATTTGTTTATTCAGTGTCCCCAAAGATAAAAAAAAGACCCTCTTAGCCCCCTTGAGGTGCAATATGTCTTTTCTACACATACCCAGATTCCCCCCCCCACACACACACACACACACAAGCATGCCCACAAAGAATAATAAAATGGATCTTGTGCAGATGCACCAATGGCAATTTCCTCATGATACCCCACATGGGGCTGAGATCTTTGTGCATGATTCAGAGTGCCAAAAATGCTTGCAGATACCTCTATGTGCAATGTATGAACAGTTTTGGGACAAATGTATATATACATACATACAGCTAAATATATAAACATACACAAAGCCCCTGCAGTAAAGCTGTGATAATGGAATGTTAAAACTAAAACAAAAACAGAAACATCTTTGTTAATTAACAAGCATGCATTTGTAATATTTTGGTTTATACTTTACCATACAAAAACATACAGGACAAAGAAACAGGAAAGAAGATAAAATATAAATTCACATGGATGATATACTGCAAATGAGAATGGAAAAAAATAGTAGAAAAAAAAAGAGCACTTGGGTTACAACTGATAAGAAAAAGAGGAAGCAGAGTTTTTCCCTACAGCACAGAAAATTAAGCTGTTGGAGTAACTGGGCAGTGGTGCATGTGTGAAATGTCTTACAGGACCATATGGTGTTTGAAAGACTACCATACAAGGTCTATCCAAAACAAACCAGACTTTTAACATGGCACATCAACAAAGTGAGGCATCAAGCTAGCTACTGTGTGTATGTGTAACAGTGACCTTGACCTTTACTCTAGTAATGGTCACATCATGTTATGACTGTTAGTCATCAATCTACATGTGATAAAGTGAATGTCCTTGAAGTGGTTTTGGTGATTTTTGATATGTTGAACAATGAAGGATCTTGAAGAAGCAACATGTTTGTATTCATTTCTGTTTTAGATTATATAAAACTTTTACTGAAATTTTTCAAATGCCCCCTGCAAACAGAAAATGTCACGAGTGGTACCAACATTTCAAATCCGGAACAAATGGAAGATGATCCCAAATCTGGACTTTCCACATTCATGAATGATGATCACAATGAGAAAGTGAATTCTATAATTCATGCAAATTGGCGCCAAACTGTACATGAAGTGTCTGATGAAGCAGCAATTTGTAAAAGTTCATGTCAAGTGATTTTATTTTAAACAAAAGACTGAACATGCATTATGTTTTTGCAAAATTTGTCCTATATCTACTAACATATGAACAAAATGAGAACTAAGTCACATCAGTCAGGAGCTGTTTGATCATTCAAATGCTAATGGAAGCTTTCTAAAAAGTATCATAACAGGTGATAAAACAGGGATTTATGGCTAAGATGTTGAAACAAAATACAGTCATCACAGTGAGCTGGAATGACACCTCCTCAACTAAAAAAAGCCTGTCAGTGTCATTCAAATGTGAAAATTCTGTTGATCATCATTTTTTTTTTTTGATTGGAAGGGCACTATTCATCATGAGTTTGTTTCACATGGTCACACAACCAATAAAGAATTATTTTTGGATGCCATGAAGCATTTCAGAGAGGCAGTATAAAGAAAGAAACCAAAAGCATGGACAAACAAAACCTGGATGCTGCATCACAACAATGCACCTGCACATACATTACTGCCTATTCGTGATTTTTTTTGGCAAAGCATGCGATGGCTCCTGTCCCACTGCCGCCTTACTCTCCAGATTTGGAAAGCATAGACTTTTTTTTTTTCAAAAGTTGAAATCCACCCGTAAAGGTTGTTGATTTAAGACCATAGAAGAGACCAAAGTAAATTCACTAAGTGACATGCACGCTATCCCAGAAATTGAGTTCCAGGATGCATTAAAAAACTGGAAAACATGTTGGAAGCATATATCAACAGTGAAGGGAACAATTTAAAAGGGGACAAGTCTGACTAATTTGTTAAGTAAAGCAACAAAAACAAAAAAAAAAAAGAAGCAAAGTCCAGTTTCTTTTAGGGCAGGTATATGATCTCAAGAAACCACAGGATAAAATGCTGAAATTTTATGCTCAAACTGATGAACAGAAGTTCATGAAAAAGAGAAAAATAATGCAAAAATGCTAAAAATAAAGCTCTTGATTGTATACTGACTGAAAGAGTGGATCCATTAGCATCACAGTGAACAAATGCTACTTTATGCTGACATGAAATAAACATCACGATGAACTGAAAACTGAAGGAAACTGAATATTCAACAGGCTGGTTGCAGAAATATAAGAAAAGATGTGGCATTAAATTCTAGTGATACTACTGTGCTGCTTAGTTACCTTGAACATAATATTTTTTCACTGTGATATTATGAGGGTGATTAAAAACATAAAGGCAAAACTACCATTTCAGGTATATACATAGTAATTCAGTTAGAGATGTTGCTGCTGTTGTTCGTCCATCGTCTTCAATTTCGACCACATCTTCATCTTGGTCTAAATAGGGTGAGATGTGAGGTGTGTCCGTGCGTGACCAACTAGCCCTGTACGAGCTTTAAAAGTTTTGCCACACATGGAACATACATGTCCAGATTCAGCTGTGGGTGCTTGTGCAGCCTTGGCTTTTCACATTGTGCGTTTGTGCTGGGCACTTTCAATTCTTGAGAGCTCAACTCTCTGGGCACCCAGAGTGGTTATAGCCCTTCATGATGGGTTGACTTGTGCTTTGGACTCCCACGAGTTTGTATCTATCTCACAGGCCTTGAGTGAGGTTTCGAACGTATCCTTGTATCACTTTTTTTACCCTCCTGCTTTCCGTTTTCCATTCAGAAGTTCCCCATATAGGAATTGTTTGGGCAGTCAAGTGTTAGAAATACAAATCATATGTCATTCTTCTACATAATCACTCTCCTTTTCAATACACTTGCCACACTGGTTCATCAGCTTCTTTATTCTAACAGAAAAAAAATGTTTGGTTGTGCCCTCAGCCAGGAATGCACTGCTACTTTGATCTCGTTATCACTCCTAAACTTTTGTCCTCTCAAAGTGTTCTTCAAGGGTCCAAACACATGATAATCAGAAAAAGCAAGATAACCACTTAGAGAATACTGTAAGATCTGAAATCTCAATCTTCAAATGTTGTCAGCAGTTGCAGCGGCCACGTGATGACATGCACTAAATCATGAAGGAGAAGAGCACCTTTAGACAAAAGTCCTCTTTGACGTTTCCATATTGCTGGCTTCAACTCCTCCTCCACCACTGTACAGTCTCACCTTTTTCATAACAGTGCTCCAGAATTGATCCATTCACATCCCAGAAAAGAGTGAAGAGGACCTTACTGGCAGATGGTTGAGACCTGAACTTCTTCTTGACTGGAGAAGCAATGTGTCACCATCCTGAAGACTGCCTCTTGCTTTCAGGCTCACAATGATGCACCTAGGTTTCTTCCTCGGTGACTGTGTGCACCAGGAATTCTTCTCATTTGTTGTCATACTGCACCAAGAAGGCTGTGGAAATCTGTACTTGAATCATCATCAGTCAGCATTTTAGACACTCATCATGCTCACAACTTGCAATACTTGAAAACCTCCATGACTATGGTATGTGCAGATCAAACATTAACATCCAAATCCCTGGCCAGAACTTCTATAGAGATGAGCCTGTTATCACACATAATGGCACCAGCATGATCCACATTCTGTTCTGTAACGGTTGTACTGAAGTTTATAGTCCTGAATGTGGACATATTCTGGATTCTCGACAGTGCTACAGGGTATGTACCTGAGCTGTGATCCTCTTTTATTTCAATATCGGTGGATGAAAACTGGTGTGCAAAAATGAAATAGAGGACTGACATGGTTACGGTAGTAGAATACGCAAAGATGAGAGTATGGGAGAAGTTCTCTGCTTGTCAGCGTATTTTTCAGCAGTATATAATGCCATGATATGGAAATGCTGCTGGAAACGTGCAAACTATTACCATCATATGGGTTTTCAGTGTAACCATGGCGGCATTTACACCGGAATATAAGTGAATGTAACCCAAGTCCAAAGTGTTCTCAGTGTGCTAAGGGACTGAATGGCTGCATGGAATGCCATTCCTAATGTCGGGCACTCTGATGCAAGTGGAGCAGCATCGGGTGGCTAGTTAAGCCTCTTCTCTGGTATGAGGGCTCTGCCAGAGTGACCATTTAGTTCCCTTCCTGTAGTGCAATACTGCCATGGATTCTTGAATATTTTCATGTACTGTACATGATGGGATATCTTTGGGATGGGAAGCCAAGTCTAAACACAATGTTAGTTTATGTTTTATATAACCTTTAATCACAGCCTGAAAGTGATTTTATGTAACATTTTAAATAATTTTATGCATGAAACAAAGAAAAAACCATCAGAAAACAAAGATGTCACTATCTCAGCCACCCATGTGGGCAGTTTGTGTTTGTTTGCCATTGCCATCAGTCCTGACTCTGAATTTATGTGCTGCCAATAAGCAGTTATTTTCTTACATTTATTCACACATGAATACTTATCAGTATAAAAAAAAATACGTCTTTCAAATAATAACAGCAAAGTGACAATTTCTGATGAAAGAAATGCCCCAGCCATATCCAAACTTCTGCGCATGGAATATACATTATTAGTGGAGATATTGACACTGTCTGATAGATGGCATGAAATGCTTAATCAGAAGGGTGCCATTTTCAACATGGCAGCACCCTTAACTGTCTGCACCAAAGAAGAGCAAAGACCAGTCATCAGATTTTTGTGGTCAAAGGATATTAAGTCTCATGAAATTCGTGGAAGAGTGCTGCAACAGTAAGAATCTGCATGTATTAGTGACGGAAAAGTGGACGACTAGGGAGAAGCATTTAAAAACGGGTGAACTTCAATCCATAATGAGGAACATTTCAGTTGTCCCAGTACAACCATTACAGAGGAGAATGTGGATCATGCTGGTGACATTAGGTGTGATAACAGGCCCATCTCTATAGAAGTTCTGGCCAGGGATTTGGATGTTAATGTTGGATCCGCACATACCATAGTCATGGAGGTTTTCAAGCATTGCAAGTTGTAAGCATGATGAGTGTCTAAGATGCTGACTGATGATGATTCAAGTACAGATTTCCACAGTCTTCTTGGTGCAGTATGACAATGAATGAGAAGAATTCCTGGTGCACATAGTCACCGAGGAAGTAACCTAGGTGCATCATTATGAGCCTGAAAGCAAGAGGCAGTCTTCAGGATGGTGACACATTGCTTCTCCAGTCAAGAAGAAGTTCAAATCTCAACCATCTGCCAGTAAGGTCCTCTTCACTCTTTTCTGGGATGTGAATGGATCAATTCTGGAGCACTGTTATGAAAAAGGTGAGACTGTACAGTGGTGGAGGAGGAGTTGAAGCCAGCAATATGGAAACGTCAAAGAGGACTTTTGTCTAAAGGTGCTCTTCTCCTTCATGATTTAATGCATGTCATCACGTGGCCGCTGCAACTGCTGACAATACTTGAAGACTGAGATTTCAGATCTTAAAGCATTCTCTAAGTGGTTATCTTGCTTTTTCTGATTATCATGTGTTTGGACACCTGAAGGGTGTTTCTCGGCACATGAACTCAAATAGAGAACTTAGTTCTCTTCTGAATCAGTCTGAGAACATGCCGCCATCATGATGTGCACCAGAACAAAAAGCCAGGAAAGCAATGAGAGTGGTTAGGTTAATAGCCACAGTGGGCTTTCCACAGCGCACTCTATTCTTGCTGGTATTGTCATCACTGGAATATGGTCTTGGCCTGCTCACCCTGTCCAATGCACAGCTGAACAGACTAGGGAGTGTTCAGAACAAGGCAATAAGAGTGTTTCTGGGTTGCACCAGGGATACTCTGGTGGCGGCCAGGAGGTTTTTGCTTGATATACTGAGTGGAAGGTTTAAACAAAAGTATGCTCAGGTGAAGGCACACATCAGGGTTGCTGGCATGAATGATCATCCCCTCCATAAGGAGTTGGGGTTGATAAAGGAAAAACACATCAAACGAAGCAGATATTGAATGGCTGAAGCGCAGGATACAATAAAGTCAATTTGCAGTCTAGATGAAGTGCCTAAAGGTGGTGACTGGTTACAGGTACAGGACCAACCTCACCTGACAAAGGTTATTATAAGGAAGGGCCATGAATATCGAGACTGGGCACAAGGAGCAGTTGAACTTTGGGTTCAAGATCTCATCCTGCATCACTGTTGGTTTTCCGACACAGTAACATATACAGATGGCTCACTGACTTGGAACAGCAGAAGTGGTTGGGGTTTTGTTGCCTTACCAAAATGGAAGAGTAGCAGCACAGGTTTCAGGAGCCTTTAAAGTCACCATTTCAAGCATGCGAATGGAAACTGAGACTGTGTCGGTGCCAATGGAATGGTTAGTTGCTCATGATGTGACTAATGGTGTTATTGTGACAGATTCACAGAGTATGCTTCGTAAGACTGAGAAGAATTTGCTCTGAAAAGAATGAGTTCACCTGTTAAGCCAGTCAGCTGTGACACGCCTAACGTGGCTTTACTGTCCAGTGCAAGCGGGACTACATGGCAGTGATGTGGCAGATAGACTTGCTAGACAGGCTAAAATAAATGGCAGACTGACACTGGATAAGGGGGACATCGCTAAGGCTGTATTGGACAGACTGCAGGAAAATGAAGAGTGGGAATGGAAGAACAATGTGGCTGTGAAGAGACTGCTTGAGCCAGGACAAATTAAAAGTGCTGGCAGGAAATCTGAACTGTGTGGCATAAAATTCATTGTAAACAACCAACATTTGACAGGAACTATTAGCAAACATACTCCTGGATGGATGCTAAAACATATAGCAGAATATATATGGGGTTGTCCCGAATGCAGTGAAGCTGCAGCCTGAATTTTGAACTTCGACTCTAAAATCAAAACAAATCCAAAATGCAAACATACTCAAAATCCAAAACACATCTGGTCCCAAGCATTTTGGATAATGATTATTCAACCTGTATTTTGTGTCACTTTAAAAATTTTTATTTTGTTTTTCCAACATTTCTGCATACAATACCAATTTATAAAATAAATAATCAGTGTTCATCATGTTTTTGTGTAATTACAGAATTACTGGCTGAAACCCTCTGATGGACTTTCGCTCATTTAAAAAAAAATTCAACTACTTACGGTCTAGAGTAAGCATTAAAGCCGCCGTCTTTCAGTTCCTTTTCTGGATCCAAGCCTGCTCCTGTCTCCTTCTTATCAACTGCAGAAGATTCAAGTGACCAGTCTTAGAATGCTTGAGTCTGTTAATTTTTACTCTTTGTCTCAGATTTCATAAACTTTTTATCTTTTTTTTTTTTAACAGATATCTAAACAACTCTGAAAACATTTACAGAAATTTACAAACTGAGATAAATGCTGCTGGCACTCAAACTGAAAACATTGCTTACATTCTTATCTGAGAATTCACAAACATTTAAGTGAATGATTGTTTCTAAATACCATTGTAGTCTCCTTCTTGCTTTTTGCGGCAGATGATGAAAACAATGAGCAATATGATGACTATAAGAAGGAGAAGACCTATGATGAGGCCAATAATCCACCAGTCAAATGTAGCTCCTGCTGAATAAGCTGTTACATAAATGAAATTAAAAACTCATATTAGTATTCAAGCTACAGCTAGACGGAATGCATGAATTGTATTTAGTAAAATGTTCTGCATATAATTACATCAATGAAAATATGGTTTAGCTCTCAGTATTTGCTGGCTCATGAGACACACCAGCAATAACATGCAACTTATTTTCTATGAACTTTTTTTTTAGGAAAAAATAGCTTTATATGTCATTTTCCATATTTAAAAAAAAAAAATTAATGCATTAATTAATGCAAAATTAATTAGTTCAGAAAAGTATGTGTTTACAAATTATATAAAAATGTTTACCAACATTACATAAAAATGTTTAATTGTTATATTCAGAATCAAGGAAGTCATAATCTTCAGGGCTAGATAACCATTTCATGTAATATCTTCTGTATTCAAGTACCGCCCTTATTTTCTCTAAATCTGTTTAATTTTTTTTTTTTTTTTGGGTTTGCAAGTACCCAAATTGATTGCAATATTACAGCAACGTCTATACCACATTTTGATAAAAAAATAACAACAGTATCCTCATTATTGTCATGAGACTTTTTTGTCCACTCTCCTCTTTCCCCTCCACCATTAAAAAAAAAAACTAATTTAAAATACTAGAATACTACTGTATATTGTCAAAACCATTTTTTTTTAAACCACGGCTGAAATATACATAACTGAAAGTCTCTGCAACTCACAAAGAAGTAAGTTTGTGGAGATGAGTTTGCTTACAATCACTATAAAGCAAATGGGTAAGAACTGTGCACAGTACTTATATAAACACACACTAGATTTTAGGTAATCAAAATTCTTACTTAAATTTCAGCTTCTGGAATATAGGTTGCATTACAATTTTTCAGATAATTTTTTATGCTGAAAAAGTGCATCTTATAGGCCTGTAAATATATACTTGTCAAAGCTCAATCAAAAAAAAAAAGTTACATCCATTCAAGCAGAAAGACACCTAAAGTGTAGTTGCAAAATAAACTATAAGAAATGAAGAAATTACATAATGGTTGTAAAATAACTGTTTTGGAGAGATGAAAAAATTCATAATAAAATTGTTAAAATTTTTTTGAAAATCAAAGATTAACAATAAAAATCAAATAAGAAAAAAAATCTGCTAGCTCTATTCAATTTTTATATGTGCCTACAGATGAGATCTAATTTTCCTTTACATGCAAAAAAAGAGCACCCCTTAGTAAAACAGAATAAATTAAATGACACAGAATGAAAACAGTAGTGATACTTCAGGTCTTGTAATAGTTATACAACATATAAGATTACTGTAGAAAAAGAACTGTTTTCAAAACAAACAATAACAGAATAATACAATTTTCTCTCTCTCACACACATGTGTGCGGGCATGTGTGTGGTGTGTGTGTGTGTGTGGTGTCTCTCTCTCACTCTCTATAAGGGGACTTTGCAATTGGGTTACATTCTGGTTTTGCTACACATCTGCCTGCATTCATTATTCCAGCCAGACACACAATAGTGTGAGAAATATATTCAGCTACTCCTCTTAAACTATGTTTTAAATTATCTTAACAAAAAACTGAATGAAATTTAGAATTTGATATGCATACTGGAACAAAAATATTTACTATACAAAAATGATATAAACTTTATTCTTCTAAAATTTAACTACATGCAACCCATCAAAAGTGGCTGACACAGAGCAGAAGATATCGATATTATTATCTAAGTAATGCGACAAGCATCTAATTTACATGTAACTCTCTTCAATCTTGAAGAAACTAAAAGATTCAAGAGGAATGAATTAAGGACTGCAGAAAAATGTTTAAGGCAACAAGTGATACCTTTTCTATCTGCTAGCACAACAATAGTGTCAACATTCACTATTTGGTAGTAGTGATAGATGACTCTCCTGTAAAGTCCACCTACTAATCCATACTGTTCCTGTGTTAGTGAGCTGGTGTTGATATATGCCACCATGTTGTTTGGATTAAAATACATAAAAGGAGGGTGATCATTTCCCACAAAAGACTTGTTTTCAAACTCCCACCTAAGTAAGAAAAATAAAAATTCATGTTTTATATGTATGCAAAATTCTGTACATATTTTAACAAAAAACATCCAATTCACTGTTTTAGGAGTGGACGTGACTGGCCATTTCTAAAATAATGTGGTCTCATGACAGTCTTGAATTGAAGATATGGGACTGACTCCTGCCCTTCAGTCACTTCAGCTGTATAAATGGGTACTCCACACAATGTGCTGAGGACAAAATGCCTTCATACCTGGCTTCATGGCAATGCATTCTGGATTACACTGCAAACAAACAGCCAGTGGATGATGAACAAAATAGGATGCTACTTTGCCCCATAAAAATGAGCTAGTACAAAAAAAAAAAGAAGGAAAAAAAGTAAGAAAAAATGTTTTTGAGATTCATTCATTCATTTGCATGTCCCTTGCGGAACTTTGCCTCCCAAACAGCACTCCTGTAGGCCTCTCAGTTGTGAGCAAGATGGCCTGCTCCTGATGCATCCATTTGCAGATCGTCAACGATGTCTTGCAGCCATCTTCGTTTTGGTCTTCCTCTTTTTCTTTTTCCCATTATGTATCCTTCCAATACGGTCTTCTCTAAATTATCATGACGTTTAATGTGTCCAAAATATTTAAGTTTTCTCTCTTTAATCCTCTTTAATAGCAGTCTTCTTCAATATTAAGCTCTTGTAGTATAGATATATTTGTTCTTTTTTGTGTCCACGATATTTGGAGAACTCTTCTGTAGCATTTACATTCAAAGGCATTTATGTGTTTCTCAGCTGTGTTGTTAAGTGTTTTTGTTAAGTGTTTTTGAGATAGTCATGAATATTTCAATTGGTTGGGTGTTGTACCAATATTGATATTATAACTTTATTAATAAGATTTCTTATGGCAAAATGTAAACAACTGCATTTTTTGGGTAAAATTAGCTCTGAACCATGAACAATCCAAAATATGTACTCTCTCTCTCTCTCTCTGCTTTGCAGGTAGTGAACTATATATATCTTCAATTCAATTTTGCCTCTTCAGGCAAAGGCTTGCAGACAAAAAGCAGCCATAACCAAAGAGTGGCAAAATGAAGCGTTCAATCACATTTAATCATGATATGCATATGCTTTTTAAACAATAAGTATTGGTACAGAAGAAGATGTTACTGTATGCAAAGCAACATCAGACTATCAAGCAGCTACTGCACATGCAAGAAGCACCATTATAAATTTAAAGAACATTAGAAAACATTACAGGTTATGCAAAGACTGAATACTAGCAACATAGTATTGTGCGTGACCTGATGAAAATATTTCTACTAATCATATGATTATCTAGTCATAGGCTGAAAATGGTCAGAAAGATACTAATCATAGAAAATTTTCAAACTGTTATAGAATACTGGACATTTCAGATGGAGTCATCAACACTATAGCATGTACAGATTCATAGCTGATACCCAAATGTACAACAGTGGACAATGTAATCCATCAGTCTTCTCTGATCAAGAAACCTTGTGCCCTGTCAGTGTGGGTTTCATGCACAATGTTGAAGGCCAGTCATATGGCTACAACTATTCTTCATACAAATTTTCTACCTAATCATATACTTTTCATTGAATCATGCTATTTTGAATTCTATACAAAGCCAACATCCTATGATGAATTTCAACAGGTTTCACTGTTTCTGCTCTCCTGTACAGTGCACTGTGAAATCCTGCAGCAGTCTCCATGTTTATTGGGCCTTGGCTTCGCCTAGACTATGGGCAGAGGACTGAAATACGTGTGTTTGAACTACTCATTAGCCACTGTGAATGTACTGTACTGTGTCAGCTTTTCTTCATTGTAGTTACCATGTCATTTTCAAGTTCCCTTTACTTTTTGATTATCTCTTATACAAAGCTGAAGTTAAAATGGAAGAAGATATCAAACTTTAAATTAATATAAAAGTACTACAGAAAGATACCAAAATAAAAGAGAAATTCAATATAGAAATAAGAAATAGATATGATGCATTATCAAGTAGGAAATATTATTACAAGATCTAAATGAAAGATGGAAAACATTTAAAGACGTATACCACCAAGAAGCAGGTAATTCTATTTCAGAAGTACATAGAAATGAAAATGAAATGCAGCAGATGAAGGGTATCCTAAAATTTAAAGAAAACAGAATTAATAGTACAAAATACCAAACACATGAAGGGATTAACGAAGTAAGTAAGCAAATGAATGAATAAACAAACTTTATTTTCAAAGGTTTAAGAATTGGATGCACAATCCTGTCTGACATTCTCCCCAGAGTGCCACACTGTGTGTGTTCAAACTTCCCATCGGCCACTTTGAATGTATTGTATTGTGTCAGCTTCTATTGTAGTTACGATGTAATTTTTAAACTGCTTTTAATTTTGATGTAAGGAAGAGATATAAAGATGGCTTTTAGAAGAAAATGATGAGGTTTAAAATAGTTTCACTTTAGCAAAGAAGTTTATTTTAAAAAACTCATCCCCTGGGAACAACTGTGTTAAGAACACACCTATCTTAACATAAGTCTTTGTGAGACAGGCAACATAGATCTGTTTGCTTAAAAACTCTGATCTACTTCTGTAGCCCGGAAACTTGTAGCAATCAACACTAACAGTAATTGTTATTTTTGTAAAATGTAATGTCAGGTTGGTGGATGGACGGGGACATGGAGATTACCGGCAGGATGAAGAAAATCTGGTGTGAAACCAATGAATCCAGGACATGACAAGCCTATGGGTCTTTACAAAAATGGCTATCAGAATGATGCAAACATAACAGAACCAGCAGACTATAGATGGGCGGGGAATGGATATCATTGAGGCACTCATCAGATTCCTCATCCCAAAGTCGGAGTCTCAAACTGTCTGGCCAGCCAGTGTTGCATGCTGGGTCTTAAGTACAGCCACCAGAGGCTGGAAAACAAAGTTTTGGCCAGGCCAGCCTACACCACTGTCGTCATAGCAGTCCGAGCAAGACCACAGTCTGCCCTAGCAAGGAAAGGTGCTGAAGTCAGAAGTACCCAGTCAAAAGGTGCATCACAAAAATCAGGGTACCACTCATCATCGCCAGTGTGCGTACGAAGAAGAAGAAGAAAAAACTGTCGCAATGGTGACTGCAGGCTGATTGATAGTAAGAGGGAAAACATATGGCAAAGAAAAGGAAATCATGAAGAGAGTACATAAGAGATCTGTGTAGTGACCTATGAAATGAGCAATTCAATGTCTGCATTAATGATCACCTATATGGAAACTACTAGAAATTCATTAATGGAGTTGAGCAAGGAAAGCACCATGACTAGAAAACATTGCAAGAAACACACTTTTTCCCTGCTTGTCTCTGTACTTTTGAAATGGGATACTCTGGTGATTGGTGGATTATTCTTTAGATGATCCAAGCATAGAATAAGTTACTAGTCTCCTAAATATAATCTATGACACTTAACCATATGACAAAAATAGTCTTCACTGCACTTTTAAAAGAATGGTGGAACAACAAAATATGATCAACAATACACAATCAGCTTAATGAGCCATATCAAAAGCAACAAAGAAGAAAAAAAGAAGAAAAAACAAACAGATAAATACATGCAAAATATTTATCTGAATTCTACTCTGACAAGGAAATACACACAAATTCAACCTCTAGAGGTCAGGCACAAAGAAAAACGAATGATCCACAAACAAAAGTTAATATGCCTGACAACCTACCCTGTGAACAAAAGAATTCAGAAGTCCACACACACACACAAAAAAACTGAAAAGAACCAGCTTCAGCCATCTGACAATACAACTGCAGCAACATTATAAAGATCTCCTTCCCACCTCTCACAAAGAAACTGAACCACTCCAAACTGTGGAGGAGCACAATCACTGTAAAAAGATAACAGTCCTCAGAGAGGTACCAGTCATACACAAAAAGGACTACCTAACAACACTTCAGATGAAGACACTGTCCCAGGAGCTGATTGACAGCTAATACAACCCAGCTGAATGGATACATGTTTACACAGATGGGTCTGCAGAAAAAAAAACAGTAAAAAATAAAGGTGAGTGTGTTTACATAAGATACACAGATGGGGGACATGCCAAAAATGGCCTTCACAACAGGAAAGATTTCCTCTAACTACAGGGAGGAAACAACATCCCTCCTTGGAGCCCTCAAAATGAGTAGTTACAGAACATTGAAAACTAATTAAAATAAGAAGAAAAAGACAATCAAAATCCTATCAACATGTAGTGTGAAGACAAAAGACTGAAAACATAGCTCATAAGTTTTTCATAAGCATCACTCAAAATGCAACCTAGAACATGTGGTAAAAAACAAGAACCACTACTGCTGACACAACTGCTCAAAATGCAAATTAATGTTCAGAACATACACCTCAGCTACAATCATAAATTCTCTGTGTGAGGATGTTAAACAGAGAAGAAAATAAAGGGCATGAGAAATATAGTCAATCAATAGAATTATCTCTTAGTTTATCACAGCTCAGTTTCATGAAAGTTTGAGGATGTGTTGATGCAAAATTTGCTATAAATCAGTTCAGATAAAAAGCTTTTTAACACCAAGAATTTACTACTACATTCATTAGTCAGGCAAACAGAGAAAAGTCTCATACTCACATACAACCATCTACCAGCCAGTGCTTACACCAGGGTCTGAGAAGAAAATTACTGAAGTAGATTAAAAGATGCAGGGCAAAGCTCGAAGATCTTCAACCTCTACTTTCCTCCTAGTCAGGAGAAGGCTGAAAGAGTAAGGCTCTATGTACACATATCTCTCTCTCTCTCAGGAGGTGAAGACGCCTGTCCAATTATGCTATCAGCGACTCACAGCTGATATTCTAGCATCATAGTTAGTAAACCATAGCTGACCAAGACACTGTGGTATCCCCAGTAAAAGGCCTAGCCTGGCTAACGGGGCAGGGATCACCACAGTCCCCATGGTGGTGGAGTCTACTAAAGAAGCACTGCACACCCTCTTCTTTTTTAGCTGTACTCCAGGACTGAAAAAATAGCTGCCACAACCAGCTTCCACACCGATATGATGTTGTGCCTTAACACCTCGACAGCATTGGCTGCAGAGAACACCAGCTAGTAGTTACAGGGAGATTGTACAACCACAACCAAACTCTCTCAGAGCATCGCCAAAATCAATCAGAAGATACCAATTCTTATTAACCAACAATGTATTCTCCCAAGTCTCCTTTATGTGGCTGTACTCGCATTATCAATGTTATACTGATGATCGACCTACAATTTGTAACCGTAACAAACCATAACTGAGGCTTCTAACAGGATTATTCATACAAACATTAGTTCCAGGACGATCACTCTTCTTTCACTGTATCAGTTCACACCAGCATTTTTGTTTCCAGCCCTCTCAGTTCTCAGCTGCTAAAACTCTAGCTAGCCATTGTCCCTCATTACCATTTTTTTCTTGCTAGCATTTTATTACCAACTGCTTCAAAGGTACTGTTTCATGACATCAATTTGATTTTATCTGTGGCTTACCTTATACCTTGTTCTGTGACAGACCTAACACTGCAGAGTAAGCAAACTCTGTCTGACTGTTAGAGCTTTAAAGTCACTCCTAAAGATGGGGACACCCAGAAACTGTCAGCTAAGCAGAAGTAGTGAAGCTATTTTGGAGCACAGAATATGAAGTACCACATGAATCTTTCAAGTGTGATGATAATGTTCTTCTCAGAAGGACATGGTGAAGAGGAAATAAGAAAAGAAAAACAGAGGAAAATAAACTATATCACAAAGCAAATGAAATATCAAGTTCATATGCCAAAAAACTGATCATTTCTGTTGATATTAAAATAACCATGAGCACAAGGTGCAAATCTCTGACAAAATCAAACACTCCAAAATCAAGTCATGGGAATCAATAGATCAAGACTAAAAGCAAATGTGATCAAAGAACTTGAGAAGATCATGTTTTCAGAACCACTGAGAAAGAGCAGAAAAATTTCAATGGGTATCAAATGTTCCAAAATATTAATGGTATATGTATTTTATATCAAGTGACAACTTCAGACTGAGCACTAGTCACTGCAGAGTTGAATACCACGTGTCAACAAAATTATATCTGACCATCATATCCATGCACATGTAATAAGAACAAGAAAATGATAGGCCTTGTCATTCAAGAAAGATCAGACACAGATTCACCACATATCCTACATTAAACCCATTTGAAGTAACTGGATGAAAATGAGAAGTCTGAGATAAAATGTTATCTTTGTGACGGAAATGCAAACGCATAATAGCATAATAATGAAGATTTTTTTTCCTCATGAACCTTTCAATAATAAAAGTGTATATATATATTACAGTATAGCTAGAAAGCTAGGGAAAGAATATGCTAAATGTGAAATAATAATTTTATGTGATCTCATTAAGTGTGATGATAATGTTCTCCTCAAAGAGCGTAGCGAAGAGGAAACAAGGAAAGAAAAAAAAAAATAAGAGGAAAATTATATTACAAAGCAAAATGAAATATCATGTTCATATGCCAAAAGAAACTGATCATTTCTGTAGATACTGCATTAAAATAACTCTCTTTTGATCATACTAACATCAAAATTTTTCTTTTTATGGTAATATACATTTATCACATTTCTCACTATAAAAGGTACTTAGAATACCATAAGGACTTCTGTTTATTAGGGCTAATATATACCTGTAATTCAGAGACATGGATGGATCTGTGATTGCTGTAACTGTCATGTCTACTGAATCTCCATGTCTAATTTCTTGCACTTCTCTAGGCCTTGACTGAATAGTTATAGGCACTGAGAACAGAACCAAATATTTCTATTTTTACAAAACTTTTAATGCTTCAACAATTCTATGGTAATAACTTCTATCAGCTATGGTTTATAAAGTCATATTAAACTAACAAACATGACAACAAATCAAATGTTAAAAAAAAAAAAAAAGTTAAGAGGCATCCAGAAGATACTGTCTTAGCTCTTTCCGTGCGTATGGTCAAATTTTCAACACTTCCGGTGGTACCAAGCTACCGTATGGTCGAAAATTCGACAATCATTGTTCCATTAAAACAAGCGGTGTAACATTTATATTGTACGGATTTCGTCCGCGATTCTGGTGACACTTTCAAAATGGAGAATGCGTGCCTAGTTACGAGCGATGCCAAGCGAGAACAAGGACACGAAGCATGGAAATTTTTCAATTTTTGACGATGTAGATAGGGGTATGGACATGGCCTATGGCCACGCCGCTGCTCTTGAATGTTTTCTAAGTAGATTTAGACATATTCAGATGACTGAAGAAGTAGTTAGGAGTAATTAGGAGGTTATTTCAGACATTCAGTAAGTGAAAATGCCATACGGAGTCACAATACGAGATCAATAAGTAGATCTACACATCTTAGATGGTAAGTAGGGGTAAGAAGTGCGAATCTAGACCTAGCCGATGGTGAGCTGGCCACAATCAGTGTCTAAAAACATCACATTACTTCTTTTTTCCTAAAAAACTCTGCATTTATGAAATTTTCATTCATTTAGCTACACTTTGACACATATTACGTATACGGAAGTACATGGAAACACTGTTTTCCATTCCATTTTACAACTATACCCCCTTACAGTCAAGACCCGCGTTTTACTCCCACACGCAACGACACGTCTGTGTTTCTTCCTCCCGCACGGGAAGAGTTCATGTCTGTATTTTCTATGACTCGTCTGCAAACTACAAAGTGTGAAATATCAAACCTGACCACCTTTACTTCCTCAACTCATGAAGAAGCCTGCTACCCATTTCCACAGGGTGGACTGTGGTGCCTCTGGCCAGCAACCACACTATGAAAGATAAGCACATTAATAACTTCTTTACTCGGGCACTCACAAATCAATTGTGACTCAGTCCAACTCTCCATTTTCATACAAAAACTAACAAAATCATACTTGCATAAATTATTATACATTAGTATTATATACTTTCATGTGCCGAAGGTCACGGAAAATACAGGCCTAAGACCAAATTCCCCCAATATGGCTTAATGAAATGGAAACGGGAGTTTTAACTTTACCTTTTAGGGCAGGATCTAAAAAGATTGATAGTTAAGGCATCAGTCTAAAAGGGTCTACAGAATGGAATTGCAGCTGATGCCTGAGTTTTTTCATTTTAGTGATGTCTTGACACTCCTATCCTCTATATTGGTGAGAATAAATGCTAAGACTATTAAAATGAAGAATATGTGCCAGAAAAGTGAGGCACACAAGAATGCAGTGCTGACATAACTATCAAAGTAATAAAAGATAAGAAAAATAAACATAAAATAAGTCCTATAAATAAAAGACTGCACTTAAATTAATTTTTTTAAAATAACAATAAAAATCACGTCAGGCTTGTCAGATGTCTCCACTTTTGCCTGTCCTATATAATCTTATTTGTGGAAAAGTGCAGTGCCAACTGGAAGATCACGGGTTCAATCCCGGGACCGCGAAAAAAAAAAAAGCAACAACTCACAAGACCTCTGGGAGTCATGACCCAGAGGGGCTCACCCCCCTTAGAGTGTCAGGAGTTTAATAGGGCCGAAACACTTATATGAGGGGGGTACTTCCTCTGATGATCTGAAGGAGTTGTGTTGTTGTTCCGCTCTCTACAGTAGAGAGTTTCCTGCATTTATTTTAAAATGTGATCTATGATTTTACAATATATTAGGGTTATCATAACTGATGAAGGTGAAATATGCACAAAATGTATAACTGATGAAGGTGAAATACTGACAAATTACATCACTGATGAAAGCAAAATATGAACAAATTAGCATTACACATTGTGACATAGCGAGGCATCTCACTCTGAGTAGCAAAACAAAAGGAAACATACAAGTAAAAGTTCCAAGCTGACTCTCTACACATCAAGAACAGTTATTTTAGGCACAATATCATTCTATCTTCTTCCCAAAATCCATAAACCCAGCCAACCAGACCACCCCATGGTATCAGCCTGTTCATGCCCCACTGAGCAAATTTCTGAATTCGTTGAAAAGTGTTTTTCAGTCACTAATACACAAACTTTCCCTTTACTGAAAGATAAGAACCATGCTTTAGCAACTTTCAAAACTATCTAACTCTCTCATGATCACATCTGTCACATCTTTTTTCTTAATGTCTTCTCTCTCTACATCTCTATTCCCAACAAGGGGGACGTCTTAGCACTCCGTTATTTTCTTGATAACATTCTCACTCTACCACCAGCATAAACACCATAATAAGACTTGCAGAGCTGGTACTGCACTAAATTTCTTCCAGCTCAATGGTGAGTATTTTTATCAAATCAGTGGTGTCACCATAGGAACTAAAATGCATCTCAGTTATGTGTAACACACAATAATTAGTGTATAAGTATACAATACAGGAAATACGGTGGCGATGGTTGGGACATGTGCTCCAAATGACTGATAACTCACTACCAAAAATAGCACTAAGATGGACACCATAGGGGAACAGAAGTAAGGGTAGACCAAAAGAGACATGGAGAAGAACAACAGAAAGGATGTTGAGCAATATAGGGCTCATCTGGGCAAGAGCAGAAAAAAGGGCAAAGAATAGGCATTTGTGGAAAAACCTTGTGGAAGTCCCATGTGCCCTGGGCACTTAAGGTTCAGAGAGAGAGAGATACAATTATACATGATGCACTGCAGTAAAGCTGTGATACCAAAATGAATAAACTAGGAAAAAAGCAGGAGCAGCTTTATTACTTAACAATTATAAAGTTGTAATGTTTCAGCGTGAGCCTTAATCATACAAAAAACATACAGGACGAAGAAATAGAGAGAGGAGATAAAGTATAGATTCACATGAATGCTATTAAAAAAAAATTAATAACAAACAGAGCATTCAGCTGTAACTGTAAGATGTGGCTTGTTCAACGCTGTGTGTTAGAAATGAGCATTGTAGGGCGTAGAGATTGTTTAAATGGAGACCTGTGATGTGTGGTCAGTGGATCGTAACTAGGGAAGGTGGGTGGGGAAACCGTGGAAGGGAGAGAGTGGTACAATGTTAACCTAGCCAGGAGAAGGTGAAACAGATGATTATAGTTAGGGTAGAGGGGTTTTAATATGATGCTGTGAGAAGGGAGTGAAGCTTAGAAGGAAGTGGTGCTTAGTAGAGACAGATTATAATTGTTGAAGACGAGAATGTCAGGTGTAGCTGAATAGCGAATTTAAACCGTGTGGTTCTAGTGTCCCATAATGCGAATATAGCGGTTCTCAAGAGCTAGGCGGCTTGTGTCATCTGTGTGACATTGTTTGATGGCTGTTACCAGAAAATCAGATTTTCCTGTGTGGTTGAGGCCACTGAAATGATTTAGGACTGTTTTCGAAGCATGCTGGACAACATCGTACAGATGTTTCTGCATGCGGTCCCCTAATCTGAGGCCAGTCTCACCAATATACGTTATCCTGCATCTTTTCCATACAATGACATATATCACATTACGGGAGTTGCATGTGAATCCCTCATGAAGAGTGAGGATAGTTTTGGAAAATGTGATCGTTTTCATTTCCCAGACTACAGGGCAGGTAACGCAGCGGGGGTGGTTACATTTTCTGGTACCAACATATGTAAGGCTCCGCTTCAAGTGGCTGTGGACAAGGATGTCCTTAAGGTTTGGCTCACATTCAAGCATTCAGAAAAAAAGCCTGTTACTCCATTGGACAGAGTTAAGTTAGTACTGCCTTTCCATCCGTATGGTCAGATGGTTAAAAAAATCCTTTATTGTCATCTTCCAATAACTCAGTTTGAACCTGACACTCGCAACATTTTCTCTGATCCACCCCTGTTGGCAGAGAAAAAAGAAAGCCAGCAATAAATAAAAAAATAAATGGAGAAATACTGAACAGGTGAAAGACTTCAGGAATTTGGGGCACATGATAACAGAGGATGGAAAATGTGAAACGGAACTTAACAAAAGAATAGGTTTGGCAAAAAAACACCTTGAGCAGAATTAGGAAGATCCTTACATCAAAATAAATATCACAGCAACTGAGACTATGTATCGTAAAATGCCACATATATTCAATATTCCTTTATGGTGCGCAAGCCTGGACCTTGAATAAGATAAAAGAAAAGAAAATCAAGGCCCCTGAAACATGGACATACAGAAGAACAAGCCGTATCCCATGGACAGAAAAGAAAACAAGCAACACAGTGCTAAACCAACTCGAAGTGAAAAAAGAAATATTGAAAATCATAAAAACAAGGCAGCTCTACTTTGGGTATGTCAAGAGACATAATAATTTTTGAAGACCCTTCTTGAGGGCAAGATCTAAAGGAAAAAAACAAGAGGATGACAGCAATATAGATGGGTAGACAACATCAAGAAATAGAGAAGAACAAACTTGGCCAAGTGTTCTACAAAGACAAGAAAAAGCAGAGTAAAGATTTACTGCAGCCAACCTTCCGTGGGGAGACAGCTAAAAATGATGCTGATGATGATGATGATATGAAGAACCATTATACTTAACATGCAGCTAGTAAATCTGATGTCCTGATTTACAGTTTCATTTTATGCATCAACTTCAGCAGCAGCATACTTTGTTAAACATTTACCACCTCTATAAATAAACATATTAAAACTAAGGTCTTCATGCTCACTGCTCTCACATATACTTACAGATGACATTAAGACATGCACTAGCCATGACTGTGTCTATATCATTGGAGACTGTACACTGAACACACATTATGTCGGTTGCTTTCGTTACATTCTTGATGGTAAGAATATTCTTGTCCTCTGACAGCTGGAGTTTAGAGGTATCTGATGAAAATTAATGCCAATACTTTTGTCAGACTAGTACTTCATTTTTTATACCTACCACAAGTAAAAAACGTTTGCTCAGCTACTGCAAAAATCTTAAACTGCTAAACAATGTAAACAATTGCATTAGTTTTTTTCCTGTTTTCTCAATCTTGTATCTTATATCCTTCCCATGCCGCTAAATGTCACATAGGGCTCGCAAGGTAGTTCGCCAATTTTTTTCTGTTTTCAGCAAGCTTTTAACTTCATCACGGGATTTTATGCCTATTAATTTGGGCTCTCTTAACAGTGTCATCTTTAGAGTTTCCCATGGTCTGTCTTTTTTTCTCTGGCCTGTTGTGTTCCACTTGATAGCTTGTTTTGGGATTCCCTGATCATTTCTTCTCATCATGTGACCAACATATGTCCATCTCCTTTTCCTGATCACCCATGAGACTGGTTATTGTTCAGTCATTAGTCTTATCTCTGCATTGTTCTTGAAATCGTTCCACTTGATGCAGAGCATTTTCCTTAGGCATTTGTTTTCAAAAGAGTCTAATCTCTTGTCTATTTCTTTAGTTGTTTTCCAGCTTTTGCATGCATAAATGAGGATAGACATTACATTTGAACTGAATAGTCTTAACTTGGTTTTTTTTTTTTTTGTGCTTATAACTTTTGAATGCATATGTTCTCAAGATTCTTGAAGATTAACGCTGCTTTTGCAATTTGAATTCTAACTTCCTTCCTGGTGTCACCATCCTAGTCTATTTAGCTGCCAAGGTATGCAAATTGATTGACTTCTTCAATATCTGTCCCTTCTACATGTATTTTTCCATTTTGATTAATGGGAAGTTTCATTATTTTTGTTTTGTCTTTGTTAATTTCAAGTGAAGACAGGCTATCTGTTTTCTTGCATGGAATTCACATTGTTACTGATAAGAGTTATGTAATCAGCAAAATCAAGATCTTCTAGTTGGGTCCCATGTACCCAATCAATACCTGTGTTATCTGTGCAGCATTTTTTCATTATGAAGTCTATTGCAATTCCAAAAAGCAAAGGAGACAGAATACATCCTTGTTTCACGCCTATTTCAATCTGGAACCATTCACTCATCCTTTCTTCTGTTTTAACTGCACAAACATACCTGTTGTAGAAGTCCTTAATGATGTTGACGATTTTAGACGGTATTCCATATAGACTTAAAATTCTCCACAATGAATCTCTGTGTATGCTATCAAATGCCTTTTTAAAGTCTATGAAGTTCAGTATTAATGGTTTCTGCTTTTCAATATGTTCTTCAAGTAAAGATCTGATCAAAAGTGATATTTTATTTTAAAAAAACCAAACAAATAAACCAAATTTTAAAAAATACTGCTACTCCAAAACTAATTGCTTGTAATACCTCTGTTTTGCAGAAATAAAACACCTGAATATGCAATACTGTACATTTACAAAGAAAATCAATTTTTAATTGGAAAATTAGTATATTTTAGGCATGGAAAACTTTTGGCATCATTGTCAGCTTCACTTTTATTCCAGCTAGTCTCACATTAAATTTTACTAACCTTTAAGTGTGTCAATATGTTCACCATTTTTGTACCAGACAGGTGGAGCCGGAGGTAATTCACCTGAAGCAGACCTAGCACTGCAGTCAAACTTAGCGTCAACATTTTCAGGCACTGTTTGGTTGCTCGGAGCACCATTGATAAAAATTGGTCCAGCTGAAGATAACACAATCATGTTTCAGTAGAAGATGCAAATTTGTGTATGTACACATAGTTTACCACATTAGAATATAAAGCCATAAATTCAGCAAAAGAATTCATGCACTACCTTGCTCTACCATGATTCTGTCAGAACCATATTCATGAAAAAATTATTTGTGCACTTTTAACCAAAAGAACAGCTAACATAGTGCTACTCTACTTTTAAAAAAATTTATTTAATAACATTTCAATTATTAAACTGCTGCACTGAAAAGTAAAATATATCCCATTACTTCTCCCAGCTCATATGTGTATAATTAAATCTGGTATGGATATGTGCATGAAATAAAAAATTTTAACTGGGGCATATATGATTACACTAATTAGGCTCGATCATCAAAGCAGGGCAGAGTTTTAAAAAAATCCTGTACTATTACAATGAACAAAAAGTAAATTATAATGACTGAGCTTACGGTTTTGTACGAAACAAGAATAAAGCAGTAGCATTTATTCAAATGTGAGAAGTACAATGATCTGGTCAAACAACTGAGGCAGGCGCCAAGAGTCAGGGGAAAAATGATAGCTGTAGAAGTGGGAGTGAGAGGATTCGTAGCAACATCAGCAAAACAAGCACTGAGAACATAAATTTTGTTTGCCAGAACCAATACCAGTCCTCCATAGCTAAATCGCTAAAGATGCACTTCAAAGTGCAGTGTCAACTGGTTCAATTCCAGGACGAAAAAAAGCAACAACTCACATGACCTCTGGGAGTCATGACCCCTGTTAGAGTGTCAGGAGTTTAATAGGGCCGAAACACTTGTCTGGTGGGGTGTACTTCCTCTGATGATCTGAAGGAGTTGTGTTGGTGTTCTGCTCTCTACAGTAGAGAGTTTCCTGCATTTATTTTAAAATGCATAAATTTGGGAAGAGACTTGCTGTTCTATTTAACTCTTTCCGTGCCACAGGAAGAAACATGGACATTCAGTTGGATGCCAGAGTAAAAGCGCTGGTCTTGATATGTATAGGGGGTATAGTTGTAAAAATGAATGAAAACAGTATTTCCATGTACTTATTATGTTTCAAAACATAACTAAATGTATGAAGATCTCATAAATGCGGAGTTTTTTTAGGAAAAAAGATGTAATGTCATGTTTTTAGACAATGATGTGTCCAAGTTACCATCAGAAAGGCCTAGAGGTATAATACATAACATCTGAGACGAGTAGATCTACCTGTTGACATCGTACTGTGATTCAATGATGCATTATCGGTAGAATAATGTCTGAAATAACCTTCTAACTACTTCTCCAGTCGTCTAATGTCTAGATCTACTTGCGATACATTCAAGAACAGTATCTGGTTACAGGCCATGTCCATACCCCTATCTACATCACCAAAAATTGAAATTTCTTGATGTTTCTCTTAGTTTTTCTCGCTCGACATCGCTCATAACTAAGCACTCTTTCGCCATTTTGAAAAGTGTTGGTGGACGCACGCACAAAATGTGTACAATCTAAACGTTACACTGGTTTTTTTAATGAAACAAACCAAGCATCAAATTTTTTATGTCTGGCATCCACGTGAGAAACCGGAAGCGTCAGATATCCAACGTCTGGCACGGAAAGTGTTAAGAATTACTGGGAGCTTTTTTTTTTTTAACTAATGCATGGTTTATTTTCATTGTCAACAAACTCACATGTAACATTGAGAAAGACTTGAAACTGTGAATCTCCAGCTGAATTTCTTGAACGACATAAATAATATTTTTCATCCTCCTCCTGCAGATTCATGATCGTAAGCTGTCGTCCAGCAAATGACAGTACATATTTAGAACCATCATTAGTAATTTCCTTTCCAGAGTCATCATACCACTGAGTGAGAGAAATGCTGCTTTGGGCTGGATCACTGTTAAAAAGGAAGTAATTGAGTTAGTTTTATGACAAAAAAATTTAGACCATAATCTTTACCGAAAAAATCCTCACATAAAATATTAATTTTCTTCTCTCCTGTGCACATTTCTTTTCAGTGACAAAACAGTTGAGACATTATACAGTTAAAACAGAAATTAAAAAATTCCTTCAGGCATTTTTTTATAAGGACATACTTCTCCTTCCCAACATAATATGTCCTGGACATCAAAAGTGCCTACATACAAGTCAGTTTTTAGACAGTATGAGAATAAGGTTAAAAATGCAAAAGTAAATTAATAATTTATACATCTAAAAAAATTTTGACCAGTTTTTAATTGAAGCATTAGGGGGTGATGATGCTGTCCATTTTAGCAATCTGTGACCCACAGCTGACACGCCAGCATCAGGGTTGGTGAATCATAGCTGACCAACACCCTATCCCACCTTTCCGTTGGTACCCCCAGTAAGAGGCCTGGTCTGGCTAATGGGGCAGGGATCGCCATGGTTTGCATGATGGTGGAGTCTAATAAAGAAGCATTGCACATCCCTTGCTTTTTATCTGCATTCTGGGACTGAAAAAATAGTTGCCACAATCCCCTCTAAAGTTCCATGATGCATGCCTCAATACCTTCACAGCATCAGCTGCAAAGAACACCCACTCACAGTTCCTGGGAGACTGAAGAAGAGGAATAAGAAATGAAGCATTATCTACATTGTTCTGCAGCTTCCCTGAGTATTTTTTAATTTTCTAGTCATTTACATTTTGCATATTCCTCTAAAATCATATTGCTTCTAATGTTTCACCTTCTTGGTTTTTGCTCATATATCACGTCTTTTTTCTTTTCATTGCAGTTGTTAGTTTTTTATCATCAATATACACTGGCTTTTGTTCTGCATTATTAATCCCATTTATGTTCTCAATCTTTTATGCCTTGCCATTTTTAATGAACAAGAAGACATGGGGTCTCAAAAGGGCACACTTTGTGCTCATCAGTTCAAGTAGATACAATGTTATGATTTTCAGATTTTATCACTTTTTTTTATTTTTGAAGATCAAATTTTTTGTGTAATCCATCAAGCACAAGGTTTTTTTTCCCTCCTGGATCATATATAAACCATTGCAGCTTTTTAATATACATCATTACAGCTTTTTCAGAAATTCTGTCATAGTTTATACAATTACATAAAAGTATCTGTGTGGTGAAAAAATATCTTTTGTACTTACTATCCTGAAAACACACACTCAAGTTTAACAGAACCAAATCTAAAACCTTTTGTACCAGTACTGCTGTAACGAAGCTGTGGTTTAATTGCTATAGGATCTGAAAAGGAAATTTAAATATTAATTACCTTCATGAAATGAAGACATATGTGGGCCTATCAGAAAGTTTCTGGATAGTAATTGCTGTGATGTAAGCATCTGTCCTATTTACACAAAAATCTGTAGTTCTAATCTCCCAGGTGTGCTGACTCAATGGATCAGGTGACATATGCTATACCCACATCTTCAGTTTTTACATGCTCTGTTATATTGAAAATGGCTGACAAGTTCGAGCAACGTGTTTGCATCAAATTTTTCATGAAGCTTGGCAAATCTGCCACAGGTCTCTGAGTGGTTTCACACAATAATTAGTGTTATAAGTAACTATACACGAAGCACTGCAGATGTCCTTAAGATTTGGCTCACGCTTGTATGCTAATAGGGGTGGATCAGAGAGAAAATGTCTTGGGTGTTTGGGTCGAGCTGGATTAGTTGCAGATGACGATAAGTTAGTACTTAACTCTGTCAAATGCAGTAACAGGCTTTTTTATGAATGCATTTTTGCAGCTCACTAGTTGGATACAGTTGAAGGCTTCACAAAGGACATTTTCTGAGTAGTGGCGACGACACAAAAATTCTAATAACTTGTTGGACTGATCTATAAAGTCCAAATTATACTGACATATGCGGTGAAAACGGAGGAGTTGGGAGTATTGGATGGAGTTCTTACAGGCTTCAGGATGGATGGAGGTGTAAAGTAAATAAGTGTGGCTGTTGGTGGGTTTGTAAAATACAGAGGCGACAAGCCTGTTTGTGCCAACAGAAATTTTTAATGTCTAAAAAGTTGACAGACTTGTCAGAAATTTCATAATTGAATTTTATGTTATTATTAAGTGAGTTGGTGAAATCAATAAATTTTTTTAGGTCTTCCTATGGCATACTAGTGACTCTAATGCCATCATCGATGTACCTTTTATAGAATTCTGGAAGTCTGCCAGTGTAAGTTTCCCATCATTTGACTTCCAGAAAGCCCATAAATAGACATGCATAACTAGGACCTATTTTCATTCCCGTGGCAAAAAAGTATTCACCGTTGAATTCAAAAGAATTTAGATTTAGTACCAGCTGTATAAGTCTGATTATGGTGTCAGTGTTAGTGGTGGGGTGAAGGTTTTTGTTGCTAAAATAGCAGAGTACTAAGAGTCCATCCTGATGGGAAATAGAGTTATATAGGGAGCAGACATCAAGGAGAAAGTTGTGATAGGTGTGGTGTTGATAGAGTGTGATCGCATCAAAAGTTGTTAAGGCATAGTTTGTATCTTTAAATAAGAGAGGGTCGTTTGTGTACTAGCAGCTAGAAAATGCTGCCCAAAAAGTCAGAAATGTGCTCAGTTTGGGATGAGCATAGTGATACAATAAGACGTCCAGGATGACTGGGTCTGTGAATGTTAGGAAGAAGATAGAAGGTGGGGTTGCCTAAACAGCTGTCCTTGATGTGAATAGAAACAGCTTGGGGTGGGAGGCAACTTTCTGTAATCAAGTCTTTAATGGCTGCTTCCACTTCATCATTATTTGAACGGGTAGCATTGTTTTTACATTTTTACGTGGGGCATATAATTTTGTGTTGCTGAGTTGTGACATTACTTCCACAATATATAAATCTTTTTTTCGATTCAAAATTCGATCGAGATTCGATGTTTTATCTGCTGATTTTATTACTATGTCATCTCGACATCGGAGTCTGGACAATGCCTTGGACTCTCCCTTGTTTAGGTTGAAATGTATAAGTGCTGGTGGTCGGAGGTTCTGGATTTCATGCCACATCGTATCAATGTACAGATCTAAAGCTTGGGAAGCCCCGGGAAAGGTGTCCAGCGATATTTATGGTGGTCGTAATGGGCAAATGGGTCATCTGGGTTTAGTGCGAGCTGGTTAGATTCTTTGTTAGCAAAGTGATATTTAGGCTGTAGTCTGAACTGTTTAACATCGTGGAGTAAAAAATAGCAATCACACTGAGGGCGGACAGGAATAAATTTAAGGGCTTGTTTCTCATCATCAGAAAGGGGCAAATTGGTGGTGGTGGGGGGAATACAAACTACATTAGAGGTTGGAGGAGGAGGAGGAGAGGGAGAATTATCTACAGGTGTGAGTACGAGAACTTGAATGTGCTGCGTAATCTGGGAAGGTTGGTCTGATGGTCAAGTGAGATAGAACCCTGTTGGTCGGATGTGACAGGAGAGGGGCCGATTGGAGGGTGGATCACCTTTAGAAGTAGAAGAAACCGGCTGTGGTGGAGGTAGAGGCAGAAGTCGGTTATGTTCTTTGCCAGAGACATAGAACTGGTAGAGAAAAAAACCTGTTACTCCATCTGACAGAGTTAAGTTAGTACTGCCTTTCCAATCACATGGTCAGATGGTTAAGAAACCTGCCACTAATCCAGCTCGACCCCGACACCCAAGACATTTTCTCTGATCCACCCCTATTAGCATACAAGCGTAAGCTAAAACTTACGGACATCCTTGTCCACAGCCACTTGAAGTGGAGGCTTACATATTTTGGTACCAGAAAATGTAACTGCCCCCGCTGCATTACCTGCCCTGTAGTCTTGGAAACAAAAATGATCACCTTTCCCAAAACTATCCTCACTCTTCATGAGGGATTCACATGCGAGTCCCATAATGTGATTATGTCATCATATGCAAAAGATGCAAGATAACATATACCTGTGAGACTGGCCTCAGATTAGGGGACTGCATGCAGAAACATCTGTATGATATCGCCCAGCATGCTTCGAAACCAGTCTCAAATCATTTCAATGGCCCCAACCACACAGGAAAATCTGATCTTCTGGTAACAGACATCAAACAATATCACGCAGATGACACAAGCCACCTAACGCTTGAGAACTGCTACATTCAGGATTATGGGACGCTGGAACCACAGAGGTTAAACTCGCTATTCAGCTACACCTAACATTCTCGTCTTCAACAATTATAATCCCTCTCCACTAAGCTCCACTCCCTTCTCACTTGTTACACATAGTTCACAACCTAGTCCCAGCATCGTATTACAACCCCTCTACCCTAACTATAATCATATATTTCACCTTCTCCTGGCTAGGTTAACACTGTACCACTCTCTCTCCCCTCTATGGTTTCTTTACCCACCACCCCCAGTTATGACCCACCGACCACACATCACAGGTCTCCATTTAAACAGTCTCTATGTCCTACCTTACCTATTTCTGACACACAGTGTCAGACAAGCCACATCTTCTTACAGTTACAGCTAAGTGCTCTATTCATTATTATTATTATTCTTAATATAGCATTCATATGAATCTATACTTTATCTCCTCTATTTCTTTGTCCTGTATGTTTTTGTATGATTAAAGCTCATGGCAAAATGTCAAACTTTGTAATCATTAAATAATAAAGCTGCTCCTACTTTTTTCCTAGTTTATACATTCTGAGTGGTTTCAAGAGTCAGTGCAAGATGACAAGCAGTCAAGGTGACCAGTCACCAGCAAAACACCAAAAAATGTGGAAAAAAATTCATGAACTCATCCAAGAGGACTGTCAAGGAACAATCAATGAGCCATGTCACACTGTTGGAATCAGCTATGGAGTCTGTCAGGAGATCCTTACAGAAAATCTAAACATGCATCGTTTTACTGCAAAGTACATCCCCAGCCTCTTGACTCTCAAGAAAAAACAGTGGCATCTTGTGTGCCTTGAGTTAACATGAGATGACTAATGACAACCCAACTTTCAAATCTGGGATCATCATGGCGGAAGAAAGTTGAATTTACAGCTATAATCTGGAAACAAAACAACAATCATTGCAATGGAATAGCCCAGAGTCACCAAGACCAAAGAAGGCATGACAAGCGCAGAATGCAACAAAATGCGTGATGATCTTTTTTTTTTAATATGAAAGGCATTGTTCACCTAGAATTTGTTCCTATCAGTTCTATGGTGAATTCTAATGAATATTGCACTATTCTATGGTGCTTGTGTGGCAAAAAAGACCTGAATTTTGGCCCAGGCGCAATTGGCTTTCGCATCATGACAATATACCTGCTCACACACTCCTCAAAATGACACAACTTTTGATGAAAAACAGTATGATGGTTGACCCACCCCCTCCATATACAACTGACCCAGTTCCCTGTGACTTTGCATTGTTCCCAAAAATGAAACTGGTGCTACAGGGACACCACTTTGACACTTTAGATGACATCCAAAACACATCACATGTGGCACTGGACAGTCATGAGGAAAAAGACTTCTGCTGTGCTTTTGAGTCATGGAAGAAGTGCTGGGATCATTTTGTACATTCCCAAGGAGACAACTTTGAAGGTGATGTGACCTAATTTAAATACAATAAGCTTTTTTTTTCCCACCATCTTGAAACCTTCTGATAGGCACTTGTATGAAGAAATATGACAAGCCTGCTGGTTACTTCAACAAAAAACAAGTATGAGAATTACTGGGAGATGATCACTGGAGCAGAGTGCCCCAAACAACTCTGGTAAGTTCTAATCAATCCATCCCTAATGAGCACCTAAGAACTGTGGCAGGAAAATATCACTCACAACAGAATACAGCATGGTTCAGAAATGAATTTTATATTAATTTCAAAGTGCTGAACATGAATAAAAAATACCAAAACTAGTAAGTAGCTTTTATTATTTTGAAAACATAGTTAAAGATTCTGTATACAGAATGCATACCAACAGATTCTGAGCACTGTACGAAGAATAAAAATAGTGCAGTGCTAATGAGATAATACATCATTCAGTAACTGCACTACATCTATTTCTGATGTTGCAATTATTTAAATTAGTGCAAAGAGGCAAGGCAGTGCAGTATCAATCTTCTATTACTCAATTTCTGAGTTATCCCTATCTCAGTTCTCACCTATTTATTATTGCGTGTATACAACCAATATGTATGAATAATGCATACAATACTTCATATTCTTATGAAACTTTGCATCACAGAAATTTGAAATGATGCCTATAATGAAGAAAACCTATCATTAGTTTTGAAACTAATAATCACAGTAGCAGTTTGACTACGCATCTTTTGTGTAACAGATGTGCAAAACATCTTCACATTAAGTCGGGTAATGCTTCTTGTCCTTCCTTTGGGATGACTGGAATTGTCAAACTATATGAATGATTGTGATTTTTATGTTTGATTGTATAGTAATGTTATGATTAGAGAGCACTCTGACAGGTTGCAACATTCTTTTGGGGGGGGGGGAATATGAAAAAAAATTATATCAAGGATGGTTGTCTAGATATGGTATAAGAATTATTTTATAATGTACTAAATGAAATATGACCAAGAGATACCAGTGTAGTATATAATATAAGATGAATGCTGGAAAGAAATGAACACATATACAGTACTGAGAACCCTTCCTGTTTTATGAGGCAAAAAATAATACCGGTACCGATTCACTGACAAGTCTGCTAAATGAAACTAGGCCACAACGACAACAAAAAACAGCTAATGTGACCCTCTCTTTATTGAACAACTATGGTAGTTTATGGATGCTACTAGTATTATGGAGAACAAGTCTTAGCACCAGAAGTGTGAAAATCTTGAAACTTGTTAAGATATCCTTAGCAGTGATATGGCATAATATCTAAACATGTCCATTAGCAGCAAAAGTATTAAAGATGAAAATGAGATGCTATAATGCATGGAACTTCAGCAAACGTTAAATATTACACTGGTAAACTGCGATTTCAAAGTTATATATAATTAATATCACGAATGCATGAAAGAATGGGTAAAGTAAAGAATATTCATGTGGGTAAGACTAGTGCAAATTACAGTATATACCAAACAAAATCTCTCTCTCTCTCTCTCTGAACCTTAAGTGCCCAGGGCACATGGGGCTTCCGTAAAGGTTTTCCACAAATGCCTGCCCTTTGCCTTTTTTTTCTGCTCTTGCCCAGGTGAGCCCTATATTGCTCAACATCCTTTCTGTTGTTCTTCTCCATGTCTCTTTTGGTCTACCCGTACTTCTATTCCCCTGTGGTGTCCATTTTAGTGCTGTTTTTGGTAGTGAGTTATCAGTCATTCGGAGCACATGTCTCAACCATCACCAGCATCTTTCCTCAATAACTGCTGTCAGTGCCTTCATCTGCATCTCTACAACAAGATGTTATTTCTTATGGTGTATGGCAAAAATATTTTTCTAATTCTTCGTAAACATTTAGTCTGGAAAGAATTCAACTTGTTTTCTATGGTTTTGGTGATTTTCCAGCATCCACTTCCATAGAGTAGTACACTTAGAACATTACTCTTAAATATCCTGATTTTCGTATTCATGCTTAGTTTTTTAGTTCTCCATATAGTCTGCAGTACTGCAAAAGCCTGGTTTGCTCTAGTAAGTCTGCTGTTGATGTCCTCTGTGCTGTCTTCATTTTCTACTACTTTACTGCCAAGGTATACTTCTTCTTCTTCTTCGTTCACTTCTACCACCAAAAACCACACTGTGAACCTACTGAATTCACACCTGTGGTCCTCGTTAGGTCCCGTGGTCCCCTGTGTGGTCCAAAATAGACCACACGAGATCCACGAAAGCACCACAAGGGGTTCAGAGTATCACAGTGCTTTAGCCTGTATTCTTGGTGGGTCTCGGAAGCGGGATTGCGTGACACCGTGGTTTTCATTGCACCAGTTTAGTCTAGGGTTGGACTTTCTCACCGGAAGACCTCGACGTGTTTAGGATATCAGTGCATCCCCGCTGGGTGAGAGGCGGTAGCCCACCCAAGCCAGAGTTGGACTTTCTCACCGGAAAACCTCGACATGTTTTGAGATACCAATGTATCACCGCCGGGTGAGAGGTGGTTGCCCATCCAGTCCAGGGTTGGACTTTCTCACCGGAAAACCTCAGCGTGATTAGGATCCGCAAACATCCCCGCCGGGTGAGAGGTGGTTGCCTATCTAGACTGCCCTGGTCCAGTGTCTCCGACTTCAGCATTTTGCGGTCGTGGCCGCTACCCTTCCTAGTTGTGACCAGGATGGAGCTTTTGTCCAGGAGGACGAATCCTCGCCACTATTGACTTCTACCCCTGGGTTGAGCCAGTTTAGGCATTATCCCAGTATGGGCGTGTTTGGGACGGGACCGACCTCTAGGGCAGAGGTACTGTGACATGCATAGCCTTCAAGATTCACCCCTGGTATGAGCCGGTTTAGGCAAAATTCACCAGTATGGGTGTTTATCAGGCGTTACCGACCTCTAGAGCGGAGGTGGCATGACATGTCTAGCCATCGAGTTCCATCCCTGATGTGTGCCGGTTTAGGCATATTTCACCAGTGTAGGTGTATTTCAGACGTGGGCGGCCTCTAGAGCAGAGGTGCCGTGGTATAGCTCTCGTAGCGATACTACTGGACATACCAGTTAAACTTCACTTTCCACCACCTTTTCCCATCGGCTCCGCACAGCAACCTTTATTTCTTTTCCGCATTTACTTCCTTAACCAGGAGGAGCTTCACTCCACGCGCGGCATTTGAAGAGTCTCGCCAGCAGTGTCTTAACCTCTGGGACAAGCCAGTTCATGCATTTCACCCGACATGACTGCACTCAGGACGTGGCCGACCTCCAGACCAGAGGTGCCGTGATTTGACTGTTTGCTTCGCTTTATCTTTCTACCACCTTTCCGCAGTGATGCTGCGCGGCAACCTCATTTGCAAATTTCTTCACTGGCCGGGAGGAGCACCGCTCCACGCACGGCAGCTGAAGATCTCACCAACAGCGGCCAAGGTATACAATTTCATTGACTTCCTCCACTAACTTGCTATCTACTCTCAGTACATTTCAATTGTTCACATTTTGCTTCATTAACTTTGTCTTTCCTACGTTGATCTTTAGTCCTATGTTGTTTTGCATTCTGAGTTAGCTTGTTTATTTTATCTTGCATTTCTTGGTGGCTGCTTGATAGTAGACAACTGTCGTCCGCAAAGTCAAGGTCCTCCAGCACTGTGTCAAGGGTTCTGCAAAATACTTTACTGGTGAGTGGCAGGAGGGTAATGCCTCTCCAGTTCCCGCAATCTCTGAGGTCACCCTTCTTTGGTAGTTTTACTATAAGCCCAGTTTTCCACTCCTCTGGAGCTTTTTCTAGATCCCAAATTTGTTGTAATATTCTGCAAAGTTTTTTGGTGTTTCTGTTTCATCTGCTTTCAACATCTCAGCAGTCACTTCATCTTCACCTGGTGCCCTGTCTAATTTTAGCTTCTTTATTGCCTCTTTTACTTCAATTATTGTTATTGGTCTTGTATTGATGTTTAGTTTCATTTTTGCTTCAGTATGTCTATTGTTTGTACTGCTTGTGTTCTGTTTAGTCGGATGTTAAAGTGTTAACTCCAGCTTTCAGTTTTTTCTCTTTCTCCACTGACCAGTTGTCCCTTTAGTGTCCTTATTGCACTCTCGCATCTTGTGCTGACGTTACCTGTCATCTGCTTTGTGATTTTGTATATGGTTTTCATGTCATTTGCATATGCTGCTTTCTTTGCTGCTTCTGCTAAGTTGTCATAGTATTGATGTTTATCTTGACAGCATGATTCTTTCACTTCTTTGTCTTTTTGTGCATAATTACTTAAAACTTGTTCTTTTAGCCTTTGTGATTTGGTGTTTAGTAGTTTTTTTTTATTTCTTTTCTTTGCTCTATCTTTTCCCATATGGTCTTGCTTATCCATTCCTCTTTTCTCCATTTCCGATATTCCAGCACCTCTTTTGCTGTTTCCTGTAGTGTTTTATTGAACTCTAGTATGGACATTTCTGCTTCATCTTGTAAGACACTGAAGTAGTTCTTAAGTGCTATTGAGAATTCATTCCTTGTTTGCTGGTCTTTCAGTTTTCCTGTATCAAAATGTATCTTTCTGTGTTCTCCGATTTTGGCTTTCCTTAATTTTAGTTTTATTTTTGCTACCAGAAGGTTGTGATCACTTCCTACATCTGCTCCTTTCCTTGCTCGCACATCTTGTAGTGACCGTTTCCACTTGTTGTTTATTAGTATGTGATCGATTTGGTTTTCTGTTGTTTTATCTGGGGACCTCCAAGTCACTTTATGGATGTTTTTATGTTGGAAAATTGTCCCTCTGATGGTCATCATGTTTTCTTCACAGAAACTGCACAGTTTTTATCCATTTTCATTTATTTCTCTGATTCCTTCTTTTCCCATGATTCTTCTTCTATCTTCATTTCCCTCACCTACTTTTGCATTGAAGTTGCCCAAGATGAGTAGCATATCATGCTTGGGTATTGTTTCTACTATGGCTTGGGGGCTGTTGTAAAAATCTTCTTTTAATTCCTCTTCAGCTGCTTCTGTTGGTGCATAACAAACTATAATAGACAGCTTCGTGAATCTTGAGTTGAAGCGTGCATATAATAATCTCTCATTTATAGTGGTCCATTTCAGAATGCTCTTGATGCCTCTTTTGTTACAATCAATGCTACTCCTCCTTCATGATGATCTTCTTTACCTGACCATATTATTGCATCTTCTGTGTGCTGTGTTGTTAATTTCCTTCTGCCTTGTCCTGTCCATCTTGATTCTTGTATTCCTAGTATGTCTAATTTGTATCTGTGCATTTCCTTGATGGTTTGTGCTAGTTTTCCAGTCTGGTTAAGTGTTCTTACATTCCAGCTGCCTATTTGCATCTTGTGTTTAGATTTCAAGAGGTCTGCGGTTGGGCTGGGGACTTCCAGTGGCTGGCTTTCATCCACAACCATCATGGGCTCAGTTTCCTGATAAGCATTTCTCCTTCCACCTGCATTTGTTTTTTCCCTTGCTTCTGTTTCTGTAGCAGTCTGATAGTTTTTTTACCAGATAGGGTTGCTGGCCCTATGCTGAACCCTCCTTAGTCGCCTTTTACGATCATGTGTGGCAGGGTACAGTGGTCCTATTCTTTGTAGATCCTGGGTACTACACGGGGGGAAACAAAATGAATGGCATTTATTTATACACGTCAAGTATAGCTAGGTTAGGATACTTATATGTGTACATATGGAAATTCTATGTTACATACTGGTGGATGCAGTAACAGTCAGAGTGGTGGTTGGACCAAGTATAATCTGCTTTTCATCTTGAGTTAGAATGCCACATGAGTAAGTGAAGACTCCGTCTGTATTAGCCACATATGAAAAATGGAGATTGCCTGAAAGAAGATTATTTTTTAAGTTATATGAAACCTTTTAACTGGATTTCCTGGTTTTGCTGGTCTAGTCAGACTTTTTTTAAAAATGTCTGAACAAATGTAAATCTATATCTATCAATGTTGTATATCACAAAAAGTCACTCTCCAATTATCCCTTTATTCTGAGATTTGGTAGAATAAGTTGAAAATACAGCTATGTTTAGTTTTAAAAAAAAAACATGATGTGAAGCAACCTGATCCTTTTTTCCCCCAAGTTAAAATATAGGAAGACTCAATCAAGTAGGGAGGATTGCATGAAGTGGAGGGTGGGTATTGTGGAAATTTAAAGATAAATTTTAACTCAAAATTTTCATCAGTTGGCTAGGTTATAACTTCGCAGGTGCTAATGAGATAGTACATCATTCAGTACCTGCATTACATCTATTTCTGATGTGCAATTATTTAAATTAGTGCAAAGAGGCCAAATTAGCCATGTTGAATGAAACGACAGATCTTGGAATAGATCTAGCAACATACAAATAACTAGACAATAAAGTAAAACGTTCAGCTAGAAGGGATAAAAGAGAATACAAGGACAATACGGTGAAAGAACCCAGGAAGGCAGCAAAAACAAGAGACAGCAGAACACTATATAACATAGAAAAGAGGCTAACAAGTACTACTGCATCCAAAGAAAGACAAATCCTTAGGCAAAACTGGCACACTATTAACATCAAGTAAAGACCAAAAGTAAAGATGGGCTGAATACTTCCAAGTAATACTTAATAGATCACACACAAAAGAATTGATAAACCTTGAAACTGACTTACAATTCCCACAACTAAATGTCAACCTAGATGAAATTATATTGCATGAAATTGAAACAGCAGTGAATCTAATGGCTAACAACAAAGCTGCAGGTGAAGATGAAATAACACCCGAAATGTTAAAAGCTATTAACATTTACAACGTGAACCAACTACAGAGAATGTTTAATAAAGTTTGGAAAGAAGAAAAGGTCCCTTCTAAATGAAAAGAAGAAACCATTGTTAAAATATAAAAAAAACGCCAACCTTAGCGACTGCAATAACCGGAGAGAAGTAACCTTACTATCAGTTGTGTCAAAAGTATTTTGCAAAGTTATTCTGAATAGAATTCAAGATATAGTGGATGCTGCAATGAGAGAAGAACAAGCAGGATTTCAAAAAGGAGAAGCTGTCTCAATCAGATCTTTACTCTAAGAATAATACTTGAAGGACATATTGAAAAGCAAAAACCATTAAACCTAAACTTCGACTTTAAAAGGCATTTGGTAGCATACACAGTGATTCACTGTGGAGAATTTTAATAATACCATCTAAAATTGTACTCTATGGAAGTGAATGCTGGAAAATCATCAAAACCATAGAAAACAAGTTGAATTCTTTCCAGACTAAATGTTTACGAAGAATTAGAAAAATATTTTGGCCAAACACCATAAGAAATAACATCTTATTGGCAGAAATGCAGATGAAGCCACTGACAGCAATTATTGAGGAAAGACGCTGGCGATGGTTGGGACATGTGCTCCGAATGACTGACAACTCACTACCAAAAATAGCACTAAGATGGACACCACAGGGGAACAGAAGTAAGGGTAGACCAAAAGAGACATGGAGAAGAACAACTGAAAGGATGTTGAGCAATAGAGGGCTCACCTGGGCAAGAGCAGAAAAAAAGGCAAAGGACAGGCATTTGTGGAAAACCCTTGCGGAAGCCCCATGTGCCCTGGGCACTTAAGGTTCAGAGAGAGATCTAAAATTGTCAACATCATTAAGGACTTCTACAATGGATATGTTTATGCAGTCAACACAGAAAAAGGAATGAGTGAATGGTTCCAGATTGAAACAGGCATGAAACTAGGATGTATATTATCTCCCTTGATTTTTGGAATTGCCATAGATTTCATAATGAAAAAATGCTGCACTGGTAAAACGGGCGTTGATTGGGTACGTGAGACCCAACTAGAAGATCTTGATTTTGGTGATGACATAACTCTTATCAGTGACAATGTGAAATCAATGCAAGTAAAAACATATACCCTGTCTTCACTGGCTAGTAAAATAGGACTTGAAATTAACAAGTATAAAACAAAAATAAAACTTCTCATTAACCACAAAGGACAAATACACGTTGAAGAAACAGCTGTTGAAGAAGTAAACTATTTTGCATATCTCAGCAGTTACATAGACCAGGATGGTGATACCAGAAGGGAAGTTAGAATTCAAAGTGCAAAAAATGGCCTTCAAGAATCTTGAGAACATATTGCATTCAAATATTATAAGCACAAAAACCAAGTTAAGATTATTAAATTCAAATGTAATATCAACCATCATTTATGCATGCGAAAGCTGGAAAACTAAAGAAATAGACAAGAAATTTAACTCTTTTGAAAACACATGCCTAAAGATAATACCCAGTATAAAGTAGAACGAATTCAAGAACAATGCAGAGATAAGACAGATGAACAAACAACAACCTGTCTCTTGGGTGATCAGAAAAAGAAGATGGTCATATGTCAGTCATGTGATGAGAAGAAACAATCAGAGAATCCCCAAACAAACTATCAAGTGGAACGCAAAAGGCTGAAGAAAAAGTGGTTGACCACGTGAAACTCGAAAGAGGACACTGTTAAGAGAGGCCAGTTCAGTGGCAATAACATCCCTCGATGAGATTGAAAAACTCGTCGAAGACAGGAAATCTTGGCTAACTACCATGTGGGCCCTATGTGATGTTTAGTGGCAAAGGAAGGATGTAAGAAGAAAGAGGCAAGGCAGTGCAGTATTAATCTTCTATTACCTAATTTCTGAGTTATCCCTTTCTCAGTTCTAACCTATTTATTACTATGTGTATACAACCAATACATATGAATAATGCATACTATGTTTCATATTCGACAGAATGAATTTCCTTCACAACAGCAACACTTCCACTATTTTAATATTCTGGCATTTCTGAACATGTGGTGATCACAGACAAAATATCTTACATCATATTACATCGTACATTCTTCCCATGCCATTAAACATCACATAGGGCTTGCATAGTTGTTTGCCAAGTTTTCCTGCTCTCGGCAAGGATCAAATATACAGGACAATATGGGATATGTGTTTCAAAATAAGGAATATTTAAGGATCCCAACCAAGCTAACATGGTTCCTGGAACAAATCCTTAAAATACAAGACTGTCCCATATAACATGGGATGGTTGGCCACTGTATGTGAAGACACCGTGAAAAGTCCATCAACTCTCTTGTTTATCATTCCTGTACTTCACACAACATCACCTCTAGTCCTTACCTAATCATAGTCATTCATCAGTACTCACTGATACCTTTCTGTCACTTCCACTTTTGCTACACATTCTCTTGCTAGAATTTTTTGTAATACAATGTTCCATCCCATAACATGTCACACAAACTAAAAATTTAATAACCACGGAATTTAGGCCAAGGAAAAATCTACTCATGATAAAGTCAAAATGCTCTCCATGTGGCCACATTTGTCTTCTTACAGTCTTATATCTTATATCCTCCTGTGCCATTAAATGTTACATATGGCTCAGAAGGTAGTTCGCCAATTTTTCCTGTTTTCAGTAAGCTTTTCAACCTCATCAAGGGATTTTATGCCTATTAATTTGGACTCTCTTAACATTGTCCTCTTTACAGTTTCCCATGGTCTGCCTCTTTCTCTTCAGCCTGTTGTGTTTCACTTGATAGCTTGTTTTGGGATTCCCTGATCATTTCTTCTCATCATGTGACCAACATATGTCCATCTCCTTTTCCTGATCACCCATGAGACTGGTTTTTGTTCGCTCAACTGTCTTATTTCTGCATAGTTCATGAATTCATTCCACTTGATGCCGAGTATTTTCTTTAGGCATTTGTTTTCAAAAGAGTTTAATTTCTTGACTATTTCTTTAGTTGTTTTCCAGCTTTTGCATGCATAAATGAGGATAGATATTACATTTGAATTGAATAGTCTTAACTTGGTTTTTTTGTGCTTATACCTTTTGAATGTCATGTTCTCAAGATTCGTGAAGATCAATGCTACTTTTGCAATTCAAAATCTAACTTACTTTCTGGTGTCACCATCCTGGTCTATGTAGCCGGCATGGTTTGCAAATTGACTGACTTCATCAACAGCTGTCCCTTCGACGTGTATTTTTCCATTTTGATTAATGGGAAGTTTCATTATTTTTGTTTTGTCCTTGTTAATTTCAAGTCCTATTCTGATAGTCAATGAAGACAGGATATTTGTTTTTTCTTGCATGGAATTCACATTGTTACTGATAAGAGTTATGTAATCAGCAAAATCAAGATCTTCTAGTTGGGTCCTATGTACCCAATCAATACCTGTGTTACCTGTGCAGTATTTTTTCTTTATGAAGTCTACTGCAATTCCAGAAAGCAAAGGAGATGATAAACATCCTTGTTTCACGCCTGTTTCAATCTGGAATCATTCACTCATCCCTTCTTCTGTTTTGATTGCACAAATATATTTATCCATTGTAGAGGTCCTTAATGATGTTGACAATTTTTTATGGTATTCCATATAGACTTAAAATTCTCCACAAAGAATCTCTGTGTATGCTATCAAATACCTTTTTAAAGTCTATGAAGTTCAGTATTAATGGTTTCTGCTTTTCACTATCTATGAAATAAATACTGGAACTTATGAAATACCAGAGATTAGATATTACTGTCCACAACACAAAAAGAAATGGAAAAACTAATTATGTCAGTCCATAAGAACAGTGAAATGGGAAGAATACTAAACTGATGACAACTGACAAAACAAATAAGGCAGCTGACATTGGTATCAATGAGGAAAAATTGGAAGAAGTGGAGAGTTTTTAATATCTTGGATCACTACTAACTAATAATGGAGATAGGGAAATTAAAAGGAGGACATCTATCGCTCTTCAGAAAGTAAAACAACTAAAGAAGCTGTGGAGAGAAACTGACAGAATTACAAAAATAAGATTTTTAAGGGCATGCATCTTTCCCATCGCAACGTATCCCTGTGAGACCTGGATATTTAACAAAACAGCTGAGAAACACATAAATGCCTTTGAATGTAAATGTTACAGAAGAGTTTATCAAATATCATGGACACAAAAAAGAACAAATATATCCATACTACAAGAACTTCGAAGAAGGCTGGCTAGTAAAGAGGATTCAACAAAGAAAACTTAAATATTTTGGACACATTAAACGTCATGATCCCAGCAGCAGGGCATCTTATTTACAACCAAGAAGCCTACAGGAGTGCTGTTAGGGAGGCAAAGTTCCGCAAGAGACATGCAGATGATTGACTGACTGACTGCTTTTCAATATGTTCTTAGAGTAAAGATCTGGTCGAGATAGTTTTTCCTTTTTCGAAATCCTGCTTCTTGTTCTCTCATTGCAGTATCCACTATATCTTGAATTCTATTCAGAATAACTTTGCAAAATACTTTTGACACAAATGATAGTAAGGTTACTCCTCTCTGGTTATTGCAGTTGCCTTTTTTCTGTATTTTAACGATTCCTTTTTTCACTTGGAAGGGATACTTTTCCATAAGCCACTTCTTACAGCGGCATCTGGAAAATGTAAAGGAACTTTTGGAACATTCTGTATATCATACAAGGGCAAGTCAATGAGCTAGAAAAATGACTGTGAGTACTTATCTGAAATTTAATAACATTTTTTACATAATCCCCCCATACACTCAGATGCTTATCCCACTGATCCACAAGTCCTTGAAAGCCAGCATCAAAGAAGGTTTCTGGCTGCTG
Source organism: Achatina immaculata (assembly GCA_009760885.1). Lineage (NCBI taxonomy): Eukaryota > Metazoa > Mollusca > Gastropoda > Stylommatophora > Achatinidae > Lissachatina > Lissachatina immaculata. The sequence goes on along the minus strand of CM019701.1, from coordinate 20,427,337 downwards.
CCACAGTCAACAAGTTACTTCCTTAGCAACGTCTTCACTGTCTTGGAAATAGCGACCACCTAGGTGATTTTTCAGGGGCCCAAAAAGATGGAAATTACCGAGGCCTAAGTCTGAGCTATAAGGCGGATGTTCAAAGCATTCCAAAGCAAAGGTTTTCAACAGCTCTTTCACTGTTTTAGCCATGTGAAGGTGAAAATTGTCATCTAGGAGAATCATGTCAGTGCTCAGGAGACCAAGGTGTTTTCAGCAGATGGACTGCAGCAGTTTCTTAAACATGACACAGTATGAGGTAGCATTGACAGTATCACCATGAGCCTGGAATTTCGCCAATATGACACCCTGTGAGTTCCAAACAATGCTTAGCATAACCTTGTGTGCTGAGGAAATAACCTTGAACTTTTCGATGACTGGGAAAGAAGCTCACTTCAACTCCAGTTGGAAATGATAGACCTAAGATTCATCCCCTGTAACAATTCATTTGATTAAGTCTTCTCCCTCCATATGATACTGCACGAAGTGTCATATGAACAAGCCCATTCTGTTCAGTTTTAGTTCTGCAAACATCTGGTGTGGGATCCTCGTGTACAGACTTTATGGAATTTTAGCCCTTCATGTTGTGGGCAGTTCCATGAGAGCAACTCACACTATCTATCACTGTCTACTTACACACGTCAGTCAGCACAGATCATCTCTTCCACTCACTGAATTATGGCCTTGGCTACAACCTCCACCAGACAACCATGATGCTCCTTGTCTATGATGTCAGTCTGCCCATTGTTGTATTTCTGGTTCTACTTTTTTTGACATACAATTTTCACCATACATTTCAAGCATTTCTTTATGCATTTCCTCTGTACTCAGTCCTTTGGCTCACAGAAAATGCACAACTCTATGTTGTTCTTCTTGTGTACAATCATGTAACACACTTGCCATATTAAAATAGTTACTGTTATATAACTGTGGCATGCTGGGATATAGCTTTGATTTTAATTTTGCACCAATTGATGCTGCTACATATCACCAAAAAAACACACAATGAATTTTCAGTCAGTGTGGATTTGCATACTTATTTGTGGACTTGCCCTCGTATTTCCTGCCATATAAGACACACCTTCCCCTTCCCCTTCCCCCTCCTAAAAAAAAACTCCAGAAATCACTCTGCATCCTATCCCGATGGTTAAGTCTGAGTTGGCCTTAGATTAGAGGTTAGCTGTACTAGATTAACATGTCAGTCTTCTGGTGGCCGCATAATGAAATACAGTTTTTATGACTATAAATGATTGATTTACAAACCAAACTAATATTAAAATATCAATTAAAAAATAAGAAAAAAAATAATGGCCAGGTCACATCATTTCATACCCTTATTTACTCCCAGAAACTTTGTGACGTACCATATTTACCACAGTAATCAGTTGCCAGGCGTTAATGTCAATCTTTATGGTGCATTCAAGGATGCCATCAATACACATAGATCTAAAATAAGTCCTGGGAATTCATATATAGTTTTAAATCAAACTCAGATTATGAGATTACATGAGTGACAGATGCAAAAGGCCTTGTGTTACATCAACAATGCTGTAGCCTGTGAGCTAGCTGATATCCCTAAGCAAGTTAACCCATACAGGTTACCTATGACTATGGATATACCAGTATTTATAAGGTTAGTTGCATGTTTTGTTTATGTTTAGTAGGAGAATATCCAGTAGCATAAATCTTGGAACAAAACCTACTGAGGAAGGGCTATGAATGGCTATGTAAAATTTTGGGTTTCTAGTTTTCTTTTCCAGATATTCTTTGTCAAATTATGAGTGTCTCTTATATATCAGTACACTTATATAGTGGGAAATATGGTAATTTATCTCAGGCATGTAAGAATCAGTCAGTAGCAGTAATGTCATCTATTTGTTGCTGGGGAAAAAAAAAAAAATTACACATTTTTTCCACATTCTTTTCATTGCCAATTTTTACATGTCTCTGACTGCAGCTATCTTACTCACCATCTTTGTCAATATACAGGCGGTCTCTATCCAAGCTTATTACTTTTCCAGACTTATCATACCAGTTAATTATAATATCAGGAACTACAACCTCTCCTTTGTTGTCACACATAATCAGAAAATAACCATATTCTGTGGCTTGCTTTGTGATGCCAGATGTGACCTTGAATGGTCCAATCCCTGAAAACAGATGTTCATTATGCTAACTTCTTGTACTATCCAAATACTTGCTTAAGTATGAAAAATATTCTGGGCAAAAGATACAGCAACATGATCAATATTACACTAAATTTCATTCTACAAACAACTATTAATTCTAACAATACCAAATGGAGTCTTATGCTTTCAAAAATAGTTTTATTGGGAAGTTTCTAAAATTTATCTGAATTTTATCTTTTATTTGCACAAATATGTTCATTCAAAAATACAGCACCTGATAATTCTCAAATCTCTCTCTACTATTTGTCTGGTGGTGAGACTACACTGGAAGACAAACTTTTGGATGGAAATTATGACTCCCAAAAGACTGCACAGTTTATCCAGGCAATAAATATAAACGTCTGAGATTTCCTCAAAACCATGGAATGCATAAGAATAAGAAGAGATGAGAAACTTTCTCATTATGTTAAAAATATTTTCAGTCATTTTTATTCTTCAATTGATCTGCATCATATTTTTCACTGCTCATTTCACATTTCAAGGGCAACAAAGTTATGTACTTGTAATATATAACATTTTAAATATATACAGATACTTCTGTGCATGTTTTGAATATCTTGGATCACTACTAATAATGGAGATACAATGAGGGAAATTAAAAGGAGGACATCTATTGACTTTCACAAAGTAAAACAACTATAGAAGCTGTGGAGAGGAACAGACAGAACTACAAAAATAAGATTTTTAAGGGCATGCATCTTTCCCATCACAATGTATGCATGTGAGACCTGGACACTTAACAAAACAGATGAGAAACGCATAAATGCTTTGAATGTAAATGCTACAGAAGAGTTCTTCAAATATCATGGACACAAAAAAGAACAAATATATCCACACTAAAAGAATTTAATATTGAAGAAGGCTGGTTAGTAAAGAGGATTAAACAGAGAAAATTAATATTTTGGATACATTAAACGGCATGATAATCTAGAGAAGACTGTCTTGGAAGGGTACACAATGGGGAAAAGAAAGAGAGTAAGACCAAGGCAAAGATGGTTGTAAGACATCGTTGATGATCTGCAAATGGATGCATCAGCAGCAGGCCATCTTGCTTACAACCAAGAGGCTTACAGGAACGCTGTTAGGGAGGCAAAGTTCCACAAGGGACATGCGAATGAATGATCTGTGCTTGTTAATTCTAATGTGGTTTTACTGTACATTCTTAATATTTGTTACAATCACACATTCTTGAATGTAGTCATGTATTTGTGTTATAACATGCTGTAAGTCTTCTGGTTTTACCATCTGCACTGTTACTTTCTACAAGGTCATTCAGAAAGTAATGCTCCACAATTTTTTTCTCAGAATATATTTACTGAAATAAATTGAAACACTCAGAATATATGAAACAGATGTTTCTTTTACACACACTATTTTTCTACACAGTCCTCATCACACTGTATGGCTACACCAGTGTGAAACAATTGCTGCATCCCTTTCCTGTACCAGTTCTTGTTCTGTTCACATAGCCATGTCTTCACTGCATGAATCATGCTCTCATCATCTTCAAACCTTGTCTCTTGGACACCATCTTTAAGTAGCCCAAAAAGATAAATCTAAAGGTGCCAGATCTGGACTGTATGGTGGATGGGGCAGCACCACCCAACCCATGTAGCGATTTCTTCCTGGGTTCTCAGATTTGTATGAAGGCACACACTGTTATGCTGAAGTAAAATTTCTCACGGATTTTGTGAGGCCAAACTCAGCTGAAACAATTCTCAGTGTTTTCAGGGTCGTGAAGTACACCTCAGAACTGATGGTCTCATTCCTTTGACATCACATCCACAAGAATAACTACCTGCTGACATCTCAGTTTTATGTTACCTCTTCCTTCTACAGAAATGTCTGTTTCCTGATAATTCTATATTATTACATGACATTCTATAATTATCAGCCTTTTAACACAGTTGTTAATGGGAGCTGCTTCAACAGTTATAAATAATTCACTGTACTCTGTGCACTGTTTGCTTCCAATATCCACTATACAATGTCTCAGTTTCAAATCACTACAAAATGATATTAAATGATTCAGTGTGAAGTTTACAAAAGGCTCAGATATATATAATTACAAATACGATCTTTTGGAATTTTCACATTAAATTTTGCACAGAAATCAAATCTTTTTGGAAAAATATCTAATGAGTGAAATATGATGGAATTATGATTGTTATCTTTTTTTTTCTTTCTGAAATTAAAAATGATGAGCACTTTATAATGCCAGGCATTGACAAGTTTGATGAGTTCTTAAACATATTTTCATTCTATCCATGCTTTGTGACATACTGAAAGTCTATATTGAGTGCACTTACGTATTTGGAACAATTTTGTACGTGGAGAAAAGTTTGATGCTGTAATAATTCCATTCGGCCCATTGTAAAAGACATTAGTGGCAATGCACATGTAAGTGCCCTCTTCAACTGTGGTGAAGTTCTGAATTATCAAGGAACCTGATGTGGAATTATAACTAGTCGTCGGAATATCTTGGTCATCTTTTCTCCATTTGTACCTGTGGTAGCACCAAACTATACATGAAACTGATACAATTTCAATAATGAAATCTAGTCTGCTTGTTTTTAAAATATTCTGTCTATGAGTAAGCGTGAGATTTTACTTTCACTGTACATATGAGGGTTAGTAAATAAATTATAAATGACTATTTTAAAAAAAACTAAGAGACATGAACTTGAAAACCGTGTATTATTACACTCATATTTCTCAACATAACCTCCAAAAGCATTGATACACTTATCCCATTGCTTTATCAGTGCCACAAAACCTGCAGCATAGAAGTCTTTGGTTTGGTGTCTTAGCCTCAATCGCATCCAATTCTTCATTATCCACAAAGCTTTTCCCACCAAGATGTGTTTTTAGCAGAACAAACAAGTGGAAATCATTCAAGGCTGTATGAAATGTGACAAAAAAGTATCCAGACTAGATTTATTAAAAAAAAAAGAACTACAGTAGTTACCAATCTGTAATATATTCACCTTAGAAACATCCCTCTTCTGAAGAAACACATTCAGACCCACACTGTTTCCACTGCTCAAAGTATCTTTTGTAATTCCAAAAAGTAAAGGAGACAGTATACATCCTTGCTTCATGCCTGTTTCAATCTGGAACCATTCACTCATTCCTTTCTTTTGTTTTGACTGTACAAACATATCCATTGTAGAAGTCCTTAATGATGTTGACAATTTTAGATGGTAATCCATATAAACTTAAAATTCTCCACAATGAATCTCTGTGTATGCTATCAAATGCCTTTTTAAAGTTTATGAAGATCAGTATTAATGGTTTCTGCTTTTCAATATGTTCTTCAAGTATTATTCTTAGAGTAAAGATGTGGTCAAGACAGCTTATCCCTTTTCGAAATCCTGCCTGTTCTTCTCTCATTGTGGTATCCACTATATATTTAATCTATTCAAAATGACCTTGCAAAATACTTTTGACACAACTGATATTAAGGTTACCCCTCTCCAACTGTTACAGTCACTAAGGTTGTCTTTTTTGTTTTGGTATTTTAACAATGATTCCTTTTTTCCACTTAGAAGGGACCTTTTCTTCTTCCAAATCTTACTAAACATTCTCTGTAGTTGTCTCATGTTGTCACTATTGATAGCTTTTAACATTTTGGGTGTTGTTTCATCTTCACCTGCAGCTCTGTTGTTAGCCATTCAATTCACTCTCGTTTCAATTTATGCAATGTAATTTCATCTAGGCTGACATTTAGTTGTAGGGCTGGTAAGATGGTTTCAAGGTTTATCAATTCTTTTGGGTGTGGTCGATTAAGCATTTCTTGGAAGTGTTCAGCCCATCTTTGCTTTTAGTCTTTACTTGATGTTAGTAGGGTTTCAGTTTTGCTAAGGATTTGTCTTTCTTTAGATGTAATAGTACCTGTTAGCCTCTTTTGTATGTTATCTCCTGTTTTTGCTGCTTTCTCTGCCTCTTTCACTATACTGTCTATGTATTCTCTTTTATCCCTTCTAGCTGAACTTTTTACTTTCTTGCCTATTTCTTTGTATCACAAAGCATTAATAGGACTTCACAATATGATGCAGCATTCCTGCTGTCACCTTTCTTCTTGAAATGGGCTAACAGCACTCCTTGGGAATCCCAAAACACTGTAACCATAACCTGCCCTGTTTTACCTTGAATTTATTTGCTGAAGGTGAAGCAGGATGTTTCCATTCTACTGAAGTGCATTTTGTTTCTGGTTGTTAATGATGCACCCATGTAAGAATCCTGTTAAACATGTCTTCTTTTTCATCTGCGTACCAAGAGAGATTTTGTACAGACAAGGCCATTTAGATCATTTTGTGTTCCTCACTTTTTTGTCTGAGCACCCTTCATGAGAATACTTTGTTAAAATTCAACCAGTCATGCATAATGCTACAGGTAAACCATGAGAAAATCCTACTGCATTTGCCAAACTCTCTAATCATTACTTGTATGTCAGGTGAATTATCTCATCAACCCATCGCACAGCTGTTTCTGTAGTAATCTCAGCAGGGCGACCAAGTTCAACAACTTCATCAGCAACTTTTGATAGTCCTTGAGAGAATTTATGTAGCCAGTTGTTTATCATGAAAAAATGTTTGCTGTTTTTCATCTGTGCATTCCTTGAGAACAGTTGCCATTTTTTTTTTTATAACTAGTGACTGCTAACTAACGACACCTTTAGACACTATCAATTACCATTTTTAACTACCCCATGTCTGTTTGTAACTTATTTACTGGCTCTCTCTCATACCTTACTCCAGTGCAATAGTTTCATATTTCTTCTTCTTCTTCTTCTTCGTTCGCTTCTACCACCAAAAACTGCACTGTGATCCTACTGAATTCACCTGTGGTCCTCGTTAGGTCCCGTGGTCCCCTGTGTGGTCCCCGAAAAGACCACACGAGATCCACGAGAGGACCACAAGGGGTTCAGAGTATCACAGGCTTTAGCCTGTATTCTTGGTGGGTCTCGGAAGCGGGATTGCGTGACACCGTGGTTTTCATTGCACCAGTTTAGTCTAGGGTTGGACTTTCTCACCGGAAGACCTCGACGTGTTTAGGATATCAGTGCATCCCCGCTGGGTGAGAGGCGGTAGCCCACCCAAGCCAGAGTTGGACTTTCTCACCGGAAAACCTCGACGTGTTTTGAGATACCCATATATCACCGCCCGGTGAGAGGTGGTTGCCCATCCAGTCCAGGGTTGGACTTTCTCACCGGAAAACCTCAGCGTGATTAGGATACGCAAACATCCCCGCCGGGTGAGAGGTGGTTGCCTATCTAGACTGCCCTGGTCCAGTGTCTCCGACTTCAGCATTTTGCGGTCGTGGCCGCTACCCTTCCTAGTTGTGACCGGGATGGAGCTTTTGTCCAGGAGGACGAATCCTCGCCACTAGTGACTTCTACCCCTGGGTTGAGCCGGTTTAGGCATTATCCCAGTATGGGCGTGTTTGGGACGAGACCGACCTCTAGAGCAGAGGTACTGTGACATGCATAGCCTTCAAGATTCACCCCTGGTATGAGCCGGTTTAGGCAAAATTCACCAGTATGGGTGTATATCAGGCATTGCCGACCTCTAGAGCGGAGGTGGCATGACATGTCTAGCCATCAAGTTCCACCCCTGGTGTGTGCCGGTTTAGGCATATTTCACCAGTGTAGGTGTATTTCGGACGTGGCCGGCCTCTAGAGCAGAGGTGCCATGGTATAGCTCTCGTAGCGATACTACTGGACATACCGGTTAAACTTCACTTTCCACCACCTTTTCCCATCGGCGCCGCACAGCAATCTTTATTTCTTTTCCGCATTTCTTCCTTGACCGGGAGGAGCTTCACTCCACGCGCGGCATTTGAAGAGTCTCGCCAGCAGTGTCTTAACCTCTGGGACAAGCCGGTTCATGCATTTCACCCGATATGACTGCACTCAGGATGTGGCCAACCTCCAGACCAGAGGTGCCGTGATTTGACTGTTTGCTTCGCTTTATCTTTTCTACCACCTTTTCCGCAGTGATGCTGCGCGGCAACCTCATTTGCAAATTTCTTCATTGGCCGGGAGGAGCACCGCTCCACGCACGGCAGCTGAAAATCTCGCCAACAGTGGGGTTTTGAACTAATAAAAGCGTTCTTTCCACGAGGGTCGGAGCTTGGTAAGCATGTATTAGCTCTAGAATTGTCACAGTTATCCAAGTAGGATCGTGTCATCTAAGGAACCTCGACTGATTTAATGAGCCATTCACGGTTTCACCGTGAGACAGTATGAGCTTAGACATGCATGGCTTAATCTTTGAGACAAGCATATGACTACTGGCATGATCAACCAGATAGCTTTCTTCACCGAACCTTTCTCGGATATCTGCCGACAGACTGACGCGGGGCAAGGGAGACAGCGCTCTGCTCAGAGCGGATCCCTTTCGACCCCGGCGGCGTTTCATTTCCTTTAACCGGCGGGGGCAGCTCTCTCTGCTCTAACGAGCGGAGAAGAAAGCCTGGCCACCCACAAACAACACACGTTACATACTGCAGACCCGATACTCTTTGCGAGAGATGGACCAATTTCAAGACCATCGGCTAGCCGTTTACATGCTTTGCTCGACGGACAAACCACTTGCTTCTGCATCGAAACACCTTAACTCTCGCCGTCCAGGAAGGGAGCGAAAGCCTGTCTCCCCACACACGGAACTTGAGAGCGCTTTTTCGCCAAAAGAACGGTCGGCCTGTGCAACAGCAGCAGCCCGTGCTGTGCAGCTCGGCGCAGCTCTGCGCTGCTGACAGTTTCATATTTAATTTCCCTACTAACAGATTTCATCACTTTAATAAACTTACGTAGGTTGAGGTTGACCATCTGAAGAGCAGCTTAGCACAACTTTAGTCCATCCTTGGTAATACACTGTGTCATCTCTCACAGGAATAAGGATATTTGGTGGTCTTCGCACTGACAAAGTTAGAACATAAGTAAACTTTTCATAATACAAACCTATAATATAATACCTATATATTATAAACCTAACAGTTATACTCAAATGCCAAAAAGTGATGTATATGCATATCCAGACCACTTTAACAAATAATGAGTATCTGAAGGTATAGGAGATGGTTGCAAAACAAAGGGTGAGAGGAACTGCTGTAGTTAATAAAGTAACAAAAATATTATTTTTTAAATTAAATCTATATTTAGTTGTCTTACAAGCACTTCTTATCATTTTTCAGGTGTTGGTAGAATTTGTGGAAATAATACAAATCAGTCCTAAATGGTTTGCAAACATAGACTCATCAATTTTTTTCATGGAATTAAGTCTATAAAATTAAACTGGACTAAAATAGGCTATGAAGTTAAGTGGAGTTTTGAGTTCACAGTTAACACTATATTTTCAAATGCTAGAATATGATTTTTTTAAAAATATGTATGCTCATATATCACTAAACAAATTTCTCATAAACACAGTCTTGTAGGTGAAACTCTAAAGTGATCTCATTTCTAATATCCAGAAATGTTATTTTTCTCCACACTTTAAATAAATGACTTCATGCTGTAAAAAACAATACCACTGTCCTGTATTTCAAAGTCAGTCAAGTTCATAAAAATTACTCATTTATGCTGATATTAGTTTAGTTGTTTCAGCGACCTTAGTTTCTGTTGTTTCATCACTGTTAATTTTAGCAAATCCATATTAGTTGTGACAGTTGTTATGTGAAATTTATAACAATTACTGTTCTCACTGATCTCATTATAGTCACTGATTTTAACAATGCTGCAAAGCCAAGAAATATTTATCGGAACAGACTCACTTTAGTTGACAAATTCAGTTAATTCTTTATGACTCGTTTCCATTTCTTTTATGAGGGGTGTTCAGAAAGTAAAGCACCACAGCTGTTTATTCAAAAAGCATGAAATTTATACACAATTTATACACAATATACATGAATGTCATTTAAACATTGGTATTATTCAACATAACCTCCTCCAACTTGTACGGCTTTACGCCAGGAAAAACAAGTGCATGTATTCCTAGCCCGTACTAGATTTTCTCTTGATTATGTAGCCATTTCCTCGCTGCATGAATCACTCCTTCATCATCTTCAAATCTTACCCCTCGGAGTGCATCTTTAAGTGGACCAAACAGATGGAAATCAGAGGGTGCCAAATCGGGACTATAGGGTGGAAGGGGTAGTACAGTCCAACCCAATTTTGTGATTGCTTCCTGTGTTGCCAGACTTGTGTGAGGCCGTGCAACGTCGTGAAGGAGAAGCAGGTCTGCTGGACTGCTGTGCTGCCGAACTCTGTGAAAACATAGATTGAGTTTTTTTTCCCAATGTCTTAATGTAAGCTTGCAAACTGATTGTCTCTCCTCTTGGCATAACATCCACAAGAATCACATCTTCAATGTCCCAAAAGACAGTGATCATGACTTTTCCAGCTAAAGGAGTTGTCTTGAATTTCTTTCTTCATGGTGATTGTGGATGATGCCACTCCATTGACTGTCTTTTTGTTTCAGGTTCAAAATGAAGTGCCCAGGTTTCATCACCTGTTACGATCTTAGCCAAAAAGTTCTCTCCCTCAGCACTAAAATGCTCCAACAATTCAGAAGAAATTGCTTTCCTTTGCAATCAATGGTCATTTGTGAGACTTCAATTAACCCATCTTGTGCAAACCTTAGAAGATCTGAGAGCTTTTATAACTGCATTTGCATTACCACTGCTGACTGACAGCTTTAAGGCCAACTATTGAGTAGTGATACGCCTATCAGTAAGAACAATGCCCTCAGCCCATTTCAACATTTCTGCCTTGGTGGCTGTGGAAGGACATCCACAGCGTGGCCAATCAGGCAGCTCCTTATCTCCATTTACTGACTTTTTGGTTCTCTGAACCCAGTGACTGACTGTACTCCTGTCAACTGCAAAACTTCCATACACATCACATAGATATTTGGGAATGTTCACAACAGTTTCCTTCTCTGCAATGAGAAATTATATCACAATTCACTGCTTATACCATAAGTTGCTAACACGCTCCATTTCAACGATTAGGGCAGCCATATTCTTTGGTCGGTTGTGGTGCAATTTGGTTCACACAACCGGCACATGCCATATTTAAAGTGTTCAAAATTTCACGCTTTTATATTCATTATTAGCTGAAAAAAAAAAACGATGTGGTGCATTACTTTCTGAACGCTCCTCGCAATTTATGCTTTGATGCCAGCCTTCTTGTCTTAGCCTCACTTACTTCATTGCATTTTCTCATTCATGGTCAAGTTAAGGTTAATTTTCCAACCTTTTCTATCCATATTTATTCTCCAGCCATGAGATGGCTTTGATAGCTTCCTCATCTAGGTATCTTAAGTAAACAGTCTGGCTCTTCCAGCGATCTCTTTCATTCTGAATCTTCTATCATCCACTTCTCCCCACATTATTTTGTCACTTTTATTAGCAGCACCATCTGGGCAGCTTTTATTTGGGCCATAGTTATCCAACAGGAGCATGCTGGGGCTACCTAGGGCATGATGTCACATTGTTTGCCATCTGGTACACTTTGTCATCATCTCCTTATCTCAAGCACCTGCTTCTACTTTGTGGTTACCTACATCTATCTGGGCATGTTTTGTGTCCTTTCTTACAAGGTCAGTCAGTCAGTCAGTCATTTGCAAGTCCCTTGCTGAACTTTGTCTCCCTAACAACTCTCCTGTAGGCCCTCTTAGTTGTAAGCAAGATGCCCAGCTGCTGATACATCCATTTGCAGATTATCAATATCTTGCAGCCATCATCACCTTGGTCTTCCTCTCTTTCTTTTTCCCAGTAAGTACCCTTCCAATAAAGTATTTTATATATATATATAAAAAGTCTTCCTCTCTTTCTTTTTCCCAGTAAGTACCCTTCCAATAAAGTCTTTTATATATATATAAAAGGTCGAACAATTAAGTAATGAGACTGATTTTAATATGACCAAGACAAAAATGCCATCTATGAAGCAAAGCATGGAATCCAAAGAGGCAATCTTCATCTATGAACAGGCAACTTTTCATCACTACCCAATAAGCAGAAGACAAACAAGCTGCCATTTTACTGACCTAGTCAGAGCTGCATTGTTAAGTCTTCTTCTTCTTCTTCGTTCACTTCTACCACCAAAAACCGCACTGTGAACCTACTGAATTCACACCTGTGGTCCTCGTTAGGTCCTGTGGTCCCCTGTGTGGTCCAAAATAGACCACACGAGATCCACGAAAGGACCACAAGGGGTTCAGAGTATCACAGTGCTTTAGCCTGTATTCTTGGTGGGTCTCGGAAGCGGGATTGCGTGACACCGTGGTTTTCATTGCACCAGTTTAGTCTAGGGTTGGACTTTCTCACCGGAAGACCTCGACGTGTTTAGGATATCAGCGCATCCCCGCTGGGTGAGAGGCGGTAGCCCACCCAGGCCAGAGTTGGGCTTTCTCACCGGAAAACCTCGACGTGTTTTGAGATACCCGTGTATCACCGCCGGGTGAGAGGTGGTTGCCCATCCAGTCCAGGGTTGGACTTTCTCACCGGAAAACCTCAGCGTGATTAGGATACGCAAACATCCCCGCTGGGTGAGAGGTGGTTGCCTATCTAGACTTCCTGGTCCAGTGTCTCCGACTTCAGCATTTTGCGGTCGTGGCCGCTACCCTTCCTAGTTGTCACCAGGATGGAGCTTTTGTCCAGGAGGACGAATCCTCGCCACTAGTGACTTCTACCCCTGGGTTGAGCCGGTTTAGGCATTATCCCAGTATGGGCGTGTTTGGGACGGGACCGACCTCTAGGGCAGAGGTACTGTGACATGCATAGCCTTCAAGATTCACCCCTGGTATGAGCCGGTTTAGGCAAAATTCACCAGTATGGGTGTTTATCAGGCGTTACCGACCTCTAGAGCGGAGGTGGCATGACATGTCTAGCCATCAAGTTCCACCCCTGGTGTGTGCCGGTTTAGGCATATTTCACCAGTGTAGGTGTATTTCGGACGTGGGCGGCCTCTAGAGCAGAGGTGCCGTGGTATAGCTCTCGTAGCAATACTACTGGACATACCGGTTAAACTTCACTTTCCACCACCTTTTCCCATCGGCTCCGCACAGCAACCTTTATTTCTTTTCCGCATTTACTTCCTTAACCGGGAGGAGCTTCACTCCACGCGCGGCATTTGAAGAGTCTCGCCAGCAGTGTCTTAACCTCTGGGACAAGCCAGTTCATGCATTTCACCCGACATGACTGCACTCAGGACGTGGCCGACCTCCAGACCAGAGGTGCCGTGATTTGACTGTTTGCTTCGCTTTATCCTTTCTACCACCCTTTCCGCAGTGATGCTGCGCGGCAACCTCATTTGCAAATTTCTTCATTGGCCGGGAGGAGCACCGCTCCACGCACGGCAGCTGAAGATCTCGCCAACAGCGGAGCCACAGTTATCCAAGTAGGATCGTGTCATCTAAGGAACCTCGACTGATTTAATGAGCCATTCGCGGTTTCACCGTGAGACAGTGTGAACTTAGACATGCATGGCTTAATCTTTGAGACAAGCATATGACTACTGGCAGGATCAACCAGATAGCTTTCTTCACCGAACCTTTGTCGGATATCTGCCGACAGACCGACGCGGGGCAAGGGAGACAGCGCTCTGCTCAGAGCGGATCCCTTTCGACCCCGGCGGCGTTTCATTTCCTTTAACCAGCGGGGGCGGCTCTCTCTGCTCTAACGAGCGGAAAAGAAAGCCTGGCCACCCACAAACAACACACGTTACATACTGCAGACCCGATACTCTTTGCGAGAGATGGGCCAATTTCGAGACCATCGGTCGACAAAACCGTACTACATCGTTATCACGAACCTGGCTGGCTAGCCGTTTACATGCTTCGCTCGACGGACAAACCACTTGCTTCTGCATCGAAACACCTTAACTCTCGCCGTCCGGGAAGGGAGCGAAAGCCTGTCTCCCCACGCACGGAACTCGAGAGCGCTTTTTCGCCAAAAGAACGGTCGGCCTGCGCAACAGCAACCGCCCGCGCTGTGCAGGTCGGCGCGGCTGACACATTGTTAAGTAATCAGCATGGAGCAAAAAGCTAACATTAAATTCTGTTTAAAACTTGGAAAAAGTGCCATTGAGACAGTTGAATTGATGTGACAAAGTTTATGGGGATAATTGTTTATCTCGTGCACAGATATTCAGGTGGTATTCACCATTCAAAAGTGGTGTAGAAAGTGATGTGGACAAATGCAACTAGACATGGATGCAAAATTTCTGTTTGTAATGAGGAACTCATTGCAAAAGTCAGAGAACGGATACAAGAAGATTGTTGTTTGACCATTAGGATGATGACAGATGAATTTGGTGTTAACTGAGAGACCATTCATAAAATTTTAGTGGAAGCTTTGGGCAAGAAAAAAGTTGCTTGCCAGTTTGTACCACATTCGTTGTCTGTTAACCAAAAACATCAGCGTGTTAAGTACGCAAAAGACATCATCAAAACGTGTCGCAGAAATAAACATTTCTTAAATCTGATTGTTGCAGAGGATGAAACATGGATTTTCCGCTGTGATATCACAACTAAATGCCAAAGTGCTCAGTGGAAGTCATCATCATCAACAAGAGGCAAAAAGTTTTGTCTTCAAAAGTCGAAAGTGAAGGTAATGTTGGTGTGCTTCTACAACAGCAAATGAGTTATTCACAATGAATTTATTCCAGAGGGACAGACTCAATGCCAAAGTTTATTTAAGTATTTTGAAACGACTATTGAAAAGGATTCAATTCTGACCTGAGTATTCAACACCTGGCAGTTTTTTCATGTCCCATTCTTCATGATAATGCACCGCCTCACAGGGTGGTAGTTGTATAGAAATTTTTGGCCCAAAAACAAGTATGTGCTCTCAACCATCCACCCTATTCCCCAGATTCGTCTCCCTGCGATTATTTTCTTTTCCCAAAATTAAAGTTACCATTGAAAAAACGCTTCTTTGACGATACTGATGACATCCAAAAGGCCTTAACATCGAGTTTAAGGGCCATACCAACAGAAGAACTGCAGAGGTCATTCCAGTGTTTGTTAGATTGTGCCACTCGCTGCATAAGGAGCTTACTTTGAATAAAATGCACGTTATATCTTCAAGTGTTGTTTATTTTATTTATTATGTAATTAGTCTCATTACTTAATTGTTGGAACTTGTATATGGATATATATATATATATATATATATTCATTCATTTGCATGTCCCTTGCAGAACTTTGCCTCCCTAACAGCACTCCTGTAGGCCTCTCAGTTGTGAGCAAGATGGCCTGTTACTGATGCATCCATTTGCAGGTCATCAACAATGTCTTGCAACCATCTTCACCTCGGTCTTCCTCTCTTTCTTTTTCCCATTATGTACCATTCCAAGACAGTTTTCTCTAGATTATCATGACATTTAATGTGTCTAAAATATTCAAGTTTTCTTTGTTAATCCTCTTTGCTAGCCTGCCTTCTTCAATATTAAGTTCTTGTAGTATGAATATATTTGTTCTTTTTTGTCTATAACATTTGAAGAACTCTTCTGTGACATTTACATTCAAAGGCATTTATGTGTTTCTCAGCTGTTTTGTTAAGTGTCCAGGTCTCACAGTCAGATGTTATGATGAGAAAGATGCATACCCTTAAAAATCTTATTTTTGTAGTTCTGTCTGTTCCTCTCCACAGATTCTTTAGTTGTTTTACTTTCTAAAGAGTGATAGTCATGTTTTTATTTTTTGTGTTGTTTCTGGATGTGGTCCTCAAAAAGTGCTTTTAGCAAAAAATGACATGTCATTATGTTCTTCATTTAAATATTCTCATCTTATTTTCTGGCACTCTCATTCCTGTCCACTTTCATACTCTTTCTATCTTTTTGTAAAACTGAACTGCCTACAAATTCTTTGTGCAGCATCTTAGTTTTAAAATAAGGACAATAAAAAAAAAGCTAGTTATTTCCTCATCCTCTATCTTCCCTCAATGGCTTTCTTTTTTGTCTTTAAATCTTGTTAATTCCTCCTACTCTATATTCCCTAATCTAAGAAAGTAATAAAGTAGTTTAGATTTTAAACTGCTTTGGTGATATAAATTTTTGTTGTTGTTGTTTGTTTATTAGGTTTATCCAACCTGATTTTTTTTTTATCCATGTTACAATATGAAATTTTATAAACCCTATTACTATTTGTTACAAGGTGAATAATTTCAATTTTATGAGTTTTTAAAACACTAGTAATCATCACATTATCAAAGTTCACTGTAGCATTTATTTTATAAATTTTCCATTAATTTTTTTAGTGCTCTAATGAACTTCATTTCTCAATTGTCACATGTAGGCTATCTGCACAGATCAAAATGAACCAAATTTCTTCCACGTTCTAGTGCATGAAAACATCAGCCTCTTCAGTGAAGCATCATTAGTATACTCTGGTATAATACAATGCTAAAGTTATCTACCTTTAAAATGCAATACTTGATACCTGGTACTAAATTCTTGCAGTATATAATGAATGTTGTTTTTTGTTTTTCTTTTTAATATGAGGAACTCACACTTAGCAGAATTATTAGGAATACTATATGGCAGAAGTTCTATTTCATAGAAATAATTTTAAGACTTGCCTCATTGTTCTATTGCTAAAAAAAATATGTGTAATATTTTAACAGAAGAAAGAAACCCAGAAGTAATTCCACAGACAATCATACCATCATTCTGGCAAATTGTTACTGCAAACAGCAACATTACCAGCAACACAGACAGCTGTAAATGAGTCATGTCAGTTGATTGCTGATGTAGTGATTCTTACTGCATACAGACACTGAGAAAATTAAAAATATTTGGGCAAATTTAACAGTGTTCTCATTTTCTGTTATGCTAAAGACAAAATTAGACCAATTTCATAAAAAACTAGACAAATTCTTTACATGATAATACAGAATACCATCATAGTAGTATGACTGACAAATAAAGGCCACAACATTGATGTAATCACTCTGCATTCTATATCCTGACAGTTAAGTTTGAGTTGGCCTTAGGTTAGAGGTTAGCTGTACTAGACTAACACATCAGTCTTCTGGTGACTGCATACAGTTTTTACGACTATAAATGATTAATTATGATTACAAACCAAACTAATATTAAAATATCCAAAAAAAAAAGAAAAAAACTAATGGCCAGGTCACATCATTTCAACCCTTATTTACTCCAGAAACTTTGTGATGTACCACAATAATCAGTGGCCAGATGCTAATGTCAATCTTTATGGTGCATTCAAGGATGCCATCAATACACATAGATCTAAAATAAGTCCTGGGAATTCATATATAGTTTTAAATCAAACTCAGGTTATGAGATTACATGAGTGACAGATGCAAAGGCATTGTGTTACATCAACAATGTTGTAGCCTGTGAGCTAGTTGGTATTCCTAAGCAAGTTAACCCACACAGGTTACCTATGACTGTGGATATACCAGTATTTATAAGGTTAGTTGCATGTTTTGCTTATGTTTAGTAGGAGAATATCCAGTAGCATAAATCTTGGAACAAAAACCTACTGAGGAAGGGGTATGAACAGCTATATAAAATTTAGGGTTTCTAGTTCAGTACATTTTATATAGTGGGAAATTTATCTCAGGCATGTAAGAATCAGTCAGTAGCAGCAATGTCATCTATCTGTTACTGTGAAAAAAAAACTACACATTTTTTCCACACTCTTCACATTGCCAGTTTTTACATGTCTTTGACTGCAGCTATCTTACTCACCATCTCTGTCAATATACAGATGGTCAATTTTCTATATGACTGACAGCCAGAATGATTCAATAAATATGGTAAATAATGTAAAATACAATATCTGATTCTATTGCTCATAAAACAGTTAGCAGTGATATATTAGCACTCCTTACAGCACTTAAAATGGGCAGAGTTCAGTTAGCACAGCATGTTACTATATGCTTGTAAATGACAAACTGAACACAAAGCAGCATTTCTCAGATATTTTAAACTCCTCTGTTAGCAAATAATACATTAAAACAGAGATGATGACTGCAGTAAAACTGGTTCTAGTAATAAAGATAGATAAAGGTGGTTGGTTCAGTTTTACAAAAAGACAGAGGGAAATAGAAAGTGAGTAGAAACACATTAGTAGAAGAGCATATTACAGTTCTTCATCTTCATGTTTTACTGCCAAATCTAGCATTTCATTTGAGTGAGCTTCCTATATTCTTCACTTTATTTGATCAGAATGTTACCAAAAACAGTAAGTTTATTTTAAGGACTATGGATATTTCAAGATTTATATAGACTACTCAAAGGCATTTGTCTGTGTACAACACCAGAAACTTTGGGAAATAATGGAAAAAATGGGATTTCCAACACATTTGATACAATTAACCTAACTGCTGTATCTAGACCAACAAGCAGCAGAAGAATAAATGGTGAAACAACAGCTTGGTCTGATATAAAACAAGGGGTCCATCAGGGGTGCATATTGTCGCCTTACTTATTTAGCTTGTATACTGAAAATATAATGAGGAATGTTAGAGAAGATGTAGAAAAGAATATTACGATGCCATAACAATTGGAGGCTATGAAATACCAGAGATCAGATATGCTGATGTCACAGTATTATCGTCCAGAACACAAAAAGGAATGGAAAAACTAATTATGTCAGTCCATAAGAACAGCAAAGAGCAAAACCTGTATCTTAATGTGAAGAAAACTAAATTGATGACAACTGACAAAACAAACAAGGCAGCTGAAATATGTATCAATGAGGGAAAATTGGAAGAAGTGGAGAGTTTTGAATATCTTGGATCACTACTAACTAATAATGGAGATACAATGAGGAAAATTAAAAGGACATCTATCGCTCTTCAGAAAGTAAAACAACTAAAGAATCTGTGGAAAGGAACAGACAGAGCTAAAAAAAGTAAGATTTTTAAGAGCATGCGTCTTTCCCATCGCAACATATGCCTGTGAGACCTGGAAACTTAACAAAACAGCTGAGACACACATATATGCCTTTGAATGTAAATGCTACAGAAGAGTTCTTCAAATATCATGGAAACAAAAAAGAACAAATATATTCATACTACAAGAACTTAATATTGAAGAAGGCAGGCTAGCAAAGAGGATTAAACAAAGAAAACTTAAATATTTTGGACACATTAAACATCATGATAATCTAGAGAAAACTGTCTTGGAATGGTACATAATGGGAAAAAGAAAGAGAGGAAGACCAAGGCGAAGATGGTTGCAAGACATTGTTGATGACCTGCAAATGGATGCATCAGTAACAGGCCATCTTGCTCACAACTGAGAGGCCTACAATAGTGCTGTTAGGGAGGCAAAGTTCTGCAAGGGACATGCAAATGAATGAATGAATGGATATGCACAGAATTATTTTTGTCATAATATCAAATTATTATTACATACATACATTATTATTTATGTTATAAAGACCAAGGGCATAAAGTTTAATTATGCAAGAATACGTGCCATTTTAACAATCCTAAATCCTGCAATTGGCTCTTTCTTATAGCAGCAATGACAGTAAGCTTGAAATGACGTTTGTACTAACACATCAGTGTTTTTTATAAATAAAATGCATAAAGTGCAGAGCCAAGCCTTTATCATTAAGACATAGCTGAAGGTACATCACACTTTCATGTGCCAACAGTCTTGGAAATATTTGCCTGACACCATATCCTCAATATATTTAACCATAGCTGACAGTGATGTTGCTGACTGAATGAATGCTGTTCATTGCAGGGATATATAGTTTCAATGGTTTGGTAATGTATGAATACAACTGTATAGTTATACAATGTTACACCCACCATACAGAGACCAATACACAGATCTAAACATATCACACCATGTCAGCTGTACAGCAAAATAACATGCAAGAAACAGAAGGTTGCATATTCTTCAAATGCAATACAACCCCACTCATCTAACAGTGGGAACTACTAGAAACATATATAGCACAAAAAGTAGACAACTACAAAGCCATAATGTTGCATACAACATGATTGATAAGTAAGATCTTCAACTGTATAAAATAAGTCTCTGACAATATAAAATGATAAAACTAGTATCAAAATGAAGGAAATTCATTTCTGTAAATTATTTTTCAACATACTCCCCACTTACAGGTGTTGTTGTTCGTCCATCATCTTTGATGATGACCACAGATTCATCTTAGTCAAAGTATGGAGAGATGTGTTTGTGCGTGACCAACTAGCCCTATAAGAGCTCTAAAAGTTTTGCCACACATGAAAAATATATGTCCAGATTCAGTTGTGGGTAATTGCGCTGAATTGGCTTTTCCCATTGTATGTTTACCATTTACAGGCAAAAATGTTTCCAACTGCAATATCCATTGTTTCATTCTGTTGATGAAGAAAGTTTCTGGTTAGTGACCATCCATGTGCAAACAGCAGTGTCATCTTCAGCATCTAATGAAAAATGCTGACCTTTCAACATCTTAAGTTTAGGGAACAGCCAGAAGTCAGACAGTATCAAATCCTGGCTGTAAAAAGGGTGTGGAACAATTGTTAATTTTGAGCTTGTAACAGTTTCCTTCATTTGTGCACTACAGTGAGACCTTGCAGAAATGAAGCTGCAGAAAGGTGTTCTCTTTTTTGCAGGACAATGTGTCTGTGCACAAGCCACTGAGCATTTTGAATAAACTGGGGTCTTAGTGCATAAGTCATCCACTGTACTCACCAGATCTTGGTCTATTTCCTGTTTTCTAGTTCTCCATTCTCCACTGTTTGTATCCTTTTTGGGCCCAAAGATTCTTCTTAGGATCTTGTTCTCAAATATCTGCAAGTGTTGTTCATCATTCTTTATTGTACTCCACATTTCTGATCTATAAATGATGGCTTGTCTTATTATAGTTTTCTAGATTGTTATTTTGGTGTTCTGTGACAGGATTTTGGATTTTAAGAGGTGTTTTAAGGCAAAGTATATTTTATTCCCTATCTGTACTCTGCTTTTAATTTCCCCTCTTAATATGTTGCTTCTGTTGAAGGTTGTGCCTAAATATTTTTATGTATCTGCTTTCCTAATAATCATCTCTTCAACACTTATATAATCTGGATCATTCTGGTCTCTTGATATCTTCATATACGCTGCCTCATCTTGGTTAATGGTCATGCCCACTTTTAGTGCTACATCTCTCAGGTGTATGCAGGTATTGATGACTTATAGCATAAACCACTAGGTTGATGTCATCAGCGTATCCTAGTATTTTAGCTTGTTCTTCTGTACTGCTTTCTTCTTTCACTTTTCTGATCACCTTTTCTAGTACTAGGCTGAGTAGTAATGGAGATAATGTATCACCTTGTTTTAAACCAGTTCTTAGAGAGAAGGGTTCTGACTTTCTTGGGAATCCTCCATACCTATTCTGGTCAGATTGATTAATTTATTAGGTATCTCAAATTCTTTCATAATTTTCCATAAGCTGCTCCTATCTATGCTGTCATAGGCTTTCTTGAAGTCAATGAAGATATGTACTTCCTTTTCCATATTCCCAATACTTTTTTGCTCTTTGGTCTACGGTTGATTGATTCTTCCTAAAACCTGCCTGATAGTCTCCCAGTATGTTCTCGCTGCATGGTTTTAATCTATTTAAAAGTATAATAGATAGTATTTTGTAGGTTGTTTTGTGTTCAGTGAAGTAAGATGATGATATCTATGGCATGCCTTTTGTTTTCTGGATCATAATGATGAACCCAGGATTCATCACCAATGACAATATCTGGAAGAGAATCATCCCTTCAAGACAATATTGGGCAAGATGTTCTTGGGAAAACTGTTTCTTCATGGGGTGTGTCAATTGTCGCTGAACCCATCTGACACAAGTTTGTCTATAATTCAACATCTCAGTGATATGGTGACTTCTTCTTCCTCTTCTTCGTTCGCACTGTCTGTCTATATCTGCAGTCCTGTCTCTTGGATAAATTTCACTGTTTTTTGTAATTCATGTATGGAACCGTAGAGCTTATCTTCTTTAGTGGTTTCACTGGGCCAGTAATTATTTCTCAGTGTCTCGTAGTTGATGCAGTTCTGGAGGATATGTTCCACAGTTTGGGGCACCTGGGCACATGTACATAGATTAGTACTATGGTGACTTTTTATTGACTTATATTGTAGAAACTGCAGAATAATTTCTTTCTGCTTAATTCAATGATTTTTTGGAATCATGACGTCCACTTTGCATTGGTTCTCATCATGAATCAATGAAATGGGACATCCTGGTCTTTGCACATCAAAGACACTCATCTAACCTTTATACAGCTTTTGGCATGTAGGACCCACTTGCAGTCATTTTTTCACATCAATACAAGCATCACCATAAATTATTTTCATATGCCTAAGAATTTCAATCAAAGTGCAACCTTCTGATGTTAAAAACTTTTATTACTGATTGCTATTTTATATGTAACTCTGATGTAGCACTCATTCCTACCTGACACTACTACTTAATGGCTTTGAACACTGGACTGAAATTTTGCCTGTTTACACATCACAGTATTGGCTACCTAACGGATGTGCAAACTTTTTTTTTGTTTTCCATTATCAGAGATAGTTCCAAGTGTATTACTCTATGGAAGTGAATGCTGGAAAATCACCAAAACTATATAAAACAAGCTGAATCTATCATGCAACAATCTATCATGCACCATGTAAAAAAAGATATAGCATTCAGGTATTTGGCCAAAAGAATGGAAAAGAACTGTATTCATACCACTGCCAAAAAAGGGTACCTTAAAATTATGCACAAACTACAGAACTGTTGCCCTGATTAGTCATGCCTGTAAAATTCTATTAAAAATCATAATGGGTAGATTTCATAAGAAAATAGAAAAGAAGTCAATATGGTCCAAGCTGTTTTTAGACAATGAAGAGGATCAAGAGATCATATATTCGATATAAAATTAATAATAGAGAAATGCAGAGAATTTAATGTGAATCTATATTTATCTTTTATAGACAATTCAAAGGCATTGATTGTGTACAAAACCAGAAACTTTGGGAAATAATGGAAAAAAATGGGATTTCCAACATATTTGATGCAATTAACATCACTGTTGTATCTAAACCAACAGCAGCAGTGACAGTACATGGTGAAACAACAACTTAGTTTGACATAAAACAAGGGATCCACCAGGGGTGCATATTATCACGTTACTTATTTAACTTGCATACTGAAAATGTAATGAGGAATGTTAGAGAAGATGTAGACAAAGAATATTACGATGCCATAACAATTGGAGGTTATGAAATACCAGAGATTAGATATGCTGATGACACAGTATTACTGTCCACAACACAAAAGGGAATGGAAAAACTAATTATGTCGGTCCATAACAATAGTGAAGAGCAAAACCTCTATCTTAATGGAAGAAAACTACGAGTTCTTGGCATAAGGTACAACGGGTTATATGTGGACAACTTTTTTGGATTATTTCTCAACATAGTCCGCTTGCACGTTTATGCACTTGGTCCAGCGATCCTGGAGCTTACAGATCCCTTCTTTGTAAAAGTCAGCATCTTGTGCCAGTATCTGTACCTTATGCAGAGAACTTATCAATCACCCCTCGTAAATTGGTGACAACTAAAAAAACAAATAAGGTAGCTGAAATATTTTTCAATGAGAAAAAACTGGAAGAAGTGGAGAGTTTTGAATATCTTGGATCACTACTAACTAATAATGAAGATACAATGAGGGAAATTAAAAGGAGGACATCTACTGCCCTTCAGAAAGTAAAACAACTAAAGAAGCTGTGGAGAGGAACAGACAGAACTACAAAAATAAGATTTTTACAGGCATGCATCTTCCCCAATGCAACATACGCCTGTGAGACCTGGACACTTAACAAAACAGCTGAGAACACATAATGCCCTCGAATGTAAATGCCATAGAAGAGTTCTTCAAATACGAGGGGTGATTAATAAATTCTCAGCATAAGGTATAAATACTTGAAACGCACAGTTGATATTAGGTGCATTTATAGATCAGGTTAATGCAAGATTAAACACCAAGTTTCAAGAAATTAACTGCAACCAATTTTTTTTTACAGGTTACTGAAGGGGTAAGGGGTGGCAGACATTGAGAAAACAGATAAAATTTCTCATCGAACAGTCATTCACTACCTCTCCATCAAGGCCGTATCATCAAAGGAGATCCATGAGGATATGGTAGAGAGTAAAAAGTCAGAGAGAATGGTAAATGCAGCAGAAATGTGGTTCTGTGTGAAAGTATCACAGAAGATGAAAAGAACAAATACTCAAGTTTTATAACAGCTACAAGTGCAATGTGAAATTCTCAAAGAAGTAAGTATCAAGAAAACAAAATACTTTGGCCACATCAAAAGCCATAATAATATAATGAAGACCATACTAGAAAGAACGGTAGAAAAAAATATTTAAAAAAAGAGGAAGACAGAAATGTAGATGAGAATATAACATATGAAAATAGACAGAAAAAAGTATGTGAAGACGCTAGGAATTCATTACTACAGATCTTCGTACCGAAAACGGCACACATGGATGAAAACAAAAATTATTACAGACACCCATTGATATACAACATCAAACTTTGCAGAATAAAAAAAAAGATAAAAAAATGCACTCAACAAATGAATTAATCTAAATGATGTTGCGCGGAGATGTGAGAGAAATAAAACAGCTAGGAGAGAGACGGTGGAAGAAAAGTGATAGCAGGAGGGGTAAAAGAAACATAACTAGGATGTTGATAGCAGTCACGGGTATATGAATACTAATAACTACGACAAATAAAAAAAAAAAAAACGGGACTGATCAAATCACAAGCACGTGGCGTACCGAGGGGACATAGCTCTTCTACCGTCCTTTGAAGTAATCTTCGTCGACCGCAGTGCAACATTCACAGCGACGATATTACGTTCCGGGATGCCTCTTTAAACTTTTAAGAAGAAATGTCGTTCAGCTCAAGGGTTACATGTCGTTGAATGTCGTCAAAACGCATCCATTTCTAAGCCGACTTGCGTTCAGGAAATATAACGCTAAATCTGCACGAGTCAAATCTGGCAAGTAAGGAGAAATGTTTCTTTGTTTTTCTCCCAAAAACAACTTTCACGATGACGGCAGAATGCGCGGGGATATTATCGTGCAAAAGAGATGCCAATCGCCTGACGCTATCAAATTCGGTCTTACATGACGGATGTGCTTCAGTAAACGCTTCATGATACACTTGTAGTAGTGGCCACTGACGGTGACCCTGTGGCATGAATTCCTTGTAGATCACTGTAAAAGAATGTGATGAGCAAGGTCTTCACCTTCGATTTATTGGAGGCGAACTTTTCGGTGGGAGTTCTTCGATCGCCATTCCATGCTGTCTTTTTGTTTCGGGGTCGAACCGAAAACATCAAAACATCACAACTGAATTCAGGAAATTCGGGTCACTGTCCGCCGTTGTAATGCAGGTGCGAGATATTTCCACACGACCCCCTTTTTTGTTCAGTTGTGCGGGACGAATTCCCTTTTTTTTTTCCTAAATCCATCTCCAGAATGGTCCTAGTTCTTTCTCGGCTAATGTCTAGCTCCATCATTTTCAATGTCAGTCGTCGGTTAGAGGCCACGAGCTGTGGAAACTTTCGATCATGTCGGCGTTTCTTCGGACGACGACTAAGAGTGGTATCATTAGAAATATCCTCCCTAACTTCACGAAACAGGGAGAACCATTTGAAAACACGATTATAAGACATGGCTTCGCCACAGTCTTACATCTTGAGTCTTACATCCTTCTCATTACGTTAATTGTCATACGGAGCTTACATGGTTGTTCGTCAAGTTTTCCGGTTTTTTGGCGAGCTATTCAACCTCATTACGGGATTTTATGCCTACTAAATTGGCCTTTCTTAACAATGTCCTCTTTAGAGTTTCACGTGGTCGACCTCTTTTTCTTCGGCCTGTTGTGTTCCATTTGACAGCTGGTTTTGGGATTCTCTGACTTCTTCTCATCACATGACCAACATATGTCCATCACCTTTTCCCGATCACCCGTGAAACAGGTTGTTGTTCGCTCATCTGCCTTGTCTCTGCATTGTTCTTGAATTGTTCGTCGCAAAAAACTTTTTATTATGTGGAATGTCTCCGTGGCGCCCCCCCCCCCCCCCCCCCCCATGTTGGAAGCAGAACTTAACGTTCACTCTTTGCTCCGTGTCTTCTTATTGTGACACGCAGCACTTGCATGAACTTAGTCATCTCATGTAAGTGCCAAGAAGGAACAGCAATATGAATTCGGAGTTGACAAGAAATATGCAATAATATATACGAACTGAGATAGATACTTCAAAAATGAAACAGAGTTTGTGATACTACTCAAGAAACCAAAAGCCGCAGACTGCTCAGAACTATAAGTCTGATGATTTACGTGACTAAAATTCTCCCTCAGAAAAACATGTACATCGAAGGACACCCTTCATTTTGCATCTATATTGGCACATGCAGTTTTTCACAGAGTTCGCTACAGATGAATATAGGTCGCTTTAGATTTCAACAATTACAGCAAGTGCTCAAAGTGATTATCAAGAGCGTCCAAACACTTCTCTGAGTACGGCGAACTGCTACTAAAGCAACACTATCCAAAGTTTCTAATGGGACTGATGCGAATGGCATTTCAATTTTCTCTTCAAGTGCCGCTTGTAAACATCTTCCACGACACCATCGTATTAAACTTTGCAACATAAAGATAACCGACTTAACTGACGGCAGGCATGAAGTATCGGGTACTATGGAGAAACATAACGCCAGTCGGCACGACATGATGATAATGATAACGACGTATTGTTCGGTTGGGCTAACTAGCGCGAATTCGGAGAACTGTCGGAAAGAACAAACAAGACAAATCACAAATACGTACTAAAAATTCT
This sequence comes from Achatina immaculata, assembly GCA_009760885.1. Lineage (NCBI taxonomy): Eukaryota > Metazoa > Mollusca > Gastropoda > Stylommatophora > Achatinidae > Lissachatina > Lissachatina immaculata. The sequence goes on along the minus strand of CM019701.1, from coordinate 20,400,227 downwards.
AACATGTTTCTAAACAGATATGCTATGATTGCATTTTTTACTTTCAGTAAGTATCCTGTAAATGAATTATATTAATTTATATTATTAATTTATATTATTATTTATATTTATTGTTAATTTAACGGAACAGGAATGCAAAACTGATAAGAAATTTGAAAGCACATTCAGAGGTTTTGAGGGAAAGGCTTTCAGATGAGTCACATTATATAGAGTTATTTTATTCTGATCCTATTAAATATAGTTAATACAGCGTATTAGTTTTATTTCAGTAAACATATATACACTGATCGGTTACTGATATTTTATTCTGTAGCACCCTCGAGCTCAATTACTCAGAAATCTACCAAGTTCATATATTCCTAAATCTGCTGTAACATACGATATTGGCAATCAAGATAAAACAACTTCGCATACCTCAATACTGCATCCTATATTAAAGAATTTATAGTTGTCACACACTTGCTAACAGGCTAATGACTGCGATCTATGTGAATCTGCCGGCGCTTTCTAAACCCAAAGAATCTAATCGATGAAGAGGGATGCACTGTGATATTTTTAAAAGGTACAACAATGCGGGGGAAATCACATGAGTTGGCTGGGAATTTAATATGACTGAGTCATCTGTTCCGTCGCATGAATTAGTTCAGATTTCACGTATTTTATTGATTAATGCTGATAACGTTTCTACCTTCGGTAGAGAGGTCGTAAATAGTTGCTAACAAGAGACTCAATTAAGCACAAGACCCGCTCAAAAGATTATTCAGATTTTTATGCGGTAGAATCAGTTGCAAGATACATTTAAACAAATCAGCAACGGTCATGACAGAGACCAGGATGTGGTCACGTTAACAAGATTGATATCTGTGAGTAAATAATTATCAGGTTTGAGTCAAGGTAATCATAGATATCTTTCCTGTGATTTGTTTTATAAACTGTGTGAGTTTGCAGATTTATATCTTCTTATATATCTTATATCCTTCCCGTGCCGTTAAATGTCACATAGGGCTCGCAAAGTAGTTCGCCAATTTTTCCTGTCTTCGGCGACTCTTTCAACCTCATCAAAGGATTTTATGCCTGTTAATTTGGCCTATCTTAATAATGTCCTCTTCAGAGTTTAGCGCGGTCTGCCTCTTTTTCTTCGGCCTGTTGTGTTCCACTTGATAGCTTGTTTTGGGATTCTCTGATCATTTCTTCTCATCAAGTGACCAACATATGTCCATCTCCTTTTCCTGATCACCCATGAGACTGGTTGTTGTTCAGTCATCTGTCTTATCTCTGCATTGTTCTTGAATTCGTTCCACTTGATGCCGAGTATTTTCCTTAGGCATTTGTTTTCAAAAGAGTCTAATTTCTTTTCTATTTCTTTAGTTGTTTTCCATCTTACGCATGCATAAATGAGGGTGAATATTACATTTTAATTGAATAGTCAGTTTTAACTTGGTTTTTGTGCTTATAACTTTTTAATTCCATATGTTCTCAAGATTCTTGAAGATTGATGCTGCTTTTGCAATTCTTATCCTAACTTCTTTTCTAGTGTCACCATCCTGGTCTATGTAGCTGCCAAGGAATGCAAATTGATTGACTTCTTCAATATCTGTCCCTTCTATGTGTATTTTTCCATTTTGATTGAGAGGAATTTTCATTATTTTTGTTTTGTCCTTGTTAATTTCAAGTCCTATTTTGCTAGCCAGTGAAGACAGGATATCTGTTTTTTCTTGCATGGAATTCACATTATTACTGATGAGTTATGTCATCAGCAAAATCAAGGTCTTCTAGTTGGGTCCCATGTGCCCAGTCAATACCTGTGTTACCTGTGCAGCATTTTTTCATTATGAAGTCTATTGTAATCCCAAAAAGTAAAGAAGACAGTATACAGCCTTGTTTCACGCCTGTTTCAATCTGGAACCATTCACTCATCCCTTCTTCTGTCCTGACTGCACAAACATATCCATTGTATAAGTCCTTAATGATGTTAACAATTTTAGATGGTATTCCATATACACATAAAATTTTCCATAATGAATCTCTGTGTATGCTATCAAATGCCTTTTTAAAATCTATGAAGTTCAGTATTAATGGTTTCTGCTTTTCAATATGTTCTTCAAGTATTATTCTGAGAGTAAAGATCTGGTCGAGTCAGCTTCTCCCTTTTCGAAATCCTGCTTGTTCTTCTCTCATTGCAGTATCCACTATATCTTTGAGTCTATTCAAAATGACCTTGCAAAATATTTTTGACACAACTGATATTAAGGTTACCCTCTCCAGTTGTTACAGTCACTAAGGTTGCCTTTTTTTGGTATTTTAACAATGATTCTTTTCTTCCAATTAGAAGGGACCTTTTCTTCTTTGCAAATCTTGTTAAACATTACCTGTAGTTGTCTCATGTTGTCACTATTGATAGCTTTTAGCATTTCGGGTGTTATTTCATCTTCACCTGCAGTTTTGTTGTTAGCCATTCAATTCACTGCTGTTTCAATTTCATGCAATTTAATTTCATCTAGGTTGACATTTATTTGTGGGGCTGGTAAGTCAGTTTCAAGGTTTAACAATTCTTTTGGGTGTGGTCGATTAAGTATTTCTTGGAAGTGTTCAGCCCATATTAGCTTTTGATCTTTATTTGATGTTAATAGGGTTCCAGTTTTGCTCTTTAGATGTAATAGTACCTGTTAGCCTCTTTTGTATGTTATATAAAGTTTTGCTGTTCCTGTTTTTGCTGCTTTTTCTGCCTCTTTTACCATATTGTCTATGTATTCTCTTTTATCCCTTCTAGCTGAACTTTTTACTTTCTTGTCCATTTCTCTGTATGTTGCTTTCACCAGATCTTTTCCAAGATCTGTTTTTGCATTCAACATGTCTAATTTGACTGCTCATCTTTCATGTATATTCTTCCATGTTTTATCTGATATCCATGCTTTTCTATTTGGTTTTTTCAGTCCACCGCTTGCTTTTGCTGCTGTGATTATGGCTGTGCTGTAAGAATTCCATAATTCATCTATACTTATCTCCTCAACTTCACTGGATGTTTTGGAATGATTGGCAAGTTCCTGATTGAAATTAATGTTAGTATTTTCTTCTTGTAGGCTGTGGCTGTTTATCTTTCTGTGTACTGATTTCTTGTGTTGGCTTTTCAATTTTAGTTTTATTTTCCCTATGCACAGGTTGTGATCATTGTTGACATCTGCACCCCTGTAAGCCCTTACATCTATGAGAGATGTTCTGTATTGCTTTCTAATACAAAAATGATCTATATGGTTTCTAGTTCTATCATCTGGAGATATCCACGTTGTTTTATGTATCTCTTTGTGTGGGAATATTGTGCCTCCAATGACCATGCCCTCTGTTAGACATATTTCAATTAATCTTTCTCCGTTCTGATTAACCATGTCAATTCCTTCTTTCCCCATCACTTTTTCAACGTCGGTATTATCTTTCCCTACCTTAGCATTGAAGTCCCCCACAGCAATTAGGATGTTGTGTTTAGGGACTTTGTTGATGATTTGTTGTAGTTGGTGATAGAAGTCGTCTTTCACATCATCATCTGCATCATTCGTGGGTGCATAACACTGTATTATTGTCATTCTTCCGTGTCATAGGTTGTATCGTGCTCTTATTATACGACTGTTCACCGGTTCCCATTCTACAAGGCTCTTTGCAGCTACATTTGACATAATAATGCCCACCCCATCCCAGATTTTACCATCATTTCTGACTGAATGTATTATTAACTTACCGTTTTATGCTGATCTTTTACCTGCTTCTGGCCATCGCATTTCGCTGATGCCCAGTATGTCTAGATGGTATCTCTGCATTTCTTTGAGTAGTTTTTGTTGGTGCTGCCATCGTTCTCACATTCCAGAATCCAATCCTTGTCACATGTTTGGGGCCGACGAATGAGCTCTTCAAAGTTGGCATCCCTGATGCTCGGTTGGTTTCTCTGCGAGTTTCCATAACGATATCTTTTTTTCCCATCTGGAGTTGCCTCTAGATAGGTCCCAGGATAAGGTTGTTAGCCTTATGCCCAACTCCCGGTACATGATATGTAACAGATCAAGCGGAATTCCGCTGACTTCTGCATGCCGGCGAGAGCGTTAAAAAAAACGTCCGCCATCTTGCACGTCATATATATATATATATATATAGACGATCTTACATCTTAAGATACTTCCCATGCCATTAAACGTCAAATAAGGCTCGCATAGTTGTATGCCAAGTTTTCCGCGAGGAGAGTTTTTCAACTTTATCAAGGGATGTTATGCCCACTAAACTGGCTTCTCTTAATAATATCCTCTTTAAAGTTTCACATGGTCGACCTCTTTTATTGACAACTAGTTGATTACCGGCGTTGCCCTGATATTTATTTATCCCAATCATCTATTAGACAGGAAAAGGAATGAATTCTATCTATAGTGTAATATCGAAGTAATTTTATTTACAGGTATTTTAAAGTGTAAGTACAGTATACAAATTATAAAGTAAAGTGTTTTACAAATTCACTATAATATAATTCAATTTAATTAATAACAATAAATTCTTGGGTGAACCCACAATGGAGCAAGCAACATAAAGTTGTCCGTGGGAGAAACACAGTGATCTCAAATCTCTCTCTCTCCCTCCTTAATTTGAAAAAATAAGAAAAAGGCACACTGTGACTGAGCAATGAAATCTACTATCGAATACAATAAAAAACTAACGTAAACGTAAGGAAAAAAAAAAAAATTATGCATTTGGACTTGCCTACAAACGCTTCTCTTAGACCAGCACCGCTCTATTTCATGATTATCTCCCTTAAACCATTTCCCCCTTGAGTTTAATGTAAGACCTCCACCCCCTTTGTACCAGAGGTGGTAGGGATGATCTTACCCTCACAGTATTTTTTCCAGATTGTAAGTCATATGTGTACCAAGTTTGGTTGAAATTGCTCCAGACGTTCCAGCATGATGTTGGAACATACTTACATACACATATCCATTTATTAAAAAAATATATATATGTGTGTGTGTGTTAAATATAATCCGACATTGTAATATATAGATGGCTCAGTGTCTTGGAACAGCAGAAGTGATTATGGTTTTGCTATCTACTGCAATGGAAGAGTAGTGGCACTGCCTTTGAAGTCACTATGTCAAGCATGCGAATGGAAATTGAGGCTGTGTTGGCGGCAATGGAATGGACAGTTGTCCATGATGTAGTTCATAGCATCACAGAGTATGCTTCTTAAGACTGAGAAAAAAATTGCTTCGAAAAGAATGAGTTCATATTTTAAGCCATTGTGATGAGTCTAACATTGCGTTTTTGTCCAGGGCATGAGGGAATACATGGCAGTGAAGTGGTAGATAGACCTGCTGGACATGCTAAAAAATAAAAGGTGGGCTGAGAATGGACAAGGGAGGTATTGTTAAAGCCGTACTGGAAAGACTGCAGGAAAATGAAAACTGGGAATGGAAGAACAATGTACTTTTGAACCAACTGCTGGAGCTTGGGCAAATTAAGGGTGGTGGTAGGAAATCTGAACTGTGTAGCAGAAAACGCATCATAAAGAACAAACACTTGATGGGAACTATTAGCAAACATACTTTTGGATGGCTGTTGCGGCATGCAGCAGATCTTATATGGGGTTGTCCCGAATGCAATAATGCAGATTCTGATTTTGAACCTTTGATATAATAATAGCCGCTCAAAAACTGAAACATTTAGAGGTAATAAAACTTTATGATCATTACTCAATGACTACAGAATTGTCTGATACTTGTTGGTTACAAGCTGGCAGTTTCTTTTTTTTTTTGGGGGGGGGGGGGTGAGAGAGAGAGAACTGGGGAAACCACACTCGAATCTGTGAATTCATACCACAGGATTTTATCCAAACTGCTTTGGCTCCATTTTCATTTCCAACTTATTTATTACACATTCCTACCCATCCTGTTAAAAGCGTTTTAAATATTATAGTTAGTTGCTTTGCCATGCATCCTTCCCATCGCAACACATGCCTGTGAGACCTGGACACTTAACAAAACAGCTGAGAAACACATAAATGCCTTTGAATGTAAATGCTACAGAAGAGTTCATCAAATATCGTGGACACAAAAAAGAACAAATATATCTATACTACAAGAGCTTAATATTGAAGAAGGCTGGCTAGTAAGGAGGATTAAAGAGAGAAAACTTAAATATTTTGGACACATTAAATGTCATGATAATCTAGATAGGACCATCTTGGAAGGGTACATAATGGGAAAAAGAAAGAGAGGAAGACCAAGGTGAAGATGGCTGCAAGACATCATTGAGGATCTGCAAATGGATGCATCAGCGGCAGACCATCTTGCTCACAACCGAGAGGCCTACAGGAGTGCTCTTTGGGAGGCAAAGCAAAGTTCTGCAAGGGACATGCAAATGAATGAATGAATGCTTTGGCATTTATTTGTAAGAATTTAATACTTAATACAGTGGTACTTCGGGTCACGAACGCCTCTAGTCACGAACAAATCGGCCCACGAACACCATTTATGAACAAATTTTGACTCAACCCGTGAACAATGCTTCAGTGCGCGAACACACAAACATGGCTTTGGCGCCATGTTTTCGGCTCCCAAACACCATCAGTTGTACTCAGGTTTGTTCGCTGTGAACATTGTTTGTGGCTGAGTTGTTCTTAATAACTATTTGTTTTTTTTTTTTTGCTTTTTGCATTAAATTAACCCTCATTATGGCTCCCAAGAAAGTGAAATGTGTTAGTGACAGTGGTGTAAAGAAACCTAAGTATATTACAGTAGAAATGAAGAAGGAAATAATAACTCAACATAAGAATGGTGTTTGTGTTTCTGATCTCACCAAGCAGTACGAGATAGCTAAATCTATGATCTGTACGATCTTAAAGAACAAAGATGCGCTAAAGACAGCTGATGTAGCTAAAGGTGTGACTATGTTAATCAAGCAAAGGTCTCAAGTGTTAGAAGAAGTAAAAAATTATTGTTAGTTTGGATTAATGAAAAACAGCTTGCTGGAGATAGCGTTAGCGAGGCCCTAATATGCGAGGAGGTTTTACTTTTGCATGGTGATTTAGTGGCGAAAACGCCAAATACAGGTGATGCTTCATATTAAAGCAAATATAGGCTGCTTCGAGAAATTTCGTCGACAAACTGGAATTCATAGTGTTGTTAGGCATGGAGAGGCTTTTAGTTGGGACAAAAAAGTAGCAGATGCCTATGTGGAGGAATTTGCAAATTATGTACCGCATCAAGTTTTTAACTGCGATGAAACAGGATTTTTTTGGAAAAAAATTACAAGAAGAATCTACATAACACAAGAGGAAAAGTCACTGCCTGGCCACAAACCAATGAAGGACAGGCCTACACTTTTTTTGCAGGAGGAGCACTCAGGAAAGGAGGGAGAAGAGGTGGTATATGTTTCATGTGCTAAAATCAAAGAAATTTTTAGCAAGTTGAGTGAAGTGCAAGTTTTCATTGAGAAGCATCACCATAACAAAACTGTGACCAGCAGAGCAGTGGACATTTTAAATGACAATGTGATGTCCCATTTTTGGAAAATTATCCAACAAAGAAAAAGACAAATGTCTCTGGATCGTTATCTTGTGAAAACACCAGCCACCGAGCCAGCAATAGAACCACTTTCAAGGATACAAACAAGAGAAAAAAAATTGGACAAACCACCTTCAGTAAACACAAAAACCTCATACATAACAAGTAACCATAGACCACACAGGTCTGTTGTACTGCAACAAATGATAAGAGACTATGCAACACCATCTTCTCAGTTAAAATGACTATCAAAATATTTAATACCACCAAACCTATGTATCTCCAACTGAAAAGACCTGTCTGAAACAAAAGGAAAACTCATAAACCCAGGAATCAGAACTTAGCAACTGGATGTTGTCAACTTTTAAGTTTATCCAGTTTAATACCATAAGTCTCCTATTAATAACAAGTATATCACAATCTCCTGCTTTCCTATCCAGTGATACTGTCCTATCAAATCAGCTCGGAAGGAATGCAACAGATGATTATCTCAACCAAAAGACATAGTGAAGCTCAGAACCTCTTTTTAAACACCAATAAAACCAAAGTAATGATAATTAACTAAATGTGAAGAAAGCCCCATATTAGTTGGACCATCAAGAGCTTGAAAACATAAATAAATCTGAATATAAGTTCAATCATCACTACCAATGGCAACTATGCAGCGGAAATAAAAAGATGACTAGCAGTTTTTGCATCACAGAAACAAATGAAGAGTATGTGGCAAAGTACCAACAAGAAAAAGTTATGTTTATTAAGACCTTACATATTCCCAGTGACAAACACACAAGTGCGAAACATGGACACTTAACAAATCACTAGAACAGAGAATAACAGCATATGAAATGAAATGTTACAGAAGACATTTTGAATATCATGGGGAGAACGAAAATCAAACAGAGATACTAATGGAATTAGGTGTCACAGAAAACTGGTTTGTTAACACCATAAAAATTAGAAAACTGAAATACTTCAATCACATCAAGAGACACGATAGCTTGGAGAAGTTGATAGCTGAAAGCAAAGTAGAAAAGGGACGACCTCGCCGCAGGTGGTGTCAGGACATCACAAAAAGTCTGAATGTGTCACTGGGAGGAGACACAGGTGAACTTACACAAGGCTGTATTGCATTCAGGAAGGCTGTGAGAGGGACAATGTTCTGGAAAGGAGTGAATATTTCTATTAATAAAATAAACTATCTTATTACAACAAGTACACCACAATCTTACAGCTCAGATCTAATATTACCAAATATGCTACAGTGCTATTCTGTCATGAAAAGTGGCCTAGAACCTTATGTGGGAAAAAAAATGGATTTGTTCAAATCAGGCCGTATAATTCTTATACAAAATAAAAAAACTAAACGAAGTCACTTTGTATTCAAAATAATTCGTCTTATGATCGCTCCATAAAGGACAACTATTTCAAATACCTGACAGGGCTCATACTCTTCCGGGTTCTGGCCTTTTCCAGTAGCAAATTTTACTTGAAATTAATTATGGGGAAATTATCTTCGGGTATCTTTATAATCGGAATTTAAAAATCATAATACTTATGCATTTATTAATGTTGCCATCAAAAAGCTAGTTTAAAAAAAAAGAGAGTGAGAGAATTACAATCCAGAAAGTTTGTCTTCCATTGTCCCACAGCACAGTCGACGGCAGTTATAGATCTCGAACTTACCTTGTACGACAGGTGGGGAAATTATCGGCATAACTACTTAACTATTTGGTAAGCTGTTAAAGTAATTAATCCAAAATAATATTTCTAAACAACAAACCTGAATTTACAATGCCACCCACGTATGAAAAGTTACTGATTTTCGTACACAATAAGAAGAGGCTGAACAAGGTGTGCCTATCTGCTTCGTCTCTGCCGTCCCAGGTCGCAGATTACGTGATAGCATTTTGAAGTGACGTAGTGCCCACCTTGGCTTTGTAGGGTTATAAATCAACGATGAAACTTTTCTACTGCGTTGTTAGACACAACTGGTTGTCCTATTTGTGGGCATTTTTTATTTTATTTTATGTATCCATTCTCATTTTCCCACCCTTATTTAAAACATTTAGAACACACACACATTTAAGAGGTGACTACGGGGTGGGGGCTTTTGAAGTGGTCATATCCTCATCGAAAAACGATGGTTACATAAACTGGCACAAGAGGAATCCAAACTGTCGTTATCAAAGAAAATGTAACAATGATAGATACCGATGAACGCTTGCAACAAGAAGTCAACATGCTGATAATAGAACCCCGAAAACCAAACACACCATGCTGCGGCAACATAGTAATATCAAAGGTAAAAAAAAGGTAACGGTAATCCTGTCGTGCCTTAGAGCCACATAGGGATATGGTGTTAGTGCTCATATTTTCCTTGACCTGTCAGCACACTAGAGGGTGATATGGTCAGTATCACGCTGGCCGCCTTTCCTTCCCCAACTCCAGAAGAAGTCGGGTACCCATTTCTACAGCTGGGTGACTGGGGTGCCTCCGGCCGGATTCGAACCCCCGACCTTCGCCATGAGAGACCAGTGCACTAGCCACTTCGCCACTCAGACACCCAGCAAACGAAGTATCCCCTCAGCCACGCTAGACAGTCCTTAAAATTGAAAGCTGTAACATAAAAGCATTTGAATCAGACAGGGGAGTTGGAAGAAACAACAAAATAAATCTTCTTCTTATTCTTCGTTCACTTCTACCACCAAAAACCGCACTGTGAACCTACTGAATTCACGCATGTGGTCCTCGTTAGGTCCCGTGGTCCCCTGTGTGGTCCAAAATAGACCACACAAGATCCACGAGAGGACCACAAGGGGTTCAGAGTATCACAGTGCTTTAGCCTGTATTCTTGGTGGGTCTCGGAAGCGGGATTGCGTGACACCGTGGTTTTCATTGCACCAGTTTAGTCTAGGGTTGGACTTTCTCACCGGAAGACCTCGACGTGTTTAGGATATCAGTGCATCCCCGCTGGGTGAGAGGCGGTAGCCCACCCACGCCAGAGTTGGACTTTCTCACCGGAAAACCTCGACGTGTTTTGAGATACCCGTGTATCACCGCCGGGTGAGAGGTGGTTGCCCATCCAGTCCAGGGTTGGACTTTCTCACCGGAAAACCTCAGCGTGATTAGGATACGCAAACATCCCCGCCGGCTGAGAGGTGGCTGCCTATCTAGACTTCCCTGGTCCAGTGTCTCCGACTTCAGCATTTTACGGTCGTGGCCGCTACCCTTCCTAGTTGTGACCAGGATGGAGCTTTTGTCCAGGAGGACGAATCCTCGCCACTAGTATCTTCTACCCTTGGGTTGAGCCGGTTTAGGCATTATCCCAGTATGGGCGTGTTTGGGACGGGACCGACCTCTAGGGCAGAGGTACTGTGACATGCATAGCCTTCAAGATTCACCCCTGGTATGAGCCGGTTTAGGCAAAATTCACCAGTATGGGTGTATATCAGGCGTTACCGACCTCTAGAGCGGAGGTGGCATGACATGTTTAGCCATCAAGTTCCACCCCTGGTGTGTGCCGGTTTAGGCATATTTCACCAGTGTAGGTGTATTTCGGACGTGGGCGGCCTCTAGAGCAGAGGTGCCGTGGTATAGCTCTCGTAGCAATACTACTGGACATACCGGTTAAACTTCACTTTCCACCACCTTTTCCCATCGGCGCCGCACAGCAACCTTTATTTCTTTTCCGCATTTACTTGCTTGACCGGGAGGAGCTTCACTCCACGCGCGGCATTCGAAGAATCTCGCCAGCAGTGTCTTAACCTCTGGGACAAGCCGGTTCATGCATTTCACCCGATATGACTGCACTCAGGACGTGGCCGACCTCCAGACCAGAGGTGCCGTGATTTGACTGTTTGCTTCGCTTTATCCTTTCTACCACCTTTTCCGCAGTGATGCTGCGCGGCAACCTCATTTGCAAATTTCTTCATTGGCCGGGAGGAGCACCGCTCCACGCACGGCAGCTGAAAATCTCGCCAACAGCGGCAGATAAGCTACCAAACGTGCCACTCATCTACCCTAAGTAACTGGTTTTCAGGCGCCAGATATTCGCCCTCGCCCCTTCTCCTGTCAGTTTAAACAGTTCTGCCACGGGAAGGCCAGGAGCTGGACTTGACTGCCAGAGGCTGATTGTGGCGCGTTTGCAGTCCTTAGAACCAACAAAATAAATAAAACGATACAGTTTGGCAGTCCAAGAAGCGCGAAAGACAGGACAATGGAAAAGTCGATAAATGTACAAAGGTGGAAAGGTACCATGCTATAGTCAAGAAAAAAAAAACATTAACTCTTACTTAGAAGCAGCACTATTATAGAAAAAAAACAACTCTTAACACATTCGCAAAACGAAAACCCAACAGATCCGTATGCTTTATGCCAGAAATCACATAAGAAATTAATGAGAATTTTTTTTATTATAGTCTGTAAATAACAGTGAACGAACTCCTTATATATGACATAATACTAATCTTAAGCGATTTCAAATGAAAAGTGGGCATCAATGAATGTGTAATGAGTAAAGAAGGTGCGAAGGAGATAAATTCAAATGGAGAGAAACTTTATACTTTCCGTGAAGAAAATAAGTTGTTAATTTATGTGCAACTCAAGCAAATTCATAAAATGACATGGAGGTCCCCCGATGAAATAACAGATGGAGATCTCCATTAGAAGAGTAACTGATGTAGGAAGTGATCATAACCTCATAGTGCCCATAGTCAAATTGAAGATAAATATGACAAAACTAAGAGAAGAAGGAAACTACACTTTGACACAAAATTGCTAAAGAACATCGCTGTTGGCGAGATCTTCAGCTGCCGTGCGTGGAGCGGTGCTCTTCCCGGCCAATGAAGAAATTTGCAAATGAGGTTGCCGCGCAGCATCACTGCGGAAAAGGTGGTTGAAAGAATAAAGCGAAGCAAACAGTCAAATCACGGCACCTCTGGTCTGGAGGTCGGCCACGTCCTGAGTGCAGTCATATCGTGTGAAATGCATGAACCGGTTTGTCCCAGAGGTTAAGTCACTGCTGGCTTGACTTTTCAAATGCCGCGCGTGGAGTGAAGCTCCTCCCGGTTAAGGAAGTAAATGCGGAAATAAAGGTTGCTGTGCGGCGCCGATGGGAAAAGGTGGTGGAAAGTGAAGTTTAACCTGGTATATCCAGTAGTATCGCTACGAGAGCTATACCACGGCACCTCTGCTCTAGAGGCCGCCTACGTCCGAAATACACCTACACTGGTGAAATATGCCTAAACCGGCACACACCAGGGGTGGAACTCGATGGCTAGACATGTCATGCCACCTCCGCTCTAGAGGTCGGTAACGCCTGATAAACACCCATACTGGTGAATTTTGCCTAAACCGGCTCATACCAGGGGTGAATCTTGAAGGCTATGAATGTCACAGTACCTCTGCCCTAGAGGTCGGTCCCGTCCCAAACATGCCCATACTGGGAAATGCCTAAACCGGCTCAACCCAGGGGTAGAAGTCACTAGTGGCGAGGATTCGTCCTCCTGGACAAAAGCTCCATCCTGGTCACAACTAGGAAGGGTAGCGGCCACGACCGCAAAATGCTGAAGTCGGAGACACTGGACCAGGGAAGTCTAGATAGGCAACCACCTCTCACCCGGCGGGGATGTCTGCGTATCCTAATCACGCTGAGGTTTTCCGGTGAGAAAGTCCAACCCTGGACTGGATGGGCAACCACCTCTCACCCGGCTGTGATACTCTGAACCCCTTGTGGTCCTTCGTGGAACTCATGTGGTCTATTTTGGACCACACAGGGGACCACCGGACCTAACGAGGACCACATGTGTGAATTCAGTAGGTTCACAGTGCGGTTTTTGGTGGTAGAAGTGAACGAAGAAGAAGAAGAAGAAGAAGCTAAAGAACAGTTACATCAGGGGAACATTTTTTCTTGGAATTAGAAAATAGCTTTAGTGTTGTATAAAATATCAAAGATTATGGCAGACTTTAAAAATCCATTGGAAGAAACAGCAAAAGAGATCTTCATCATTATCATCATCATTAGGTGCCGTGCCGACTGACGTTGGCCATTATGCTTCTCAGAGTACACGATCCTTCATGCAGGCCATCAGCTCAGTTGGTGATCTTCTCTCACACCATCCCGTCAGACTGTCCAGTATCATTTCTCTTGGTCTTCCTCTTCATCTTCTTCCTTCTATTTTTCTTGTTGTTATAATATTTTCAATGCCCTCTCTTCTCATTGCATGTCCTATGAAAGTACTTTGTCTCTCTCTTATTTTTTTGACAATATTTTTTATATCTCCAATTCTTCTCAAACATTCTCCATTAGTTATTTTTGCTGTCCAGGGAATTCGCAACATTCTTCTAATAAACCACATTTCTGCTGCTTCCAGTGACATTTGTGCAGACCTGCCTATTGTCAATGATTCACTTCCATATAATAAGATAGGTTCAATATAGCATGTTAGGACTCGTTTTCTAACATTCATTGATAAGGATGTGTTGGATAATATGTTTCTCATTCTCTGAAATGCAGTCTTTGCTTGGTCTATTCTGTTCTGCATTTCCCATCTGAAGTTATTACTGATCCAAAGTATTTGAATTTCTGCATTTGACTTTAGAATAGTTCCATTTAATTTTATACTGGATTTTGGTAGATTCTGTTTCTTAGATATAACCATAGTCTCTGTCTTTTTGATGTTCAAAATAAGTCCTTTCTGTTCACTTGGACCTTTCTGTTCACTTTCTTTGGCGACTTTATCCAAGAGATTTTGCAGGTCTTGTTGGTTCTCAGTTCTCAGTACTGTTCATCCTTGTCACTAACTGAATGATGTGAGAAACAACGGCAGACCAACAAAGAGCCATTCAGTTATCATTAATTCGGTCTACTGTGAAACTTTAGAACTTGATTCACAGTAGATCGAAGTATGCCGAATTAGAATTAGTAGACCGCTAAGCGGCTTGTGTCATCTGCGTGACATTGTTTGATGGCCGTTACCAGAAAATCAGGTTTGTTTCTGTGGCTGTGGCCATTGAAATGATTCGGGACTCTTTTCGATACCCTAAGAGTCTGCATCTCAGGAGAATTCTTATGTGGGAGAAGGTGTCGAAAAATACACTTCCTCATCCGGGACATATTTCCCAATTTTTCTCCATTTTCGTGACGATAGCAAGATGTCAGTACAGTCATTTGTAAACAAGCGTAAAAAGACATTTATTGGTCTTCCAGCACCTCTAGGATATGTTCCAGGTCTTGGCAGAGGGTAAAAATTTATCAGTTATTAATGATATTTAAAATTCCGTCCTCTTAAAATTTAAAATTACGGTTGAGCTGAAGGAACCTATTATCGATTTCACTGAAATTATATCTTGAGTATTTTGTGCGGGTTTGCCAGACATCCCGGTTTTTCAAGAAAAAAGTCACTGTCCCAAAACTGGTTTCGGGACGCCTGTTTGTTCCGTTTGTGTGTGTGTGTGTTTCCTTTCACGCGAAAGAATTTTGCAATTCAAATTCTTCCTATGGTTTCAGGTTGGTAGAACTGCTAACCACATTTTAAAACAACAAAACAGTGGAAACTTAATTCCTGATTCCGATTTGGAATTCGTGAGTTTCATGTCATCTCGTTTTTCATTCTTTTATTTGGCAAGAGATTCGTTTTCTATTGGCGACATCATGTCTCCTCCCCGTTGCTGCGCCAAAAAAGAAAAAGGATCTGTATGACAAAACACTTAAGGTGCAGCCTCTTTACTGACCACTGTTTGATAGTTTGTTTGTTTATTTGTTTGTTTTTTTTTAGACTAGAATGGCAGCAAGTTTTACACGCTTCTGTGAGAAAAATATGTTTTACCATTATCCACATCATAGTCCTGAAAATTGATAATGTGCCATCTCTTTGAGATTTTTATGACTAGTGAATGAGAGCAAAATAAGTGTTTTTTTCACTATTATTTTGTTGAGGGAAACCCATGTTCTTTATATATGAGATGTGTCTAAAAAGTTTGGTGAATGGTATCAGAAAACAAACAAAACAGAAGATACAAACAAATTACCTTTATTGACCTTCAAAATAATCACCATCCTTCACAACATACTTTTGACAATGTTCACAAAGCTTCTGGAAACTGTCAGCAAAAGCCTTTTTAGGAATCAATCACAGAACCACTGTCACACTTTCTTAGATTACTGCCACATGCAAAATGGGCACCTTTCATAACGCTTTTTAGGTGGGGAAACAGAAAGAAGATTCTGAATCGAACTTGTAGCACCAGGTCTCATCCCCTGTGATGATGGTTCACAGAAAGGATAGATCCTGGTCACACACTGTAATGAAATCTTCAGAGGTTTCCATCCGTTTTGCTTTCTGTCAGCTTGTGCAGCACAAACTGGGAACAGATCTTCTGCATACCTGTTTGAACCAGTCATAAACACATTTTCTGCTCATGGCTTCCATCTCATACACTTTCACCAACATTTCCTGTGTCTCTATTGCTGTTTTCCCCAATTTGTAGCAGAACTTGATGTTCACTCGTTGTTCCATTGCACCTCTCACACTAACTACGTTTGACTGCCCACAGTGGGTTTACCCTGTCGGTCACATGTACACTGCGCCACGTGGTGCTTCTTGATGTGTCTCTGGATAGCCATGTGCATGGCCACACATCTGACCCATGTTGCTTTGATGTGGCGGACCATTCGCTAATTTTTTTTGATACGTTATGTATATGCAGTAGTCGCATTAAGGGTTTTCAAAATGCCTAAGAGAAAGTGTTTCTTTCAGGAAAAATATTCACAGAAATGGTCTTTTATAAAACAATGACCATGAAATGACTATGAAGCAGAATGTAAAATGTGTAAGTGTTACGTTGCCATTGTGCATTGTGGAAGACCACATAGCAAGTGAACAACATAAACATGTATTCACTTATTTTGTTCCCAAATCTTTGGAACAGGAAAAAGTAATAATATGTTATCACAGAGTTAAAAGTCATATATCACTCAATTCAGTGGATTGCATTACCAAGTTAAAGTGTAAAATTTTTAATGATTTCAAAACAGCAAAAAATGTGGCACTGGGATAAAGTAACAGTAATAGTAAATTTCATTTTAACTCCTGATACTACTAAACAGTTATGTGATGTTTTAGCAAATGCTCACTATTTTGGTACTGCAACTGATGCTAGTAGCCTGATCTGAGAAAATTTTCACATTGATTCAGTCTTCAGTAGTTCAGTCTTTAAAATGGTATGACTATAAAAGTGCTTAAGCTTCATACATAATCTTACATCCTTCCCTTCTTGTTAAATGTCGCATGGTAGTTCGCAGAGTTTTCCTGTTTTTTTTTGGCAAGCTTTTCAACATCATCAAGGGATTTTATGCCCACTAAACTGGCCTCTTTCAACAATGTCCTCTTTAGAGTTTCACATGGTCAGCCTCCTTTTGTTCGGCCTGTTGTGTTCCACTTAATAGCTTGTTTTGGAATTCTCTGAACATTACTCTTAAATATCCTGATTTTTTATTTATGCTTAGTTTTTTAGATTTCCATATAGTCTGCTGCACTGCAAAAGCCTGGTTTGCTCTAGTAAGTCTGCTGTTGATGTCCTCTGTGCTGTCTCCATTTTCTACTACTCTACTGCCAAGGTATACAAATTCATTGACCTCCTCCACTAACTTGCTGTGTACTCTGAGTACATTCTGTTGTTCATATTTTGCTTCATTAACTTTGTCTTTCCTACGTTGATCTTTAGTCTTATGTTGTTTGCATTCTGAGTTACCTTGTTTATTTTATCTTGCATATCTTTGTGACTGAAATAAGTTCTGGATTAATTCTGGTCTTTCTCCTCCATATAGCTCACCGATATACTCTGTCCACCTGTCGACAATGTCTTCCTTTCCCATTAACATTTTACCTTCTCTAGATTTCAGGCATCCTGTAGTATATTTTGTTTTCCTGCCTGTGAGTTCGTTAATTCATTTGTGTATGTTTTTGCTGTCTTTATTATGAGAGTCCTCTTTCTGTCTGCACTGCTCATTTAACCACACGTCTTTTGCTTCCCTGCATTTGCATCTTATTTCTTTATTTATCTTGCTATATTTTTCCTCGTTATTTTTACTCCTCCTCATTTTGTCCATCAGTCCTAAGATGTCGTCTGTCATCCATTTATTTTTAGAGGCTTCTTTTTTTGGTGGTATTATCTCCTTAAAAGTTTGGTGGATAGAATCTCTTAACATTTCCCATTGTTCATCTATACTATTTATCTTTTCTATTGCTTTGTATCTGTTTGTAATAATAACTTTGTATTGTTCTCGCAGTTCTTGGTCATTTTTAAGAAGTTCTGTATTCAGTTTGATGTTTCTCACTTTTCTGCCTGCTTTCTTTAGCTGTATTCTAATTTTTCCACAGAGTGGGTCTTGGTCACTATTGCAGTCAGCTCCTGGCATGGTTTTTGTTGTCAGTAATGCATTGCGGAATCGTTTGTTGATTAATATGTAGTCTATCTGGTTAAAAGTCTTTTTGTCTGGGGTGCACCACGTTGTTGAGAGGAGATCACCAAGTGAGCTGATGGCCTGCATGAAGGATTGTGTACTCTGGAGAAGCATAATAGCTAACGCCAGTCGGCACGGCACCTGATGATGATATCTTTGTGGCTGCTTGATAGTAGATAAATGTCGTCCGCAAAGTCAAGGTCCTCCAGCACTGTATCAAGGGTCCATTGTAATCCTTTGCGTTTGTCGGATGTTGCCTCCTTCATTAACCAATCTACTGCCAAGATAAATAATGTTGGTGATAGTACACATCTCTGCTTCACTCTGTTTGTACCCTAAAATTGCTGGAGGTATGTTGTCCACAGATCACTTTGCACTGAAAACCCTCGTATAGTGCTTTGATTACATTCACTATCTTATGGGGGAGGCCATGCCATCTTAGGATTTTCCACAGTGCATCTCTGTTGACACTGTCAAAGGCTTTCTCGAAATCTGTAAACAGTGCATATGTTATGCTATGCCATTCATTTGCCTGTTCTAATATTTGTCTAAGTACAAATATGTGGTCTATGCATGATCTTCCTTTCCTAAATCCTGCCTGCTCTTTCAGAAGTTTTCCCTCAAGTGCTGATACAATTCTGTTGATGATTATTCTGCAAAATACTTTACTGGTGAGTGGCAGTAGGGTAATGCCTCTCCAGTTCCCGCAATCTCTGAGGTCATCCTTCTTTGGTAGTTTTACTATAAGGCCAGTTTTCCACTCCTCTGGAGCATTTTCTAGATCCCAAATTTGTTGTGGTATCCGGCAAAGTTGTTTTGGTGTTTCTGTTTCTTCTGCTTTCAACATCTCAGCAGTCACTTCATCTTCACCTGGTGCCCTGTCTAATTTTAGCTTCTTTATCGCCTCCTTTACTTCACTTATTGTTCTCTCTCTCTCTCTCTCTGAACCTTAAGTGCCCAGGGCACATGGGGCTTCCGCAAGGGTTTTCCACAAATGCCTGTCCTTCGCCTTTTTTTCTGCTCTTGCCCAGGTGAGCCCTCTATTGCTAAATATCCTTTCTGTTGTTCTTCTCCATGTCTCTTTTGTTCTTCTCCATGTCTCTTTTGGTCTACCCTTACTTCTTTTCCCCTGTGGTGTCCATCTTAGTGCTATTTTTTCACTTATTGTTATTGGTCCTGTATTGTTGTTTAGTTCCATTTTTGCTTCAGGTATGTCTATTGTTTGTGCTGCTTGTGTTCTGTTTAGTAGGGTGTTAAAGTGGTCCCTCCATCTTTCAATTTTTTCTCTTTCTCCACTGACCAGTTGTCCCTTATGTGTCCTTATTGCATTCTCACATCTTGTGCTCAAGTTACCTGTCGTCTGCTTTGTGATTTTGTGTATGGCTTTCATGTCATTTGCATATGCTGCTTTCTTTGCTGCTTCTGCTAAGTTGTCATAGTATTGATGTTTATCTTGATGGCATGATTCCTTCACTTCTTTGTCTTTTTGTGCATAATTACTTAAAACTTGTTCTTTAAGCTGTTGTGATTTGGTGTTCAGTAATTTTTTCTTGATTTCTTTTCTTTGCTCTATCTTTTCCCATGTGGTCTTGCTTATCCGTTCCTCTTTTCTCCATTTCCAATATCCCAGCACCTCTTTTGCTGTTTCTTTTAGTGTTTTATTGAACTATAGTATGGACATTTCTGCTTCGTCTGGTGTGAACCTTAATCATACAAAAAACACACAATAATAAGGTTCCCACTGAAACATCACAGCTGTGTGCTCGTTAATTAATAAAGCTGTTCCTACTTTTTTCCTAGTTTATACACTTTATCTATTTTAATACACAGAGACTTGTGACATGGTAAATCAGAAACTACTAATTGAATGTCAGAAAGTGATTAATTTAGATGATAGACATTAAAGTTTGGGGACAAACAGCAGTTTTAAAGTTCAATACAAACTAAGCAGGCTGATATAAAACAGAAGAATCATACAAGTATGTATGCTATTACCTTGCTTGTTTAGACCATACACAGAGAGAGTCTGAAAGTTAGCTTCAGATAATACAAATGACTTCTGGTGATAATAGAAAGCCCAGAGGAATTGCAGAATCATGTGGCATAAGAAACAGTGGAAGCCAGGATTGGAAATTAGAACAACAGATGTCATGGCAATCAACAGAAGAACCATCTAAACATAGGTGGAGAAACACCAAAACAAGTGACAAAATTTATAATTTGGGATCCAACCCTAGACTAAACTGGTGCAACGAAAACCACGGTGTCACGCAATCCCGCTTCCGAGACCCACCAAGAATACAGGCTAAAGCACTGTGATACTCTGAACCCCTTGTGGTGCTTTCGTGGAACTCGTGTGGTCTATTTTGGACCACACAGGGGACCACGGGACCTAACGAGGACCACATGCGTGAATTCAGTAGGTTCACAGTGCGGTTTTTGGTGGTAGAAGTGAACGAAGAAGAAGAAGAAGAAGAAGTTACTAGTGTATGAGGACTGTGAACAGAAGGAGAGACAAAAGTGTTAACATTTGTTACTAGTGTATGAGGACTGTGAACAGAAGGAGAGACAAAAGTGTTAACATTTGTTAATAGTGTATGAGGACTGTGAACAGAAGGAGAGACAAAAGTGTCAACATTTGTTAATAGTGTATGAGGACTGTGAACAGAAGGAGAGACAAAAGTGTTAACATTTGTTACTAGTGTATGGACTCTTTCGAGGCCCCGTAATTGGAATGAGTACATGGTGAAATATGCCTAAACCGGCACACACCAGAGGTGGAACTCGATGGCTAGACATGTCATGCCACCTCCGCTCTAGAGGTCGGTAACGCCTGATAAACACCCATACTGGTGAATTTTGACTAAACCGGCTCATACCAGGGGTGAATCTTGAAGGCTATGAATGTCACAGTACCTCTGCCCCAGAGGTCGGTCCCGTCCCAAACACGCCCATACTGGGAAATGCCTAAACCGGCTCAACCCAGGGGTAGAAGTCACTAGTGGCGAGGATTCGTCCTCCTGGACAAAAGCTCCATCCTGGTCACAACTAGGAAGGGTAGCGGCCACGACCGCAAAATGCTGAAGTCGGAGACACTGGACCAGGGAAGTCTAGATAGGCAACCACCTCTCACCCGGCGGGGATGTCTGAGTATCCTAATCACGCTGAGGTTTTCCGGTGAGAAAGTCCAACTCTGGCCTGGGTGGGCTAACGCCTCTCACCCAGCGGGGATGCACTGATATCCTAAACACATCGAGGTCTTCCGGTGAGAAAGTCCAACCCTAGACTAAACTGGTGCAACGAAAACCACGGTGTCACGCAATCCTGCTTCCGAGACCCACCAAGAATACAGGGTAAAGCACTGTGATACTCTGAACCCCTTGTGGTGCTTTCGTGGAACTCGTGTGGTCTATTTTGGACCACACAGGGGACCACGGGACCTAACGAGGACCACATGCGTGAATTCAGTAGGTTCACAGTGCGGTTTTTGGTGGTAGAAGTGAACGAAGAAGAAGAAGAATTTGGAACACATGATAACACACGATTAATAAACAGTGATAGCCAGATCACTGCAAGAGAATTTAAAATAATGTTTTTGTTCTTATTTTGAAACATATACCACACCAGGTGAAACTGAGGCTAATCAGATGCTCTAAACTTCAGTAGTGTAGAAACATCTATGGTAAACAAGAAAAAGTAAAAAAATTAAGTTGTGAATCCATGGATAGAAAATAAAGGATGTACTAAATCTTTTGAAATTCAAAGGAGAAATAAAAATATAAGAACCAGGCAGTTAAAATATTTCAGTCATATTGAGAGGCATAATGCAGTAATAAAAATCATACTTGAGGGTTGCTGAAAGAAAGAGGACAGTGACATAGATGGATAGAAACAAGACTTGATTCAGTTTGGCTGAGTGCACTGTGAAGAAATGTGGCAGAGCAAGTTAAATTTCATTACAGCCAACATTCTGAGGGGAAACAGCATAGGATGATGATATTTTGTGATTTTTTTGACAATTAATTCCTACTAACTCCTGAGGATTTGCCACAGTACATTTTTAATATTCTTACAGTTTTTTTTTTCTACTTCCCGTGCAATGTGAATTATAGAATTGATTTATATTGCTCAATACTTTCTACTCAGAGAGGGATTTATCCATTTTTATGAAGTGTAAAATGGGTTATGCATGTGTCTGTTTCAGACTTCTTATGGAGTGCATAATGTGATGTTATCAGTGTGCAAAACTAAAATAGACTGCATTCTTTGCAAAATATAGGGCATAAGAGAGTGAAAATTAATGTCTACCACCAGTAACGTTGTCTTTGCTTATATAACTTATGGTTATGATTATCCTTTAATTCTGCTTGAATTAGAATTGGGCATATTATAAACGTGGTTGTTATGTTATCAACTAATAATTTTGATATTAATATTTGATAGCATAGTACCAGTCTTCTGTATATTGTGTTTTGTTACACACTTCACTTTCAAAAGTTCCCTTCAAAGAAGTTGTCTAGTGCCAACATTTGATGGTTTTATCTCCAAACATGAATGTCAAGCACTCATTTTTAGTTGGTTTTGCTGGAGCTAATGAAGATTTAGGCAAGGAACTGTATTTCCTTTATCTTGGGAAGACAGTAGTCACATTTTTGGAGCAAAGAGTAAGATGTCTAGAAAACTTGTCTCCATCAAATCATTACATTAGGGGTGCTTTGTGTCGAAGTTGATGGTGCATTGTTCTCTTGTCCAAGTTGATGGTGCATTGTTCTCTGAAGGCCATGCACTTATTTATCCTATTGAAGTCTAGGGTTTCTAGACAGTCATTTTTGTACTTTTATACATGCTGATACATTGATACCTTGGAATCCAAACGCCCCAGAACTTGAACAACTTGGAATCTGAACAAAAATTTTGAGTAAATTTTGCCTCATAATCCGAACGCTGCTTTGGAATCCAAACGGCCAGCACGTTTTTTACATATGTTTGTGTGTACGTTTTCCCAGCACTTGGGTCACCCATACGCTTTGTCGTTCAGTCCATTGTAGGAAGCTGTAGTGAAAGCATCTCGTGTGATTTTTGCTGCTAATTTTATGCTTTTGTGCCTCTTTTGTGTTATTTTTTAAATATAGTAATAACTTAATGTATTCGCCATGGGTCCTAAAAAATGTACTGAGGAAAGCTGTTAGAGATACATTTGAAGTTGAGAAAGATCTTATCGCTAAGCATGAAAGTGGTACACATGTGGCTATCTCGCTACTATGTTCGAGATGCCTAAATCCACTTGTTTGTACGATTTTGAAAAATAAAGAAGCTGGTGTGGTGAAAGGGGTTACAATACTGATCTCTAGGAGATCGAAAAGTATGGAAGAGATGGAAAAACTCCTCTTAGTTTGGATTAATGAAAAACAGGTGGATGGTGATGTGATTTCTGAGGTGATAATTTATGAGAAAGCCAAGGTCTTCCACGATGATTTAATGAAAGGCATCCCTAATACTAAAGGAGGAGTTTAAAGCCGGTAGGAGGTGGCTCGAGAACTTTAAGAAAAGACTGGGATCCATAGTGTTGTTATGTACGGAGAGGCTGCCAATTTTAACTCAGAAGCAGCAGGAAAGTTCATTAAGGAGTTTGTGAACAGTGAAGAGTATGTTTCGAACCAAGTGTTCAATTGTGATGAAACAGGGCTCTGTTGGAAAAAGATGCCTAGGCAAACGTACATCTCTGTACCAGGCCATAAGCCAGTGAAAGACCACCTTACTCTCTTGTTGTGATGTAATGCTAGTGGGAACTGCAAGATCAAACCTCTCCTCGTGTACCATTCAGAAAATCCAAGAGTCTTTAAGAAGAACAACATCATTAAGAGCAAACGTGATTTTATGTGGAGATGGAATGTGAAAGCTTGGGTTACCAGGCAGCTCTTCACTGAATGGATACATGAGGAGTTTGCTCCTTTAGTAAAGGCTTATCTGGGGGAGAAAATTCTCCCGATGAAGGCTCTTCTTGTCCTGGACAGTGCTCCAGGCTTAGAAGATGATTTGGTGGGCAAATATAGCTTCATCAAGATAAAATATTCCCCCCCCCCCCCCATACCACTCTTATCCAGCCCATGGACCAGCAGGTGATCTTGAACTTAAAAAATTATACACCAGAGATGTTTTGAAGTTACAAATGAAACAGAACTGACCCTCTGAGAATTCTTCAAGGACCACTATAATATCCTCCATTGCCCAGGAATCACAGAGAAAGCGTGGAGGGAAGTGTCTTTGAGGACAGTGAACTCTGGCTTGACCTGAATGTGTTGCTGCAATGGGCTTTGAAGGCTTTGAGGAACCACCTGTTGTTCCTGACATCGTATCTCTGGGCAAGTCCATGGGTTTGGAAGTCGGCGAAGAAGATATAAATGAGTTAGTGGGCGATCATGGGACAGAGCTGACAGCATCTCAGCCAGCAGCAGCAAGAAGAAATTTTTTCTAGGGAGAAAGAGGGAAATGCTGGAACTATTCCCACTGCTGAAATCAAGGATCTTCTCAGCATGTGGTCAAAAGCCCAAGAATCACAGAGAAAGCATGGAGGGAAGTGTCTTTGAGGACAATGAACTCTGTCTTGACCTGAATGTGTTGCTGCAATGGGCTTTGAAGGCTTTGAGGAACCACCTGTTGTTCCTGACATCGTATCTCTGGGCAAGTCCATGGGTTTGGAAGTCGGTGAAGAAGATATAAATGAGTTAGTGGGCGATCATGGGACTGAGCTGACAGCATCTCAGCCAGCAGCAACAAGAAGAAATTTTTTCTAGGGAGGAAGAGGGAGATGCTGGAACTATTCCCACTGCTGAAATCCAGGATCTTCTCAGCATGTGGTCAAAAACCCAGGCAGTTGTTGAGAAGTGGCACCCTAATAAAGCCCTCTACAAGTGGTACCTTAGCAAAGGGCATGATAAGGCAAAGAATGCAGACACCAGAAACACCAGAAATGCAGTTACCTGATGTTATCATGGAAGGTGATTTGGCTTCCGAGCAAGAATCTCTTTCCTCCTCCAGCTTCATTTGCAAAGTCATAATTCCTTTTTAAGGTAAATACAGGTTTTTATATTTTTAATTTTATTAATTTACTTTTTTATTCAAATATTATTATTATTTGTTAATATTTTACCTTAAAATCCAGTGTATTTACTGTTAAAATCATTTTGAAAATTCGAGTTTATGGGACCCAGGGATGGATTAATCCAGTTTCTATTATTTTAAAGGGGAAAAATTGTCTTGGAACTCGAACGGGGTTCTGGAACGGATTAAATTTGGATTCCAAGGTATTACTGTACTTTACTGTGTACAAAACTGTATTCATGGCACTACTCATATGCACAAGTCAGTGCATGCAAGCAGCAGCTTATCACAGTAATGAAAAGGAAACTGATATTATGTTCACTGCTTTGTTTTCCACATTGTTGCCAGTTTTTTTTTCTGTTTCTGATGGCTTATATAGCCATTGTAATATGCGTAGTTTGATCTTAATAATAGCAACAGTAGAAAATATTCTTAAATTTTGTAAGGTATGATAATGAGTTAAATGTTCATTATCTGATATTGAAATGACCACAGAATGAAGAAGGGAGCTTTATCATTGTTCACTCTAAAAAGGGCATTATGTCAACATCATCATCATCATTATCATCAGGTGCCATGCCGACTGGCGTTGGCTATTATGCTTCTCCAGAGTACACAATCCTTCATGCAGGCCATCAGCTCACTTGGTGATCTCCTCTCACACCATCCCGTCAGACTGTCCAGTATCATTTCTCTTGGTCTTCCTCTTCATCTTCTTCCTTCTATTTTTCCTGTTGTTATAATATTTTCAATGCCCCCTCTTCTCATTGCATGTCCTATGGAAGTACATTGTCTCTCTTATCTTTTTGACAAGGTTGCATGTCCTATGAAAGTACATTGTCTCTCTCTTATCTTTTTGACAAGGTTTTTTGTCTCTCCAGCTCTTCTCATACATTCTTCATTAGTTATTTTTGCTGTCCAGGGGATTCGCAATATTCTTCTAATAAACCACATTTCTGCTGCCTCCAATGATTTTTGTGCAGACTTGCCTGTTGTCCATGATTCACTTCCATATAACAAGATAGGTTCAATATAGCATTTTAGGACTCGTTTTCTAACATTCATTGATAAGGATGTGTTGGTTAATGTTTCTCATTCTCTGAAATGCAGTCTTTGCTTGGCCTATTCTGTTCCTAATTTCTGTTCTGCATTTCCCATCTGAAGTTATTACTGCTCCAAGGTATTTGAATTTCTGCACCTGCTTTAGAATAGTTCCGTTTAATTTAATACTGCATGCTGGTGGATTCTGTTTCTTAGATATAACCATAGTCTGTGCCTTTTTGATGTTCAAAGTAAGGCCTTTCTGTTCACTTTCTTTGGCGACTTTATCCAAGAGATTTTGCAGGTCTTGTTGGTTCTCAGCTATCAGTACTGTGGTGTCAGCATACCGAAGGTTGTTAATATTGTATCCTCCAATTTGTATGCCTGGTTCTGTGATGATTGTTCTTAGAATATTCTCGCTATACAGAGAAAAAAGGTCTGGAGATAGTACACATCCTTGTCGCACCCCTTGTTTTATAGGTTGATATTTTCCAATTCTATTTTCAACTCGAACTGCTGCTTCTTGCTGCCAGTATAGATGTTTTACAATCCTCAGGTCTTTGCCGTCTATATTGATGTCTTCAAGCATTTTAATAATTTCATTATGTTTCACCTTGTCAAATGCCTTGGTGTAATCAATGAAGCATAAGTAGAGATCTTTCTGTACTTCTAAAGCTCTTTCTGTTAGTGTTCGTAAAGCATAAATGGCATTGTGTGTTCCCTTTCCTTCAACAAATCCAAACTGTTCATCTGCTATTTCCATTTTTATCTTTTTCCTTGTTCTTCTCATAATTATTCTCAGAAGTAGCTTCGTTATGTGACATGAGAGGCTGATAGTCCGGTGGTTGTCACATTCCTTTGCACCTGGTTTATTTGGTAGTGCTATAAACATGGATTTAATCAGGTCACTGGAAATATAACCACTGCTGTAAATGTCATTCAGTAACTTGGTTATTATTTTTATTCCTGTCTCCTCTAGTGCCTCTATTTCTTCTATTGTTATATTATCAGGCCCAGTCGCTTTTCCTTTCTTCATGCGTTTGATGGCATCTATGATTTCATCTTGAAGTATTGGTGGCCCCTCACAGTTTTCAGTATCTGGTGTTAATTCTGGTCTTTCTCCTTCATATAGCTCAGTGATATACTCTGTCCACCTGTCCACAATGTCTTCTTTTCCCATTAACATTTTACCTTCTTTCGATTTCAGGCATCCTGTGGTATATTTTGTTTTCCTGCCTGTGAGTTCATTAATTCATTTGTGCATGTTTTTGCTGTCTTTAATATGAGAGTCCTCTATCTGTCTGCACTGCTCATTTAACCACACTTCTTTTGCTTCTCTGCATTTGCATCTTATTTCTTTATTTATCTTGTTATATTTTTTCTCGTTATTTTTACTCCTCCTCCTCTTGTCCATCAGTCCTAAGATGTCGTCTGTCATCCATTTATTTTTAGGGGGTTCTTTTTTTGGTGGTATTATCTCCTTAAAAGTTTGGTGGATAGAATCTCTTAACATTTCCCATTGTTCATCTATACTATTTATCTTTGCTATTGCATTGTATCTATTTGTTATAATAACTTTGTATTGTTCTCTCAGTTCTTGGTCATTTTTAAGAAGTTCTGTATTCAGTTTGATGTTTCTCACTTTTCTGCCTGCTTTCTTTAGTTTTATTCTAACTTTTCCACAGAGTGGATCTTGGTCACTATTGCAGTCAGCTCCTGGCATGGTTTTTGTTGTCAGTAACGCATTGCGGAATCGTTTGTTGATTAATATGTAGTCTATCTGGTTAAAAGTCTTTTTGTCTGGACTGCACCACGTTGCCAGTCTTCGAGGATGTTGTTTAAACCAGGTGTTTCCTACAACCATGCTGTATATTCTTGCCCATTCAGTTAATTTATAACCTCTGTCATTCCTCTCCCCCAGTCCATAGTCACCAACGATGTCTGAAGTTCTTCCTTTACCAACTTTGCATTAAAATCTCCCATGACTATGGTAACTTCATGTGACTTTGTGTGTTTTGGTGCTATCTCTATGTCATTATAAAATAGCTGTGCATTTTCTTCAGAGATTTCAGATGTTGGAGCGTACACTTGTATAATATTTATGTTTATTGGTTGTCCTTTCAGTTGGGCTAGCAGGACTCGGTCCGAGATGTTCAAATATCCTACAAGTGTCCTTGCCGTTTGTTCATCAAATATAATTCCTACTCCTCGTTCATGTTTCTCACTTCCTGAATATATTATTGTATATTTATCTGAGTTTATCTTCCCTGCACCTGTCCATCTAACTTCACTCATTCCTAATATGTTGATCTTCATCCTTTCCATTTCCCTCTTTACATTTTCTAATTTTCCAGCCTGGAATAAAGTTCTAACATTCCATATTGCTATTTTGAACTTGTTAGTTTTGCCACCAGTAGCTTGATGACGATCTGGCCTCACCTGTGGCTTGTGAGCTGCCCTACTGGACGAGGCTGTTCCAGAGGAACTAATCTGTATTTTGCAAAAAATAATCAAATTAATAATGAACATGGGAGTGTATATAATATTATACAGACTGTCTATGAAATCAAGCTGAACCTTGTAGAAGATGATGTTTATGAATTTTTTTAGCAGAACACCATGAGACCTTTATTTCTATTTTTTATTTCTTTTGGTTAGCCTTGAAATGTTCATATGCCCTTCCCGATGATTCCTCATCAATTGTAGTTTTAGAATGACTCCATGTTGATCATGCACAGTTTGTTTCTTTGAAGCAGTTGTACAATTTGCCAAAATTACCATGTCCCTGGATTCTTTTTGAGATGTTTAATTTTTTAATTCAGCAACAATTTGTCACCATATTTTCAGTACTTGAGAACAGTTTATTTGTGTTCATATGTTAGTTTCAAATCCATATTGGTGCTGAAGAAAAATATTGTTAAAATTATAAGTGAGAAAAATTTTATCCAGACTTTTGGGGATTCTTTAAATGCTATTGCCTTTCCTCATTTCTTTATAGTTTTGCTGTGTTAGTCAGATGCTTCAGGCAGTGTGAGAAGGAAGATGTTAAGTTGCTTCCAGCACCCACATTTTTGGGTATTTAAAGGATTTTATAGATTTAGCTACCTTGCACAAGTAACCCATCACACCCTAAGTGACAACCACCAATTTTTAAAATTACATATTCACAACAAACTTCTCATTGACTCTGTTTTGCTATCAGATGCTAAATGGACATGCCTGACAGGATTAAATTTTTCTAATATGTCTAAAGTCTAGATGGTTTTAAGATGTAGAATACTGTTTTGAAAACAAAATATTTAAAAAAAGAGTAATAAATGTTTTCATTGATAGATAATGTGTATTGTGAAAAACACTTTACTATGGATTTTGATGCAAATATTTATGTTCTGTTTTATATTGTTGTTCATTCATGTATTACTTCTAACAGAATAAAAGCGAGTTGCTCATTTAGTATTATCTACATGTTTTATGACTAAGGAACTATATTTGAAATTATGCCTAAATTTTAAGAAAATTTTGGACTTACTTTCAGAATTTAGGTCACAAGTATTTCCAGCTGCTATTTTCTTGAAGCCTGGTTTTATCACTAGTGTCGAGCAATAAAAATATTTTTGATAGCAGATGTTGAGGTGGATCTGTTACATTAGAAGTCATGAATTCGTGAATTTTTATATATATATTTATATATATATATATATATAATTTGTTTATGTTCCAGTGCTACTGGTTTTACAACTCGTTCAGATATTGGCCCAGCTAGAGATGCAGATGATATTCCGTGAGTATATAGAATCAGCTCATTGTTTGCACCTTTTTTTTTTTATACTGTCACCAGTATGAATGATTATTGTTCTCATTTCGAGTGATAAAAGAGCAAGCATTTTCCATGATAATCAATTCCATGGACACATTTTTATTTCAGTGCACAAGTGTGTGATATAACAATGAAATCTGTTATTGATTCCTGCATAGTTTTTAATGCTAATTATTCTTTTGACTCATGGAGTAGAATTTTCGCTTACAGAACCCCAGACACAATGTTCTTGATTTTCTGATCATAATATGAATCATAGATGTGTCAGTGAAGTCCAACTTACTGGAGCAGGTCGCTGTTGGCGATATTCTTTGGCTGCCGTGCGTGGAGCAGTGCTCCTCCCGGCCAACGAAGAAAGGTGCAAGTGGGGTTGCCGCGCAGCATCACTGCGGAAAGGGTGGTAGAAAGGATAAAGCGAAGCAAATAGTCAAATCACGGCACCTCTGGTCTGGAGGTCGGCTACGTCCTGAGTGCAGTCCTGTCTGGTGAAATGCATGAACCGGCTTGTCCCAGAGGTTAAGACGCTGCTGGTGAGACTCTTCGAATGCCGCGCGTGGAGTGAAGCTCCTCCAGGTCAAGGAAGAAAATGTGGAAAAGAAAGAAAGGTTGCTGTGCGGTGCCAATGTGAAAAGGTGGTGGAAAGGATAAAGTGAAGTTTAATCGGTATGTCCAGTAGTATCGCTGCGAGAGCTATACATACCACGGCACCTCTGCTCTAGAGGCCGGCCACGTCCGAAATACACCTACACTAGTGAAATATGCCTAAACTGGCACACACCAGGGATGGAACTTGATGGCTAGACATGTCATGCCACCTCCGCTCTAGAGGTCGGTCACGCCTGATATACACCCATACTGGTGAATTTTGCCTAAACCGGCTCACACCAGGGGTGAATCTTGAAGGCTATGCATATCACAGTACCTCTGCTCTAGAGGTCGGTCACATCCCAAACACGCCCATACTGGGATAATATGCCTAACCCGGCTCAACCCAGGGGTGGAAGTCACTAGTGGCGAGGATTCATCCTCCTAGACAAAAGCTCCATCCTGGTCACAACTAGGAAGGGTAGCGGCCACGACCGCAAAATGCTGAAGTCGGAAACACTGGACCAGGGCAGCCTAGATAGGCAACCACCTCTCACCCGATGGGGATGTTTGCGTATCCTAATCACGCTGAGGTTTTCCAGTGAGAAAGTCCAACTCTGGACTGGATGGGCAACAACCTCTCACCCGGCAGTGATACATGGGTATCTCAAAACACGTCAAGGTTTTCCGGTGAGAAAGTCCAACTCTGGCGTGGGTGGGCTACCGCCTCTCACCCAGCGGGGATGCACTGGTATCCTAAACACGTCGAGGTCTTCTGGTGAGAAAGTCCAACTCTAGACTAAACTGGTGCAACGAAAACCACGGTGTCACGCAATCCGCTTCAGAGACCCACCAAGAATACAGGCTAAAGCCCTGCGATACTCATTCCTTAGGCATTTGTTTTCAAAAGAGTCTATTTTTTAAATTGTTTTCCAGCTTTCGCATGCATAAACAAAGGTGGATATTATCTGAACTTGGTTTTTATGCTTATAACTTTTGAGGACCATATGTTCTCAAGATTCTTGAAGGTCAGTACTGCTTTTGCAGTTCTACTTCTAACTTCCTTTCTGTTGACACCATCCTGGTCTGTGTATCTGCTGAGATACGCAGATTGGTTTACTTCTTCATCAGCTGTTCCTTCTACATATATTTTTCCTTCTTGATTGATGGGACGTTTCATTATTTTTGTTTTTTCCTTGTTAATTTCAAGTCTTATTTTGCTAGCCAGTGATGTCAGGGTAACTGTTTTTTCATGCATCAAATTCACATTGCCACTGATTAGAGTTAATGTCATCAGCAAAATGACGATCTTCTAGTTGGGTCCCATGTGGTACCTGTGCATCATTTTTTCATTATGAAGTCTATTGCAATTCCAGAAAGAAAAGGAGATAGTATACATCCTTGTTTCATGCCAGTTTCAGTCTGGAACCATTGTTGACTGCACAAACATATTTGTTGTAGAGATCCTTAATGATGTTGATAATTTTAGATGATATTCCATATATTCTTAAAATTCTCCATAATGAATCTCTGTGTATGCTATCAAATGCCTTTTTAAAGTCTATGAAATTCAGGATTAATGGTTTTTGCTTTTTCAGTATGTTCTTCAAGTGTAGTAATGATCTGGTTGAGACAGCTTCTCCCTTTTTGAAATCCTGCTAGTTCTCCTATCATTGCTGTATCCACTATATCTTTAATTCTCTTCAGAATAATTTTGCAAAATGCTTTTGACACAACTGATAGTAAGGTTACTCTTCTCCAGTTATTGCAGTTGCTAAGGTTGCCTTTTTTGTGGTGTTTTAACGATGATTCCTTTTTTCCATTTAGAAGGGACCTTTTCTTCTTTCCAAATTTGATTAAACATTCTCTGTAGTTGTCTCATGTTGTCACTGTTGATAGCTTTTAACATTTCGGGTGTTATTTCATCTTCACCCACAGCCTTGTTGTTAGCCATTGGATTCACTGCTGTTTCATTTTCAGTCAGTGTAATTTCATCTAGGTTGGGGGATTGGTAAGTCGGTTTCAAGGTTTATTACTTCATTTGGGTGTGGTCGATGAAGTATTTCTTGGAAGTGTTTGGCCCATCTTTGCTTGTGGTCTTTACTTGATGTTAATAATGTGCTAGTTTTGCTGAAGATCGGTCTTTCTTTGGATACAGTAATACATGTTAGCCTCTTTTGTATGTTAAATAGAGTTTTGCTGTCTCCTATTTTTGCTGCCTTCTCTGTTTCTTTTGCCATATTGTCCATGTATTCTTTTATCCCTTCTAGCTGAGCTTTTTTTACTTTATTGTCTAGTTCTTTGTATGTTGGTTTTGCCAAAACTTTTCCAAGCTCTTTCTTTATATTCAACATGGCTAATTTGGCTTCTCGTCTTTCATGTATGTATTTCCATGTGTTATCTGATGTCCATGGTTTTCTACTTATTTTTTTTTTTTTGCAGTCCAGCACTTTCTTTTGCTGCTGAGATTATGGCTGTGGTGTAAGAATTCCATAATTCATCTATATCTGTCTCCTCAACCTTACTGAGTGTTGTGAAATGATTGGTAAGTTCCAGATTGAAATTACTGTTAGTATTTTCTTCCTGTAGCTGAGTACTCCTTTCTTGTGTTGGCTTTTCAGTTTTAGTCTTATTTTCCCTACACAGATTGTGATCATAGTTGACATCTGCACCCCTTTATGCTCTTACAGAGATGTTCTGAATTGCTTTCTAATACAAAAATTATCTATCTGGTTTCTGGTTCTATCAAAATACAAAGCCATTGTAAATATTTTATTCATTAAAAAAAATACACTGAATATGAATTTTTATTCATGCTTATTGGTATTTTAGTGCAGGAGTCTAATGTCAGATATTATTTATTGTCATTTTGTTATAGGAATGTGACATTAACATCATTTCATTGCAGAAGAGCAACATTTTAAAAAACAGGTAA
This sequence comes from Achatina immaculata, assembly GCA_009760885.1. Taxonomy (NCBI): domain Eukaryota; kingdom Metazoa; phylum Mollusca; class Gastropoda; order Stylommatophora; family Achatinidae; genus Lissachatina; species Lissachatina immaculata. The sequence goes on along the minus strand of CM019701.1, from coordinate 20,366,754 downwards.
AATATATTTTTGTTGGTACCTGTTGAACCCAAGATGATGAAATATGCATTCTTGTTCTCTATTATGCCATAAGAGTAGTATTAGTATTGCTAATAATAGTTTAAAGAAAGTCTTTGTTAGCAAGTCTCAAAGTGATTAAAAATTCATTCTTTTTCTTGTACACACAATTTTGCATTTTCTGTGACGGCCTTTAAACGTGTCGGCAGATGATAACAACAGTTAATTGTACATCTGACCATCCTCTAATATTGAATGATCGCATATTTGTAATTACAGGATTGTGTTCTCAAAAATTCAAGGACCAACATCTGTTACACATCGATACTACAGTAGGATTTTCTAATGAATTGTGAAGATGCTGTTTATTTTCATGATTACATTGATTTATGATTCCGTGTTTTGGCCCTGGAAGTTTATGTCAACAGATTCACTGATAGCACAGTAGATATAAGGAGAGAGTTATGAATTCTTACATCCTGCATCCTTCCCATGCCATTAAACATCACATAGTTATGGATTACAGGAGTAAAAAAAATATTTATTGCTTTAAAATATAGTCCTCATTATATATGGAGTATTAAATCTCAGTATTTGTTTGCAGTGAAGACAGACATGCTCCACCCAATAAAAAGAACAAACAAGAGAAAGATGAAGATGATGAAGATCTTAATGATGCCAATTATGATGAGGTATTTTAATATGCTATAATATGTTGTAGTGTGCATTTTATGTTTCACTTTGCATTTTGGATCCTTAATGTTCTAAATAATCCTGACAGCTTTACTTGATTCTACACTCTGGTATGAATCAAAGTTCCTAATGCTCATTTTCAGCAGGGTTGATATGAAATTAATAAATTCACAGTTCTGATCCATTCCATGTTTTTGTATTATGAAGTAACTTTTGGTATTTTTGTACTTTGCTATTTCAGTGTTGATTTGTAAATAAATCTATAGTGAATAATTTTTCTGTTTTAGATTGTGCTATAAATATTATTTAGAATGACAGGAAGCATTCCTTAAAGTTGTAAATAATCTGGATAAAAAAAATGCACCTAGTGCATTAATTTTATTACAAAATATTGTTCACAGTGATAATAACTCATATGATTTCAGTGGGAACTTGTATTTTAATAATTAAAAAATTTAACGAGGTAGAATATTCAATGCTTCAGTTCCTGCTGATGATGGTGTCCAAAGTTTTTTACTCAAAATATACACAACAATTGCAAGCAGCAACTGGAAGATCCCTATATACACACCTCCCAAAGCCTAACCCAGGGACCACATCAACAGCTTATGTCGTAGAGACCAATGCAGAATCTTCAGATTGTGAACAGGACACATCACCCTCAGTAGGCACTTACACAGAGTTACTGCTGACCACACACCATACTGCATGCACTACAGCAGGCAAGAAGAAGAAACTGTTAAGCACTACCTGTTGAACTGCAGCACATTGAAAGATCTTTGGAAGAACCTGATACTACCAGACTCATCAATAACCAACATTTTGTATGGAGATGTTGAACAGCTGAATAGGACTCGTATGATTCATTATCGGGCACAGAGGAAAAAGAGTGAAAACTCATAATTCTGGGGATTGGAAAAGTCAGAATCATTCTTCCATTTAGATTCATATTTATTTTGAGTCGTGAAGATTATGATTAGAGATACAATTTTCTTTCTGCTATATACTGTCACTTGCCAGTCTGTTTTCATTAGTTCTCAGGTTATGGTGGCAGCTTGTGTAGCAAAGATCCATATGATAAGGATGATGAAGAAGCTGATGCAATTTATGAAGCTGTAGACAAGAGAATGGATGAGAAGAGAAAAGAGAGAAGAGAAGAAAAACTTAAGATGGATATTGAAAGATTTCGACAGGAGAGACCAAAAATTCAACAACAGTTTTCAGATCTTAAGGTAAGTGTCAATGAAAAGTAAATATATGCACATATTTTATATGCTAACTGAGAAGTAAAATTGAAAAAAAATTTTTATTTTAGAAGTTTGTGCAGTTCAGAGTGAATTCACCTGAGAGATGTAGCACTAAAAGTGGGCTTGACCATTAACCAAGATAAGACGGAGTATATAAAGATATCAAGAGACCAGAGGCAGGATGATCCAGTTTATATAATTGTTCGAGAGATGATTATTAGGAAAACAGAAACATACAAATATCTAGCTACAGAAACACAAATATCTAGCCACAACCTTCAACAAAAGCAACACAGTAAGCAAAGACATTAAAAGCAAAGTACAGATAGGGAATAAAATATACTTTGCCTTGCAACACCTGTTAAAATCCAAAATCTTGTCTCAAAACACCAAAAACCATGATAATCTACAAAACTATAATTAGACCAGCTGTCGTGTATGGATCAGAAACGTGGAGTACAACAAAGAAAGATGAACAACAATTGCAGATCTTTGAGAACAAGATCCTAAGAAGAATCTTTGGGCCAATAAAGGATACCAACAGTGGATAATGGAGAGCTGGAAAGAACACTGAACTGAACAGTTTATTTAAATCCCAATGAATTATAAATGCCTTGAAACTAACAGACTACGCTGGCTAGGGGATATAGAAAGAATGGAAGAGAACAGACAAACGAAAATATGCGTGCACAAGAGTTGAGAGAAACAAGACCAGGGGTAGACCAAGACAGAGATGGAAAGACAATATAGAAGAAGATAAAAAAGAAATTGTTGTCACCAACTGGAGACAGAAGATGAGGAGTGGAGGTGAACTTTATCTGCAGCAGTGAGCCTTAATGGCTCAGAAAGCTGAAGAAGAAGAAGTAATTAAGAGCGTAGATCAGTTGTTCTCAACCTCAGGTAGTGACCAAAATTAGCATCACTAGGGGTTTCGTGTAAAGTCACAAGGAGATATCATGATAAAGGTAAGAAAATAGTAAGTTAAAAATAAATTTACAGGATTTTAGGGAGATCTTTCTGCATTATTTTTTTCAAATATAAATATTAAGAAAAAAAAATACTACTGCATTTACAGTGTTTTGCAACTTTCATTGAAATGCTCTGTCAAGTACAAATTGAATGGCATGAGACACTTGAACAGAATTGCACTTTTTATACAGTAATAAAATTATTATTGTAGTTCATTTAGTCTCCTGTCTCAGCTGGCAGTTCACATTTCTTTCACAAGACTGCTGTAGTGACCTGATAGCATTCTAAGTCTCAAATGCCATGAAATGGTATTTTTGTTGAATTGTAATATTTTTTTAAAATTTCCTTTTTGTGGGAAGTGACCCAAAAAAAAAAAAAGATTTCAGAAAAATGTTCAGATTAAACAAAAATAGGCCAGATACCATAGCTAGTTTTAGAGTCATGCACAAAAAAAATTGGAAATTGATGGTGTAAATGCTCGGTTTATGTTTTAAAAAATTTCTGCTGATTTATGTTATCATGTTTATTTAGCAGTTGAAGTATTGGTATTATGTAGAAAATACAGTCGAACCCACCTAATATTGCACCACTTTACGTCTTATCTTATATCTTATATCCTTCCCGTGCCGTTAAACATCACATAGGTCTCACAACTTTACGTCGCAGCCTGCAAATTGTCACAGAAATTTGTATTCCCAGCCATTTCCCATTAGTAATTAATGAACTTTATTCCAAGTTAATATTACCCCTCATATTGGTACAGATCAGTTAATGTCATCATATTTTTGCACATGGAGGAGTTCAAGACCCAGCATTGCATCGCAAACTGAGTGAGTCCAAGCTGTAAACATCTCACAAATCGTCATCAACTTCATGACTCATCAAAGAAGGGGCCAGCCATTTGATCACAGAGTACATACGGTGTCAACCTTTTGAATATGTGGGTATAAAAACTCAAGTGGGATGAGTGAAAGGCTTTTACCATGGCTGCCCTTTCAAAAGATCGTGATTAAAACTGTATCGTCTTTCGGGCAGTGTTTGTCTTCTTTATCAAGACATGGGTGGATGTTGCATTGCGAATTCACAGTTGGTCATTCTCGAGCATTGTACTGTGAGTCGTATAGCCTGGAACTTTTCTCTAGTTCTCTTTGGGCAGATAATGGCTACTAGCCGCAAACTTGTCAATCTAGATTTAAGCGCTGAAATGGACATTTTGAAGCAACCTGATGAAAAAGTTACAAGAGAGGAAAATTGTGGATAAATTTGGAACTGACATTTCAACTGTATCGAAAGTTGTTAAAAACAGACAGAATTAAGCGAGACTCTCACATGTCATAGACGCTGAGGATGGTACTGATGATGCCAGTGAGTCCATCATGGACAAAATGCCCACCAAACTTGTTCTTATGCTCAATCTGTGGACATGTTCAAGGTTGTGTGCTTGTTCATTTACAGTATGTATAAACACAGGACTTATTTAATGCTGTAATATTCTTAAATGACTTTTTTTGGTTAATAAACCAGTTATCATTATACAATGCAAAACAGTTTTTCCTTTTTTTTAACTGTTTCTGCCGAAAAGTCTGATGCTGCTTGATTTTAGTGTTACTTATCCTGTAAGTTATTTACCAACATTTACTGTATTTTGTGATTAATGCATTTTATGTCTGATAATGACAGCTTTAACTGTTTGTTTAATGTAGCAAATGTGGGACATACATGCTGTATACTGGTGCAGGTAAAGTCCATGTTATAGACCCCACTTAATGTCACCTCTGCTTTATGTCACCATATTTTGACAGTCCCACTGATGTGACAATAAGTAGGTTTGACTGTATTTGGCTTAGTAGCCAAAAAAAAAAAATGAGGTAAAATGAGCCATTGTATGTTGAAAAAAGTATACATATCTGGACATGTAAGATAAAGTGTGATGGAATTTTTATGTCAAAAAGCTTCTTCTTCATTCGCTTCTACTACCAAGATCACCCCATGATCCTGCTGAATTTACTCCTGTGGTCCTCGATGTGTCCTGTGGTCCCCAAGAGGCCTACAAGAGATCCCCAAGAGGATCACAAGAGGCTCAGAGTATCACGAGGCTTGGGCCTGAATTCTTGGTGGGTCGCAGAAGTGGGATTTGTGTAACACAGTGGTTTTCATTGCACCAGTTTAATCTAGAGTTGGACTTTCTTACCAGAAAACCTCGATGTGGTTTGGATATCAGCATATCCCCGCCGGGTGAGAGGTGGTTGCCTATCCAGCCTAGAGTTGGACTTTCTCACCGGAAAACCTTGATGTGTTTTAGATATCAGTATATCCTCGCCGGGTGAGAGGTGGTTGCCCATCCAGTCCAGTGTTGGACTTTCTCACTGGAAAACCTCAACGTGATTAGGATACCATCTAAAATTGTCAACATCATTAAGGACTTATACAATGGATATGTTTGTGCAGTCAAGACAGAAGAAGGGATGAGTGAATGGTTCCAGATTGAAACAGGCATGAAACAAGGATGTATACTGTCTCCTTTACTTTTGGGATTACAATAGACTTCATAATGAAAAAAAATGCTGCACAGGTAACACAGGTATTGACTGGGTACATGGGACCCAACTAGAAGATCTTGATTTTGCTGATGACATAACTCTTATCAGTAATAATGTGAATTCCATGCAAGAAAAAACAGATAGCCTGTCTTCATTGGCTAGCAAAATAGGACTTGAAATTAACAAGGACAAAACAAAAATAATGAAAATTCCCATCAATCAAAATGGAAAAATACACATAGAAGGGACAGATATTGAAGAAGTCAATCAATTTGCATACCTTGGCAGCTACATTGACCAGGATGGTGACACTAGAAAGGAAGTTAGGATCAGAATTGCAAAAGCAGGATCAATCTTCAAGAATCTTGAGAACATATGGAATTAAAAAGTTATAAGCACAAAAACCAAGTTAAGACTATTCAATTCAGATGTAATATCCACCCTCATTTATGCATGCGAAAGCTGGAAAACAACTAAAGAAATAGAAAAGAAATTAGACTCTTTTGAAAACAAATGCCTAAGGAAAATACTCGGCATCAAGTGGAATGAATTCAAGAACAATGCAGAGATAAGACAGATGACTGAACAACAACCAGTCTCATGGGTGATCAGGAAAAGGAGATGGACATATGTTGGTCACTTCATGAGAAGAAATGATCAGAGAATCCCAAAACAAGCTATCAAGTGGAACACAACAGGCTGAAGAAAAAGAGGCAGACCGCGCTAAACTTTGAAGAGGACATTATTAAGAGAGGCCAAATTAACAGGCATAAAATCCTTTGATGAAGTTGAAAGAGTCGCAGAAGACAGGAAAAATTGGCGAACTACTTTGCGAGCCCTATGTGACGTTTAACGGCACAGGAAGGATATAAGATAAGATACAATAAGATTAGGATATGTATACATCCCCTCCTGGTGAGAGGTGGTTGCCTATCTAGACTACACTGGTCCAGTGTCTTTGACTTTAGCATTTTGTGGTCATGGCCGCTACCCTTCCTAGTTGTGACCAGGACAGAGCTTTTGTCCAGGAGGATGAATCTTTGCCACCAGTAAGTTTCACCCCTGGGTTTAGGTGTATTATCCCATTATGGGCGTGTTTAGGACGTGACCGACCTCTAGAGCGGAGGTACCATGACTTGAGTAGCCATCAAGTTTCACCCCTGGTTTAAACCAGTTTAGGCATATTTCACCAGTATGGGTGTATATCGGACATGACTGGCCTCTAGAGCAGAGGTGCCGAGTATGAGTAGCTCTCGCTGCGAGACTACTGGACATACCGATTAAGCTTGACTTTATCCCTTTCATCACCTTTTCACATTGACGCCACGTGGCAACCCTAAGTGCTTTTTCACATTTTCATCATTGGCCAGGAGGAGTTTCACTCCACACGCGGCATCCAAAAAATCTCGCCAGCAGTGTCTTAACCTGTAGGTTAAGCTGGTTCAGGCAATTCACCCGGTATGAGTACACATAGGACATGGCTGACCTCCAGAGTAGAGGTACTGCGATTTGAGCAGTCCTGACCTCGAGACTTCTGATTACTTCACTTAATCCTTTCTTTCACCTTTTCCACAGTGGCACCCATGACAGCCCCATTCGCACCTTTCTTCACTAGCCAGTAGGAGCCCCACTTCATGCATGGCAGCTGAAGAATCTCACCAGCAGCAGGTTTTAAATCATAGTTTTCCTTTCAGATGAGCTATCAAACAAGACTCTCATCTACCCGAAACGTCTGGCTTTCAGGCGCCAGATATTCGCCTCCGCCCCTTCTCCTGTCAGTTTGAACAGTTCTGCGACGAGAAGGCTAGGAGTTAGACTTGACTGTCAGAGGCTGTTTGAGATGCACGCCGTGGAGACATTTAAGTGGAGTGGAGAGCATATCCTCCACAACCACCTCCGGCTATGACAATCCTTAGAACCTGTCAAAAAGCTAAATTGTGCATATATTGTCTATATAAGTTCACGAAGATACCATGGCAGTGTAGAGGTTTGGTGCACTCATTTACTAATCAGAAAGTCCCTGGTTCGACTTTGCACTTTGGCGGAATTTTTGGACCAACCTGCACCAGACTTGAAAAATGAATATCTGGGGCTTCCCTAGGAAAAAAAGGCAGCAAGGACAGGTGCAGACATTCCTACCTCAGATGCTGGAGTGGCCTAGAAATGTGAAGACGTTAACACTTCACAGCCCTGTGGTATGCAAATGCTATGGGACAGATTTTTTTTAAAAATCAGTTCAGGGGCAATATACATTACAAACTTAATGAAGTACAATATGATATTTATAGTTTTTTTAAAATAATTAGAAAAAATGTGAGAAGAGAAAACATGGATGTAAAATTAATTACCATGAGTTTTTAAAGAATTATAATAGTGTTGTATAAAGCATACTGATTGATGAAGCACTTAAGGATTTTGCTGTTATCAAAATAAATTTTAAAAATTAACATTGCCATGCTAACAGGAAAAGAAAAACAGATGTTAATGATTTTCCATGTTCACAGGTACATATTTCTTTTCCTATTGTTTGCTTAACCCTTAAAAAAAAACAAACACTTCTTCTTCTGCATTCGAGGTTGTTGGTCACTTCAGATCCTGATCCCTGTTGACATGGCAAAGCCTGTAGTCCTCTCCAGATCTTGATAGGAGCCCCAAAGCTTTTGCCCCAAGCTTGTGTCCTCTGGCCATGTCTCACGCCTCAGGTCTGCATGGTTTGGGCACTCTTGTAGGATATGTTCTGGAGTCTGGACTCCACGGCCACATGGACACTTGTCTGTGTGAAACATTTTGAGTCGATGCAGGGTACAAACACTGAATTCCAGACACTTGTGTCTGATGACTTTTGTGATGTAAATTAGTATTTAAAAAGTTTTAAAAATATTCTAAACACTTTTATTTATCAAAGAAGATCTCATTGTCACTTTTCGTGCAGAAAAAATAGTATGGGAGATATAAACAAAAAAAATCACAGCCACCGTCTTGGATCGCTTACGGTCGGTTCACAGTAAGAGTGTCTACTTAATATTTTACTAATATGTAATCAGATTCAAATTAAGAGCCTGAAACTGATTTGAATTCAAGTGATGGAGTGGAAACATGAGAAGTTATCAGATGGCAGCCGCTGCTTTGATGAGGAAAATATTAGACCAACAAATATGACACATGGTGACAAGGTAAGTTTACTTCTGAGAATAAAAAGTGAAAAGGGATGGAATTGGGACTTTGTTCATATAATAACTGTAGGCTAATTTAACATAAAGTAAGGTGTTATTTACAATAAATTAGGTTGAGAATGAGTAGTTTAGTAACTGTTAATGGTCTATTATTGATAATGAACGTAAGATCTTACTTAGTGAGAAAGTTGAATGAGCTTCTGCAATGTCTTTCAGCAGTGTCAAGTTGTGTCTACATTTCTGGCAGCATATGTGTGCTCTTTGCTCTGAAATAGCTGTATGTTACTTATTCTCTAAGTAATCTCTGCATTCAAATTAGATTATGAATATTTTATTTGATTTCAGAACTTTCAGTCATGACAAGGATGATGGAATAAATTCATTAGACAGTAAAAAGAAGTAACAGGTGCTAAATGTCAGAAATGTGACATTATGTTTTCTGAAAGGAAGAATTCTGCCAGAGAACGAATGAACATACTTTTTTTTCAAAGGGTTAAGAATTGGGCACGCAGGCCCGTCTGACATTCATACAGCTTACGCTCAGTCACAGTCATTCGGCATTTGTTAATGAGCATAATAATCATGAAGACACAATTAAATGATTACATAAATAAATAATAAACTTATCTCTACACTCTGATTTGTGCAACAACATGAAATAAACTTGCATTCTTACATTCATTCAAAACTAACAAATTTATAGAAAAGCAGTATTAAAAAAATAATTACAACGCTCAAGCCATATTTTAAACTACTTTAAACTATGCTTAGAGAGGCATATAGTCCATATCAAACAGATGTTGACAAAGTTTAAAGTTATAAGAGCAATTATTACTTATAAGTTTTACGTGAATTGGTAGGGCATTCCAAAGTTGGGCAGTTGAGTAAGAGCTTCTTTTAAACATGTCAAGCCTTGGTTTTGGGAGAATACAATTGCTTAAGCGTTAACTGTGTTTTGGGTTGGATTTGAACAACAACCACAGATAGGATGGAGCATTGTACGATAGAATTTTATGAATTAACTTGGTCTTGTTGAAAAGAAATCTCTTCTTGAGGGGTAGAATAATAAGATATTTGTAATATGTGCTGCATGTTTGTCATCTATAAGCTTTACTGCTCATTTTTGAAGTGAGTAAAGTCTTTTCATGTTTGCCATGGAACAACCATCCCAGACTGTGGAGCAGTAGTCCAAGTGTGTTTGTATCTGTGATATGTAGTATATTTTTCTGGTGTCTATGTCAAGAAAATGTTTAATTTTAGTAAATTGGTAAACGTTTTGTGTAATGAGTTTGGTTAGATTGTCTACATGATGATTCCAGCTGAGGTGATGGTCAGTCATGAGACCTAGAGTTTTATATTCACTAACATTCTCTGTCTGTGAAGTTTCAGCATGGAGCTGTAGTGTTGGTGAATTTGTTAATTTCTGTCTTGTTGTAATGAGCATGGATTTTGTTTTGATGATGTTTATGAGTATTCTGTTGTTATTGCTCCAGTTAATTAGACTGTGTATTTCAATTTGAAGAGTTGACTCAAGATTAATACAGTCACTGTCACTAGCGTAAACTGTGCAGTCATCAGCAAAGAGGTCACAAGATGATTTTTTGAGATAAAGTGGAAGATCATTGATGTACATGGTAAACAGGAGAGGACCAAGAATAGATCCCTGTGGAATACCAGTATCAGCCACAGATGAACTTGACTTTGAGTTTTTGAGGCAAACTACCTGTTGTCTGTTGGAAAGAAAAGATGTAATAAATTTTGTCAAGTCAGGGTGTAATCTATTAAGTCTCAAGCTTTCTAACTAGGAATTCTTGATCAGTCTTGTCAAATGCTTTTTAAAGTCAACAAAGATAGCACCACATAATTTATCATCATTTATATTAGATAACCAACATTCTGTCATTTTTGTGAGAGCTGTGTGGCAGGAATGTTTTGGCCTAAAACCTGACTGATAATCAACATTTGAATCATTTTCTTGCATGTGTTGTAAGGTTGTTTTTTGTATGTGTTTTTCTAGGGGTTTAGACAAAGTTGATAGATTGGAAATTGGTCTAAAGCTTGAAGGATTTTTCTACGAACCAGATTTAAAAAGGGGATATATTTTTGCAATTTTAAAAGCCTGAGGAAAATGACAGTGTGCAGTGCACTGATTGTAAATGTATGTTAGCGTATCTGTAATTACTGGGGCAGAGTAGCGTAATATCTTGTTGCTGATTTCATCAAGTCCTGCTGTGTTGTTGTTCTTTAAAGATGAAAGATAATTGTAAACTTCACTAACTGACATGAAAGGAATACTGGGTTGCTTTAGATTTGCACATTGGCTACCTGTAAATTTGTTTAATTTGCTTAAATCAAAAGTAGGGGTCGGTAGTGACTGCTGAACTCTTCACAAGTGGGCACATGATTATAACTCTGCAAGTCAGACTGTTTCTCCTGTTTGCTAGAATGTTAATTGCTTTCCAGACAGACTTACTGTCTCATTTATTCTGAACTAGGTCCTAAAGTAATTTCTCTTTTCTTGCCTAATTAAATACTGAACTCTGTTTCTAAGTAATTGGTAGCTAGTGAATTCCTTAATTTTGTGGGCCTGATCCCTTTCCCTCATGATTTGCAATATCTCAGGTGTTATCCAGGGGGACTTCACTTGATGTTTAACTCTTACTTCTTTAATAGGAACATGCTTGTCAGATACATACCCGAAGGTTTTTATCCAATATTCCAGGGCCTTATCAGGGTCAGTTAGTTGGTACGCATGATTTAAAGGTGCTTCTTGTAACTCTTTCAGAAATGATTCTAAGCTGAATTTGCTAAAACTTCTAAATTTAATACTGGTATGTTTATTTTTGGGAATTTTCAAGCCATGCCGTGTCCATGTGCAACAGACTGGATAGTGATCACTCAGTGATATGTGAGGGACTTCACATTCTATGTTTTCTGGATGAGCTACTATATGTGATCTATTAGTGTGGATGATGTTTCAGTTACTCTGGTAGGTTTAGTGATTATTTGGGATAAATTGTATGATAAAACAATATTATTCCATGTAGCATCTGTGTGTCTGTAATTAATATTGAAATCTCCAAGAACAATTATATCCTTTAAAAGACAAAACATAATCCATCATGTTTGTAAAGTGATCATCCCACAATGCTGTTGCATTTGGATTACGAAACAGAAACCCAATTAAAATTGGGCTCTGCTTTGGAAGTTTGATTTCCAACAGTATACATTCAGTATTTGGTGTCTCAAGGTATTTTCTACGGCAAGATTATATTGCTGTGGTAACATATACGACTAATCCTGTCTCAAGCTTCCTAGCAGGGTCACGTCGAAGTAAATTATAACCGTCCATCCTAATGTCTTCGTCAGTTATAATTTTTTTTAGATGACTTTCTGATAAGCCAAAGACATGGAGGTTATGATTAACTATATTAGTTGCCTCAGAAAGTTTCCCTAACATGTGGCAAATGTTTAAATGACCAATTCTGAGACCTTCCTTTCGCAGCCACTCATCAACTATCTGGGCCATTTTCTACAACTAGTAATGGTAAGGTTACAATGATAAATAATTAAATAACAAGATATTTCATGAAATGTCACAGTTCCTATTGTTTGAACATCGGTGACATGTGTTGCTTGTGGATGACAGACATCATGAAGGGTTGACTTAAAGCTGCTGGGCTGAACTGCATGAGATAATGTAAATCTAGATTCCACTGGGGTGGGTGTGGTAGATTCTGGGTAGTGTTAGCAGTGGTTTGCCTGGATGGTTGCCGGCTGCAGAGTGGGAAGGGACGGGGACATGGAGTCATATGAAGAGGATGGGTCATATGGAGAGGATAAAGGAGTTGGAGTTGGTGTAGGGGAAAGTGGTGAGGTTTTGGAGGACACAGGGGGGTTGCATAATCAGAGATGAGGTGGACCCCCGTGTGTTATGGGTTTTTAACTTGTCTTCGCAGCTTTATGTTGCCTGACGGTGGTACTCTGTCCTGCTGCGTTCAAGTGGGGTACTTGATATTTTTAGCTAGTATGCTAGTACTGATCTTGTTGGTGTGGATCTGATCAAGATAAAGTCTTTTCTTGGGAGCTCCAGACTCCGAAGAGAAGAGCGGGGTGTTATCGATGAAACTTAAGTTGTTTTATTGGCAGTGTGCTGAGAAATCTCTTGTTGTATGCCAAGCGACGCCCAGCACCGGAGTAGGCAGATATGATTGAAGATATGAAGTTTGATGTGTTTGGAAATTTTTGTTTAATTGTTGATATCAGGGCATGAAGAATGTAGGGTCCTCATGATCTTTGGGTCAACGTTCAAGCTTCTCAGTGTTCCTATTATTTTCATGATACCAGCCCCTGGTACTGGAATCAGTGAGACTGTGTTCTCTACTGAGATGGACAACCGGTCAGCATATATTCCTTTCATTAGGGAGTCTCCAATCACCTGGTGATTAGTGTTTTCTTTGATGTGGAAGTTGTGCTGGTGACTGGGATGGTGCTGGTAGTGATTTCGATTTGGTGGCTGCTGAGAGGAATGCTTGTGAACCATGTCTGTTTTTGGTGATATAGGCACCTGTTGACTGCTTGTTGCTGAACTGTCCTGCCAAACTTCAAACCTGTTGCTAATGTGTACATCGATGGGGTACATTGTGTTGACTTCTTTCAGTTCTTATGATGATTCTTTACTGTGCCGTATGGGCGTAAGCTCAAGTTTCTATTGTGATTTATTTGATGAGCTTGGAGACGGTGGCTCAGCTTGTGATTTTTGTCTCCTGATTTGGTTCACTTTCATCTGTAGAAACTTTCTGGGTGCTTTTTTTCGTGAATGTTATTTTGGCTGAGAGTTTTTGACCGCATCAAATCAATAAGACATTTCATGCTATGATTTTCCTCTCTGAGAGTCATGATTTCTCTCCTGAGACTGTCATTTTCACTACTGAGAGACTGTTTTATTTCGGCAGCCATGTCTTTGATGAGGATCTTTACTAACTCCGTGACAGCATTTATTACTTCCTGGCTGAAAGGAACTGATGGCCCTTCACCATAAGTTGAAGTTTCCAGAGAACTTTGATCATCAATTGACTCTGGACAACTGTGGTTTGTGATGCACATGATAGTTGTAGGTAGACCAGGATCTTCCCCCCCGTGTGGTACCCGGGATCTGCAAAGAATAGGACCACTGTACCCTACCACGCATGACCGTAAAAGGTGACTAAGGAGGGTTCGGCATAGGGTCAGCAACCCTATCTGGTAAAAAAACTATCAGACTGCTACAGAAACGGAAGCAAGGGAAAAAACAAATGCAGGTGGAAGGAGAAATGCTTATCAGGAAACTGAGCCCATGAAGGTTGTGGATGAAAGCCAGCCACAGGAAGTCCCCAGCCCGACTGCAGACCTCCTGGAACCTAAACACAAGATGCAAATAGGCAGTTGGAATGTAAGAACACTTAACCAGACTGGAAAACTAGCACAAACCATCAAGGAAATGCACAGATACAAACTAGACATACTAGGAATACAAGAAGCAAGATGGACAGGACAAGGCAGAAGGAAATTAACAACACAGCACACAGAAGATACAATAATATGGTCTGGTAAAGAAGATCTTCATGAAGGAGGAGTAGCATTGATTATAACAAAAGAAGCATCAAGAGCATTGCTGAAATGGACCCCAATAAATGAGAGATTATTATGTGCACGGTTCAACTCAAGATTCATGAAGCTGTCTATTATAGTTTGTTATGCACCAACAGAAGCAGCTGAAGAGGAAATAAAAGAAGATTTTTACAACAGCCTCCAAGCCACAGTAGAAACAATACCCAAGCATGATATGCTACTCATCTTGGGCGACTTCAATGCAAAAGTGGGTGAAGGAAATGAAGATAGAAGAAGAATCATGGGAAGAGAAGGAATCGGAGAACTAATGAAAATGGAGAAAGACTCTGCAGTTTCTATGAAGAAAACATGATGACCATCAGAGGGACAATTTTCCAACATAAAAACATCCATAAGGTGACTTAGAGGTCACCAGATAAAACCACAGAAAACCAAATCAATCACATACTAATAAACAACAAGTGGAAACGGTCACTACAAGATGTGCAACCAAGGAAAGGAGCAAATGTAGGAAGTGATCACAACCTTCTGGTAGCAAAAATAAAACTAAAATTAAGGAAAGCTAAAATCGGAGAACAAGGAAAGGTACGTTTTGATACAAGAAAACTGAAAAACCAGCAAACAAGAAATGAATTCTCAATAGTACTTAAGAACCGCTTCAGTGTCCTACAAGACAAAGCAGAAATGTCCATACTAGAGTTCAATAAAACACTACAGGAAACAGCAAAAGAGGTGCTGGGATATCGGAAATGGAGAAAAGAGGAATGGATAAGCAAGACCACATGGGAAAAGATAGAACAAAGAAAAGAAATTAAGAAAAAATTACTGAACACCAAATCACAACGGCTTAAAGAGCAAATTTTAAGTAATTATGCACAAAAAGACAAAGAAGTGAGGGAATCATGCCGTCAAGATAAACGTCAATACTATGACAACTTAGCAGAAACAGCAGAGAAAGCAGTATATACAAATGACATGAAAACTATATATAAAATCACAAAGCAGATGACAGGTAACTTCAACACAAGATGTGAAAGTGCAGAAAGGACACAAAATGGACAACTGGTCAGTGGAGAAAGAGAAAAAATTGAAAGATGGAGGGAACACTTTAACACCCTACTAAACAGAACACAAGCAGCACAAACAATAGACATACCTGAAGCAAAAACGGAACTAAACATCAATATAGGACCAATAACAATAAGTGAAGTAAAGGAGGCGATAAAGAAGCTAAAATCAGACAAGGCACCAGGTGAAGATGAAGTGACTGCTGAGATGTTGAAAGCAGATGAAACAGAAACACCAAAACAACTTTGCCGGATATTACAACAAATTTGGGATCTAGAAAAAGCCCCAGAGGAGTGGAAAACTGGGTTTATAGTAAAACTACCAAAGAAGGGTGACCTCAGAGATTGTGGCAACTGGAGAGGCATTACCCTACTGCCACTCACCAGTAAAGTATTTTGCAGAGTAATCATCAACAGAATTGTACCAACACGTGAGGAAAAACTTCAGAAAGAGTAGGCAGGATTTAGGAAAGGAAGATCATGCATAGACCACATATTTGTACTTAGACAAATATTAGAACAGGCAAATGAGTGGCATAGCACAACATATGCATTGTTCATAGATTTTGAGAAAGCCTTTGACAGTGTCAACAGAGATGCACTGTGGAAAATCCTAAGATGGCATGGCCTCCCCCATAAGATAGTAAATGTAATCAAAGCCCTATATGAGGGTTTTCAGTGCAAAGTGATCTGTAGACAACATACCTCCAGCAGCTTTAGGGTACAAACAGGGAATGTGTACTGTCACCAACATTATTTATCTTGGCAGTAGACTGGTTAATGAAGGAGGCAACATCCGACAAACGCAGAGGATTACAATGGACCCTTGACACAGTGCTGGAGGACCTTGACTTTACGGACGACATTTGTCTATATCAAGCAGTCACAAAGATATGCAAGATAAAATAAACAAGCTAACTCAGAATGGAAACAACACAGTACTAAAGATCAACGTAGGAAAGACAAAGTTAATGAAGCAAAATGTGAACAACAGAAATGTACTCAGAATAGATAGCAAGCTAGTGGAGGAGGTCAATGAATTTGTATACCTTGGCAGTAGAGTAGTAGAAAATGGAGACAGCACAGAGGACATCAACAGCAGACTTACTAGAGCAAACCAGGCTTTTGCAGTGCTGCAGACTTTATGGAAATCTAAAAAACTAAGCATGAATATGAAAATCCGGATATTTAAGAGTAATGTTCTAAGTGTACTACTCTATGGAAGTGAATGCTGGAAAATCACCAAAACCATAGAAAACAAGTTGAATTCTTTCCAGACTAAATGTTTACGAAGAATTAGAAAAATATTTTGGCCAAACACCATAAGAAATAACATCTTATTGGCAGAAATGCAGATGAAGCCACTGACAACAATTATTGAGGAAAGACGCTGGCGATGGTTGGGACATGTGCTCCGTATGACTGACAACTCACTACCAAAAAGATGGACACCACAGGGGAACAGAAGTAAGGGTAGACCAAAAGAGACATGGAGAAGAACAACAGAAAGGATGTTGAGCAATAGAGGGCTCACCTGGGCAAGAGCAGAAAAAAAGGCGAAGGACAGACATTTGTGGAAAACCCTTGCGGAAGCCCTATATGCCCTGGGCACTTAAGGTTCAGAGAGAGAGACCAGGATCTTGTGATTTCAGCTCAAGGGGAGTTACTTGCTGCCCTGTGTGGTCATCAGTGTGTGTAGATGTCGACTCTGACACGACTACTCCCACATGTTCGGTGTCAGGATTGTTCAGCTGGTCTCCTGCCATATTCTCTAGACACGCTTCTGGTGCATCATGTGCATTGTCCTGACAGTCATCTACTGATACTAGAATGCCTTGTGCATGATGCACATTAGCTGCTGTCCTGGTGAATGATTCTTGCAAAAGACTGAACTCATCAGACAACCAGGAATCAACAGCCTCCGCTGTACCCTGTACCAACACTTTGTTTTTGGTGTGGTATAAGTGATGGTAAAGGCTGATGCTTTTATTATATTTTCTACATTTGCGCCATCTTTGTCTGTCCGTTTTTCACTTTGAGTGTGATACCATTCATCCATGGCTTGCTTTATACTCTTGTATTGAAGAGTATTGTGAAAGAAGACGGTAACACATTGTCCCTCGTTAGACTTATTTATTATTAGTAACACACAATAATTAGTGTATAAGTATATAACTATATAACTATACACAGAGTACTGCAGTAAAGCTGTGGTACCAGAATGTATAAAATAGGAAAAAGTAGGAACAGTTTTATTACTTAACGATTACAAAGTTGTGACGGTTCGGCGTGAGCCTTAATCATACAAAAACATACAGGACGAAGAAATAGAGAGAGGAGTCCACCCCTTCTTACTTTTCAAATTTCCTCACAGCAACCCCTCTTCCCCAATCATCTGTTTCAACTTCTCCTAGCTAGGTCAATATTGTATCACTCTCTCTCCCCTCCCTGGTTCCCTATCCACCACCCCCAGTTACAACCCACCGACCACAGGTCTCTATTTAAAGTCTCCACGTTCTGCTGAATCCATTCCTGACACACACTGCCGGACAAGTCGCACCTTACAATTTACAGCTAATTACTCTTTTAAAAAAAAATTTTTTTTTTTTAATAGTATTCATGTGAATTTATACTTTATCTCCTCTCTCTATTTCTTCGTCCTGTATGTTTTTGTATGATTAAGGCTCAAGCCGAAACGTCACAACTTTGTAATCATTAAGTAATAAAGCTGCACCTACTTTTTCCTATTTTATACATTATTTATTATCACACCTGGGTGGTTGCCGCACTCTCGGAGTTTACCCTCCAGGGCCTTCTTTTTATTAAGTATGTAGTTTTTGGCCGCCATGGACCATAGTCCATCACGGCAACTACATGGCCTCGTAATCTCACCTAGTTTCTCTTCCTCACATATTATCATCTTACATGTAGGTACTTACAACAGGAGAACAATAGCTTGCCGAGCCCATTGTCTGACACTCGCATTGTTTAGTCAGTGGATTAGCTAGGCTGGGCCATGCTTCACCACATGTGAAAAATAGCAAAAATAGATGATTAATAAGTGATGAATACAACTTACGATATTTCTGGAGTTATCCAAGAAAAAACACACAATTTATATTTCTAGCATATTTCATCGTAATCACAATGACAAGATGAAAACACTGATATAAGTTTCAATACACGTTTGCTTGTAGAACCACATAGAACATCGAGAATTCAGAGCTGGGAAAAACACGTCTTCATGGTAGGAGACTAGAACATAATCTAGAGAAGTAAAAACAAGTATTAGATACTAAAATGTGACAGTTATGCTTTCAGAAATGGATAAATTATTTCTAACATAAACCATACGACTACTACATTTTGAAGTGTCATCTGATAGTATGTCATTTGACATAATTATAAAATAAATTCTCACATTTTTCAGTACATAAACAATTTGCTTTGTTCTGTTTATTTTTATAATGTCATTTATGTCAAACTGAAATGTTTTATGCTTTGAAGTCAAGTTTCAGAATTGGACAGTTTTTTTTCTAATGACTTTACTCAGAGTGTTGACAATGTGAAAACCTTGTCATTTCATTATTATTGGTCAGTTTGACTTCATATTTGAATATAATGTGCAAAAATGTTTATATTTTTTATCATAAAACAATCATGTTGTTCTCCAATAATTCCAATCCCCCCCCCCCCCCCCCATATGAAAGTGTACTGTCAATAAATATTCTTGTTACAATTTTATTCTGTACTTTCTCACATTTTGTAAACCTACAGTCACATAGCTTCAGAAATGTCATTTTAAGGTTTAGAATATCAAACTATACTCACGGAAAAAAAGTAAGTGTGCAGTGCTTTAAAAAGCACAATGAACGTGCTCAGGTGATGACTGAAATAATATTTGGCACACATTATGTTTGATTATCCAATAACAGATAAAATGATAACTTTCAGGCCAGTCACATGTCACAAAAAAGTGAAAAAAAAACTCACCTAATGTGGCTCACCACCCCAAGAAAAGAAAATCAGGGTTTCAATATCGTGTGTGTCCTCTTCTGGCAGTTATCACTGCTTGACACTGCCTTCTCATCGAACCAATGACAAGTTGTATCAATTGTTGAGGCATGTTATTCCATTCTTCTTGCAACGCTTGGGCTAATTCTTGTCGGTTTCCAAGATGATTGTGTCGTCTTCTCAACCTGCGGTCCAGTTCATCCCAAATGTGCTCGATAGGTGATAGGTCCGGTGAAACTGCTGGCCGTGGCAAGACAGTAATCTGGTGCTGCTGAAAGTGGTCCCTGACTACACGTGTGACATGTGGACGAGCGTTAACCTGCTGCAGTATCACGCCTTGTCCATTAGCATCCAGAAAAGGCATTACGTGGCATGTAATGATTTCGTCCCTATATCGTAAACCTGTAAGGTTGCCATTGAGGAAGACTAGGTTTGTTCGGCCAGCATAGGAAATTCCTCCCCAAACCATTACACTGCCTCCTCTTCTCCTATCCACCTCTATCACACAGTTATTCGCAAAGCGTTCTCCTCTTCGCCTGTACACTAAAGCACACCCATCATGGCCTTGCAGACAGAATCTGGATTCATCAGTGAATAGGATCCGTCTCCATTGATGATAAGGCCATGCCACATGGTGCCTGGCCCAGTTCAAGCGGGTTTGTCTGTGGCGAACTGTCAGTACTGGTCTAACTGCAGGCCTGTGAGGTAAGAGATTTACCTCTCTGTTCCTCACTGTCCTGCCCGACACACGTCTTACACCTGGAATGTTGCAGGCAGTCCATGTTGCCTGGAGAAACCTGTTACGAAGGTGCATGAGGTGGATGTAGCGGTCTTGTGCAAGGGTGATAACTCGTGGTGTGCCGCTTCTGTGGCGGTCAGCAACTGAACCATTTTGGTTAAAACGACTTTGAAGGCGTGATATTGTGTTTCTGTGAGCATTAAAATATTGAGATACTGCTGCTACGGTTGATCCAGCAATTAACATCCCAACAGCTATTTCTCGCTGATGTTCATTCAATCTTGGCGTGATGAAAAAAGATGTTTATGTTGGAATTCCACTACTTCTTTCTTCAACGATTACGTGAAGAGATCTCTGAGAACAGAATTACACACTTGCCCTCATTTTATCCGTGGTCAGTAACCAATCATGGATCGCGCACGTGATTTCACTGGAGCTGTGGTTATCTCCCCATGAATAGTGTGATCACCTTCATGCAGCATGGGGAAGTAGACAACACTCAGACAAAACTTAGTGCCAAATTTGATTTCATTTCACTCAAGACTACGTAATTGGTGCGAGTGACACCACTGCACACTTACTTTTTTCCGTGAGTATATATAAAATTTTGAACAAAATGATATATAATAAAAATGTGTTAGCACTTTGTTTATGGCATTCAGGACCTGTAACAAAAGAAACCCTGTTAGGGTAATAAAATGCTGAAAACCTGTTCTGTAAAGGTTAAAGATATATTCTATTTTTGGAGGGTTTTTGTGTGTCTGTCTGTCTGTCTCTCTCTCTCTCTCTCTCTCTCTCTCCCCCCCCCCCCAGAAATATCATATATAATAGGACATTTATCTCTCAGGGAATGGTTGTTTCCAGGTATATGTGAAATTTCTTTTATCTCTCAGAGTCCATAGTGAATGTGATCTTTCTTCATGTTACAGGAAATAACTTTAATGAAAACGGAATTCTGTTCCTGTGAAAAACCTAAGTGTTCAGGTGTATAAACTTAAGAAACTTAGGTAAATACTTAGGTATTGTAGATAATCAGGCTATGGGTTAATAGCCTACAGTTTAGTGCTAGCTGCAGGTGTTTTTTTTTTCCTCACCTGTGTTTGTGCAATGTGTTTGGCCATGTGAGAATAATTTTATAATAAAAAAAAAGGTAAACATGCAGAAGGTAGGCTGAGAGTGTATAAGGGAAAGTATCTGATGGTGAAAGAGAGCCTAGGTCTGTGGACAGTCCTTGATTCTATTTGATTCCTTGGTTTTTACCTAGCTCACAAAATCTGCTTGTGGATGATGGTGCTGTCTCCTGAACAATGGTTTTGGTGGGCAGACTAAGCTACATCTGAACAATATTTATTAACTGGGAACAACTCCCAGTACAATCACAACAGGTGCTAGCGAAAAAAAGCAAAGTTCAAATTTATCCACAATGGTTTCAGAGACTAATACAAGTGCATACCAGAGACAATGAGAAAAGCAATAGCAAACCATCAGGAAATCAAGATGGCCAATATGGATAGGACGTTTCAGTGTTCATGATGAAACCCATAGGCCAGAGATCAGAGAAATGATAAATTAATTACTTTCTGCTTAGAACAGAATTCTGGTGTCACAAATACATTTTTCAAGTAACGCTCTAGACACCTGACAGTAAATATAGAAATAAAATTGGTCATTTTCAAACACAGCAAAGGTAGTGACCAAGCACTGTGTCAGGTTAATTGTAAAATGTGGTGTGAAGAATTCATTGCCCCAGTCACAGTCACAGTCTCACAGTCTTTTTCTATTTGAGTAGTACACCTTGAATAGTCTTGAAGCAGATAAATGCTAGCTGTTGCGAGTTTTGCAGAGAATAGTAGTTTACTAAGGAAGACTCAAATAGTAGTAAATATTCCTTAGTAGTTTCTAAATTTTCTAAGTCCACCATCTTAGTATTTGCACAATTGGTCATGATAATAGCACTATTTGTGTTGCAAAGTCTAGTGTCCTTTCTGTTGCAGATTTGAAGACAAACCATATGAATGACTTATTTTTGCATGAAATTTTCAGAGGAGTTTTGTTTTTTTTTACCCATGTAAAAACAGAGAGATTTGGCCAGTGTAACTGTAGATGAGTGGAACAACTTGCCTGAGGTTGGAGATGCTAGGAACAGGAAACAAAGAGTAGCAAGAGCTGAGAAGTAAGTTAGTTTTTGTCATTATCAAAATCTACACTTTTGTCTACAATTTTCCTAGTCACACTGTCTTTACATGTTTGTGAACCATTTTATAGTATGAGGAAAATAATAAAATATGGCAAAATTGAAAATATACTCGCTTTTTTTTTCAAACTGTGCAAAGTTCATTTCATTGAATAGTGGGACCTGTATTTTCTGATACAGATTCTTGCAGTTTTTTTTCCTTTACATAGCATTCCATGATTGATTAATATTTTTTTGTATGATCTCGTTCCTCATATACCTTTCAGTGTTGAGGGGACAACTAGATGTCTTGATAGGGCTCAGTGATTTGCTTTATATAATGGGATATTTAATGCTTCTGTAATTTCCTCTCACCATCTCCTGTGTGAGCGGGCTCTTCCTCTGTTACCTACAATATTAATGTGAATGTTTTCTGTGGTATACTGTCTGGTGGTAACCGTGTAACATGGTCAAACCATTTGACGTGCTGTTTCTGAGTATAATGTAATACGTAAAATAAAATACGTTTGCCCTGGTGGTGACATTTCTTATTTGGTCTCTTCTTGTCACATTTAGTTATTCTTCTCCTTAAACATCTCATTTCTGTCATGATGATGTTTCTTTTATTCTTGGCTGTTAGTGTCCATATTTAACATTGATAGCATAGAGTTTGGCGAAAAATTGTGTTGTACAGTTTTGTTTCAGTTGTGATGTATTTGTTTTTCAGTAAAGGAGTCATTTGTCAAATGACTTGATTTGCTTTATTACATCTTTTCTGAATCTAAGCGTCAGTCATTCCTGAGGACAATATTATGCTGCCTAGGTGGAAAGATGGAAAGACAACATAAAAGAGGATATAAAAGAAATTGGTGTCACCAGCTGGAAAGAAAGATTAGGAATAGAGAGGAAAGGAGGCGAATTTTATCTGCAGCAATGAGCCATAATGGTTTGGAAAGCTGAAGAAGAAGAAGGTATTTGAAATGCTTCACTTGTTTCAAGGGCTGGTTGTCTAGAAAGATCTTTGGTTTCCATCTCTCACTATGGTCATGACTTCCATTTTTTCAGCACTTATCTTCATATTGTGGCTTTTACATGCCCATGCTAAATTAACCATATTCTGCTGTAGGTCTTTTTCTGATGTGGCTATAAGTGCTTGATCGTCAGCAAAAAAAGGAGTTTGTTTATGGTTCTCCTATTGGATATGTCTTCTGGAGGGTGTTGTGGGTTTATTGGCAATCATTCTGGGGTTTGTCTGTTGGGCAGCTTTGTGGTGGGGTTTTTTGCTATGTATGTTAGCCTCTTTGCAGATGTTATCAATGTGTGTTATGAATAGTAAGGGAGACAGTACACAGCCTTGCCTCACTCCAGATATTATGATGAATGGCTTGGGGTGTCCTG
The DNA here is from genome assembly GCA_009760885.1 of Achatina immaculata. NCBI lineage: Eukaryota > Metazoa > Mollusca > Gastropoda > Stylommatophora > Achatinidae > Lissachatina > Lissachatina immaculata. Next base: position 20,343,134 of record CM019701.1, on the reverse strand, counting down.
CATTTGTTCTAACTGTACAGTGACTGTTTTTATATAGGTTGTTGCATAGGTTGATCAGATGTGTACTAACTCTGTAATGCTGTGAGATTTCCCACAGTTTATATCTATCTACTCTATCAAATGCTTTTTCTTGATCTATGTAAGCTATGTTCTGTATCTGATTGTGTTCAACGGATTTTTCTGCTAGTTATCTTAAGGAAAGATGACATCTGTACAGCTTCTATTTTTCCTAAATCCCATCTGAGTTTCATTTAACTGTGGTTCAATTACTGGTTGCATTCTGTTCTCTAGGATCTTGCAGAACATTTTTCCAGTATGGGTTAGAAGTGAGATTCCTCTGTATTTGTTGCAGTCCATTTTACTGCCTTTTTTCTTCAATATTGGAATAATTACAGCGTTTCCTCCAGTCCTGTGGTTTTTCCTGTACCAGGTTATAGAGTCTGTGAAGCCAAGCTATTCCGGCTTCTTTCGCATATTTGATTGGGTATTCCATCACATCCTTGGGGGGGGGGGGGGGCCTTTCTGATGGCTTCTCTGATTTCAGCTTGTCTGTCTGGTTCCAATTTTATGGGGCCAGCTGTGCTGATAACATGGGTTTGGCTTGCCTCAGATGGTATATTGAGTAACTTGTTGAAATACTGTCACCATCTCTGTACTACCCTCTCTGTTTCACATATTGGATCACTATTAACATCATTCACAATCTCTGTTGGGTTGAAGTGGTCTGCTTGCTTTCTCATTGCACTGATCTTTTTATAAAAGCTTCTTTCTGATTGTTGATTAATACTTCACTGTATTCCTGCCATGATTTTACTTTGCTTCTTTTATTACTTGCTTAGGAGTGTCTTCTTGCAGTTCAATATTCAGTGTAGTCTAGATACTTTTTACTTCTCATCCATTCTTTATATTTATTTTTCTTTTCTTTTACAGCCTCTTTCACCTCATCGTTTCACCATGTTGTTATTTTCATTTCTCTACCTTCTTTTTTTTTCATAATACCATGTTTCTTTTGCTGCTTGCAAAAAGCTGTTTTGAACAGGGCCCATTCCGCTTCTACTGATATTGTTTCTTTTCATAAGTTTATGAACAGTTTTCTTATTTTCTTCTCATATTCTTCTTTCACATTCTCTTCCTTGACCTTGCTTAGTTTTATTGTTTCACTTTCTTCTTGGGAGTTCTGTTATGACTTTTCCTGTGCGTTCTGATGACTGCCACTTCTGCTTTGTGGTCTGTTCTTGAACACAGGTTGGATACTGCTCTTGCATCTATGACTGACCTTTTCTTGTTGTTCCTTGCTTGAATGAAATCAGTTTGGCTTCTGCATATCTAATCATTTCATTTGTAACAGGTATATATTTGGGGTGCATTTTGTTTAAAGAATGTGTTTGTGATAAAAAGATCATGCTGGCTGCACAGTTCTAGGAGTCTACTACTATTGTCATTTCTAAGACACTGCTGGTCACTGAAAGCACACATGTGGACTGCTACATCAGCTCTACTAGTTCCCAGTCTTGCATTGAAGTCCCCCATGATTATAACATATTCCTCTTGACTTATATTGTTTAGTGTATCATTGAAGTTGTCAAAGAACTCCTCACATTCTTCCTCCATGTCTGGTGCATTGCAAGGACCATATATTTGGACATAGGTTGTGGTCTTCTCATTTTCTTTTATTTGGACAGTTCTTTCTGATATATATATATCTTCTTATCTTATATCCTTCCCGTGCCGTTAAACATCACATAAGGCTCGCAAAATTTTTCCTGTCTTCGCCGAGTCTTTCAACCTCATCAAGGGATTTTATGCCTGCTAGTTTGGCCTCTCCTAACAATGTCCTCTTCAGAGTTTCACGTGGTCTGCCTCTTTTTCTTTGGCCTGTTGTGTTCCACTTGATAGCTTGTTTTGGGATTCTCTGATCATTACTTCTCATCAAGTGACCATATGTCCATCTCCTTTTCCTGATCACCCATGAGACCGGTTGTTGTTCAGTTATCTGTCTTATCTCTGCATTGTTCCTGATTCTTTACACTTGATGCCAAGTATTTTACTTAGGCATTTGTTTTCAGAAGAGTCTAATCTCTTCTCTGTTTCTTAATTGTTTTCCATGAGGGTGGATATATATATATATATATATATATATGTTTCCAAGATTTTGCCAGCGGTGTTTGTTTCTATTATCATTCCGACACCCTGTTTTGCTCCTTCTTGCTCACTCACTCTGAGTGTCCAGGGTACATGGGGCTTCCACAAGGGTTTTCCACAAACGCCTGTCCTTTTCATTTTTTTCCAGGTGAGCCCTATATTGCCCAACATCCTCTCTGTTGTTCTTCTCCATGTCTCCTTTGGTCTACCCTTACTTCTGTTCCCCTGTGTGTCCATCTTAGTGCTATTTTGGTAATGAGTTGTCAGTCTTTGGAACACATGTCCCACCCATCACCGGCATCTTTCCTGAGTAATTGCCGTCTGTGGCTTCATATCTGCAGTTCTGCCAATAAGATGTTATTTCTTATGGTGTTTGGCCAAAATATTCTTCTTATTCTTCATAAATATTTAGTCTGGAAAGAATTCACCTCGTTTTCTATGGTTTTGGTGATTTTACTTCGAAGTATAAGAATACATAATTCTGATGTATTTGTTTGCAGCCTTTACTCTGAGTTTAGCATCTGCAGCACCCCCTGGGAACAACTGTGTTAAGAGCACACTTATCTTAACATAGTGTTTGTGAGACAGGGAACATAGATCTGTTTGCTTAAAAACTCTGACCTACCTCTGTAGCCCAGAAACTTGTAGCAATCAACACTAATTGTAATTGTTATTTTTGCAAAATGTAATGTCAGGTTGGTAGACAGATGGGGACATGGAGATCTCTGGCGGGGATGAGGGAAGTCTGGTGTGAAACCAATGAATCCAGGACGTGACAAGCCTATGGGTCTTTACAACAATGGCTATCAGAATGATGTAAACAAAACAGAGCCAGTAGATTATGGGTGGTGGGGAATGGATATCGTTGAAGCACTCATCAGATTCCTCATCTCAAAGTCAGAATGTCTTTGTGGAACTGTCTCAGAACCATCTGACATGGAGAAGGGGTTAAGTACAGCCACCAGAGGCTGGAAAACAAAGTTCTGGCCAGGCCAGCCACACTGTCTTCATGGCAGTCCAAGCAAGACCACAGTCTGCCCCAGCAAGGAAAGGTGGTGAAGTCGGAGTTACCCAGCCAAAAGGCGCATCACAAAAATCAGGGTAACACGCATTATCGCTAATGAAATGTCTCTATCTGCAGTTTTCAAACATGGTGCTCGCCCTGTGAAGACTAACCAGGCAGGTGCAGTGCCGGGCCCCCTGCCTCGAAAGGGTCCACCCAATGCTACTGGAGGTCCTCTCAGTTTGTCTTGTGGAGTCAGGAGACATGAGAGTAGAGCTACTGGCCAAAAAATCCAACAGAAGAAGAAAGCCAAAAAGCAAGAACTTAAAATAATGCAGTGGAATGCTGAGGGTGTCAGCAGTGTTAGAGATGGCTATAGCAAAAAGGTTGAACTAGAGAACATACTTTTTTCAGAGCAGGTAAGTATATGCTGCATACAGGAGACACACCTAACCAAAGATGCCGCCTTTAAAATCAGAGGCTACCAGTGTTTTAGATCAGACCGACAGGACAGAAGAAAAGGAGGAGTACTCACACTTGTTAAGAATAACATCAGCGCATGTCAGGTGGGAGTGTACATGGAAGGAGCCGAATACCAGATGATCCATCTAAAAAGTAGTAATACAGATTTCCACCTCCTTAACTATTACTGTCCTAATGACCGCCCACTTGCTTTAGGAACAGTCCCACACAAAGAGAGACTGATGGTCTGTGGTGATTTTAACAGTCATTCCCAGAGCTGGGGCTATGACCACATAGACAAGAGAGGAGAGGAAGTTGAGAGCTGGCAGGATGATAATGGACTTCTCCTGATCAACCAGCCAATGGATGCCCCAACATTTTACTCAAGGGCGTGGCATACAAAATCAACACCAGATCTGGCATTCCACTCTCCAGATCTGAAGTGGAACATTACACGTGAAGTTGGAAAACAGCTTGGAGGTAGTGACCATCGACCAGTCTTCCTGACAATAGAAAATGAACTCCTTAACACCAGTAACCCTCTCCCCAGATGGAACTATAAAAAAGCAAACTGGACAATGTACAGACATCGTACAGGTATCCTGGTGGGACAGCTGTCCATAGAAGGTAAGGATATTAACAGCATAGTGAAGGAATTCAATGCTTATATCCTTCAGGCCGCTCGTGAAACCATTCCCAGAGGAGCTCGCAGGGACTATAAACCATACTGGTCTAGTGAGCTGGGAAAACTCCATGATGACGTGGAAGCAGCTCGAAAGCAAGCAGAAAATAGACCATGCCAAGAACACCACAATAATTACCAACATTCTAAGGCCAAATTTCAGAGAGCAAAGCTGCAAGCCAGACGAGAAAGTTGGAGAGAGAAAACAGAGTCCCTAAACTTTGAAAAGGATGGAAGGAAACTGTGGAAACTAATCAAACAGTTAAATGATGAGAGTACTGGAAGAAGTACAAAGGTTACACTAATAGAGGATGGGAAAACTCTTACAGGTAAGCAGGTAGCAGATCACTTTGCTCGCATGTTTGCACAGGACTGCAACATTGATATCCATCCAGAGAAGGAGCGTACAGTGCGCATCGAGCCACAGAAAGAGGAGGAACAAGTCAGAAAAGTGGAGGTCATGGATGCACCAATCACACGCAGTGAGTTAGACCTAGCAGTTAGTAAACTGAAACCAAGGAAATCACCAGGACCAGATGGAGTGTCCAATGAAATGATCAAGAACCTGGGAATGGCAGCAATGGGAAAGCTGTTGGATATTTTCAATATGTGCTGGACCACAGGTAAGTTACCTCAAATCTGGAAGGAAGCAAGCATGGTACCACTGCTAAAACCAGGGAAAAACAGTGATACTGCCTCCAGCTACAGGCCAATCAGTCTCACTAGCTGCCTATGCAAAACGATGGAACGCATCATTGACCTGAGGCTAAAATGGTACCTAGAAAGTGAAAACCTTCTCGTTCCACAACAAGCAGGATTTAGGCAGTACTACAGTACGGAAGATCAAGTGACCTATCTCTCTCAAGAGATTGAGGATGCATTCCAAGAGAAAAACCTTGTACTAGCAGCGTGGATAGACCTGAAGAAAGCCTTTGATAAAGTATGGAAAAAAGGTCTGCTGTGGAAACTAAGAAACTGCAATGTGAATGGAAGACTGTACAACTGGATAAAGTCCTATTTACACAATAGAAGAGCTAGAGTAGTAATGGATGGACACAAAAGCCAGAAAGTACTTCTGCGACACGGTGTACCACAAGGAGGAGTCCTTTCGCCTACACTATTCCTTGTATTCATTAATGACCTGGTCAAGGAACTTCCCTATGGAATCAAAGCGGCACTGTATGCAGATGATGTGGTCATGTGGCGTACAGATGAATATGCGACAGTTGCTACACAGAGACTCCAAAGAGCAGCAGACATCTTGACATCATGGACAAACAAATGGTGTGTAAGTATCAACACAGAGAAATCAAGTACCACTCTGTTTACCCTCTCATCTAAACAGAAAGCAGGTAAGATCTTTGTAAATGAAATACCCTTAAGGATGGACAACCAACCCACTTACTTAGGGAGTGACTCTTGACTCAAAACTGACCTGGAAGCAACACATCAACAGTGCAGAAGCAAAAGCCAGAAGAAAACTAGCCATATTAAGAAAATTGAGTGGAACCACATGGGGAGCTAGTGAAAGAATCCTCAAGAATGTATATCAGCAAAGTATTCTACCACATTTAGAATATGGCTCAACATCTTGGTGCACAGCATCAAACACTACGCTGCATAATCTAGACAAGGTTCAAAATCAGTCACTACGGATTATCACAGGTGCCATGAGGTCCACACCAATAGTAGAAATGCAGAAAATAGTTGGTGTTCAACCGCTAAAGGAGCGTAGAGACACAAAGGTCATGACCTTGGGAGAAAAATTCCTTAGTTCTGTAAGCCATCCCCTGAAGGAGAGATTCAATAACTTGGCATTAGGACGGCTTAAAAGAAGCAGCTTCATTCATCAGGCCAAGCGTATGCGTAAGCTGATACCTGACCTTCCAACTATAGTCGCTCCACTATCATCTGTACCAGAGCATACACCATGGAAAGAAGCAGATTATACACAAATAACTATTCAGACTGAAGTGAAAGGTGTGCAGAATGGTGAGATGCAGAGCAGTCTTGTAAGATCAACAGCCACACTTAGTGTTCTAGATGACAAATATCCATGTGACACCTGGATACGTGTGTATACAGATGGATCTGCACATAATGCCATAAAGAATGGAGGGGCAGGAGCATATATTGAATATCCAAACAACACCATTGACAAGATTTCCATACCCACTGGTAAATACTGCAACAACTTTGATGCAGAAGTTAGGGCAATTATTGCTGCAGTTGAAAAACTATCAGACTCCAGAATTGATACATGTCCTGTAGTAATTCTCACAGATGCAAGATCAGTACTGGAGGCTCTTCAGTGCAACAAACTACCAGACCTTAAGGATGCCTTGTCAAAAATTGGCTTACAACATGGAGTCACTTTGCAATGGATTCCCTCCCACTGTGGGATACCAGGCAATGAGAAAGCTGACCAACTAGCCAAAGAGGGCACTGAAATGGAGCAACCAGACATACCAATAACTTATAATCAGAAGAAAAGCATGATAAAAACCTACAGGAAGCCACAAACACCACCACATGATGACTATCACATGCTAAACAGAAAGGAACAAGTCACCATCTTCCGTCTCCGAACAGGACACAGCCGACTCCGAAGTCATATGTATACAAAGTTTAAGGTTGGTACTACTAATCTATGTACATGTGCCCAGGTGCCCCAAACTGTGGAACATATCCTCCAGAACTGCATCAACTACGAGACACTGAGAAATAATTACTGGCCCAGTGAAACCACTAAAGAAGATAAGCTCTATGGTTCCATACATGAGTTACAAAAAACAGTGAAATTTATCCAAGAGACAGGACTGCAGATATAGACAGACAGTGCGAACGAAGAAGAAGAAGAAGAAGAAGCATCTGCAGCTCCCATGATCTTTATTTTTCGCTCCCTCCACAAATTCCTCATTTTTATCATTTATGCCAAATATATAAAGGACATATCACAAGACTGGTTGCCTGAAGTCAAGGAGGGGCATACAGTAATGGATAGAGATGAAATAATGGTGCGAGCACATTAGAGAACGCTATGAGGACAATAGAGGCGAAGTAGATATACAAAATAATAATGAAGGGCCTCCCATATTAAAATCAGAAGTGGAAGAAGCCATCAAACACATGAAGAACAACAAAACACCAGGACCAGATAAAATCACCAAGGAATAATTGGAAGCATTAGGAGAGATCGGCATAGAAATAATTACCAGATTGCTAAATGACATCTATAATAGTAACTGTGTCCCATCAGACCTTTTGCAATCAATTTTCATTGCCCTACCAAAGAAACAGGGTGCAGTTGAACATGAAGACCATCGAACCATTAGTCTTATGAGCCATGTTACGAAAATCCTGCTTCGTATTGTCATGAGAAGAGTCAGGGGCAAAATAAAACCAGAAATCGCTGAAGAACAATGTGGCTTCATCAAAGGAAAAGGCACAAATAATGCCATATATATATATATATATATATATATATATATTAACAACCTTCGGTATGCTGACGACACAGTACTGATAGCGGAGAATCAACAAGACCTGCAATATCTCTTGGATAAAGTCGCCAAAGAAAGTGAACAGAAAGGCCTTACTTTGAACATCAAAAAGACAGAGACTATGGTTATATCTAAGAAACAGAATCCACCAGCATGCAGTATAAAATTAAACGGAACCATTCTAAAGCAGGTGCAGAAATTCAAATACCTTGGAGCAGTAATAACTTCAGATGGGAAATGCAAAACAGAAATTAGGAACAGAATAGGCCAAGCAAAGACTGCATTTCAGAGAATGAGAAACATATTAGCTAACACATCGTTATCAATGAATGTTAGAAAACGAGTCCTAAAATGCTATATTGAACCTATCTTGTTATATGGAAGTGAATCATGGACAATAGGCAAGTCTGCACAAAAATCATTGGAAGCAGCAGAAATGTGGTTTATTAGAAGAATGTTGCGAATCCCCTGGACAGCAAAAATAACTAATGAAGAATGTATGAGAAGAGCTGGAGAGACAAAAAACCTTGTCAGAAAGATAAGAGAGAGACAATGTATTTTCATAGGACATGCAATGAGAAGAGGGGGCATTGAAAATATTATAACAACAGGAAAAATAGAAGGAAGAAGATCAAGAGGAAGACCAAGAGAAATGATACTGGACAGTCTGACGGGATGGTGTGAGAGGAGATCACCAACTGAACTGATGGCCTGCATGAAGGATCGGGTACTCTGGAGAAGCATAATAGCCAACGCCAGTCGGCACGGCACCTGATGATGATGATATATATATATATAACATTGATGGAAAGATCAATAGAAGTAAAGATGGACCTATACTTATGCTTCATAGACTACTGTAAAGCATTTGATAAAATGAGACACATGGAAATTATGAGAATGCTGGAACACATCAACATAGATAGGAAAGATCTGAAACTCATCAAAAACATATACTGGCAGCAGTCAGCAGCAATGAAGGTTGAGAACCAAATAGGAGCATTCCAAGACATAAAATTGGGAGTGAGACAAGAGTATGTTCTATCTCCTGATCTCTTCTCCTTGTACAGCGAAAACATAATGAGAAATATAGAGAGCTTGCCAGGAATATCAATTGGCGGATACAACTGTAACAACTTAAGATAAGCAGACGACACAGTTCTTATTGCTAAAAGTGAAGGGGAGCTACAGGCTCTTCTGGACATGTGGTTCATGAAAGTAAAAGTGAAGGTCTTAGCCTGAATAAAAAGAAGACTGAAGTGATGGTCATCTCAAAGAAAAGAATACCACCAAAATGTAGCATTATTATCGATGGCACAGAACTGAAACAAGTGGATAGATTCAAATACTTAGGAACAGTTATAACAGCTGATAGGAAATGTCACAACAAAATAAAAAGCAGATATGCCCAGGCCAAGTCAGCATTCTAGAAAATGAGAAATATCTTGTGCAACAGATCCATATCAATGGAAACAAGATTCCAAGTACTTAAATGTTACATCAAGCCAATTTTGTTTTATGGATGTGAAGCATGGCCCATGAATACGAGAGTACAGCGAGAAATGGAGGCCATGGAAATGTGATTCATAAGAAGAATGTTGAAGGTACTATGGACAGCTAAGAAAACCAACGAAGTCTTAAGAGAGGCTGAAGTTAAAAGGCAAATTACAGCGAAGATCAGAGGCAGACAAGTGAGATTTGTAGGACATTTTCTGAGAAGAGGAAAATTGGAACACATTGTGGCAACTGGAAAAATTGAGGGAAGAAGAGACAGAAGAAGACAGAGAAGTTACTGGATGGGTTGTCAGTGTGGCTAGGAAGAAAGTCACCGGTGGATCTCCTACTCAAGTCTAGAGACAGGGAATTGTGGAGAGTAATGATCGCCTACGCCACACCGCATTGCACTTGATTGATTGATTGATGTCACATATGTCTGTAGTACGTACTTTAAGAATCATTTGTCTATCTCTTTGAAGTTTAATGTTTCTGAGTCATTTTCCATTTATATCATTCTGCTCTCCCTGTGTTTTCTATGAGCAGTAAAGAGATCCACCAGTGGCTTTCTGGGTCAGTCATGGTTTGAGGGGGCAGAGTTTAACCCAGGGGAGCCCATCTCCCTGAGCGGGACATAAATGTTTGCTTGAAATTTTTTTTTATGCTATGTCATGATGGCACAGCACATGAATCAAGCTTGCTCACTTTATGCTCCATTTGGCACTGTGTAAGTCAATTTGTATACCTTACCAGAAACAAATGAGTAACTTTTTTCTGTTAAAATTCCTGTTTTGACTTTCATCTATGAACTAAGGGCAGTGTGAAGGACTTGGTGCTATGGTAAAGGGTACATCATCGTCATCGTCATCATCGCCTTTCAATCTCTTGAAAGAATAAGTCACAGATAAAGGCTCTCTAATCATCCCTGTTCTTGGATTTATTCTCTACTTCCTTCCATGTGTATCCCTTGTCTCTGAGCACTGTCATAATTTCTCTTCTCCAGATAAATCTAGGCCATCCTCATTTTCTATTTCCTTGAGGATTTCATGTCAGTGCCTGTCTTGCAATGGTGGTGTTGGGTTTCCTCAAAGTGTGGCCAGTCCACCTCCATTTCCTAGATGTGATTTGTAGGTTCATAGGTTCTTGTCTTGCTTTTTCCCAGACCTCCTCGTTTCTAATCTTGTCCTGCCATTTAATGTTTAAAATCCTCCGCAAGCGGTAGTTTATGAATGTTTGCATTCTCTGTTGTATTGTCTTGGTATCTCTGAACTATATAGCAGGACAGTCTTTACATTTGTATTGAAAAGCCTAAGTTTGGTTCTTGTTTTGATGTTCTTATATGACCATATTTTGTTAAGTTGGATAAATGCTGTCCTGACCTTGGTTGTTGGCTTTAACATCCTTTTCCATTCCCCCATATTTATCCACTATGCTGCCTAAATGTGTGAAGTACTCTACTTCCTCAATTGGCACTCCCTCGATTACCATGAGGCTATTGCTTGCACTTTTCATTATCTTTGTTTTTTGTCTGTTACTATGTAGTCCCAGTTTAGCTGAATTTTTTATTAAGGTCTGAAGTTTCCCTTGCATTTCTGTGTGGCTGTGTGCCAAAAGTGCGACATCATCTGTGAAGTCAAGGTCTTCCAATTAGTTCCTCAATGTCCATTGTATCCCATTTCTTTTCCCTTGTGTGGTAGTTTTCATGATCCAATCAGTTGCTAGAAGAAATAGGAATGGTGATAGCAAACATCCGTTTTCACTTTAAAACTTTCTGTGAGAATTCCTCCATGTATGATTCTACAAACTGTTCCTTCATATACGGTCTTTATAAAGCTTTGTTATCTTGGCTAGGACACCATAGTGTTCCAGTAGATTCACTCATGCTGATGACAGAAGCTGCCTAGCACATGAAAACCGCTACATTCAGGAATAGGGGATGCTGGAACCACATGGTTTGAACTCTATTCAGCAGCACCTAATGTTCCCCTCTTCCACAGTCATAATCCCTCTGCACTCAGTTCCACTTCCTTCTCACTCGTAACACATAGTTCAGAACCTCCTCACAGAATCAAATTACAACTCCTCTACTCCAGCTATAATCACCTATTTCACCTTCTTCCAGCTGTATCACTTTCTCTCCTTTCCACGGTCCCTCTCCACCCATCCTTATTTACGACCTACCTACCACACATCACAATTTTCCAACATAAAAACATCCATAAAGTGACTTGGAGGTCCCCAATAAAACAACAGAAAACCAAATCAATCACATACTAATAAATAACAAGTGGAAACGGTCACTACAAGATGTGCGAGCAAGGAAATGAGCAGATGTAGGAAGTGATCACAACCTTCTGGTAGCAAAAATAAAACTAAAATTAAAATAAACGCAGAGGATTACAATGGACCCTTGACACAGTGCTGGAGGACCTTGACTTTGTGGACGACATTTGTCTACTATCAAGCAGCCACAAAGATATGCAAGATAAAATAAACAAGCTAACTCAGAATGCAAACAACACAGGACTAAAGATCAACGTAGGAAAGACAAAGTTAATGAAGCAAAATGTAAACAACAGAAATGTACTCAGAGTAGATAGCAAGTTAGTGGAGGAGGTCAATGAATATGTATACCTTGGCAATAGAGTAGTAGAAAATGGAGACAGCACAGAGGACATCAACAGCAGACTTGCTAGAGCAAACCAGGCTTTTGCAGTGCTGCAGACTATATGGAAATCTAAAAAACTAAGTATAAATACGAAAATCAGGATATTTTGTACTATTCTATGGGAGTGAATGCTGGAAAATCACCAAAACCATAGAAAACAAATTGAATTCTTTCCAGACTAAATGTTTACGAAGAATTAGAAAAATATTTTGGCCAAACACCATAAGAAATAACATCTTGTTGGCAGAGATGCAGATGAAGCCACTGACAGCAATTATTGAGGGAAGACGCTGACGATGATTGGGACATGTGCTCCGAATGACTGACAACTCACTACCAAAAATAGCACTGGGATGGTCAGCCACGCAGAGCAGCGCTGAGCTGCACAGCGCGGGCTGCTGCTGTTGGGCAGGCTGACCGTTCTTTGGCGAAAAAGCACTCTCGAGTTCCGTGCTTGGGGAGACAGGCTTTCACTCCCTTCCCGGACGGCAAGAGTTAAGGTGTTTCGGTGCAGAAGCAAGTGGTTTGTCCGTCGAGCGAAGCATGTAAACGGCTAGCCAGCCAGGTTCGTACTAACAATGTAGTACAGTTTTGTCGACCAATGGTCTCGAAATTGGCCCATCTCTCGCAAAGAGTATTGGGTCTGCAGTATGTAATGTGTGTTTGTTGTGGGCGGCTGGGCTCTCTTCTCGTTCACTAGAGCAGAGAGAGCCGCCGGCCACCCCCACCAGTTAAAGAAAGTGAAACGCCGCCGGGGTCGAAAGGGATCCACTCTGAGCAGAGCGCTGTCTCCCTTGCCCCGCGTCGGTCTGTTGGTAGATATCCAACTAAAGTTCGGTGATGAAAGCTATCTGGTTGATCCTGCCAGTAGTCATATGCTTGTCTCAAAGATTAAGCCATACATGTCTAAGTTCACACTGTCTCACGGTGAAACCACGAATGGCTCATTAAATCAGTCGAGGTTCCTTAGATGATACGATCCTACTTGGATAACTGGCAATTCTAGAGCTAATACATGCTTACCAAGCTCCGACCCTCGTGGAAAGAGCGCTTTTATTAGTTCAAAACCAATCGTCGTTGCCCTTTGCGGGGTGCGGCATCCCAACTGGTGACTCTGGATGACTTTGTGCTGATCGCATGGCCTTCTGTGCCGGCGACGCATCTTTCAAATGTGTACCCTATCAAATGTCGATGGTATATGACATGCCTACCATGTTTGTAACAGGGAATCAGGGTTCGATTCTGGAGAGGGAGCATGAGAAACGGCTACCACATCCAAGGAAGGCAGCAGGTGCGCAACTTACCCACTCCCGGCACGGGGAGGTAGTGATGAAAAATAACAATACGGGACTCTTTCCAGGCCCGTAAGTGGAATGAGCACACTTTAAACCCTTTAACAAGGATCTATTGGAGGGCAAGTCTGGTGCCAGCAGCCACGGTAATTTCAGCTCCAATAGCGTATATTAAAGTTGTTGCAGTTAAAAGCTCGTAGTTGGATCTCAGGCGTCGCTGCTGGCGAGATTCTTCAGCTGCCGTGTGTGGAGCGGTGCTCCTCCCGGCCAATGAAGAAAGGTGCAAATGGGGTTGCCATGCAGCACCACTGCGGAAAAGGTGGTGGATAGGATAAAGCGAAGCAAACAGTCAAATCACGGCACCTCTGGTCTGGAGGTCGGCCATGTCCTGAGTGCAGTCATATCAGGTGAAATGCATGAACCAGCTTATCACAGAGGTTAAGACACTGCTGGCGAGACTCTTCGAATGCCGCACGTGGAGTGAAGCTCCTCCCGGTCAAGGAAGAAAATGCGGAAAAGAAATAAAGGTTACTGTGTGGCGCCAATGTGAAAAGGTGAAGGAAACGATAAAGTGCAATTTAATCGGTATGTCCAGTAGCATCGCTGCGAGAGCTACACATACCACAGCGCCTCTGCTCTAGAGGCCGGCCACGTCTGAAATACACCTACACTGGTGAAATATGCCTAAACCAGCACACACCAGGGGTGGAACTTGATGGCTAGACATGTCATGCCACCTCCACTCTAGAGGTCGGTCACGCCTGATATACACCCATACTGGTGAATTATGCCTAAACCGGCTCACACCAGGATGAATCTTGAAGGCTACGCATGTCACAGTACCTCTGCTCTAGAGGTCGGTCACGTCCCAAACACGCCCATACTGGGATAATATGCCTAAACCGGCTCAACCCAGGGGTGGAAGTTACTAGTGACGAGGATTCGTCCTCCTAGACAAAAGCTCCATCCTGGTCACTACTAGGAAGGGTAGCGGCCACAACCGCAAAATGGTGAAGTACTAGTAAGGTCAAACCCATAACCCCTATATTAAAAAACTCATGCTCTACCGACTGAGCTAGCCGGATGGTTGAAAACATCCTCATTTTGTAGTACATAATCCTAGTCTGTTATTCGTGGTTCCTAGTCTGTTATTCGTAGTAGTACAAAGGTCAGTGGACATGCACAGTGGCTTGATTTCCATGTGCCATTAGACACTCCCCTAGGATTTTACCAAAGGTGTAAGAAATATTCCAGTAACGGCAGTAGAAGCAACAGTGAGACTTCTATGTATAGAAGAATGCTGGAGGGAGGGGGGGTGGGAGGGAAATAAGTCTGCAGGGAGAAAAATTCAGACTATTAGAAAACAACCCCATGCATAAGAAAATGAACTTGCAAAAAAAAAAACTGATTTAAAAGGCCAGACTTCAACCTCCAGTATAAAAAAACATAGTTAGAAAAGACATCATCCATGCGTTATAAAGCTGTTCCAATCTCCCCTTCATCATATCCCTTCAAGCGTACAGTAATGATCATTTGTTGGTGACCATTGATCTGAAGCTCTTGATGAATATTTTTTTTTTGCAACCTCAAGTTTCACCCACAAGTCCTTCGTACTTGGCGATGCCAATTCACAGTTATTAGTGAAGCCCTTTGTTCAGCCACCATATTTTATAGCATTGAGGATGTCTCCTCAATCCATTACCTATCCTTTCTCTGTGATTGCTGAGTTGGTCATCTGATCTTGTCTTTCATTTCCTAAAGACACTTGCATGGCCTAGTACAAAAATGACCACAAGGGGGACAAATGTACTTTTTTTGCTCCTCAGGAGCAATTGAGAAGGAAAAGCATGATTTCTGCTAACTGAAAAACTATTTAAAAATTGAAAATCATTTGCTACAGGATGGATTCCTGAGTGGCAAAGTGGTTAGTGCACTAGTCTCTCATGCTGTAGGTTAGTGATTTGAAAATAAGGACACTAACATCATGTCCACTAGGTGCTTCCATGACATGACTGCCTTTCTAAACATCAGAAAATTATAGAGCAGAGCTACAAGTCATCCTGGAGACCACAAAGACACTGTACCTCATTTGGACTGTGTACCTCCTTCTGTGACAATAAGTCAGCTCTCCAAACCATCCAAAATGAATGAGATCAGAAAGAAAATGACTGAGCAACTAAACCAGCAATCTATCATTAGCAAAGCAGCACTATAGTGGATTCCTGCAAACTTCTGTGCTGGGAAAATGATAGGGGACAAACATGGAAATAGAACATCATTAAGAGGCAGAAATGTATAAATAATAATAATGATAATCATGGAGGCAGGGAGCAGAAAATTGATAGCCCAAAGAACAAAATTATATTTTTTTGTTCTGAAGGAGAATTGCAAATTACAAATCCATTTATATAGCGATGTAAAATTAAGGCTGGCCAAACCTCATCTTGCTCATGCCAGAATGATCTCCAAACCTGTGCTCTCTAGAAACTGTAAACCCAAAACCTGGTCCCAAGGGGAAAAAAATGAGGTTGGAAAACTTTGGGACATACAGAAATAACTCATGATGGAATTCACTGAGACAAGCTTATTTCTTTGTTTTGAAATCAGCTGAATGCACAAGTAGTTTTTTTTTTTAATCATGTTTTCATTTCTTCTGTCACCATTTTTGATTGGCTACAGCCAGTTTCTGAAATATTTTTTTTTCCTTGGTTATCTTTTTTAGAGTCTTCATGTTTGCAATTGATTGATTAATGTTCTGTAAATATTCTTACCTCAGTTAGATTTTCTTCTTTTATGTATTATTTGAAATCTTTCCTCATTATTCTTTATCTACAGTATTTTTTTGTTTGTTTTTTTTAAAATATGAGCAGGTTTATAATTCAGAAAATAGCTTATTGGACAGTTTATGCACATTTTCCCTCCTCTGATGTAATTTCAGATTTACTCCTGTACCTGACAGTGTCCTTGCAAGGGCTGCCTCACAGAATAGCATGAACACAACCATATCTGAGCAAGACCAGGTGACCACTACATTTTTCAGCCACCCACCATTTCTCTATTTTTATTTTATTAGCTGTTTTGTTTTCTTCCCTCTTAAATTGTGGAACAGAAATGATCATTGTTAATGCCTTAGTAACATTTGTAATGTTAAATCATTATAAATTTGAAATTATGCCTTGCTTTGTCATTAGAAGTATGGTGGTTTGACCACTCCATTTGGGGCCATCACACCTGTGGGTTCTGCTACTCCAAGTGCAGATATTGACATGAAAAAGATTGGACAAGCCAGAAACACGCTCATGGATATAAAGCTAACTCAGGTCAGATCTTTTAGAAATGACTAGTTCAGTTGAAATGATTTCAAATTATAATATCTAATTTTATTTTGAGAATGATGAGAATCTTTTTTTTTTTTTAAAATAAGTATCTAATTATAAAATTATTTTGAGAAAGAGAATCCTAATCTATATAAGAGTACCAGTGTGAACATATAGGGTAGTCTACAAAACAGCATCTCACAGAGTGACATTATTAAAGTAGGTCAACAAGAGTGACGTTCAACACATTTATTGACACATCTACCAAACATCAACATAACCCACCAACATATATCTTGAAAAAATAGTAAGCGTATCTTAGTGTTCAAAATGATCTCAAAATATCATAATGACAGATTACTTGTATTGTGTAATACACTCGCTAATGATTACTGAATTTGAACTGAAAAATGATAATGATATGAATATCAGTATATTAACACTTCGTAACAAGGCTCTGCATAAAACAAGATCTTTTAGGAAAATAGACTTCAGCATGTTTACATTATTGATATATCATTCTCTGTCTGCTTTTCTTTCAAAGCAACAATCATAACAAACAAGGTGACCCCAGAAAAATAGACAGAATGAAATTTGCTTCTCAACAGGCTCTGCTACTCCTCTAATGAAAATATGTTACTCTGTCTTAAACTGTCCAGATCCCTTGGGTGACTTGCTTCCTACGATACGTAGCTCTTTGTCTAATTTTAGTCTGCTCTAAATAATGTATTCATTTCTGTAGTCTGAGTTTGAAAAGAGGATTCTAAGTTGTTATCTTCTTCTTCTTCAGCTTTCCGATCCATTAAGGCTCATTACTGCAGATAAAATTCGCTTCCATTCCTCTCTATTCCTGATCTTCTCTTTCCAGTTGGTGACACCAGTTTCTTTTATAATCTCTTCTATATTGTCTTTCCATCTCTGTCTTGGTCTACCCCTTGATATTGTGCATACATCATCTTCATTTGTCTATTGTCTTCCATTCTTTCTGTATGCCCCTCACAGCATAGTCTGTCCAGTTTCAAGAGATTTATAATATCATTGGGATTTAAATAAGCAGTTCAGTGTTCTTTCTAGCTGTCCATTCTCCACTGTTGGTATCCTTTTTTTGGGCCCAAAGATTCTTCTTAGAATCTTGTTCTCAAAGATCTATAATTGTTCATCTTTTTTTGT
Organism: Achatina immaculata; assembly: GCA_009760885.1. Classification (NCBI taxonomy): domain Eukaryota; kingdom Metazoa; phylum Mollusca; class Gastropoda; order Stylommatophora; family Achatinidae; genus Lissachatina; species Lissachatina immaculata. Next base: position 20,325,401 of record CM019701.1, on the reverse strand, counting down.
TGTACTCCACGTTACTAATCCTTACATGACTACTGGTCTTATTATAGTTTTGTACTTTTGGTGTTTTGTGACAGGATTTTGGATTTTAACAGGCTTGCAAGGCAAAGTATATTTTATTCCCTATCTGTACTCTGCTTTTAATTTCCTTGCTTACCATGTTGCTTCTGTTGAAAGTTGTGCCTAGATATGTGTATGTTTCTGCTTTCCTAATAAACATATCTCCAACATTTATATAATCTGGATCATTCTGCCTCTGGTCTCTTGGTATCTTCATATACTCTGTCTTATCTTGGTTAATGGTCAAGCCCATTTTTAGTGCCACATTTCTCAGATGTATGCAGATAGTGATGACTTCTTGCATAGCTCCCCCCACCAGGTCAGTGTCATCAGCGTATCCTAGTATTTTAGCTTGTTCTTCTGTACTGCTTTCTTCTTTCACTTTTCTGATTACCTTTTCTAGCACTAGGTGGAAAAGTAGTAGAGATAATGTATCACCTTGTTTTAAACTAGTTTTTATATAGAAGGGTTTTGACTTTCTTCCTTTATATATTACTATATTTTGTGCATCCTCCATACATATTCTGGTCAAATTGATTAATTTATTAGGTATCTCAAATTCTTTCAAAATTGTCCATAAGCTGCTCCTATCTGTGCTGTCATAAGCTTTTTTGAAGTCTGTGAAGATATTATATACTTCTTTTCCACATTCCCAGTACTTTTGTGCTCTTTAGATAAAATATTTGGTCAATGATTCTTCTAAAAATCAGCTTGATAGTCTCCCAGTATGTTCTCACTGTATGGTTTTAATCTATTTAAGAGTATTATAGATAGTATTCTGTAGCTTGTTAGTAGTAAGGATATTCCTCTGTAGTTTTCACACTTGCTCTTATTGACCTTTTTTTTGAATACTGGGGTCAGTAATGATTCTTTCCATTCACTACAGAGTTTTATTTCTCTCCATATTTGTTGTATTAGTGGACACATCTGTTCATGTAGATTTAGACCTCCTTCCTTAATCATTTTTGCAGCAATTCCATCTGAACCAAGTGCTTTGTTGTTTTGTAGAAACATGATTCTGTAGATGACTTCTTCTAAGTCTGGTTCCTCCATTTCAGGTTCACAAGTATGTATTTCTTTGTATGGTAATGTGCTTTATAGGGTCTTCACAGTTTATTAGTATTTCAAAATATTCTTTCCACCTGATACATATTTTCCCTTTATTATTTATCATGCTTCCATTACTATTTTTCAAGTGCTGCAGAGGTTGTTTATACCCTTGCTTTACTGTTTGCAGTTTTGTTAAAAAAATAGTATTCCGTGCTTTTCTTATTTTGATCTTGCTTACCATGTCTTTCATATGTTGTTGTTTTTGTTGGTGAATAACCTTTTGAGTTTCTTACATTGTGTGTGATACTTCTCATTTGTTTTGTTGTTCATGTCGTTCAACCATATCTGTCTTGCTGTTCTTTTCTTTATGACTACCTCTCTGCAGACTTAATCCAAACCATTTCTTTTTTTTTTTAAATTTATGGTGTTGACTCCCAGGCATTCTTCCGCTGTGTTCTTTATTATAATGGTTTTTATATCTTCCCATCTGTCATCAATGCTTTTATTTTCTTCATTCCCTCTTGTGTTTATCTTATGGTTTAGCTCTGTTCTGAATTTTTCTTCAGTGTCTTTTCTTTTGAAACATCTCTATTTATTACTGAGCTTTTATTTAATTTACTATAAAAATTTTCTTCAGTCTGAATTTTAATTTAGCTCCAACAACATAATGGTTAGTGCTGCTCTGTAACTTCTGATCTGAAGTATGTTTGTTGTGTGCTTGGTATTAGTTAAAACATGGTCATTTGTTGTGTGCTTGATATCAATTAAAACATGGTTTATCTGGTTGCATGTTAGATTATTGAGGGATTTCCATTTTTGTTTATGGATGTTCCTTCTTCAGCTTTCCAAGCCATTAAGACTCATTGCTGCCTCCATTCCTCTCAGTTCCTAATCTTCACTCTCCAGTCATTGACACCAATTTCCTTTATATCCTCACACATGACTTGGTAAATGACTTGACATTTACACCTACACATACACAAACAATCCAAAGTGCAATGTATATCTTTCGCTCCCATTTTTTTTAGCATAACTTTCCTTTGCCCATTTGGCTCCACTTCCATAATACCATAGCACCAGCTCCATCATAAAAAAACCTTTATGTTGTTTTTGTGTGTATGTATGTGTGCATGTTTATATTTACATGCACATGCACTCATATATTTAAAACATTTCACTCAAATTTAAAGCCCTTCACTGTCTGTCTGTCTCTCTCTCTCTCTCTCTCTCTCTCTGAGAGAAGGAGAGAGAGAGACGATGAGTTTCTTTTGACCTCTTTGCACCTTGCATACAATAATAAATATGTGGTATCTTGATAGAAATGGCAGAATGATTTACAGGTACTTTTTAATGATTTAATTTTTAATGACATTATTATAAAACTATTTTTTTTTAAATTATCAAGGTTTCTGATTCAGTTAGTGGTCAGACTGTTGTTGATCCAAAAGGATACCTAACAGACTTGCAAAGTATGTTACCATCACATGGAGGAGATATTAAGTATGGACATTGTGTACATGTTAATTATTATTTGTCTTTAGTTCAAAAAGTTATAAACTAACAGCATTTAATATGAGTCATGAAAAAATAAAACTTGTTTGTGAAAGAGGTTTATTAATTTGTCATGCCTTGTCTCCTTCCTCATATATTATTTTTCTGTGTTGAGGGAACAGACGTGCATCTTTATAGGGTTCAGCAGTTTGCTTCACATAATGAATATTTATGGTTTCTGTCATTTCCTCTTGCATGGGCTGCCTCTCTGTCTGTTTACTACTATTCCCAGTTGTGAATTTTTTATGTTGTACACTGCCTGTACATGTTATCCTGTTCTGCAGTAGGTCTCTCTCTGATGTAGCTATAAGTGCTTGGTCTTGTTGTTAGTAAAAAGGAATTAATTTATAGTCCACCTTTTGGGAATATTTTCTGAAGGGTTTTGTTTTTCTGCAGTTACATGGTGAAATTAATGAAATTGTGTTTAACGAATATATTTGTGATAAACACACAAAAGGTCATACTGCCTGTATAGTTCAGAACCCTGCTACCATTTTTGTTTCTAGCACACTGTGGGTCACTCAAGACTCCCAGGTGTTTTGCTATTTCTGTTCACGTTCCAGTTTTTGTTGATGTTGTTGTTGAAGTCTCCCATAATTTTGATATTGTCCTCTTTGCTTATGTTCTTTATTGTGTCATGGAGGTTATTAAAAAAAAACTTTTCACATTCTTCCTGTCTGGTGCATTGCAAGAAGCATATATTTGGACAAGTTGTGGTTTTCTTATTTTCTTTTATTTTGACAGTTATTCTTTCTGATATAAATTTTCTTTCACGAGTTTTACTATCTGTGGTTGGTTCTATGATCATCCTGACATCTTGCTTTGCTACTTCTTGCTTACTTTCTCTTTTAATGTAATAGTTTAATCTTACACTCATTTGATTTTTTTTTTTTCTAATGTAATTTGTATACTTGTATTAAATCGAGTATGTGGGAAGAATGAAAGATGGAGTGATGAAGGGCAGAATGTAAGATGGGCCTGTGTGCCCAATTCTTTACCCTTTAAAAATAAAGATCATTCATTCATTCATTCTTTACTCGCTCCAGAGTAAAGGATGTGTAATTTTTGTGTATTTGTTCATACTTTTTACTACTTTCATACCCATTATTTTTATGTTTCTCGTCTGCAATTCCTCCGCTACTTCCTTTTTTTTTTTATATGTCACTTATGTTGATTTTGGAAAAATGAATTATGTCAGTCTGTGAGAACTGCGAAGACCAAAACCTCTATCTTAACAGGAAGAAGACTAAATTGATGATAACTGACAAAACAAACAAGGCAGCCGATAAATGTATCAATGTGGAAGAAGCGGAGAGTTTTTAATATCTTGGATCACTACTAAGTAATAATGGAGCTACAATGAGGGAAATTAAAAGAAGGACATCTATCGCTCTTCAGAAAGTAAAACAACTAAAGAATCTGTGGAGACAGAACTACAAAAATAAGATTTTTAAGGGCATGCATCTTTCCCATGGCAGCATGTGCCTGTGAGACATGGACACCTAACAAAACAGCTGAGAAACACATAAATGCCTTTGAATGTAAATGCTATAGAGGAGTTCTTCAAATATGGACACAAAAAAAGAACAAATATATCCATACTACAAGAACTTAATATTGAAGAAGGTTGGCTAGTAAAGAGGATTAAGAGAGAAAACTTAAATATTTTGGACTCATTAAACGTCATGATAATCTAGAGAAGACTGTCTTGGAAGGATACATAATTGGGAAAAAAAAGAGAGGAGGACCAAGGCGAAGTTGGCTGAAAGACATCGTTGATGATCTGCAAATGGATGCATCAGCAGCAGGCCATCTTGCTCATAGCCAAGAGGCCTACAGGACCGCTGTTAGGGAAAGTTCTGCAAGGGACATGCAAATGAATGAATGAATGTTGATTTATATACTTTTGAAATTGTTTCCCAGTCATTTTTTTGTTCATATCAATCTGTCTATTCTTTAAGTGCTTTCTAGAACAGTAAAGAGATCCACAGCCAGTTTACTGGACCAGTTACAATTTAAAGGGCAGAATTTAACCTAGAGCAAGTCAGATCTTCATTAGTTAGTGGCCTTATAAGTCACTTTTTGTAGAGGATGTGGGGTTGACCTATGTGCATATGAGACATTGGCAGACTACTAAATTTTTACTTCTAATGTCTCTAAAGAGAAGCTATTTGACCCCATCATAACCGGATACAGTGCCAATTTAAAGGCCATTGAATTTGACTTACAGGCAATTGAATTTTATATATCTACAAGCTGATTATCTGGCGTTGCCCAGTAATATATTTATCCCAATCTTCTATTACACAGGAAAAGGAATGAATTCTATCTATAGTGTAAATTCAAAGTAATTTTATTTACAGGTATTTAGGGATAAGTACAGTATACAAATTATAAAGTGAAGACTTTTACGAATTCAGTGTAATATTAATTTAACTCAAAACATGACTGTAAACAACATTTTTAGTTTCACCTCCAGGAGAAAGAATAAATAAATTCTTGTGAGGAAGCAGTATAAAGTTGTCCATGGGAGAAAGATGGCGATCTCAAACCCACTCTGCAGTACTTAATAGACTGCCCAGGTGACTTGGTGATCATGATCGAGAACAGAAGTCTCACTGGAAATTGTAATTTCTCATATGTAATTTGTGTGACGTACGTCTTGTCCATCTCGTACTGGTGCAGGCAGGCCAAGTTACAGTAATGTTGTATTGATCGTGGCTACACATTTGTCCTCAAGAATAATCAAAGCCATGTTGAAAATATCTGGACCAAACGTAATTTCTAATGTCAGATTTTCCATCCGGACTTTGCCGAGTATATCCTCACTTAGGGCCTCCTTATATTTTTCCCATAAAGTGTTTGGATTCAATGAACTGCATGTAATATTATAGCAAACAGGTTTCTGATTTGCTCCGGAAGGGAGACCAATTCAGCTTCTCACAATGTGTCATCCCAGTGCTGGTCTCCTTCAAGTAAACCCAACTTCTGACATGCCTCTCTAAATGTCTGGCAAACCTCGACGTTTACTGTTCTTAGGTCCGTGGAAGATTTTGGTCCTCGAAGTGAGTGAAGAAGCATCCTATGGAAATAGGATTCTGCGTTATTGGGGTGAACTGTGTACACTCGACTCAAGGCGCTACTTGCGACTTCATCATGTCGAGGGACATGCTGGCCAATTTTTCTTCTACAGAAAACTTTCCTCAATGCATTCCACGTGTAATATCGAGGTATCTCAGGATAAATCAAAATCCTTGTGAAAGGATCCTGCTGATACATTTGAAAGAATGCTATTAAGGTCGTGTTTGGTGGCCTGAACAACCACTGTATGGTCATCTCTGTTGTGAAATAAACTCTCTGAGCATTTTCTAAATTGTCACTGAGGTGAACAACAGTAGGGTGTCTTTCATGAATTAGAAATCCTGGGATTCACCAAACTGCCTCCTTGCTGCTAATGTACTGTCCCAACTGATATTGCATCACTTCATCGTTTATTCTGTCGTTGGTTATGCCAAAAACAGGCATATGTTAACATACTTATTTATTCATATACACATATCTGTTCGATTTCACACTGTTACAGTACTCCACATTGATGTGTGCCTGAGACATTTTTGACAGCAGCAGTGAAAATGGCACAACCCACCTATTGTCGATTTCTAAATCTGTGTTGCTGTGTATCTTTAGTTTCGCCGTGAACTCTCCATTTTCTGGACCTCGCCGTCTATACAGAGGATAACCGTCATTTCCGGTATGTGTCTCTTTAATCAATTTTCTTGGGTAATTCTTGTTACACTTTCCGTCCTTCATACATGGAGAATTGGGATTTAGATTTCCGCATGGTCCGTGGATTATGTTTTTTCATTACCACTGCAAAAAGTTCGGGATATTGTGTTGGGTCAGCCAACTCAGCAGATATAACATCATTGATTTGTGTGGGATGAATTTTGTCCACCCAACACTTTCTGGTATGGCACACAACTCGAGACAGGCATTGCACATAAATATTACAGGAGTAACATCCCTTCCTTCACTACTATCTGTCATTTTCAATCCCACCCCCACCTCTAGGGATGCTAGGGGTGTCTTAAACCCGCAGTATTTTTTTCCAGATTGTAAATCATGTGTACCAAATGTGCATGCACACATACACCTAGAGAGTATTTCCTGATTAATTTATATGTATAACATGATGAAGATCTGAGAAGTAAACAGTTATGTAGAAAATTTTAAAATATATCTGTCCTGGATTTTTCTGAGATTTTTTCTTTTGATTCCATGAAGCTGCTTTCTGGTTTTTATAATTTATTTATTTTCGTGTTCAGATGCTCTGAAAATTAAATTCTTGAACTGGGCAACTAGAATTTATGTGATATAAACAGTGATGTCTTTGAAATTATTGATAACATTTCTTAATTCATAATTTATTGCAGTGATGTAAAGAAAGCTCGTTTACTTCTGAAGTCAGTGAGAGAAACAAATCCGAAACATCCTCCAGGTATGTAAAATACCTTGTTCGTGAGTGGCATTCGGGCTCCTTTATGATGTTAGATTTTCACTCTTACCAACAGAATAGCAAATCCATTCATGTCCTTGGTCGGCAATCAGCTAAGCATCAATGCCCAGTATGCCCTGTGGCATCTTCCAGGGCAGCAATAAATTCTCATGGTCTGTGGGCAACATTTGTATTATGCCCCGACTGTGATGCAAGCTACTTATCTCCGCTTTTGCAGGTTCTGGCAGGTAGCCTTGAGTTGTCATTTTTTTTTTGTTCCATTGTATGTCCATTGCATGGCTCTTTGGTGCCTTGTGACTGTTACTGTCTTACGGTTGGATTGGTGACGCAAGAGTCTGGCCACCTGTTTGCAGATCTTTTGGTCATTGGATTATATCGAATGCAATTACAGTAAGTGAATTTACATGGGGCATGTAAATCTCTATTATTTATTGTCTGTGGCCAGTAAATATTTAAAACCTTTCTGAGGCAGATTGTGTGGAAAGAAGATAATTAGCCCATTTCCTTTTCAGTTGTCTCTGACATTCTGTTCCATATAAGATTAACACACAACTTTGGTACAGTTTTTTGGTTCTAGTACTGTGCTGGGAGAACTTCCAGATGTTTCTAAGATTAATGAAAGCTGTTCTCACTTTATTATTCTGTTCTTTATGTCTTTATTTGTTTTTGCATCCGGTGTTAGTATGCTGCCAATGTATGCGAGTGTATTTGTTTGTGTTAGATTTTTATTATTAATTTTAACTCAATCCATGCTGGACAGGGTAATATGGCTGTTGGGAATGATTCTATACTGTCTGTTTCTTAGCACCCTTCGATGCGCTTTGTTTCATTAAAGGAACTGTGCTACTTTTTATTTACCTTATCACTGCGAATGTCATTTGAAAGTGGAACTTCCATTTTCACCTTAGAAAGGCTGGGACAAAGATTTTTATTACTTTAAAGTTTAAAAAAAGTTTAAAAACTTAAAAAAAGCACAAAGTTTTCATTGTGTTGATCGAGACTGGTATTCATTTTTTCTGTTCTTTTTTTTTGTTTGTGATACTGACCGTCAGTTGCAGACATTATAGGTTTATTTATTTACAGAACAGTTGTAGAAATAGTCCAAAATACTATTGAAAATTTGTGTGTGAAATTCAGGAGGAGGAAATATATGGCAGAATATTGTTTTGAAGGTTTCTTACGTATTTTTATTTTTTACACCAAAAATATGTAAATACTATGCTTTCATATTTTCACAGCCGTTTTTTGTGTGTGTAAAACTAGTTTTGTTTATTAGTGAAATGTTTGCTAAAAAACTCTGACCTACTTCTGTAGCCCAGAAACCTGTAGCAATCAACACTAATTGTAATTGTTATTTTTGTAAAATGTAATGTCAGGTTGGTGGATGGATGGGGACATGGAGATTGCCGACAGGGATGAGGAAAATCTGGTGTGAAACCAATGAATCCAGGACATGACAAGCCTATGAATGGCTATCAGAATGATGTAAACAAAACAGAGCCAGCAAAATATAGATGGCGGGGAATGGATGTATTTGAGGCACTCAGCAGATTCCTCATTTCAGAGTCGGAGTGTCTGGCCAGCCAGCGTTGCATGCTGGATCTGACATGGAGAAGGGGCTTAAGTATAGCCATCAGAGGCTGGAAAACATTTCATGTTTTGGCCAGGGCAGCCTACACTGTCATAATGGCAGTCCAAGCAAGATCACAGTCTACCCTAGCAAGGAAAGGTGCTGAAGTTGGAGGTACCCAGCCAAAAGGCGCATCACAAATATTAGGGTACCACGCATCATCGCCACTGTGCATACGAAGAAGAAGAAGATTAGTAAAATCTTCCTTCATTTACAAGTAGTTTCATATTATGATAAGCACATTTTGTACACAAAATTACCTTGTTACATTGAATTTTACAACTAGACACCAGTAATGTCACAGCACAAGTGCCAAAAAAATCCATAATCGGAGCAGCCACCCTTTTTGTTTATTAGCATGGAATGAGTTACTTGCCATTTGGTTTTCTGTTTTTACTTACATTATTTCTGACTTCATTATATTGATATTCAGCCCCACTTGTCTGGTGATTGTATCTAGAGCAGTGGGTCTCAACCCAAGGGCTGTAGCCCAAAGGTGGGTCATGACAGGGAGTATTATGGGCCGCGCTGAAGTTTCAAAGCAGCAAAAAAAAAAAAAGAGAGAAAAAAGTAGATACAATAAAAAATTATTCCACATTTTTCACGCAATGCATAGGGGCAGACTCCACAGAATTGTAGGTTGCTTTATTAGTATGTCTGCAATGCAGCTATTGGAGAAAGGATGGTCCAGACAGCGCTTCTTCCAACATCAAATGGAAATGTGACATACATATGCTTTTTAAGCATGACACCGGCATCTTTCTGACCATGTTGCTGAAACGTCGAGTTTTACAATGTAATTTTAGAGAACAGCGTAGATTCTTCGAGAGAGCAGAAGTTAAATATAATTCTGAGCAATTGCGTTTTAGTTTAAAAATCATATTCTGTTGGCTTGAGAGCCGCTATTCGGTCTTGATGTTGTGTGTAATTCATATTGGATTAATCAACGGATTCCAGTTAACCCACGTAGTGATTATGGAGACTTTTCAGATAGCCTTTTTTAATTGTTTAAACTTAGGGTGCTAAAATGGATCGATTTGTGAACCATAAGCTTTCGACTTTGTGCAAATTGGTAGTAGTGGCAGCAAATTTGAGTCTCTGATTGAGATGACGTTAATGTTGATACTTGTAAGAAAACTAAATACACTCGAAAATATGATGTGGAGTATATTAAGTACGGTTTTGTTCCATCAACAAATGACCAAAATCTCCCACAGTGTGTTATTTGTTTGCAAATCCTCTCTAATGAGGCAATGAAGCCGATGAAATTGTGTCGTCATCTAACTGCCATAGTGTGTTATTTGTTTGCAAATACTCTCTAATGAGGCAATGAAGCCGACGAAATTGCGTTGTCATCTAACTACAAGACACCCAGATCTGCAGAATAAAACCAAAGAATTTTTCAAACATAAAGCTGAGGAATATAGTAAACATTAAAAACAAGAGCCACTTACAGTGAAAAAGCTATTAAAGCATCATACCTGATTGCGCAGAGAATCACAAAATCAAAGAAACCACACATGATTGGAGAAGATTTTATCATGCCAGATGCTGTTGAGAATTGTGACTTATTGTTTGGCTCAGAATATGCTACAAAATTGAAAAACATTCCCATCTTGAACAATACTGTCCGCAGAAGAATATCTGAAATGTCCAAGGACATTGTTGTGCAGCTAACTGAATAATTACAATATACTGAGTTTGCTATTCAGTTATATGAGTCATCTGACATTGCTGGTGAGTCACAGCTGCTTGTTTATGTTTGCTACTGTTGGCAAAATAGTATCGAGAGGAATTTTTTTTTTGCAAGTCACTGCCAGCCAGAACAACGTCTGATGAAATATTTAGTGTTTTAAATGATTTTTTCACAACTTTTGGACTGCAGTGGATGAATTGCAACAGTGGTGTTGTAACTTGCATAAAGCAAGTGTCACTCGAAATTGTAGGCACCCATTGCTTGATCCATCGTAGGCACCCATTGCTTGATCCATCGTGAGGCACTCACTTCAAAGAAGTTGAATGAAACTCTGGGATCTGTATTCGAAGACTGTGTTCAGATTGTAAACTTCATAAAAAATAGAACCATGAACAGTCGATTATTTGCTCAACTTTGTATTGAGTCAGATACAGAACACAAGCATCTCCTATTGCACTCTGCTGTGCATCGGCTGTCCAGAGGAAAAGTTCTTGCAAGGGTGTTTGAGCTTCGTTTAGAATTGTTGCAGTTTTTGACAGCGTAAAGATGTCAGCATACTCAAGACGCAGTCTTTAACAAGAAACTACTGCTTTGGCGCACACGACTCAAGAACAAATCAAAAGAAATGTGTCACTTGTTCTGTGAATTTATAGAGAGCAGTGAAGTTAATGGCGAATTCTGGAAGGGGTCACTGGTGTAATAAAAGGGCACCTGACATCTCTTGCTGAATATTTTGACAAATACTTCACGCCTGAAGACATTAAAATATATAATTGGATTCATGATTAACTCTTCCCATGCCTTATGACAAAAATTAGTCACTTCCTGTATGTTTGTTCTGTGCCATGTGACTATTTTTTTTATACCTGTTTTGTATTTACAAAAACGGTGTAACTTTTTAATTGTACACGTTTTATTTACGCATATCCGGTGACCGCTTTCAATATGGCAGAAGAGTGCTTAGTTATGACTGATATTGAGTGAGAAAAACAAAGATGCTGATCGAGAAATTTCAATTTTCAGTGATTTAGATAGGGGTATGGAAATACCCTGTGACTAGATCACTGTTCTTGAATGTATCCCAAGTAGATCTAGACATATTAGACGACTGGAGAAGTAGTTAGAAGGTTAATTCAGACATTATTTTAAGGAGAAAGGCACATACAATCACAAGACGAGATTGACAGGTAGTTCTAGGCATCTCAGGTGGTATATACTGTACCCTAGACCCAGCCGATTGTAAGTAGGACACAATTATTGTCCTAAAACATCACATTACTTCTTTTTTTCCTAAAGAAACTCAGCATTTATGAGATCTTCATACAATTTTAGTCATTTTGAAACATAATAAGTACACATAACATGGAAATACTGTATTTCATTCACTTTTCCAACTATACCCCTGATACATATCAAGACCCATGCTTTTGCTCCGGTACCAAACTGAATGTCCATGTTTCTTCCTGCAGCACGGAAAGAGTTAATCCTTTTCAGTGTGCATTCTCTGAATTAACCGGTCGTGTACAAGAAGAATCAGCGGAACTGTCTAGAAGTCGCGCATTACAAATCAAATTTAATGACCCCGCTGTCTTTTCCTTTTGGTACACTTTTTCACTGGAATATCCATTTTTGTCAGCCCTGGCGATGAAAGTTCTTCTACCTTTTTCAACAACTTATTTATGCGAATTTTCATTTTCTGCATTGACTACCATGAAAACCAAATATCGTTCAAGATTTAACGTGGAGGATGATCTTCGAATGTGTTACAAATTCGGCCTGAATAGACATGCTGTCCAGCTGAAAACAGTGCCATCTGTAAATGAAAGAACTTTTGTGTAGCAGTGAATAGACAGTTAAACATGTAGAGAAAATATTACATAATACTTTATAAAATTAGACTTATACTTTGCAGATATAAATCATTTTATCAGTGGGCTGCAAAAATGTTTCACTTCTAAACGTGGGCTGTGCAGCAAAAGGGTCTGAGAACCGCTGATCTAGAGTCCTTGTTTTCTCCTGTATGTGGTGGTGAGTGTGTGTTAAGACTGCTATTTCATCTGCATAATCCAAATCTTCAAGCATGGAGAACATTGTCCATCTAATACCTCTTTGGGAAACTTCTGTTGTTTTGTTCATCACCCAGTCTATGACAGTGATGAAAAGAGAAGCTAATAGGGTACATCCTTATCTAACTCCTGTTTTCATATTGTTTCTCACATTTTCATACTAGGGTTTTTGTCCTAAGTCTTTTCATACCCAAGAGGCTTTTCCAGTGAGAAGCTGAAATCAGGCCTCGAGTGCAACACCGGCCTACTGGAGACAGTTTCACGGAGATACTGCTTTGTTTGCCTTATTCTGATAGCCATTGTTGTATAGACCCACTGACTTGTCACATCCTTGACTCATCAATTTCCAGACTTTCCTCATTCATCCACCATCCTGACCAGCCCTGTATGGCCTTAGGCCAAGGTTTCAGCTCCACCTATTGACGGATGTGCAATGCCAAAGCTGTAGATTTTGGTTGCTGTAGATTTCTATCGTAGGAGGGGTATTTTGTGCTTATCATTTTTCCCACAGGTGAGTGGGTTTTCTTAGCGTACAAAGCATTGTGTCTGAGTTATCTGACACTCCTATAATAGACAAGAGGCTACTAGCAGATTTCTGTGTTCCCTCTACATTTTTTAAAAAGTTCTGTTCCCCAAAAATTCTGCCTTATAAGAGATGCTGAAATGCAGGCAATATTAGCCACCAACACCAAATACAAAAACCACCACCCCCCAAAAAAACCTTGTTATTTTCCCAGTCTGCTCTTCAGGCTCTCTAGGCCCTTGAAAATTGGATGCAAACAGCTGATCACATTACAACTGACATACCCAGTGCAATAAACCAACTCGCCTCCTATGACATCAAGACCACCCTACAGTGGATACCAGGACACATAGATACCAAGGAAATGAATGTGCTAACAAAGAGTGGAGCCACCATGTCACAGCCCCACATCCCTACCAACATTAGAACAGCTAAACACATACACAACAACTGCAAGCAACAGTGGATGGACAACTGGGCTAATAATCCAACTGGGAGATCCCTATATACATACCTGCCAAAGCCGGAATGTGCTGACAAGGAGTGGAGCCACCATGTCACAGCCCCACATCTCCACCAACATTAGAACAGCTAAACACATACACAGCAACTGCAAGCAGCAGTGGATGGACAACTGGGCTAGTAATCCAATTGGGAGATCCCTATATACATACCTGCCAAAGCAGAGACCACATCAACAGCTTATGTCATAGAGACCAATGCACAATTTTCAGGTTGAGAACAGGACACACCACCCTCAATAAAAGCACTTACACAGAGTTACCACTGACCACACATCATACTGCATGCACTGCAACAGATAAGAAGAAGAAAATGTTAAACAGCACCTGCTGAACTGGAGTGCATTGAAGGATCTTCATTGAAAAACCTGATACCACCAAACTCCTCAGTCATTGAGATTCTGTATGGAGATGTAGAACAGCTGAAGAGACCTGTATGTTTCATTATCTGGCACAAGGGAAAAAGATTGAAAACTTGTAAACTCGGGGATCGGAAAAGTCAACACCCCTGTTTTCACCTTAAGGTTTATATTACTTTGGCCAACACTACAAGTGAAATTGGCATAGAAACTTTTGATTATTGCTACAAGATGCCATGGTATTCCATATGCTTTCAAAATTCTCCAGATGCTTTCTCTATGTACTCTATAAAACACTTTTTCAGAATCATTAAAATTTATATATAACTGTCTCTGCATCTGAGCATTGTTCTATTATGTTTCTTAGTGTGAATAGATGGTCTGTGCATAGTCTGCTACATCTAAATCCTGCATGTTTAAATCTCATGTTCTGATCTAATGCTGTTGAGATTCTTTTGATGAATTTTCCTAATATTTTATTTGGAGCAGAAAGGAGGGTAATTCCTCTCTTAACAGCTTGTAAGGTTTACTTTTTTTTTTGTTGGTATTTTAATTATAATTTCCCACTTCCATTCTGTGGGAATTGTTTCAATCTCCCAGATTTTTTTAAACAGCAGCAGCATCTGTTTTGAAAAGTTCTGCTCCCACCCTGGAGCTTTCTCATTTTTTAGTCCTTTAATTGCTGTAATGATTTCTTCTTTACTAGGTGTATGTGTGTTTAAATTATGTTCAGCTTCAGTGAAGTCTATATGTGTTGTTGCAGGGTTTCAGTTGGGTAGCTGTTTAAAGTGTTAGTGCATCTTTCTTCTTTCTTCTTTTCCGATGTGATAAGTATTCCATATTTGGCAGAAACATTGTTGGTTATCCTGTTCCACACTGATAGTGTTGGCTATTTTGTATAATGTACCATGTTCACATTTCAGTGCTGCATTCTTGGCTTATCTTGCTTGTTCTTCAAGGCATTTCCTTTTATCAGTTCAGGTGTGTTGTTCTACTAATATATTTAACTGGCTGTATTGCTCCTTTTATCTTTCTGACTTGGCCTCCATTTTCTTAGTTTTTTGTCTTCCAGTTCCATCATGGTGAAGGGGCAGATGTGACCGTTGATGATTGTGGCTTTGTTTGCCTGTGCCAGTTTTGCTGTGTTTTGGGTTGGGAGTCTGGTTTGGTTCCCTAGCTACTGAAGTAAGTGCTCGGGGCATCACTGTGAGCTATGACTTTTAGTGGTGCATGAATTTCCTTTTCATCTGTGAAACATGGCTGATGCATTTCACTATGTTCTTTGGAAGGTTGATGACGTCTAGCTGCTTAGAGCTGGCTGTGAAGGCCTATCGAGGACATTTGCAGAGATGTATGTATTCATCGTGCACAGATATCACTTTTTGTCATTGTGCATGGATATGGCATGGGATGGTTCTTACACAGTCTAGGAGATGTAACTGGCACAGGCAGTGGAGCAGTTATGAGATATTCTCATTTGCTGTGATGCCGAAACTGTACTGAACCTGAACTCTCTAACTTTTGATCAGTTTAGTTTTAATTCTTCCAGTGCAATAGTCACTATAGTGATAATTTCCGGTTTCTGAGTTGCGTGCCGTAGTCGTTATAGTGACAATTCATTTGTTTCAATAAAACCAACCGGTGTAACATTTAGATTGTACGTATTTCGTTCACCTTTCCGGTGACGCTTTTCAAAATGGTGGAAGAGTCCTTAATTACAAGCAATGCCGAGCGAGAAAAAGGAAGAGAACATCGAAATTTTTCAATTTTTGACGATGTAGATAGGGGTATGGACATGGCCTGTGACCACCCCACTGCTCTTGAATCACAGTACGAGATCGACAAGTAGATCTAGACATCTCAGATGGTAAGTAGTGCTTATCTAGACCTAACCGATTGTGAGCTGGGCACAGTCATTGTCTAAAAACACCACATTACTTCTTTTTTCCTAAAACAACTCTGCATTTATGAAATTTTCATACATTTAGTTATACTTTGAAACATAATAAGTACACGTAAGTACATGTAAATACTGTTTTCCATTCCATTTTACAACTATACCCACTATACAGATCAGGACCCGCGCTTTTTGTGCGGCACAAAGGGAACGTCCGCATTTTTTTCTTGGGCACTTGAAGAGTTAAAGAGTTTCTTGTGTCATCCTGTCTTGTATCTTCTTGCTTCTGAAGCCAAAGCAAACTCTACAGCTTTCGTTGTACACTGTTGCTATCTTGTTCCAATTCTGATCTACACTTTTTTGTTCCTGCATTTTCTTTATCATTGGTTGCACTGGAAAGTATTTTTTCACTTCCATTGTATTTTTTTATAAGTGGGTCTTTCAGTTTCTCAACATATATCTGTCATATTATTGTTCTGTGTATTGTGACTCTAATCTTCATTTTTATCCTAGCTCACATAAGGTGATGATTGCTACCAACATCAGCCCCTCTCCTCACTTTCATATCTTTTAGGGAATGTCTTCACCTACCATTAATTAATATATGATTTATCTGGTTTCTGCAATGGCCATATGGTGAATACCATGCTAATTTATGTATTTAATTGTGTGGAAAAAAGTGTCCTTCCAATCACCAAGTCATTTAGGCCACAGAAATTTATTAGTCTTTCTCCATTATCATATACTATTCCACACTGCTTCCTCAAGATTCTTTCATTGTATAACCTTGGCATTAAGATATCCCATTACTATTACAAGGTCATGTTTGGGTGTTTTCTGTATTTCTTTTTGTAGTTGGAGATAAAATTCTTCTTCTTTTTTTTTTTTTGGTCCTCATCACTATCATTTGTTGGAGTATAGCTTTGCATTATGTTGGCAAAACTCCTCAGTCTTGTTTCTATCAGTCTCTTATATATAGGTTTCCACTGTAATTATGCTTTTTCTATATTTCTCTTCAGTATAATGGCTACCTTCATGATGTTGATAATCTTCACTTCCTGAAAATAACCTCCTTCCTTACCTTTTATGACATACATGGAAGGTAGCAGTGGCTTTATTCTTTACTCCCCCAGACTAATGCCCAGGCCTCGCAGCCACACAGGCAAGAATAGCAGATACCAAACAAACAAAAAAATCTTGGTGGTACTGGGAATCACCAGATGAAAAATATTCTAAATACTTCAAAAGAAAGTTTGAG
This sequence comes from Achatina immaculata, assembly GCA_009760885.1. Lineage (NCBI taxonomy): Eukaryota > Metazoa > Mollusca > Gastropoda > Stylommatophora > Achatinidae > Lissachatina > Lissachatina immaculata. Next base: position 20,308,277 of record CM019701.1, on the reverse strand, counting down.
AAAACTGGAGTTTTCTATGAGATGGTACAGCAGAAGAAGATTTTAAAAAGAAACAACCCAAAAAAATCTACTCAAGCAACTTGCAGGTGCTTCCTGGAGAGCTGGACAAAACAATATTTTGACAAATATACACAGAAGATGTCAATCATTTTTACATCTTCCCCCTATAGACTGTAGCAACAAACAGTGTCTTATATAAGTTTAGAAGCCATTCAATTCTGTGGATAATAAAATCAGTCATGGTTGCATATGAAATTGGCTCAAGCATAGAGATTCTAGACATAGAAGAAAAAAAACTGAGGCAGCTTGTCATCCAAAAAGAATCAGGTGATAATGAAAACTTAACAAAACTGAAACTAAAAATTGCACTGCTTATTGTGGAACAACTAAATACAAAACACTAGTCATCAGACTTTTTGCCATATCCAAACTAAGCACTTAAAAATGATCAGAATTCGTCAGATTCAAACACCCAAAAGTTTTGAGCATCCGCTTTTAAAAACTGGATCCACACATACATGAATAGACTGATGGGTCAGTCTGGAGACAACAAAGTATGGGACACCTATAATTAAATCAGAAAGCATCCCCAAAGTTTATAAATAATATAATGACCCAGTTAGTGTGTTTTTTTTCTTTAAATATTTACCAATTATAATTGATTATTAACTCCCAGTAATGAAAGAATCTTATGATACACAATCATACAAGTATCAAAAATGACAGTAAACTAGCTATGGTCAATAGAGTCATACAAGTTTATATGTGGCATTATATGTTAAGAAGAAAATGCATCTGGGATTGATGTGCTTTCAAAGTGAGACTCACAGAATGCACTCAGTATATGGCTTATCAGTAAATGGATATTATATAAGGCTCACTAATTTGAGAAAACACCTGAGTTGACTGCAGATTGAAAAAAAGAAAAAATACATTACTGAAAGTAGTAATAATTTTCCTGCCACAAGTAATGACTATTTGATTGTTATGGTTGTTCATGTCACTGACCTTATGAATTCACAAACAAACAGTTATGAAAATTCACTGCTCCTGGATTATTTATGTTGTAAATCACTTTAATCCATTTAAAAAATATGGATCAGGTGCTTTGTGAAACTAGTGAATATGATATGGACTGATGATGAGCAAGTATACCATGAGTAATATGATATGGACTGTGATGATGAGCAAGTATACCATGAGTCATTTAAGTGGCTTTTTAAAAAAAAAATATTAGCTTGTTCCGTATTTTGGGGTTTGTAATTTAAAATTGCCTTAAATTTTAAAAAATAGACATTGTTATTTCCCAGTAAAACATAGTGGCCTTGATGAATGATAAAAATTGTTTTCACTAATGCATGTTATGTTATGTGGTCTAATAGTTAAACTAGCCAGAAGAGAATAAAACATTTACTAAACTAGCCAGAAGAGAACAGAACATTTATTAAGTCACCTACATACAACTTCACAGTCTGTTATCTTCATAAATGCACACACCAACAATTTGAGACCATTTGATGTTACAGAGAAAGTTTAGTAGAAGCAGTCAAATAACATACCTATTCATCTAATCATGAACAGTTCCTTGGTGGCATGTGTCAGAATAAGGCTGATCATGAAACATGGCCCAAATAACACTGTATTGTTTTCACACATAAAGTTTCAACGTGATGTCATGTTTTTATTTTTCATATACTGGAAAAATAAAAATGGAGCTTGTGTTCATGAAGATTTTGTAATAAGAATCTATGGCATTATGTTACTTAAGTTGTTAACATGACACTTTATTTATTTCAGCCTGGATTGCATCAGCACGTTTAGAAGAGGTGACAGGGAAAGTACAAGCAGCAAGAAATCTCATCATGAAGGGCTGTGAGGAGTGTCCCAAAAGTGAAGATGTTTGGTTGGAAGCAGCACGACTAATGGTTTGCTTAATAGAAAATGATTATGCAAAATTTATATTTATTGATGAATGATTGCATTGAAATTTTTGTACAAACATCAAATTTTAAAGAGAAATAATTTAACCTCCTAGCATTACGGTTCAGTGTGAAAAAAAAAAACAGTGCCGAAAGTGTTCTTGGATATCATGATGGCCATTCGTTAATATTAACTGAGGAGTTCCCATAATTATTTTGAGATGTGTGACCTCATTTCATTCACTACATGGCAGCACAGTATTGGCCCGAATGTTTTTCAAGCTTTTATACTCTGTGTATGGAATCAAAACCAGGATTTCCATTTAACATGGAAAGCCTGGCCTGTATGACATACAGGGTTAACACCAAGGAGGTTAATGAGCAGAGACATACAGATTAACAAGTGATATATATGAGTTTCTGAGTAGTCAGATATGTGAAGTAGATTCATGGAAGTAGAACTTCTCACTAAAACTATGCTAAAAGCATGATCAGTCATATTTGTCTCTTGAACGGTTGTAGATTACACCCTAGAAAACTTGAGCGACTTTCATATTTTTTATCTGGAAGAGACTTTTATGATCTTTTTCTTCCAAATCTGCAAAAATTCTAATGAATAAATTTAACTCTTCCCGCGCCACAGAAAAAAAAATGCGGACGTTTCCATCTGTGCCACACAAAGGGTCTTGATATGTATAAGGGGTATAGTTGTAAAAGTGAATGTACAAAGTATTTCCACTTTAAAAGTATACATATTATGCATGAAAATAATTGTAAATGTAAGAAGATTTCATAAATGAAGAATTTTTTAGGAAAAAAAGTAGTAGTGTGATGATTTTAGCTGATAATTGTGTAGTGCTTACCATTGGCAATGCCTAGATGTATAATGTTTACCATCAGCGATTTCCAGATCTACTTAAATTTTCATCCGATCTCGTCATGTAGTGGCATTCTCACTAAAATAATGTCTGAAATAACATCTAGATACTTCTCCAGTCTATTTAATAGGTCTAGATGTACTTGGGGTACATTCAGAAATAGTGGTTGGGTCATAGGACATGTCCTTATGCCTCTGAAATCACACTGAGTCTGGCACTGAGAAGACAGCTCTTTGTTATCGGAAAGTCACAAAATCCACGCTGCTTCAAGAATGTAAAGAGCCTGGCCATCACTTACAAGGCCAATCAACATGCTTGGATGAAAAGTGTTTGAGGACTGTGTCGTTTCTTTCGACAACAAAATGAACCAAATGAACAGAAAAGTTTTGTTGTTTCTTGATAGTTTGACACACACTGATGTCACCAATCTGATGGCTACAACCTAACTGCCACCTAACACATCTGCCTGCTGCAGCTGTGTGACTAAGGTGTCATCTAAGCCTTAAAGCAACAGTACAGAAAGCAAATTGTGCGTTGTGCTAAAAGCTGAGGAAGAAAAGCATGTCACCGAGATCGATATCAAGATAGCGATTAATTTTATGCATGCTGCATGTAATGGCACCAGTCAGTCAATGATTAAAGTTGCTTTATCCCGGTTAACACCCTTGTAATGGACCCCGTTTAATATCGACATATTTTTATGGTCCTGACGATATGACATTAAGCAGATTCGATTGCATATATTTATATGTATAAATATGTAAATATATATGTTCATATATATATATATATATACACACACACACAGCCAGGAGAGCAGGCAAAAGCTGTTGTAGCTCAGGCAGTGAGACAACTACCACAGTCTGTGAGGATATGGAGCAAAGCAGCAGATCTTGAAACAGAACTCAAAATGAAAAAGAGAGTCTTCAGGAAAGGTAACACTGTTGTAATCAAACACTGTCATTGCATGGCTTAAAATAAATGTGATTTCATTTTGGTATGAAGTGATAGTATTGTAATAAAGAACTGGAAGCTTTGAAGCTGATACACTTCATAATGTGAAAATCAGTAATGTGGATTTTGAAAAAATATCTAAAAGTCCCATAGCATTTTCATGACATAAGGGTATGAAGTGTTAGTGCCTTCACATTTCTAGACCACTACAGCATTTGAGGTAGGGATGTCAGCACTTTGCCTTGCTGCCGTTGTTTTTTAAGGGAAATCCCAGGCACCCATTTTTTTAGGCTGGGTTGACCCTGGTGCCAGTTGGTCCAAAAAATTCTGCCCAAATGTGAAATTGAACCAGGGCCCTTCTGTTCGGCAGGCAGGCGAGAGCACTACCACCACAGCACCAAAAAAAAAAAAAAAATATAGATAATGCATTGGAAATGAGAGGAGAAAAAGTTACAAGGGAATGAATGAAGAGCAACACCACACAAATAACTTTGCCACAAGTCATTATTAAAAATGATGCCCTTTGAACCTCTTGACTCGGTCAGTCATATTATCATGCAATATTTTGAACAAAAATGAGAATAAAATTGGCAGAATTTTTTTTTACACACGGGTTAAGATTTTGCACAGGAACCGTTTTTAATGCTTCTTTTAACTGTAATGATAACTTGATACAAGAACTTAATAGTGAAGAAAGCTGGCTAGTAAAGAGGATTAAACAAAGAAAAGTTAAATATTTTGGACATATTAAACATCATGATAATCTAGAGGAGACCATCTTGGAAGGGTATATAATGAGGAAAAAGAATGGGGAAAAAAAAAGAGGAAGACAAAGGCGAAGATGGCTGCAAGACATCATTGATGATCTGCAAATGAATGCATCAGCAGCAAGCCATCTTGTTCACAACTGAGAGGCCTACAGGAGTGCTGTTAGGGAGGCAAAGTTCTGCAAGGGACATGCAAATGAATGAATGAATGAATGAATGTCATCAAATCATTATTGATTCCTGAGTCATATCCATGATGCTGTTCATTGTCCTTACCAGAAAAAAACTTTCAGTCTCAACATGCAGCATCTAACACATCACATAGCAGTTTTGTTCAGTGTAATCTACTGTCCTTTAATACCATATTTACCAGTCCGTAATATGCACTTAATGTCCCAAAATTATTGTGTGTCTTGCATACACCAAAAAGCTGAAATTTTATGTGAAAGTTCCATTGGCCAGATCTGTCTGTCTGTGTTTATAAAAAAGTGCTCTGCAAAATTGTCAACTCTTTGTTGTGCAGTGATTGAGGGTGAACACATTTCCACAAGCTTTTATTCCATTTTGCAAGTTGCATAGCTGCACACCTCACTACCATTGTGTGAGAGAAAGCATTCTAATTCAGTACAAAACATCTTGTTTGGTTACTGGAAGGCAGATATTGTTTCAATTTTATTTCAGTGAACATGACTACATTAATAAATTTGTTTCATTAGTGTACAGTATTTTTTTTTAAATTCCACTCTTTTCTGCATTGCAAGCCTTTATCTGCAAATACAGTCTGTCTTATTTCATCTATTTTTTTACTGGGTGTCTCTCTCCATGTGTTGTAAGTCTTCTTTTTGTTGTGGACTATTCTTCCATTTCTGTTTGTGTGCGTGAGAGAAAGAGAGAGAGCATGAGCGTGCATGCACGCATGATGAGGGATGTCTCAAAAGTAAGTTTATAAAGCATGTAATGTTCATAAACATAATGTTGGACTAATGTGCATGGTTGTAGAATTTTCCATATTTGTCACTTTGCAACCCCATGCCAGATGCCTGCACTGTGCAGCATCATCCAGGTGGTATCCATCAGTAAAAGTGTAGAATTGACTGAAGCAGTGGCCCAGACAAGAGGTTTGTGCTGTCAACATAGTTTCTGAATGTGAACCTGGGGAAATTCATAACCTGTTTGTGAAATTCTGTGGAGACAGTGTGATGAGTTGAGAGTTTGTGACTTGTGGCAGAAAGATGTGCAGATTTCAGATTAGGTTGACAATCAGTGATTTAGCACAGAGTGGCAGATCAATGACAACAGGTACAGCACCAGACAAAATGCTTGTGAAATGTCCAGTATTGAATAATAAATGAGAACAACATCCTCAAAACTTGAGTCCATCATGTGGAAATGTCCAGAGTGATTGTGCAGTTGGCATTTCATAATTTGTGTGCACAGAGGGTCCAGCAAGCCTTTTCCTTGGACCACAAGGCAAAGAGAATCTTATATGCCTTGTCATGCCTGTAATACTACACCATTCATGGCAGTGACTTTCTGGAATAAGCCACCTGAGACAAGACATGGGTTCACCGTAGTATTCCAGATTAAAAATGTGCAAGCATCAGGGCTCCCCACAAACTGGAAAATTCAAGGTAATGTTTTCTGGTGGTAAAGTGATGGCTGTTGCTCCCCCATGATAACACATGGCCACGGTACTTGGGAACTCCTGCAACATTTTCAGTGGGAGAATTTGGACCACATACCATACAGTCCCAGTCTGATGCCAAATGATTTTCACCTCAAACCAACTCTTGAGGAACTTCTTGGTGGTCACAGATTTTAGAGTGATGAGGATGTTGAAACAGCTGTGACATTGTGGCTTTATGTCCAGCACACCAAATTTGATGAGAGGAGCAAAAAAAAAAACAACTTATATTACACTTAGGCAGATGATTCAGTCGTCATGGTGATTACATGGAGGAAAAAAAAAAGAAAGGTCTGTAATGGAACACAGTGTACAGTGTTTTATGTAAATAAATTTTGCTCATGAAGTAATAATCCCACTAAACTTACTTTTAGGATGAAGCTCGTAAATTTCTTTTTTTTTTTCAACATTAATTTTCATGGTCCAGTTTTGGATGTCTTAGTTAGATATCCGTGTTTTGTTGTAAGCTGCACACACAAAAAAAGTAGAGAGAGAAACATAAACATGACAGCTAGTGTAAAATTGGTTCTAGCAGTGAAAGCAAACAGAGGTTTATGGTTCAGTTTTACAAAATTTAGGAAGAGTGAGGGAAGAGTGACAGAAAATAAGATGAGCACACATAAATTAAGAATATACAACAGTGCAGTATTTCAGCAAATGCCCTTTTCAAGGACCACTTCAAAGACAACACAAAAGATAAAACTACAACAAATCTATTAAAAATGAAACACATAGCTCTTTTGGTATCCTTGTCATTATAAAGATGGGCACAAAATATGTCCAGGTAGATGTAGGTACAGGGGAATAGAGTAAGGGTAGACCATAAGAGACATGGAGAAGAACAACAGAAAGGATGTTGAGCAATAGAGGGCTCACCTGCACAAAGCAAAAAACAGGTGATTGATTGAGAAATGAAGTAAACGATGATGACAGATACCAGTTGACAAACAACATGCCATCATCATGCCCAAGATGACCAGAGTTTGCTCCTGTCATATAACTGTGACCAAACAAAAGTTGTCTAGATGGTACAGATAATGAAAGTGAGAAAAAAGTATAAAGAGGGGTAAATGGAAGAAGATTCAGAATGGACAGAAATCACTGAAAGGACAAGACTGTTCACTAAGGGTGCCTTAGACAAAAAAGCAATCAAAGCCCTAGATTGCACAAAAATCAAATCAACTTGGAGATGTTCACTTGACTTTGTTTCTTGTCAGCATTAACAAATTTTGCTACTCATTTTGTCTACAGTTTCTTCATACCCAGTTGCTTAATTATTAACCCAAACTTTAGCATTTTTGTTATTGTTTTAAGCATTATTATACTACAAGTCTTGATGTTGTAACTTTGACTGGGTTTAATATTTTGAAATTGGTGGAAACATTGGTTCACACATGTTGTACTCAGAATAACCAAGATTTATCTTTTCTTGTAACAGCATTGGAAAACATTCCTAACTCTGTTAGATTGTGGAAACAAGCAGTAGAACTTGAGGATGAGGAGGATGCAAGGATTATGTTGAGTAGGGCAGTGGAATGTTGCCCGACAAGTGTTGAGGTAAAAAGTTTTATTTTTTAGATAAGCATTCAGAAAAACAAATAAAGTCATGGCTAGTCATCACATTTACAAAATGTGTGAAAAGCTGGTAAATGCATTCATCCCTTGACAGTCAGTTTTATATTGTGTTCTGACACAAATCAAGACAGATGAACAAGATCTATACATCAATGCACATGACAGTTTGTAAAATATGCATGCTTCCCATGGTTTCAAATCTTTACTCAAAGAAGCAGTGTCATATGCTCATAATCACATTTTCCATAATGAAATGACATCATGGATTATTTATAGGTTAATTCTTAGGTGTCCATGTCAACTGCTATTCTTCAGCTTTACAGTTACAATGTTACATTGTCAAGGTATTAAACTGCCACAGACAGTTTCCTTTTCTGCCTGCATAGTGCTTATCATTTTTCATTTTCTCTTGTGCATTTTCGTGAGTGCACAAGTTATTTCCTCTACAAGCAGCAGTGGCTCAGTTAATTATCATGTCCAATGTTTGTCCAAACAAAAATAATGAAAATTCCCTTCATTCAAAATGGAAAAATACACATAGAAGGGACAGATATTGAAGAAGTCAGTCAATTTGCATACCTTGGCAGCTACATAGACCAGGATGGTGACACTAGAAAGGAAGTTAGGATCAGAATTGCAAAAGCAGCATCAATCGTCAAGAATCTTGAGAACATATGGAATTCAAAAGTTATAAGCACAAAAACCAAGTTAAGACTATTCAGTTCAAATGTAATATCCACCCTCTTTTATGCATGCGAAAGCTGGAAAACAACTAAAGAAATAGACAAGAAATTAGACTCTTTTGAAAACAAACGCCTAAGGAAAATACTCTGCATCAAGTGGAACGAATTTAAGAACAATGCAGAGATAAGACAGATGACTGAACAACAACCAGTCTCATAGATGATCAGGAAAAGGAGATGGACATATGTTGGTCACTTGATGAGAAGAAATGATCAAAGAATCCCAAAACAAGATAACAAGTGGAACACAACAGACCAAAGAAAAAGAAGCAGACCACGTGAAACTCTGAAGAGAGCATTGTTAAGAGAGGCCAAATTAACAGGCATAAAATCCTTTGATGAGGTTGAAAGACTCACCAAAGACAGGAAAAATTGGCGAACTGCTTTGCGAGCCCTATGTGACATTTAACGGCACGGGAAGGATATAAGATAAGAATGTTTGTTTCTCCTGTCCTTTTTTTTCTATGAAAATGTATCAGAGAATATTTTGTTGTCTCTCATTAATACATTCAGTTGTGTATGATAAATAGTTCTAGCATGATATAACCCTTTTCAAAGTTTATTCATATAAATATAATTCAGGCTTTGGCAATACAAAAAATCTGTTAATATTGTTAATGGTACTAAACATATTGGCATAAGTTCTTCTCACAAGTATTCTATTACATGTTTGGAGAACTGAGTAGATATAGGAAGAGATTTTGTCCAGTGCATTAAACAGTGTATAAAATTAAAAATGTGGCCTTTTCATGACAAAGCTCTAGTGTCAGTTTCTTGAGAAATCTACTAATTTAAGCTGTTGTCATTGGTACTCTATGCTGTTTCTTCTACTTAGTTTATGTACCTTACGTGTGTGCCATGTCTGTATGTATGCATATAGAGAGATTAGCTCTTTACAACAGAAGCAGCTTTGAAGCAAAAAGAACCTCGTGGTTGTGAAATTATTTTTGTATTAGAGAAAATATTTGGGTTATGTAAACTTACTGAAGGCATTTATATGCTCTTTTCTTAAAGAATTAATACAGTTTGTGTAATAAAAATATGGATAAATGTTTAAAAAAAAAAAAAAACTCACAAGACCTCTGGGAATCATGACCTTGAGGGGCCGATACACTTGTCTGAGGTAGGGTACTTTCTCTGATGATCTGAAGGAATTGTGTTGTTCCGCTCTCTACAGTAGAGAGTTTCTTGCATGAATAAATACTGTATTAGTTTCACAGCCTTAGTATGTGTACTTATGGCAAAAATCTACATCTTGCAGCTTTGGCTAGCACTGGCTCGGTTAGAAAGTTATGATAATGCAAGAAAAGTACTGAATAAAGCTCGTGAAAGCATCCCAACAGACAGGCAAGTTTGGATTACAGCAGCGAAGTTAGAGGAAGCCAATGGAAATTCTCATATGGTGGAGAAGATCATAGAAAGAGGTATGTAGATATCCTTTTGTGGATATATTTGCTGGCATGTTTTGCTTTTATGGAGCTCATCAGATATATGTTGTCTATTTATTGGCAGGTTATTTTTTTTAGCCATCAGAAATTCTTGATAGTAGAGCATGCTGATTATTTATATTTAAAAAACTTCTGATGTTTTCAGAAGTTTTAATAAATATGTTTTCTGTCCATATAGTCATATAGCTGAAATACAGATGGCATTGGCAATATACAACAGTTGTTGAAATAAAAGTTACTTTCGTGATAGTCAGTCTTTATGCTGTGCATATGCTATGGTTATAAATGGGATACTGTGATTTAAAATTTATTTTTCAGTGCAGCATTGTGACCCATTTTCTCACATCCTTACCTGTTTCTGGTTATTTGTTAATATTACTTGCTGATCAGGAGTGAGCATAATAGAATGTAGTGCATGGTTATCTTTATTCAGCATGCTTCTTTATGGAGCTTTCATTTATTAATTTGTCCTGAGATTTCTGTTACATTCAAAATGATATGAAAATAAAAGATTAGGATTTGAAATTTCAAATTACACATATTTTTTCACAGTTCTGTTTTTATTAACTAAAATTCATTGAACATTCTTAGCTACTATTTTCTTTTCTCCTTAACAGGTCATCTTGTCATCATCATCTCTCTTCTTCATTTCTTTCTTTCTTTCTTTGCATCTTCAACGACTTTTTTTCTGCTTTCTTTATGTTTGCACCTCATGATTCTCAAAGAGGTTTTTGTCATAAGGTCTGTAGTATCATCACTTGCTCATCTGTATGTATGAGGTCTGTTCAAAAAGCATTTGACCTTAATTTTTCACACGGAAACAAATCGAGCACAGTAGGCTTATGGGTGTAGGGAATCTTCATGTACACGCATTAATTTTTTCCCACCTTCAGAGAATGTCAGTTGCTGGCAGGCAGTCTGTAAGTGAGTTAATGTAGTTAACATCCATTGAATTTTTCATTTGCTATGAAGTGATGGAATGACTTGAGCAGTAGTATTGCATCAAATTGTCATTACCCCAATTGGAAACCATTCAGAAGGTCTAATAGGCGATGATTCCATAAGCATCACACAAAATAAGGAGCAGTACAGTCATTTCAAAGATGGCCACACATTAGTAGAAAACCATGTTCCTGTAAGTCCTCAAGCCAAAATGAAGAGGTCACTGACCTAGTACTAACTTTCATCACGCAAAACCATCATGTCACCATACAAAAACTGATGGATGAGAGAAGCACAAGGTACACTCTATTTTGATGAAGAGTTTGGCCATGCAGAGAGTGTCTACGAAGTTGTGCCAAAACTGTTAATGATGAAGTAGACGCAACTCCATCTGGAAGTAACGCAGGACATGCTGGACTGCGCATACAGCAACACTGACTTCCTATGGGTTTATGAGCATGACCCAGAAACTGAGATGCAATCATCACAGTGGAGACATTCATCATCCCCGAGCAAAGAAAGCAAAGCAAATGTGAAGAAACATCAAAGTCATGATGACTCTTTTACTTGACTCCTGTAAGGTGGTGCATCACAAGTACGCACAAGGCCAAAATATTACCAAAGAGAACTACCTGGAAGTCTTCTGTTGCCTTCATTATACTGTGCGATGTAAAAGACCAAACCTGTGGGCAAAAGGAACTTGGCAGCTCCATCATGATAACTCGCCAACCCATTCTTTGCACCTGATTCAGACTTTCCTGCTCCTCTGGTTTGTCAGGCTTCATACTCTCCTGACATGGCTCCTTGCAATTTATGGCTGTTCTCCAAACTGAAAATGCTGCAGAAAGGTACCCGATTTGAATCACATGAAGACACTATGCGAAACATGACGATTGAGATGTACTCTATTCCCAAAGAGGCCTAAAAAAATGCTTCAAACAATGGTGGATGCACTGGGAGAAGTGTGTGCAGTCCCAAGGAGAATACTTTGAAGGGTTTCAGACTTCCAGGTGAGTTGTATTTTTCCCGGCCAGAAGTCAGATACTTATTGAGCCGCATTCATGAATGGCAGCTGTTGCCACTGCCGACTTATGAACTGGAGGATTGTCTTGGTGAAAGATGACTCTTCTCATCAATTTCCCTTGACACTTTTCCTTCAGTTTGACCCACAGTTGCTTTACAAAATTAGCATAATAGGCCCCGGGTACCGTTCTGCCCTTATGAAGATAGTCTACCAATAGCACACCTTCTGAATCCCAAAAGATGGAAGCCATAATTTTGCCTGCAGACAGAACCACCCTTGCTTTCTCTTTGGAGGTGAAGATCCATGATGTTTCCACTGCTTTGACTGTTCTTTGGTTTCTGGTTGAAAATGATGAACCCATGTCTCATCTCTCTCTCTGAACCTTAAGTGCCCAGGGCACATGGGGCTTCCGCAAGGGTTTTCCACAAATGCCTATCCTTTGCCTTTTTTTTCTGCTCTTGCCCAGGTGGGCCCTGTATTGCTCAACATCCTTTCTGTTGTTCTTCTCCATGTCTCTTTTGTCCTACCCTTACTTCTGTTCCCCTGTGGTGTCCATCTTAGTGCTATTTTTGGTAGTGAGTTGTCAGTCATTCAGAACACATGTCCCAACCAGCGTCTTTCCTCAGTAATTGCTGTCAGTGGCTTCATCTGCATTTCTACCAACAAGATGTTATTTCTTATGGTGTTTAAATTCTTCATAAACATTTAGTCTGGAAAGAATTCAATTTGTTTTCTATGGTTTTGGTGATTTTCCAGCATTCACTCTATAGAATAGTACACTTAGAACATTACTCTTAAATATCCTGATTTTCATATTTATTCTTAGTTTTTTTTAGATTTCCATATGTCTGCCGCACTGCAAAAGTCTGGTTTGCTCTAGTATGTCTGCTGTTGATGTCATCTGTTCTGTGCTGTCTCCATTTTCTACTACTCTACTGCCAAGGTATACAAATTCATTGACCTCCTCCACTAACTTGCTATCTACTCTGATTACATTTCTGTTGTTCACATTTTGCCTCATTAACTTTTTCTTTCCTACTTTGATCTTTAGTCCTATGTTGTTTGCATTCTGAGTTAGCTTGTTTATTTTATCTTGCATATCTTTGTGGCTGCTTGACAGTAGACAAATGTCATCAGCAAAGTCAAGGTCTTCCAGCAATGTGTCACGTGTCCATTGTAATCCTCTGCATTTAAATCGTATCCATTGTCACAAATTGCTGAAGAAACTTTTCAGGATGTGCAGAAAAATGGCCAAGATTGTCTCTTGACATGTTGAGATGCTGTCGTTTGTGATCAGCTCCAAGATGTTTCTGGACCCATCGAGCAGAGACCTTTGTCATTTGAAGATCATTGTGAATAATGGTATGAACATGTTCCTGGGAGATGCCCAGCTCAGTAGCAGTGTACCGTTCAGTTAGTCATTGATCCTTCATTGTCATGTCATGGATTCTGCTGGTGGTTTCATCTGTGGTTACCGTTTTTGGTCTTCCTGGACAGGGATCATCTTCCAGACTCTCTCGTCCATGATTGAATTGAGCTGCCCATACTTCACTGTGCTGTAAGAAGGGGCACTCTCCCCTAGAGTTTCCACCGTATCCTCATGGATCTCCTTTGATGATAAGCCCTTGATGCAGAGGTAGCGAATGACTGCTCGATGAGAAATGTTATCCATTTTCTCAGTTTCTGCCACCCCTTACCACTTCAGTAGCCTATAAAAAAAAAAAATTGGTTGCAGTTAATAAAAATTATGTTTGGTGTTGGTTTATTGTGATGTTGTGGAGAGGAGCAGACAGAACCACAAAAATAAGATTTTTAACTGCATGCATCTTTCCCATCGCAACATATGCCTGTGAGACCTGGACACTTAACAAAACAGCTGAGAAACACATAAATGCCTTTGAATGTAAATGCTACTCTGTAGCAGTTCTCCAAATATCGTGGACACAAAAAAGAACAAATATATCTATACTACAAGAGCTTAATATTGAAGAAGGCTGGCTAGTGAAGAGGATTAAAGAGAGAAAACTTAAATATTTTGGACACATTAAACGTCATGATAATTTAGAGAAGACCATATTGGAAGGATACATAATGGGAAAAAGAAAAAGAGGAAGACCAAGACGAAGATGGCTGCAAGACATCGTTGACGATCTGGAAATGGATGCAACAGCAGCAGGCCATCTTGCTCACAACCGAGAGGCCTACAGGAGTGCTGTTTGGGAGGCAAAGTTCCGCAAGGGACATGCAAATGAATGAATGAATGAATGACATGATACATGGTTAGTGTTAACTGTGTTAACTGAATTTTAAGGTTTAAGTATTGTTTAGTATAACACCATCATCTTTGATTTTCATTGTCATTCTTTGATATATTTGAATGATTTCTTTGATTCATGGACACAGCCAAAATGTTTCTTTATGTATTGTGGATTTGTACTTATATGTTTGGCAGTGTCATTCAGTCATGATTACATAATCATATAATTTGTTTATTCCACATTTGTCATGATGAATAATGTGATATTGTTCATTTCATCGAGTCATTGATTGATGATGGTAAAGTGCAGGGGTTGGTACTGCGAATTTTTAGATATGATATTATGGGTTAGCAAGAAATAATGTGTACTAAGTGTGTGTTGACTACCTCACAGTTTTGTTAATATGCTTTGTGTTTGAAAACAAAGCTAAGGTTTTTTATGTAGATGTTGAGATTGTTATGAGTGTCACAAGAAGCGATGGTTGGTTTTGTCATGTTTGACTTCATAAGCATTTTCACCTTTATTTTATTATTGGTGTTATTTGTTTGTGAAATATCCAGCTTTTGTGTCCGTACGTTGTTAGGTGTTATGTATGTTACATTCATGTGTTGTGATTGAACTGAATTATTATTTTGCCTTGATCATTGTGTGTATTACGAGTGGTTATTTGATGTTGGTAAGAATATGCAGAGTTGCAATGTGTGATCCCATGTTCGGCTGTATTACATATGGGAACAAATTATTTCTGAGTAGCTAACAATGCACCAGAAGGAACCTCCACAATAATAATAGTAATAAATAATAAAATCAAATAAATATAAGGACTAAACACATTAAACAGTTTTACATAACTCACAAAAGTATATGTTTTAATGAAGCAAAACAATCATACAAGAATCCTTAATCCTTTATTTTTTCAGCCCTAAATTCATTACGAGCTAACATGGTTGAAATCAACCGTGAGCAGTGGATAAAAGATGCTGAGGACTGTGAGAAGAGTGGGAGTATACACACATGTCAAGCTATAATGTAGGTATATTGTAGTTCATAACCTTTCTTACATCTTTCATCCTTCCAGTGGCGTTACGTTACATAGGGCTCGCGTAGTTGTTTGCCAGGTTTACCTGTTCTCGGTGAGTCTTTCAACTTCATCAAGGGATGTTATGTCCACTAAACTGGCTTCTCTTAACAGTGTCCTCGAGTTTCACGTCGACCTCTTTTTCTTTGGCCTGTTGTGGTCCACTTGATAGCTTGTATTGATATTCTCTAATTGTTTCTTCCCATCACATGGCCTACATTTCCATCTTATTTTTCTGATCACCCATGAGACAGGTTGTTGTTTGCTCATCTATCTTATCTCTGCATTGTTCTTGAATTCATTCCACTTTATACCAAGTATTTTCCTGGTGTTGGTTCCACTTTATACCAAGTATTTTCCTGGTGTTAGTTATTTTGAATCAAAAGAGGTGGTAATTTGAATTACTGGAAGACAAAACAACATAACATGATCTCAGAGTTAGACATTCACCTCTATTGTTGAAGACTATAGATTTGAATCACAGCAGAAGTGGCAGACATATTTTTCCCATGAATCCTGCAGCAATAAAATCTGTGATCTCTAAGTAGTGGAACTGAATGTCCATGTGCATTTTTGCATGCTAGAAGTCCCTTGGCAATTGGAGATCACAAAAAAGAATAGGTAAGATGACTGTTGCCTAGGCAACATTATAGGAAAAATCTATCATGGAAATTGGCACAAGTGCTTGGACCGTCTGTGCTGACTGCAACACTCATTCTGAGGTATTAGGTAGAGGCAAGCAACCAGTTATGGGAATCGCTTAACTATGATGTATGAACAGCAAACATTTGTTACAAAAAATATGTATAAAATATCTATAGTACAGAGTTTCCTGCATTTACACCATAGTGATGCCACTGACAATTGGCAAAGTGTCTGATAGACACTGGGAAAGACTAGAACTTGTTGATTCTCCTGCTAGTCATCATGCTACAACAAGAAGAAATGCCCCCAGAATTCACTGAAAGGGTGTGGAAATAATGGATCCACAGGTGACCTTATGAAGACAACCATCCTTCCCCCACTTAACACAGTTTCAGAACAGCAGATTGTGTGGCAGGAAACTCAACACTCAGCATGGCATGAAGAGACACAGAGCAAAAGATAAGGTATGGTAGTTCACTACTGTCCAGTAATCAACAGTGTATTGTGATGTCAGTCACAGATAAGACATTAGAAATATGTCTGAAATCTAATCTAAGTAAAGAGAGTATCAGGTTGTGTCAGCTAATGCAGCCATCAAAAGACATAAAAGATCAAATCAGCCTCCCACCTGCAAGTGTGAAGAGCATATAGGAAAACTGAACAGAACATTGTGCAAACAGCCTGAGAAATAGTTGAAAGGGAACATTTGAAGTATTTGATAGCATCAGATATCTTCACTGCCACAGAGTCTTTGAGTAAAACCAACAATGAGAGACAGTAGCACCAAAGAACAATTTAACATTCAGCAGACAAAGAAAGAGTCATTAGCAGGAATGAAGACCAGAAAACAGAGGAAAATAGAAGCAGTCAGAAATCAGAGGAACCATGCCTGGAAAATGTTTAAAAAAGCAAATGGTGCAGGAAAAAAAAAAAGAGGGCTCAGATAGATTTGGCAATATCTAAAACCCCAGCATGATGCTCTTTGCAAAGCAGAAATGCTATGCGAAAGGAAGAGAGATACCAGATATGGGGATTGGAAAGTTCTGCAGAGTTTGTTAGACAAAACCAAAATCAGGAATGCCAAAAACAAGCCAGGAGCTGCTCAAGGAACATCTGAGCAAAACATACTCTGAAAATGGTCAACAAATACCCATTGAGCTAAGGAAAGGACTAATATGGCCATGTGCACCAGACACCAAATTCAAATCAAGTTCACCAACCTCACAAGAAGTAAAAAGTGTCCAAAAAAGAAAAAAATCATGCCTGACCCAAATGATGGTGTATAAAATGATGCACTGAAGTGGTGAGATGAACTCCTTAAAGAGCTGCGTGAAAAAAGGGATTCATAAGTAAAGAAAGGATGTTCCTTAAGGAACAGATTTGAATGGATATCAACCAGTTCAGGGCAGTCTCACTTCTGAATACAGAAGGGAAGATGTTCCACTCAGTAATGTTAAGGAGGGTAACAATAAGACCTGCAAATAATATAGCTTGGTCTAGCCATTACATATACTCAGTGCTACACCAGATGTCATATTTGAGTTCAGATCATGTGGTTTTAGTATCCCATATTCCTGAATGATGTTATTTAATGGCTGTTACTGACATAAACCACCTGGCACTTGAGGACTGCTACATTCCAGAATATGTGATGCTAGAACCACATGTGGGTTTCTTGGTATATTTCCAGAAGGTAGTTTACTATTACTTTCCTTGACTGGGTGACTGTACTAGTCAGTGATCGTAACCATTGTCCTTAATGGGAAAAAGAAAGAGAAGAAGACCAAAGTGAAGATGGCTGCAAGACACCGTTGATAATCTGCAAATGGATGCATCAGCAACAAGGCATCTTACTTGCAACTGAGAGGCCTACAGGAGAGCTGTTAGGGAGGCAGAGTTCCACAAGGGACATGCAAATGACTGACTGATGACTAATAACCACATGGTTTCAACTCAGAATTCAGCCACACTTAACATTTCCTTTCTCTATAACCTTATTCCCATTTTTACTAATTTCAACTCTCTCCTCACCTGTAACTTATGTTCTAGAACCCCACACTGCACTAGATTACAAACCCTCTACTCCAAACAGTTTATCTCTTTCACCCATCCTTTCTTTGGCTAGATTACCCTTGTAATCTACTCTCTTTCTTTCTCTCTCTCTCTCTCTCTCTCTCTCTCACTACTTTTCCTAGTCCCTCTTTACCACACATCACAAGCCTCTATTTACACACTCACAATACTCTACCACGTGCGCTCCTGGTCACAGATTCTTACAGCTGAGTGCTCTTTTTTTTTTCAGATTTTTTTTCTTTTTCCCCATTCCTACTTGTTACACAGCATTCATGTGAATTTATATTTTATCTTATTTCCCTGTTTCTTTGTCCTATATGTTTCTGTGTGATTATGGTGTAAACCAAAACTTCACAGCTATTTATTTTTTAATTAATAAAGCTGCACCTAATTTCATCTTAAATAGTTTTAACTTGGGTAGAGTTATACTGCGAAGATTACTGACATATGTGGAAACTGGCAGCCCTGAAACACAGTTCTGTCATTAAAGCTGCATATGACCTACCTACAGGAGCAAATCTGCAGAAATGGCGCATATCGAAGATTGAAAGTGAACAATTAAAGGCAAACGTTGGAACATGTAGAACAACAATGGATATCACATTACCATCATTACTAGATGGTGCAAATGATTGGAATGTCAAAGCAGACCTTCCAGGAAGAAGAGAATACCCAACAGTCATCAGAAAAGACTAGATTACAACCAGATAATTTAATGTACTCGTCAGCAAAGAATAATGACTAAGCAGAAGAGAAGCACATGTTCAAGAATAAGAAGTACAATACTGTAATTGTAATCAGAGGCTGGCATCCCTATATGTGTTCCACCTTCCATTCCAACATCAACAGTGTGTGCCTGCTGATGGAGCCGGTAACACATGCTAAACCACTTCTTTCAGAAAAATGCCCACATCCCCTCTTCTCCCCCAGTTTGACAATCCTCCTGATTCAGT
Organism: Achatina immaculata; assembly: GCA_009760885.1. Lineage (NCBI taxonomy): Eukaryota > Metazoa > Mollusca > Gastropoda > Stylommatophora > Achatinidae > Lissachatina > Lissachatina immaculata. The sequence continues at coordinate 20,289,336 of CM019701.1, read as the reverse complement.
TCAATATCATCCTCCATATGCAACCTATCCAAGATGGCTTTCCAGAATTGATGTCTACTTTCTCATGCCTTTGACTCCTGCATGACCCAGGCAGTATATCCATGTCAAACTGGATAACCGAGAGCCCTATAGAAGCTGGAACCACTCCCTGCAGAAGAATCTCTCTTCTTCTTCATCGTTCACTTCTACCACTAAGATCACCCAGTGATCCTGCTGAACTTACTCCTGTGGTCCTCGATGTGTCCTGTGGTCAACCTGAGGCCCACAAGAGATCACAAGAGGTTCAGAATGTATAAACTAGGAAGAATGTAGGAACAGCTTTATTACCTAACAACTACAAAATTGTGACGTTTCGACATGAGCCTTAATCATACAAAAACATACAGGACAAAGAAATAGAAAGAGGAGATAAAGTATAGATTCACATGAATACTATTTTTTTAAAATGTAAAAATTAAATAGTCTTATCTTATATCCTTCCCGTGCCATTAAACGTCATATGGGACACAGTAGTTCGCCAATTTTTCCTGTCTTCAGCAAGTCTTTCAACCTCATCAAAGGATTTTATGCCTGTTAATTTGGCCTCTCTTAACAGTGTCCTCTTCAGAGTTTCACGCGGTCTGCCTCTTTTTCGTTGGCCTGTTGTGTTCCACTTGATAGCTTGTTTTGGGATTCTCTGATCATTTCTTCTCATCAAGTGACCAACATATGTCCATCAACTTTTCCTGATCACCCATGAGACTGGTTGTCATTCAGTCATCTGTCTTATCTCTGCATTGCTCTTGAATTCATTCCACTTGATGCAGAGTATTTTCCTTAGGCATTTGTTTTCAAAAGAGTCTAATTTCTTGTCTATTTCTTTAGTTGTTTTCCAGCTTTCGCATGCATAAAAGAGGGTGGATATTACATTTGAATTGAATAGTCTTAACTTGGTTTTTGTGCTTATAACTTTTAAATTCCATATGTTCTCAAGATTCTTGAAGATTGATGCAGTCTTTGCAATTCTGATCATAACTTCCTTTCTAGTGTCACCATCCTGGTCTATGTAGCTGCCAAGGTATGCAGATTGATTGACTTCTTCAATATCTGTCCCTTCTATGTGTATTTTTCCATTTTGATTAAAGGGAATTTTCATTATTTTTGTTTTGTCCTTGTTAATTTCAAGTCCTATTTTGCTAGCCAGTGAAGACAGGCTATCTGTTTTTTTCTTGCATGGAATTCACATTATTACTGATAAGAGTTATGTCATCAGCAAAATCAAGATCTTCTAGTTGGGTCCCATGTACCCAGTCAATACCTGTGTTACCTGTGCAGCATTTTTTCATTATGAAGTCTTTGTAATCCCAAAAAGTAAAGAAGACAGTATACATCCTTGTTTCACACCTGTTTCAATCTGGAACCATTCACTCATCCCTTCTTCTGTCTTGACTGCACAGACATATCCATTGTGTAAGTCCTTAATGATGTTAACAGTTTTAGATGGTATTCCATGTAGACTTAAAATTCTCCATAATGAATCTCTGTGTATGCTATCAAATGCCTTTTTAAAATCTATGAAGTTCAGTATTAATGATTTCTGCTTTTCAATATGTTCTTCAAGTATTATTCTGAGAGTAAAGATTTGGTCGAGACATCTTCTCCCTTTTCGAAATCCTGCTTGTTCTTCTCTCGTTGCAGTATCCACTATATCTTTAAGTCTGTTCAAAATGACCTTGCAAAATACTTTTGACACAACTGATATAAATAGAGTACTTAGCTGTAAATTGTAAGGTGTGGCTTGTCCAGCGGCGTGTATCAGAAATGGATTTAGTAGAACTTGGAGACTGTCTCCACGTTCTACTAAATCCATTCCTGACACAGGAATTACGTTAAGTAATGAAGCTCTTCCTACATTTTTCCTAGTTTATACATTCTGGTATCAATGCTTTACTGCAGTGCTTTGTGTATAGTTATATACTTATACACTAATTATCGTGTGTAAGGCTTGGGCCTCAATTCTTGGTGGTTCACAGAAGCGGGGATTGCGTGACACCATGGTTTTTGTTGCACCAGTTTAATCTAGAGTTGGACTTTCTCACCAGAAAACCTCTGCGTGGTTTTGATATCAGCATATCCCCGCCAGGTGAGAGGTGGTTGCCCATCCAGCCTAAAGTTGGACTTTCTCACTGGAAAACTTTATGTGTTTTGAATATCAGTATATCCCCACCGAGTGAGAGGTGGTTGCCCATCCAGTCCATCATTGGACTTTCTCACCGGAAAACCTCAGTGTGATTCAGATACGCATACATCCCCACTGATCCAGTGTCTCCGACTTCAGCATTTTGTAGTTGTGGCCGCTACCCTTCCTAGTTGTGACCAGAACGGAGCTTATGTCCAGGAGGACAAATCCTCGCCACTATTAAGTTGGGTTGAGCCGACTACTAGAATGGAGGTACCGTGACATGAGTAGCCATCAAGTTTTACCCCTGGTTTAAGCTGGTTTAGGCATATTTACCAGTGAGGGTGTATTTCGGACGTATCCAGCCTCTAGAGCAGAGGTGCCGTGGTATGAGTAGCTCTTGCCGCAAACTGCTGGACATACAGATTAAACTTCACTTTATCCTTTCCATCACTTTTTCACATTGGCGCTGCATCGCAACCCTAATTGCTTTTTCGTATTTTCTTCATTTGCCGGAGGGAGTTTCATCCACACACGGCATCCAAAGAATCTCTCCAGCAGTGTAAAAATCTCTCAATTCTCTGTAACATTCTTTCGGAGTCTGTTACAATGACCCTATGTGAGTCACCCTGCTCCACCAATCAGGAAATTACTTCTGATGCTACATGCACCTCCATTCTCATGCTCTGAGTGGTAGATACATAGACACCTGATTTACTCACAGCTGGTTTGCTGTTACAGTAGACAATATAAGCCCAAACACTTTTTAAGCCTCTTGCCACTGACCCATCTATGAAGATCGCAGAGTCATGTGGTTTGAAATGATGCTCAATCTGTTCCTGCACCAGTCAAGATGGCAGGGGCAAAACGATGGGTAAAATATCCGCATAATGTTGTGTCAAGCTAGCAGATTTTTTTTACATAGATTTGATCCACTTAGTGCTTGAATGTGTCTGTGTACATGGATATGTAGCAAATCTGTGTGATCTGCTCTGAGGACGACAGACTTTGGCTGGCACGATGGAGCACATGCTGCATGGCTGATGCCTAGTCCAACAGCAGAAAGACAACCATTAAACATAAAAAGACGTCCACGGGATAGAAAAACGACTGCGCAATCTGTGCACCATGCCCGATGAAACAAGGATAGACCCAGAAATTGAAGTAGGGAATCATATCAGTCAGACAGAGGGAGGGTGCAGCATCAGGTGGAGCAGTGAGAAGAAAGAAAGATAGGAGAGTGTGGAGGATGAGTGAAGTCTAATCAAGCAGTTGAAACAATACAGTTCGATTGTTTTTTTTTTTTTCAGTCCAGAGCAAAATAAAAATTCAGTCTGCATGCTCTTAAGTGACTCTACCTTACCACCCTAAAACTCGTACACCACCATACATACCTACCTACCTACCTACACACACGCACACACTTCACCCTCCCTCCCACCTCTACTCCATGAATGGGAAGAAACCCACATATATACAGTAATTTACAAGTTTATTGACATTTTTTTGTAGAGCCTGTTGCATGACAGTGTAATCCTTCATTTCTTTTAGACATGCTGTAATTGGAATTGGCATAGAAGAAGAAGACAGAAAACATACATGGATGGAGGACGCTGAGTCAGTAAGTAATCTTTATTTTGGTAATTGGTGATGTATGTGTATTAATATATAATTATTGTTTATACAGCATTACTGATGTTCACTAAACATTTGACTCTTCTTCTTTGTACACATTTTCTGTCTATATCTGCTGTTCTGTCTCATGGATAAATTTAACTGTTTTTCTTTTTAATAGTTCCTGTATGCAAATGTAGAGTTGGGTGGTTTCACTGAACCAGTGTTTCATAGTTGTTGCAGTTTTGGAAGATGGGTTCCAGTTTGAGGTACCTGGACATATGAACAACAAGGAGAATTGCACAAACCTTAGAAAATCCAAGAGCTTTTATAACTGCATTTACACTACAATTGCTGACTGACAGCGTTAAGGCCAATGGTTGAATAGTGATATGCTTATCAGTAAGAATAATACCCTCAGTGCATTTCAACATTTCTGCCTTGGTGGCTGTGGCAGGACATCCACAACGCCGCTGATCATGCAGCTCCTTATCTCCACTTATTGATTCTTTGATTCTCTGAACCCAGTGACTGACTGTACTCCTGTCGACTGCTAAACTTCCATACACATCACATAGATGTTTATAAATGTTCACAACAGTTTCTTTCTCTGCAATGAGAAATTCTATCACAATTCACTGCTTATACCGCAAGTTGCTAATATGCTCCATTTCAGTGGTTAGGGCACTCATATTATTTGGTCAGTTGCAGTGCAATTTGGTTCACACAATCACCACATGCCATATTTAAAGTGTGCAAAATTTCATGCTCCTATCTTCATTACTAGCTGAAAAAAAAAAAACAAACTATCTGGTGCAGTACTTTCTGAACGCCCCTATACCTTTTCAGTCTTTGCGTGCGTGCAAGCGTGCGTGCGAGCGAGAGAGAGAGAGAAGAAGAAGGATTGTTTGTAATTTTTTTCTGGGAAACTATAATATGCAGCAAAGTGGTGCCAAGGCATGAGCTGTAGTAACCATTCATGAGTGTAAATGCAAAATCTGAACACATTATTTTCAGTGATTCGCACTGCACAAGCCACCAAGTGAATGCATACCTGTGGGTTCTGATGCTTTCATCATGAACAAGAAATTCAGCAGTGTGTGTGCATTGATTTCTGCTTTCACCCCAGGAAAACTAGTACTGAAACTTATGAAATGCTAAAGTCAGCTTTTGACAACTCCTGGCTAAGTCAGTCAAAGAAATTTGGGTGGTTTTTTCCACTTTAAAAGTGGAAGCTGATCATTTAAAGATGACCACTGCCCTGGCAGACCATCCACCTCCCATACTGATGAGATCATGGCATGTGGGCAAGAAATCGTTTGTCTTAAACTCGGAGAGGCAGCAGAGAATGCAAAAATAGCAGCTGCTACTTGCCATAAAATTCTGTGTGAAGATTTGGGTAAGAGACATGTTTTAGAAAAACACGTGCCTTGTCTCCCTACTGCAAAGCAAAAGGAAGATTGCATGTCAATTTGCACTGATTTCCGTGAGCAAACCCAAAACGAACCCAACTTCATATCACTGATAATCAGTGGTAATGAAAGGTGGGTGTACAAATATAACCCAGAAACAGAACTAATATCATCCCAGTGGAGAATGTTATCATCTCCTCAGGAGGCATGCCAGGTGAAGTCCATTGTCAAGACCATGTTGATTGTGTTCTTTAACACTGATGGATCAATTCTCCATGAATAGTGTTCCAAGAGGGCAGACAGTGAATACAGAATTCTACACAGCAGTCTTCCAATGACTCTGCAGTGCTGTGCACAGACATAATCCCGAAAATAGGCTCCTGTCAGTTGGATCATTCATCATGACAATACTCCTGCACATGTGTGTCAAAACAAATGAAATTTTTTATTAAACACCACATTCTGTTGGTTCCAAACCCTCCATACCCACCTGACATTGCTCCCTGTGACTTTCTGTTCCCACATCCGAAGAAAACACTTAAAGGTATCCAAATAAATGCAACAAATGAGGGTTATCTCACAAAATGATTTTCAGAGGTGCTTCCATAAATGACAGGATCACTGGAGTGCACAAAATCACAGGAAGACTACTTTGACAGAGACTAGACCAAGAAGCTGGTATGTCACTCATTAAGTCAGGAAAAAAAAATAATCAGTCCCTGAACTTTGCGATCAACCGTCGTTTATTGTGAGCTTAAATGTCTGAGTGGTATCTTCAGCCTTGTGAAGCAGTTATAACCAAAATAAAAGTTAACAAGGGCTAAAATACTTATATTTTTTTAGGGTGGGATGATAGGAGGAGGTTGGGAATGGGATTTCTTTGCCAGACTGGTTCGTTTTGCTGTTTTACTCCTTGCAAGTTTCCTGAGAATGCATGTATACAGAGTTAGATCTAAGTTTATGTATACCCATAATTACCTATCAGATCCCTTTCTTAAATAAAAATTGACAGAGCTTTACAGCTTGAAGCAGATAGTCATAATGCCAAAATACAAAATAATGCATGAAAATGCTTTGCACTGCAACTTGAGTCATGCAGGTCATAGAGGCTTGCAGCTAGCACCAGGTCCTACACATTTTCACTTTTTTATATGCCAGTAATTTTGTGCAAATTTATTATCAACAATGGTAGTGCAGTGGCATGTGATGAAAAAGACAAGCAACCTCATAACTTGCCAGTGATAAGAGCTGGAAGTCAGTCAGTTAGTCATTTGCATGTCCCTTGCAGAACTTTGCCTCCCTAAACCTCTTCTGTAGGCCTCTTAGTTGTATGCAAACTGCCCTGCTGCTGATGCATCCATTCACAGATCATCAACAATGTCCTGCAGCCATCTTCGCCTTCGTCTTCCTCTCTTTCTTTTTCCCATTATGTACCCTTTCCAAGACTGTCTTCTCTAAATTATCATGATGTTTAATGTCCAAAATATTTAAGTTTTCTCTGTTTAATCTTCCTTACCAGCCAACTTTCTTCAATATTAAGTTCTTGTAGTATGAATGTATTTGTTTTTTTTTTGTGTCCATGATATTTGAAGGCCTCTTCTGTAGCATTTACATTCAAAGGCATTTATGTGTTTGTTTTGTTAAGTGTCTAGGTCTCACAGGCATATGGTGCAGTGGGAAAGATGCATGTCCAGTTTTTCCTCATTGATATATATTTTTCAGCTGCCTTATTTGTTTTGTCAGTTGTCATCAATTTAGTTTTCTTTGCATTAAGATAAAGGTTTTGCTCTTCATTATTCTAACAGACTGACATAATTAGTTTTTCCATTCATTTCTGTGTTGTGGACAATAATACTGTGTCATCAGTATATCTAATCTCTGGTATTTCATAACCTCCAATTGTTATGGCATCGTAATATTCTTTGTCTACATTTTCTCTAACATTCCTCATTATATTTTCAGTATACAAGTTAAATAAGTAAGTATGCACCCCTGATGGACCCCTTGTTTTATGTCAAACCAAGTTGTTGTATCACCTTTTATTCTTACTGCTGTTTGTTGGCCTAGATACAGCAGTGATATTAATTGTATCACATGTGTTGGAAATTCCATTTTTTCCATTATTTCCCAAAGTTTCTTTTGAATACTCTATAAAAGATAAATATATATTAACATTAAATTCTCTGCATTTCTCTATCATTAATCTTATGTTGAAAATATGATCTCTTGTTCCTCTTCCTTGTCTAAAACCAGATTGGACCATATTGATTTCTCCTTATATTTTCTTTCAAAGTCTACTCATGATTTTTAATAGAATTTTACTGGCATGACTAATCAGGGCAACAGTTCTGTAGTTTGTGCATAATTTCAGGTTACCCTTTTTTGGCAGTGGTATGAATACATTTCTTTTCCATTCTTTTGGCCAAATACCAAATGCTCTATCTCTTTACATAGTTCATGATACATTGTAGCACATTTCTTTCCTCCTGTCTTAATGAGTTCAGCTGTTATCCCATCACATCCTGGTTAATTACCACTTTTCAAACTCTTTATTACCCATAAAACTTTTTCACTTATAGTTTTGGATTATTTCTCTTCCAATAATAATTCACACTGTTGATTTTCACCTTCACAGTCATTTGTATCATACATTCCTCTGCAATATTCCTTCCATCTTTCTAGAATTTCCTTCTGTCTCCATCAAGGTCATCCCCATCTCATCACAAATTACATTTAGCTTAGGTGTGACATTTCTCATCAATATCTTCATTTCTTTAAACATTTCACTATCTCTTCCACACTTCTGATGTCCTTCTATTCTTTCACAACAATCCTGTATGTATTGTTTTTTTTGTCTCTTCCTATGTTTCTTCTTATTTCTTTTGTTAAAGATTTTTATTCCTCCCTGTTGTTATTTGTCACTTTCCATTTCATCTTCATTTCTCTATGTTGTTTTATTAGTTCTAATATGCCTGCCGTAATCCATTCATTCTTGTGTATTTTCTTAACTGGAACCATATCTTTAGCTGCCTTTATTACAATATCTCTGGCCTATGTAGCCAGTTCATCAAGTGTCATCTCCTCTTGTACAGCCATCATTGTCTCTCAGTGGTTCTTCACTTCTATACTATATTATCCTGGTATTTTTGTAAGATCAAAGTAGAGTGGTTTTGATCCCCTGCGTGTCTTTTTTTTATCTTTATCTTCATGTCTGCTAATAATAATTCATGGTCCATATCACAGTTGGCACCTGGTAGAGTTTTCACTGAAGTTATACTTGATCTCCACCTTCTTGCACCAAAATGTAATCTATTTGATTCTTGGTTTTCCCATCAGGTTTTACCATGTGTAAAGTCTTCTTGGATGTTGTCTAAAAAGTGTGTTAGTGACCATTAGTTTATTTTCCATGCAAAACACCACTAGATTGTCACCTGCCTCATTTATATGTACTATACTAAATTTTCCCAAAATATGTCCTTTGTCTTCTGCTCTTTTTTCTGTTCCAATCATTGCATTAAAATCCCCCATTATTAATACAATATCATTTTTTCGTATCCTGTCTGTCGTCGTTTGCAGAGTTATAAAAGTCTTCTACTTCCTCTTCTTCTGCTACTGATGTAGGTGTATATATCTGAATAATTGTTACACTTGTAGAGGTTCCTTTACATCTGATAGTGAGGATTCTGTCACTTACTGTGTTGCAACCTAGTGATGCTTTTGATGCTAATCTGTTGAAGTAAAAAGCCACTCCATCCTTTCATCCACTTCTGTACCAGAGTATATAAAGATACCATCATTTTCACTCTTGAAATGTCCTGATCCTTTCCATCAATGTTCGCAGATTCCAAAAGTGTGTATCTTCATTCTTTCCATCTCATCAGTTATGATTTGACATCTTCCCTCATACATAGTTCTCACATTCCGTGTTCTTACTTTTATTTTTCTTTTTAGTTTGATGCAGGGGTTTTCCTTGGTAATGTCATCAGGTTTTTGTCTGTCATCACAAGTACTAGTACTGACCTCTGTCTCACACTCTTCCCCAGTGATAAAATTAGATCTTTGTGGCCTAGGGGACTCACCACCAGATCTTTTTACTATTTCACCTTCTATGTTGCTGTTTGGGTTTCTTGGTATATTTCCAGAAGGTAGTTTACCATTGCTTTCCTTCCAGGTAGTGACTTTACTAGTCAGTGATTATAGCCATTGTCCCTACATTGAAATCATCAGCCTACCATCATAGAATGGTAACCATAAACAACATTATCTGTCAGCTGCTCCACCATTCCATCCACCATCTGTTCCCATGGCTTCACATCACCGAGATCGGGGGGGGGGGGGCTATATGGATACTCCACCTTGCCCAAGAGTGTCCCATAGACTAATGGAGGTAAGGAGTCATCTTACTTCTCCTTTGATTGGATTACCCCTACCCCTCTAACCATAGAGCTGGAAGTGAATATGAAAATAAGCACAAACATGGTTAACGGTTATCTTTAGTAGCATATGAATTTGGTTACACATCAACTGTGAGCACTAGGCATGAAGAATGCTGACCACATAAGAGAACATGAAAGAGGAAAAGTAACATGAAGGCAGCTATCACAGAGTGAATTTTAATATATTCTTTAATGGAACTATTTTATTGATATGTCTTTGTTTCACACCAGTATAAACTATGTTTGCTTTGACATTAGCAGTGACTTTATGGAAAATCTGCCTCTGTAAATTGGAGACCATAAGTATGTGTATACATATACATACATGCACACAAAAGGGAATTATAAAGTAATGGCAATATTTTTGTTACCATAAAATGTACAAATGTGATTGAAAACTTCCCTACACTTTCCAACATATTCCCCACCATGTTCAGTGTAGGCCTGGTACCACTTCACTAATGCCTTAATTCCTTGAGGGGAAACAAAAAATCTAATTGACTGTGTCACCACCTGTAATCTGCATTTTATCTCATCATCTATACTGAATCTATTCCCACCTAACACCTCGTTAAGAAGTCAGAAACATGATAGTCACACAGTTGCGAGGTTAGATAGATTTAGATGATGTGAAAGACTCAAAACACAGATCCGCAATTAGCTGTATTGAGCTGTTGCACAAGCTGTGTGAGGCCAAGCATTGTAATGCACAAAACATACACCAAACTGAGCAGACAGTGTTGCAGTGTTGTGGTTCTTTTTTGTTTTCTGTGTAACATTTTTTTTTTAATTGAAATGTCAGGGACCAGGGGCCAAAGTCCTCATAAATGTCTACTGCCTGTTAAAGAGTTTGTGTATATTGCACATATGAACATAATGCTCACACTTGTTATATCTGTGAAATTTCAGTAATTTTGTGTCAAATTTCTCTTTACACATGTTGCGATAGTTTCATAACCTACATAATGTTATTTTAGTGAGTTTCTAGCCATGTACTTTTCATATTTGTATTCATATTCAGCAATCTGAATATATAATCTTTTTAACAGTGTGCTGCTCATCAAGCATATGATTGTGCCAGGGCAATATATGCTTACGCACTCTCAGAATTCCCAAGTAAGAAAAGCATCTGGTTAAGGGCAGCATACTTTGAGAAAAACCATGGGACGAGGTAAATGGCTACAATTTTTTTTATCTTGTCATAGATTTTTTTTTTAGGGTTTTTTTTTCCCTTTTTTTTTCTGGCCAAAAACTTCACTTGTACTTTTTCTTATTTCATTTTTGTGGATTAATTAACAGTGTACATTTTTAACATCAGTAGAAACAAGCAGAGAAAAACACCCACTCAACACTGCTTTATCAGTTTCAGGAGGGAAACAAAAATTATGCTACCTCAGATCTCCTCTGTACTAGAGAATATTGAATCTCCACCATTTTCCTTTTTTAAATTTATTATCTCATTATGTGAAGATATGAAAATCACCACACAGTTTAATGAACAATTTTGAGGTGAAGAGTTATGTCAAACAAAGCTGTGACAAAGCTTATCTCACTGGACTTTGCTGCCCTCAGTCATTCTATGTTGGATAACTAGCACTACTTAGAATGGAGACAGAAACAGTCTCTATCAGGGAACATCATTGGGTTGATTGTGCTCACAATGCAGCTACTTTTGTAGTAAGTAATTTTTAAGCAAGCAGCTTACTGTCATTGACAGTAACTGTCCAGAAAACTGATTCTTATCAAATGTGGAATTAGACTCACAAATATTTTAAATGACTCCACTTGAATCAATGCAAAGGTTTAAACAAACACATGCTTAGCATTTTAGTGTACAGATGGAAAGTGAAATCATTCAGAAATTATGACAAGGCTAAATATCATCCATCCTCTCTTAGAATAGGTATGAAAAGAAAATTTGCAGATAAAATAGTACAAATATAATGATTTAATGGAGGTGAACAGTTACAGAACCAAAAAAAAAAGTTACAGGTCTCCTTATAGCATACAGTTTTAACAATTGGTAATAAAGATACCATTGAACAGTAAAGTATTAAATAAAAGAAGTTAAGCCTAAAAAAAAATTATAGACTAAGCATTTTAGTTCTGAGAGAAAGAAAAATATTAAGAGAATGATGGTGAATTGAACCCGTAACTCCAATAGGATAGGCAGTCACTTAGCCATAAGAGGGCAAATTGCTATTGACTTGGCCACACAGCACCCTTTAAAATAGTTACTACACCTACCCATATCTAAACTCGCAGCACCCAGAAGCTGACTCAAGTGCTAGGCAGCTTCAGTCATCAGAGTGACATTATTTAACTCTTCCCGTGCCCACAGGAAGAAACGTGGACGTTCAGTTGGTGCCAGAATAAAAGCGTGGGTCTTGATATGTTAGGGGGTATAATTGTAAAATGAAATGGAAAACAGTATTTCCATGTACTTCCGTGTACTTGTTATGTTTCAAAGTATAACTAAATGTATGAAAATTTCACAAATGCAGAGTTTTTTAGGAAAAAAAAGTAATGTGATGTTTTTAGACAATGACTGTGCCCAGCTCACGTCGGCTAGGTCTAGATTTACACTACTTACCATCTGAGATCTCTAGATCTACTTGTCGATCTCGTATTGTGATTCTATGTTGCATTCTCGCTAAATTAATGTCTGAAATAACCTCCTAACTACTTCTCCAGTCATCTAAATATGTCTAGATCTACTTGGGACACATTCAAGAGTGGTGGGGTGGTCACAGGCCATGTCCATACCCCTATCTACATCATCAAAAATTGAAAAATGTTGATGTTTCTCTTCCTTTTTCTCACTCGGCATCGCTCATAACTAAGGACTCTTTCACCATTTTGAAAAGTGTCACCAAAAACGTGGACAAAATATATATAATCTAAATATTACTCCAGTTGTTTTATTGAAACAAGTAAATTGTCACTATAACGACTATGGCACGCAACTCAGTAACAGGAAGTTAGCACTATAGCGACGATGGCACGGGATGAGTTAATGGCTGTTACCACAAATCAGATTTGCCTCTGTGGTAATTACCATGGAAATGATTAGGGACTGGTTTCGAAGCATGCTGGGTGATATCATGCAGATGTTTTTGCATACGGCCACTTAATCTGAGAACCGTTTCACTAATATAAATTGTCCTGCACCTTTTGCATACAGTGCCATATATTTCATTTTGGGACTTGCATGTGAATCCCTCATGGAGAGTGAGGATAGTTTTGGGAAAGGTAATCATTTCCGTTTCTCAAACTACAGGGCAGGTGACACAGCAAGGGCAGTTGCATTTTCTGGTATCGGCAGTTGCATTTTCTGGTATCACCAGATGCAGAATTATGTTTCAGGTGGCTGTTGACAAGGATGTCATTAAGATAGGTCTACAAACAGAACCAAATCTCATTAACCATAGCATTGTTTAACATCAGAGGAAAAAGGCCTATTGAAAAAGTGTGTTGTGTGTATCATTGATTTCAGTCCCTCAAAAAAATAATAACATGGAGTTATTAAACTATATTAGCTAACCCATTGTAATCTTGAGTAATCTACTGCAGCTACAGAGTGCTGATGTTAAAAAATATCAGACAGCCTTTGTTTATAACTTGAGTACAGAACTCTATTGATTAGCTCATTTTTGTTTATAACTTGAGTACAGAACTCTATTGATTAGCTCACCTTCACTGTTCCATTTCAGTGGTGATGATGAATAATAGAAAACAATTTTTACAATGTTCACAGTTTTTTCAAGGATGTAATTTGTTCTCAGATTGTATTATATATGCACCTGTTATACATATAAATGAATTTGAAGTTTAAAAAAAATTTCATTCAGTACTTCATTTATGTAACGTTAATGTCAGCAAAGTTAGTATCAGGATATATTTTTAAAGATTCTCTCCATTGAAGTGTTCTTGAATTGCTTGTCTTAGAGAGTCACTAGAAGTTTTGCTGCAAAGAGCTGTTGCCCACTGTCCAAAAGCTGAAGTGTTATGGCTGATGGGAGCAAAGTCTAAATGGCTGGCAGTAAGCATGCCTTATACTTTTTTTATAATCTCATTTTGTATGTTTATTTTCACCAGTTCCAGTGATGAGAGAATCTCCTAGTGAGTTGTTTTCTATTTGTTGCCAGTCATACCACAGTGATCATACAAAATCCTGATAGTGTCTTTGAACTTTGTCCTATTCATTTAATATTGTATGTTCATTTTCTCTTCGAATTTGCTGTTTCTGTTTTTGAAGGAACTTTGCTTTACTTTATATAATGATGTTTGCATTCATAATGTAGCCACACAAGAAAAGTTAGAATTTCTGTTTGTTTTCATAATTGGTTTTATTTACATTGTTTTTAAAGTATATAATCAGTTTCATACTTCCACAGTTGATTTAAGGTTTAATTTTTTGTTTGGATTTGTGACTAACTGAAATTAGTTACAAATGTAAATTCTTACAAATGTACTACTTTCCATGTTTCACAGTCAGAATAGAGTACTAAAAGAGATTTCACTAGGAATTTTTCATTATGATTTTCTTCCAACATTGGTTTCGATTGTATATTTTTCAAATGTTCTTTGGAGGCAAACAATGAACCATGCTTGCTTTTTTTCTTTATAACCTCCTATGAAGTATGAAGAAACAGAAGAAAGGACCAAAAAAAAACAATATATACAAGATTGTTGTGAAAGAATAGAACATCAGAAGTGTGGAAGAGATAGTGAAATGTTTAAAGAAATGAAGACATTGACGAGAAATGTCACACCTAAGCTAAATGTAATTTGTGACGAGATGGGGAATACCTTGACAGAGACACAGGAAATTCTAGAAATATGGAAGGAATATTGCAGAGGAATGTATAAAACAACTGACTGTGAAGCAGAAATCAACGGTGTGAATTATTATTGGAGGAGAAATAACCCAAACTGACAGTAGAAGAAGTTTTATGGGCAATAAAGAATCTGAAAAATGGTAAATCACCAGGATGTGATGAGATAACAGCTGAATTTATTAAAGCAGGAGGAAAGGAATGTGCAACAATCTATCATGCACTATGTAAAAAGATATGGCATTCAGGTATATGGCCAAAAGAGTGGAAAAGAACTGTATTCATACCCCTGCCAAAAAAGGGTAATCTGAAATTATGCACAAACTACAGAACTGTTGCCATGATTAGTAATGCCAGTAAAATTCTGTTAAAAATCATAATTTCTTCATAAGAAAATAGAAGTCAGTATGGTCCAAGCTGGTTTCAGGCAAGGAAGAGGATCAAGAGATCAAATATTCAATATAAGATTAATAATAGAGAAATGCAGAGTTTAATGTGAATCTGTATTTATCCTTTATAGACTACTCAAAGGCATTTGATTGTGTACAACACCAGAAACTTTTGGAAATAATGGAAAAAATGAGATTTCCAATACATTTGATACAATTAACATCACTGCTGAATCGAGACCAACAAGCAGCAGTAAGAATAAATGGTGAAACAACAGCTTGGTTTGACATAAAATAAGGGGTCCGTCAGGGGTGCATATTGTCGCCTTACTTATTTAACTTGTATACTGAAAATATAATGAGGAATGTTAGAGAAGATGTAGACGATGCCATAACAATTGGAGGTTATGAAATACCATAGATTAGATATGCTGATGACACAGTATTACTGTCCACAACACAGAAAGGAATAGAAAAACTAATTATGTCAGTCCGTAAGAACAGCAAAGAGCAAAACCTCTATCTTAATGCGAAGAAAACTAAATTGATGACAACTGACAAAATAAACAAGACAGATGAAATATGTATCAATGAGGAAAAACTGGAAGAAGTGGAGAGTTGTGAATATTTTGGATCACTACTAATGGAGATACAATGAGGGAAATTAAAAGGAGGACATCTATCACTCTTCAGAAAGTAAAACAACTAAAGAATCTGTAGAGAGGAACGGACAGAACTACAAAAATAAGATTTTTAAAGGCATGTATCTTTCCCGTCGAAACATATGCCTGTGAGACCTGGACACTTAAAGCAGCTGAGAAACACATAAATGCTGCAGAAGAGTTATTCACATATCATAGACAGAAAAAGAACAAATATATCCATACTACAAGAACTTAATATTGAAGAAGGCTGGCTAGTAAAGAGGATTCAAGAGAGAAAACAAAATATTTTGGACAGATTAGGTGTCATGATAGTCTAGAGAAGACTGCCTTGGAGGGTACATAATGGGAAAAAGAAAGAGAGGAAGACCAGGACAAAAATGGCTGCAAGACATCATTGATGATCTGCAAATGAATGCATCAGCAGCAGGCCATCTTGCTTACAACCGAGAGGCCTGTAGGAATGCTGTTAGGGAGGCAAAGTTCCACAAGGGACATGCAAATGAATGAATGAACCTCCTATCATTCCTCCATTTATCCTCCCTCTCTGTTGTTCTTGTATCTTGCCTACCAGCTGATGCAACATTTTCGCTATTTGTTCAAAGCCCACTGCAGATCAATTATTGTAGCCAGCCATTCCCAAAAAGGCTCTCAGCTCTCTCAGGGTTTTGGGTGTTGGCACTCTGCATCACACTTACTTTTTCCTTCTCAGTCTCCAGACCTGCCTCTGATATCATGGTTTATTCTTTTCTTATGGAATTGGCACTTTTTCATGTTAGCTTTAAACGCAGGCCTTTTAACCTTTCCTAAGCGTACTAGATGCCCAGCAAAGTTTGAAAACACTAAGATGTTGTCTAGGTATACCAATGCAAGTTAGAAGACCATATCATTTATCGAGGCTTGCTTCAGTCTCTGGAACATGAAAGAAGCCCATGGCATCCACTGATACTCATCAAGTCAGAATGGCACTGCGAATGCTGTTTTCTCCCTATCTTTTTCATCCATTGTTAACTGGTAGTAATCACTTGCCAGATCCAATGAGGAAAACATCTTCACTTCTACCAGGGGCACCTAGATATTCCTCCAATTTTGGCAACAGGTATGCTTCTTTTTTTTTTTTTTTTTGTCCAGGCATTTAATGCTTGATAATCTACACAGAGCCTCAGCTTATTACCATCTTTCATTCTGTGGAAGCTGCCAAAGACTCGAGCTTTCTCTTATTATACTGTCCAAAAAAAGAAACGTGTAGCTTATATAAGCTTCATTTTTTTATATGTTATGACAAAAATTTTGTTCCCGGATATCTCAAACAAACCAAACATTGTCACCAAGATATCAGGTCCACGATTTAGCATGAATTTTACTATTCTCATGTATAGTCAGACAACCGACAATCAGTGGAGACATATCTAGTTTAGTGACGAATCTTCCTTTTTGTTGCACCACAATGATATGCGTGCGAAGGGTCTACTGTAGGCCAAATGAACATTTTGCCCCAAATTGCGTTGATGAAGCTCCGCCGCACAGTGCTGGAGGTGTAATGATATGGGGAATGATCAGTTTCAGCAGGAGTCCATTGGTGCAGATTGAAGGAGGCTTGAATGCGCAACAATACTTAATGAAATTCTTCCACCTATTGTCCTTCCATTTTTGGCCACCATGATGGTTCTCAGGGGCAGCCCTGAAGCCAGAAATATGTCTTTGCTGCTTAAGTTTGTGATTTACATTTTGCCATAACCTTCTTTAATCATGAGTAATGTGTTTGACAGTACCGGGTCTTTCGGATTCCATATTTATGCTAGGAACCAATAATACAGGAGTATCATTTCTAAAACGCCCACTCATTTTCAGTCTTATTTTGGTTACTGTTTGTGCTGGGATGTACGCCTTTGTAGGGCCTGCCACTCATTCTGTTTACTCAGTCTACCATCATTTTTGGATCTTTTGCAGGTGGCCCTCAATTTTTTTAACTTCTGTAAGTTTGGGACGTTCTTCAACATTTTAGTTGCCAATATACATGGAATCTCTTCATTTCCCCGCTCTCCTACATCCTGAAATACAAATATACCACAGAAATTTTACTGCTCTCTACTTGCATATCCATTATCCAGTATTCCACATACGGGATCGTCACCTCATTGGCTTCTGTCAGCCTTATCTACTCGTCTGTAAATCATTTTCTAAAGCAGCTATAGGTTATAGTGGTGAATCAGATATCCTGAGTGCATGACCTTTTATCGAAATTATGTTCTCATTTCTAGTTCCTCTTAATTTTGTTCCTGAATTGCTGTTCTCTCCGTTCCTAGTCTGACTCAGAACTGAGGAAGGTGGACATTTAAAGGCCTTGTGGTTCGATCATCCACTTGCCTGGTTGAACATGGATCTCTTTTGCACCTGATGTGGTTGAATGTGCACTGAGTTTCCATAGTATTTTTCCTTCCCTGGTAGTCGTTCCCTCTATGCATTTTGTGTATTGTGGCATTGCACACTCATCCTCCACTGGTCTGTACCCTTGTCTTTCTTCTCCTTCGGTTAATCATATTTGCCCAGTGTCACATAATAATGTTCTCAATTGCTGGCTAGTTTGGCCCTTAAGACCCTTATTTCCGAACTGTCAGTATCTTGGGTTCCCATAATTTCCTATCTGGGCCAGACTCCAGTCTCTCTATCCTCTGTCCATTTTTCTGCTGCATGAACTACCTTTCCAATGTCACTTTCTGCCCACCTTAAAGCCAGGTCTTGAACTTCTACAAAGGATACTTCAGGATTTTGGATTATCTGTTCCTGGACCATTTTCCTTGTCATTTCTTCAAGTGAGCAACAAATTGGCCTCTCAGCCCTGTAGGGTGAGGGCATAATCTCTCACAGATTCTCAGTGAGCTTGCCTCACAGTGTACAGTGTTGCCAGGGCTTCTTGCAGGGATCATCCTTCTCTATACAGCTTCAATATGGCATGGAGAACATTTTCCAGGTCATCATCCACTATTGTAAACTCTCACCTGACTTCTGGAGACAGATGATCCATTATTAAATCTACTTTGTCTGAGTGTAGTACCCTGTTTATGCTGCCCTGACTTCCCTTACAAATTCCTCTGCAGATGGACCCATGGATACCAAAGCATTTGATGGCTCTCATAGCAGGTACCATGATGTATCTGATTTTATGTAATTGGACCATACACTGCCCTTCTTCTCTCTCGTCTATGATTTTCCATTGCTATTGTGATTTTTTTTTTTCACTGTCCAGTATTCACTCCAGGTGTGGGCAATCTGATGAAGAATATTAAATCCTGCTTGTGATGCCAAAAAATTAAGAAGTGTTTGAATGGGATAATTCCCACCTTATTGATGATGCAACAAAATTAATGGAAATGAAATCGGATTCAGCACCATAGTCTCTGCTTTGAATAAAGTGAACTTGAGATTTATTTAATCCAGATACAAACAACTCAACTAGAGCAGCACACAGTGGTACAAAGGCATCCGAATGCTCATATTTCACCTTAAATTCCAATTTTGATTCGAAGAAAGTCAAACCTTCAGAGTTGACATATGCATCTCTACTTCACCAGGTCAACCAATTCATTCATTCATTTGCATGTCCCTTGTGGAACTCTGCCTCCCTGTAGGTCCTCTTGGTTGTAAGCAAGATGGCTTGCAGCTGATGCATCCAGGTCAACTATTAGCAGCAATATTTTTACACCAGGACACTTTGATTGAAATGCCACCTTTGTATGGAATGAGTAAGTGCCTTGGACTTCATATATCTCACATCTCCACTTATTACAATCAGCTTTGCATTTACCTTGGATTCACTCCATATTAGCTAAGTATCTCTGGCAGAGTTATCTACCAGACTGAAACTTTCTTCCCAATAAATGGAGCATATGTGATGCTATCGTAGCTACCTCAAATGATATAAATTTTGTTACGTGCAAGAACCGACGTGCACAAATCATACATCGTCTTTTATGCAAGCCATCACTACTCAGCAACTCATGATGTTTTTACTAACACAGCTTTCTCTTGTGATGTTTTTCACTCAGACCATTTGCTGTTATGGCGGCTGATCCTACTTTGTATATTACATGCAAAATCTGAGATTTTTATCTTTCTTCCTCCATAACTAGCTGTACAAGAATAGTTTAATAAGCTATTTTCATTCATTCACGTGACATGTCTTTCTAGAACATTGTCCCTCCCACAGCATCCCAGAATGCAATAGTCTTGCATAAGTTGACTGGCATCTCGTAATGACATTCAGACTTTCCATGATGTCCTGAGTCCACATGCAGCAAGGTTGTCCCTTTTCTCTTTTGCCGGGCACTGTGCCTTCTACTGTCAACCTTTCCAAACTATTGTGTCTCTTGATGTGGCATTACATTGTCAAAAAAATGCTGAAAGAATAGAGAAATAGGGCATTTGTTTCTGTCATTCTTTTTCTGTTTAATGAACAGTCCACTTTTCAGGCATCAATTTAGACTGAATCTATACAAATAACGGTTTAAGGCAGCATTTAGATGATCTTAATCAGCTAAAGATATCTTAGAAAGCAACTCTAAAATTACATTATCAGCCATTATAATAAACATTGGAAAAAAAGTGTTCTTATGTTCAAGGATTCAACTGAAAACAGTATTCTGGATTTCTTTATTAAAAAATTATCAGGAGTAAGGACTGAAAAAAGAAATTGAAATGTATGTAAAACATATATCCAATTTTTTGAATAGGGAGATGTGCCTGCAGCAAGAAGCATATTAGCGCTGGCCTTCCAAGCTAATCCAAACAGTGAGGAGATCTGGTTGGCAGCTGTAAAGCTTGAAAGTGAAAATAATGAGTTTGAGAGGGCCAGACGACTATTGCAAAAAGCAAGGGCAAGTGCCCCAACAGCCAGGGTAATAAAGTTTGTTTTCATTAAGTAACTTACCATATGATAATTATATAAATGCTTGCATGAGATGATATTTGACAGCTTATTTCACATATTACTTTAATGTGTTGTATTCAACACACATAAGAAAATATAAATCTACACAACTGCAAACACCAGTGGATGAGCTGCTGGCCCATCGACCAAACTGGACGATCCATATATGCTTTGAAAATCATGTGTAATTTCGTTGCTTCATTTTCAGGATAATTGATTGTTTTTAACATAATCATTTATGTTTTCTCAAAAGGTATTTATGAAGTCAGTAAAGTTGGAGTGGTGTCTGGGAGAGATAAAAAATGCTGAAATCTTGTTGGAAGAAGCAGTGAAGCATTATCCAGATTTTGCGAAGGTATGTGTATTGCTGTCCAGAACACAAAAAGGAATGGAAAAACCAATTACGTCACTCCGTAAGAATAGTGAAGAGCAGCAAAATCTTTATTATAATGCAAAGAAAACTAATCTTAATCCTTCCCATGCCGCTAAACATCACATAGGGCCCACATGGTAGTTCACCAAGATTTCCTGTCTTCTGCAAGTTTTTCAGTCTCATCAAGGGATGTTAAGCCCACTGAACTAGTCTCTCTTAACAACTCTCTTTAGAGTTTCACATGGTTGACCTCTTTTTTTTCGGCCTGTTGTGTTCCACTTGATATTTTGGTATTCTCTGATTGTTTCTTCTCATCACATGGCCTACATATGTCCATCTTCTTTTTCTGATCACCCATGAGACAGGTTGTTGTTTGCTCATCTGTCTTAACTCTGCATTGTTCTTGAATTTGTTTCACTTTATAAAGTATTTTCCTTAGGCATTTGTTTTTGAAAGAGTCTAATTTGTTATCTATTTCTTTAGTTGTTTTCCAGCTTTCACATGCATAAATGAGGGTGGATATCACATTTGAATTGAACAATCTTAACTTGGTTTTTGTGCTTATAAATTTTGAATGCCATATGTTCTCAAGATTCTTGAAAGTCAATGCTGCTTTTGCAATTCGAATTCTAACTTCCTTTCTGGTCTCAGCATCCTGGTCAGAAGAAAACTAATGACAACTGATAAAAAAAATAAGGCAGCTGAAATATATATTGATGAAAAATTGGAAGAGGTGGAGAGTTTTGAATATATTGGATCATTACTAACTAATAAAGAAGATACAATGAGGGAAATTAAAAAGAGGACATCTATCGCTTTTCAGAAAGTGAAACAAGTAAAGAAGCTGTGGAGAGGAACAGAGTGAACTACAAAAATAAGATTTTTAACAGCGTGCATCTTTCCCATCACAACATATGACTGAGACTTGGACACTTAACAAAACAGCTGAGAAACACATAAATGCCTTTGAATTGCTACAGAAGAGTTCTTCAGATATCATGGGCACAGAAAAGAACAAATATACACATTCTGCAAGAACTTAATATTAAAAAAGGTTGGCCAGTAAAGAGGATTAAACAGAGAAAACTTGAATATTTTAGACACATTAAATGTCATGATAATTTAGATAAGACCATCTTAGAAGGGTACATAATGAGAAAAAGAAAGAGGAATACCAAGGCGAAGATGGCTGCAAGACATTGGTGATAATCTGCAAATGGATGCATCAGCAGCAGGCCATCTTGCTTACAACCGAGAGGCCTACAGGAGAGCTGGTAGAGAGGCAGAGTTCCACAAGGGACATGCAAATGACTGACTGACTGATGTGTATCTTAATGAAAGATGTACATGTCATTTTTTAAATAAAATATAAATGATATTAATATCAGTGAAATAAAATTATATTCATGTCAACTAATTTACATAGTATGTTACAAACCACAGTTAATATATGAAGAAATATCACATAGAGGCAGGGATGTCAAATTGGCACACCAAGCTTTAACTCTTCAGTTTTTTTTTTACATCTCTGACTCCTGCGTAAATCACAAGTTTATTGGATATGACCTACCTCTGTTGCTGGCCTGAGGGAGCTGTTTCATTACACTCAGAACATGCTCATAAGCATTCTACATTCAACATCAGGATGTATAAACTAGGGGAAAAAAGTAGGAAGAGCTTTATTAGTTAACTGTGGATCTATAAAAAATTAGATCAAATATCATGGAAAATAAAAAGTACAAATGCACAAATATTAGAACAATGTGGGTGCAATCTGAACTTCTCAAAGAAATAAGGATCCAAAAAATACAAAATATTTTGGGCATATAATAAGACATAACAATGTGTTGAAGACCATATTAGAAGGAAAAGTGGGAGAGAAAAGAGCAAGAGGTAGACAGATATGGGAAGATAATATACAAGAGTGGACAGGAGACAACCTGAGTGCACCATCAAAGTGAGGAGCAAGGAACTGGAGATTCATTACTGCCAACCTTTGCTCTGAAGACATCGCATGATGATGATGTAGTATGATGATAACACAAGATAATACATCATAGCAACATAAATCATGAAACTGCCTGGACTTTAAGAATATTCAATCAATCAAGTGCTGTGATGTAGCCGATCATTTCTCTCCACAATTCCCTGTCTTTACACTTGATTATGAGATCCACCAGTGACTTTCTTCCTAGCCATACTGACAGCCCATCCAGTAACCTCTCTCTCTCTCTCTCTCTCTCTCTCTCTCTCTCTCTCTCTCTTCCTCTGTCTCTTCTTCCCTCAATTTTTCCGGTTGCCACAATGTATTCCAGTTTTCCTCTTCTCAGAAAATTTCCTACAAATCTCGTTTGTCTGCCTCTGATCTTTTGCTATAATTTGCCTTTTAGCTCTAGCCTGTCCTAAGACTTCTTCGTTGGTTGTCTTAGCTGTCTATAGTACCTTCAACATCCTTCTTATGAACCACATTTCCGTGGCCTCCATTTCTCTCTGTACTCTCTTATTCATGGACCGTGCTTCACATCCATAAAACAAAATTGGCCCGATGTAACATTTAAGTACTCAGAATCTTGTTTCCATTGATATGGATCTGTTGCACAAGATGTTTCTCATTTTCTGGAATGCTGACTTAGCCTGAGCACATCTGCTTTTTATTTTGTTATGACATTTCCCATCA
The DNA here is from genome assembly GCA_009760885.1 of Achatina immaculata. Lineage (NCBI taxonomy): Eukaryota > Metazoa > Mollusca > Gastropoda > Stylommatophora > Achatinidae > Lissachatina > Lissachatina immaculata. Next base: position 20,265,850 of record CM019701.1, on the reverse strand, counting down.
GCTGTTATAATTGTTCCTAAGTACTTGAATCTATCAACTTGTTTCAGTTATGCCCATCGATGGTAATGCTACACATTGGTGATATTCTTTTCTTTGAGATGACGATCACTTCAGTCTTCTTTTTATTCAGATTGAGACCTTTACTTTCATGAACCATGATGTCCAGAAGAGCCTGTAGCTCCCCTTCACTTTTAGCAATCAGAACTGTGTCATCTGCATATCTTAAGCTGTTACGCTTGTACCCGCCAGTTGATATTCCTGGCAAGCCCTCTATATTTCTCACTGTGTTTTTGCTGTACAAGGAGAAGCAGGAGATAGAACACATCTTTGTCTCACTCCCAATTTTTTGTCTTGGAATGCTCCTATTTGGTTCTCAATTTTCATTGCTTCCAGTATATGTTTTTAGTGAGTTTCAGATCTTTCCCATCTATGTTGACGTCTTCCAGCATTTTGTGTGTAATTTCTGTGCGTCTTACTTTATCAAATGCTTTACAGTAGACTGTGAAGCATGAGTATAGGTCGCCTTTATTTCTATTGATCTTTCCATCAGTGTTCTCAATATATATATATGGTATTACTTGTGCCTTTTCCTTCGATGAAGCCACACTGTTCTTCAGCGATTTCTGGTTTTATTTTGCCCATGACTCTTTTCATGACAGTACAAAGCAGGATTTTGATAACATGTCTCATAAGACTAATGGTTTGATGGTCTTCACATTCAACTGCACCTTGCTTCTTTGGTAGAGCAATGAAAACTGATTGCAAAAGTTCTGATGGGACATAGTTGCTGTTATATATGTCATTCAGCAATCTGGTAATTATTTCTATGCCAAGCTCTGCTAATGCTTCCAATTCTTCCTTGGTGATTTTATCTGGTCCTGGTACTTTGTTCTTCATGTGTGTGTGTGATGGCTTCTTCCACTTCTGCTGTTAATATGTGAGGCCCTTCATTATTATTTCATATATCTATTTCGCCTCTATTGTCCTCATAGAGTTCTCTAATGTGTTCGCACCATCATGCCATTATTTAATCTCTGTCCATTATTGTATGTCCCTTTTTCACTTCAAGCAACCAGTCTTGAGAACATTAAATTTATTTATTGAGTGCTTTGATGCAGTAAACTATGTTTCAGATAATTTTTTTCTTAACAGAAACAGCATAACACTCAAAACTAAAGAATTCATAAAATTAAGACCAACAGATAGAGTGTAATATATCAAATGTTTTCTGCATATAAATTTGTAATAATTGCAGAAATATAAGATTTAAACACTTACTACAAAATTAAGACTTACAGATTATTAAATATATTTAATATGCCACATAAAAGGCATAAAAAAGTGTTCATTCATTCATTCATTTGCATGTCCCTTGCGGAACTTTGCCTCCCAAACAGCACTCCTGTAGGCCTCTCGGTTGTGAGCAAGATGGCCTGCTGCTGCTGCGTCCATTTGCAGATCGTCAAAGATTTCTTGCAGCCATCTTCGTTTTGGTCTTCCTCTTTTTCTTTTTTCCCATTATGTATCCTTCCAATATGGTACTCTCTAAATTATCATGATGTTTAATGTGTCCAAAATATTTAAGTTTTCTTTCTTTAATCCTCTTTACTAGCCAGCCTTCTTCAATATTAAGCTCTTGTAGTATAGATATATTTGTTCTTGTTTGTGTCCACGATATTTGGAGAACTCTTCTGTAGCATATGTTGCAATGGGAAAGATGCATGACCTTAAAAATCTTATTTTTGTAATTCTGTCTGTTCCTCTCCACAAATTCTTTAGTTGTTTTACTTTCTGAAGAGTGATAGATGTCCTCCTTTTAATTTCCCTCATTGTATCTCCATTAGTAGTGATCCAAGATATTCAAAACTCTCCACTTCTTCCAGTTTTTCCTCATTGATACATATATCATCTGCCTTGTTTGTTTTGTCAGTTGTCATCAATTTGGTTTTCTTTGCTTTAAGATGGAGGTTTTGCTCTTCACTATTTTTACGGACTGACATAATTAGTTTTTCCATTCCTTTTTGTATTGTGGACAGTAATACTGTGTCATCAGCATATCTAATCTCCGGTATTTCATAACCTCCAATTAATATAATTAATATAATATAATAACACTGTATATAATAGAATGAATTCAGGATTAACAGCCTGTCTTATCAGTGGTTAAAAAAAGGAGATGGACATAATATCAGCCATGTGCTGAGAAGAAACAATCAAAGAATCCCAAAACAAGCCATGTAGTGGGACACAATGGGCAAAGAAAAAGAGGTTGACTACATGAAACTCTAAAGAGAACATTGCTGAGAGAGGCTAAATTAATGGGCATAAGATCCCTTGATGAGGTTGAAAAATTCATAGAAAACAGAAAAACATGGCGAACTATCATGCAATCCCTATGTGACATTTAACGGCATGGGAAGGATGTAAGATGTAAGAATGCTTCATTTATATTACAAGGCTCTGGTTCTTTATGTTAAAGTTAGTAACTGCATCAAATGTGATGCACCCTTGTATTGTCTTACATCCTTCATGTGCCATTAAACATCACATAGGGTTCACATGGTAGTTCACTAAGTTTGCACCCTTTATATACTAGAATAAAAAAGTCTTGGACAAAATTTACAGCATATATAGAGGAATTTTACCTGACACATAGTGGGTATGCACCAACTTACCTAAAATTGCACCTCACATCTGACCACATGACAAGATTATACACATGGTACATAAGCACAAACTTGTCTAGAATTTTTTTTTTGACTTGTGATATACAGTGAAGTAAATGAACATTACATTCAGTCTACTTAAGTTTAAACCCACTTTAATACAACACTGTCCATATAAATGCAAGTAATTTCATTCATTTAATATTGTAAATAAATTAATACATTTAGATTCAGTGAAGCAGATACAACTGATAAAAATAATAATATTGCAACCAAAATCCAATCACAGCACTGTTGGCAGTCTTGATTGTAATGGCCTCCATAACTGAAATAAATATGTGTTTTCTACTTCATTTGTTGGTTTCCGGTGGGTAAGAAAATTTCTGCTGTGTGGCATAATATAGACAGAAGGTAGTAATTTTGTAAATACTAAGCCAGCAATGGTTACTTGATTCATACTGCAAGTTCAGCCTGAACAGTGAACTTTGCTTTGGTTGATTTTTTTAAAATTCCCACATTACATTTGTTACCCAGTCACTTTTTTTCATAATATTGCAAATTAAGGAAAAGAAAATCACTATCAGAAGCCTCTACCTGTCCTAAACTGCAGGTAGTTTAGCCCTGTCAGATACATTTGTTGTACAAGTATCTCACACTTAATGGTAAGTGAAAGAAGGCTATTCATGGTGTGATGGGTTTGAGTGTTAATGTTACACATGTGTTCATTATGAAATTCTTCAAGATTAGTAAAGGTTATCTCCTGATTGTAATACATGAATAAGTTACATGACACCACTGTAGTAAAGCTGTGATACCAAAATGTTACAACTATTTAATACAAAAGTAAGAACAGTGACATTTCTGTTTACACCTTAATCATACAAAAACATACAGGACAAAGAAATAGAGAAAGAAGATAGAATATAAATTCACATGAATGCTGTGTGACAAATAAGATATAACAGTGTGTTGAAGACCATATTAGAACAAGAAAAAAAAAAAGGAACAAAAATGGAGAACTTAACTGTGCCTGGGTGCAACTTCTTCTAAGCCACTGCTAAGTGCTTCATTTTTTTTTTATCTAATTTTGAATAAATTGCAGAGTTGGACTTTCTGTTTATAAATAATTGCAAGTGTCATGAAACTGATTAATTTCTCCCTCCCTCACCTCCCTCTACTGGTCAGCTGTGGATGATGAAAGGACAGATTGCACAAGAATCAGGGAAGACTGATGGTGCAAGAGAAACATACAGCCAAGGAGTGAGTAATAGCTAGTTCACTATTATTCACTTAACTTCATTCATTTTATGCATGTGGCAGGGCTAGGCACCCAAGACTCATTCTATACAGTTTGTTAATGTTTGTGGTCATATCTTTGCCCAGTAAACTTCATTACAAACTGAGGTATTGTCATTATAAGTGATATTTCTAGTGGATTCTAGTATACCTTGAGGAAAAGAAAATGAGGTTGAATAAAAAATCCAACCTTTTTTAAATTTAAATAAAATGTACAGATATCGAAAATTCATTATCACTTTTCAACATTGTCCCCACCATGTTTAATGCAGGTCTGCCACTGCTCCACCCTGTAACATCATGGCTTTCTTAATCTCTTTATCCTTACTGACCTTCTTCCCACTTAGCATCTCCTTCAGGGGTCCAAACACATGATAATCACATGATGCAAGTAATGTTAGCATTACCAGTTCTGACCTAGTTGCATGTATGATTTGAAGATTGTTCATGTACTCCTTGATTACACCAGTGTGGTATTGCATGCCACTGGATGCCATCCAGACCTAAAGTCATAGCTTAGATTTGGCGTATCCAATATATTTTTCATAAAATCTAAGGGCCTCTGGAAGGGTTACTACTCAGTCAATGATATCTTAAACTTTCTTTAAGAATTGGGCTTGTGCTTTAAGCGGGTGGTCTGCTTTACTTGCGCCAGGGATGATACTACAGAGCACCTGCCTTTGAGAAATGAGGATGGTAATGTTAAAACTGATTCATCTAGCCACACAGTTTTGTATGATTGTACCTAGAAAAAATTGTAGACATAACACTTTGGTGAGACGAAAGAAAAATCACAAGAGAATTACCTGGGATTCGAACACAGACTCCAGTAGGACGAGCAGCTGTCTGGCCATGAGAGAACAGCGTACTAATGAACTGAGCCATCTCAGACTCCTTTTTGAAAACAAAGTCGTTAGTGCTGTTCAGCCGAAACGAAGGATCATGACACCCGGAAAGAAACGAGTGAGGTTGAGGTTGTGACACAGAAATTCTGTAGCGTAGATTCAGTCTCTCTAGCAGGTACCAATTTTTAGACAGACGTACACACGGTCTCGTGCCATGTCTGGTGTATACTTGAACAACAACAAATGAACAAATACTTTTTACATGAAATAGTTTCAGGTATAATTTCAGAAACAATTTTTTTATAAATAGGAAACAACAAGGCTTTCGTATGGTAAAGTAAGAGAACACAATTCTGTAGGATTAGACCTAAAAAAAAATCATAGACAAAGCACTTTAGTGAGATGTGAGGGAAAGAAAAATCACAAGAGAGTTACCTAGGATTCAAACATGCACCCTGGTAGGATGAGCACCAGTCTAGCTACGAGAGAACAGCGTACTAATGAACTGAGTCATCTCAGACCCCCCAAAAAAAGGTCTTTTGAAAGCAAAGTCATTAGTGCTGTTCAGTCGACACGAAGGATCGTGACCTCCCGGAAAGAAACGATGTTGTAACAGAAATTCCGTAGCTTAGATTCAGTCTAAAAAAACGTATTCATTCGTTTGTTGTTGTTCAAGTATGCACTAGACATGGCATGAGACCATGTGTATGTTTGTATAAAAATTGGTACCAGCTAGAGAGACTGAATCTAAGCTACTATTAATAACTGGTTTCAAAATGGCAAACAGAGAATTATTATCCCAGATGGGGGCATATAGCATGATTTTGCTCAGACTAATGCTAAATCCTAATATAGGTTTAGTGCCTATTCCAGAAATACTTTGATCTTGGTGGTGTAGGACAAACTTTACATCTTGCATCCTTCCTTAAACGTCATATAGGGCTCGCATAGTTGTTTGCCAAGATTTCCTGTTCTCAGCGAGTCTTTCAGCTTCATCAAGGGATGAGTTTCATGTGGTCCTATGGCTCAGTGGTTCTAAGGCCATGAGAGCTAAATTGAATATGGGCATATACCACATTAAGACTGTGGTTGATCCTATAGATCTCCAGGATGCAGCCACAAAAAAAATTGTGTGGACCAAGTGCAGTTTAAAACAACCATGTATGTATTACCACCTAATCCTGGTCTTAATCCCATCATAAAATTTTAAAATGCGAACACCATAGTTTTAGGAGTTGAGCATGAGGTTGAGTGGATGCAAATGATTCACTTCATAATTTTGATTGAGAGTGGTGGGGGGGGGGGGGTTTGCATTGGTATACTTGTAGAAGGTACAGAGCTGAAGGTGTATGTTAGTGCTGTTCCAAAAACTATTTGGATTCAGAGAATTCAAACCAACTATATAGAACTGCCCTAACAAAGACTTATGTATTAGAAGTACAGCTGAATTGAAAATAAAAATGGGAGATGTGGAGGGCCAGGTGACACATTCACCCAAGGCCTGTTGCATGCTAACTCTTGCTAATATAAAGGACACAGAAGGATTTTGCAAACCAGGAAAATTGGAGATCTATGGGTTTGAATTGACAAAGGATGGCTACTGTAAAAAATCTGCGCTTGCCATAGCACAGCCCCAGAACCAGACTGGGACATGAAAGAAGTGCTGCCACCATTTGTTTATTTTGAGCAGAATAAGTTGGTGAGATGGAAAAACACAGGTAAAATGCTAGTATCATTTCAGTGGCAAGGCACAGAACATGCTGCTGTGGATGGTCAGGGAACTTTTTATCTGGTCACTACAAATTCAGAAAATCCTGCTACACTGGAAGTGGTTTTTAAAGAGGACAAAAAGCATCTCAGAAAAGTCCCATTAGGATCCAGTGTTTATCTAGAGATTGTTCTCGGAGAGACTTCTCATGAATGGTTCCAAGTCTTCCATGGTCTCTTGATTAAGTGGAGTATTACACCTCCTAAACTTGAGGTCTGGTTGTCACTAACCCTGGCCGAACATTTACTGTTAGAGTGACTGACCCTGAGGTCAAAACAAGGTTGGGAGATAACATCCATCTGGATGAGATATTAATAAATAAACTTATAGGAATCATCAAGCTGTTTTGCATGATGCCTGTTTCCGAAAACTATTTGAACCATTTAATAGCTAACATAAAGTCAGTTTCAACCCGGACGTAGTGAGACCCTCCAATATCTCTATAACCCATGCTACATGAGAGAACCGCGAGTCCCTCCAGCAAGTGGCCAACAATTCCACCTTACTCACATCGGTGAGTTTGATGCTTTCCTTGCTAAAGAGGCTGAAGATCAGTGAAAAATGCAAAAGAAATATCAACACGTCATCATTGCTCAAGATGCGAGTACAGGCGTTGGTGTTGTTGGTCTCAGATTGGAGACAACTGGAATTGCACTGATTGCAACCTAGGTGGGCGCTGTTCCTGGCATTGTGCGGTCTATACCAACGGCTCCTCTTCCTTACTTGAACCATTTAATACCAACCAACAGCCTCTCCTCCTTACTATGTGTATTATATTGCTATTGTGCGGATATAATTTCTCTTTACCCCCCCCCCCCCAAAAGTAGCATACCGGCTTCACATTTTTAGAACTGCTGAATCAGTAAAATAACATTACAGAAGTTCACCTAATACTGTCATTTTGTTTATTCACGGAAAACTTTTAGCCTTACTCATGAACAAGAATAGGCTAAATCTGGTCAGAAAAAGGTCAGCCTGTCAGGAAACTAGTCAATTTGTGGATCACCCACTCAGCAAATAAGTCCACAAGTTTCACTAGCTCAGTTGGAATAAATATTGCCAGCTAACTGCACTTACTATTGAAAAATTGATAAACTCACATTTGAAACCTGAGATGACTGGGCTGAGACTCTCCTATATTGTCTGTTTTGAGTAACATGAGTGAGGGGCTGACAAATGGAGTTGATTTTTTTTTGCTGAAAAATGGGTAGGGGCTTTTGCAGACTGGTGCATTCACGCCCCTTCTGCACCTCCAATAGAAAAATTTTTTGGAGATGACTTTAGCTCTCTGTGTTAGAGCAACTGCCACACCCACCTGGTGTGGGGCCTCCTATTACCCCCACTGTTAAATAATTGCTACAATTCCCCCCCCCCCCCCAGGCTGGGTGTCCTGAGTCTGCTGTATGACATTGTAAATATGATACACCCACTCAACAGAAATTATGTTGCCCTCCCCACCATCAGAGGAGGGCCCCAACCTGGCTGTGCCAGAACTGGTAGTGCTAATACTACTCTGCAAGATTGGGTGAATATGTAGGATGTGGAAGATAACACAGAATGCAGATTTGTAATTGGTTGAGCTGTTGGACATGCTGTGTGAGGCCATATGCTCTCTCTCTCTCTGAACCTACCTTAAGTGCCTAGGGTACATGGGGGTTCTGCAAGGGTTTTCCACAAATGCCTGTCCTTTTGTCTTTTTTCTTCTCTTGCCCTGGTGAGCCCTCTGTTGCTCAACATCCTGTCTGTTGTTCTTCTCCATGTCTCTTTTGGTCTACCCTTTCTTCTGTTCCCATGTGGTGTCCATCTTAGTGCTATATGTTATTCAACAATAACAGTACACCAGATGCAAACTATGTTGTTTTCACCCAATTTCAAGTTTAAAGTGTTTCTCAATCAGAACTCAGTATGCTTCACTGTTGATAATGGTTCATTTTGGGCGTGTTATGTTTCAGAACGGAGCCTTTACAGTCCCAGAAGAGCATGACCATCAGTTCTCTGGCTGATGGAGTTGTATAGACCTTCTTTAGTTTCAACAAGAATGTCACTACTTCATGCTTGACACACTTTGTGTCTGTAGATGGAAGTAATGTATCAAGTATTTGTCTCCAGTGATTAATTATCATAGAAAGCCATCTTCTTCAGCTTCAAAACATCATAAAAGTGTTTAATAAACATTCTCGTTATGTTCTTTCATCTCCGAGAGGTGAGGGGTAGACTGAGAAACTCTTTTGGTACCCTCGTGGGGGAGACTTTCAGTACAGCAACACTTTATGAATGATGTGGTGTATCAAGCCATGACTAATCTTCAGTTATCCAGCCATATCATTGGTTTCACTTCAGCATTAGCAACAAGTCTATTTACAGTGTGAGATTGAAAGGAGCAAGCTACATCCACCAGATTTGATACCCCACTTCCTGTGCTATTCATTATACCATCTGCAGCAACACATGTGTCTGTATACTATCTCTTCATTCTGTGACAGATATCTGCAGGTTTCTTGCCTTCACCATCTAATAAACAGATACCTGTGTAGTGTCCTCTTGTGCTTGTTTCCAAGGGAATGGCCATCTTTTATCAGGTTTACTGATGTCATATTTCCAAAATGATGCATCTCTGCACACAAACATCTAGAGTGGGATGAATAACATAGCATAACTGTATTACAACTGACAAGTTAGATTTTTTTCAGAGCAAAATTAAGTTACTTTTTTAAGTACAGTTGAATCCGTTTAATATCACATCACTTTATGTCACAACCTGGATATTGTCACAGAAATTTGTATCCCCAACCGACTCCCTTAAGTAAGTAATGGGCTTTACTCCGGTTACTGTCACCCCATTTATTGGCACAAATTGGTTAATGTCAGGGTATTTTTGCACCTGGAAGAGTTAAAGACTCTACTTTGTATCACAAAATGGGTGTCCAAGCTATAAACATCTAAAGCCTTATCACCTTCGCGACTTGTCAAAGAAGATCAATCGGGAAGGAGATGCTGGGAGAGAGATTACAGTGACAGTGTCATCAATTTCTCTTTCTTCCATATTCACAAGCATAGCTTGAATACAAGTTATAAAAAATCTTCAGTTTACCAAGAGCAGGTTAAATTAATGCTGTGGAATGTCTCCAGAGAGTCAGGCCTTCTAAATATGGGTTAGAACAGACCTGGCCTCACTGTTGTAAAGCATTAAAACTTAGCCACCTTAATTTGTGCTTGAAAACTGTCTCTTGAAAGAGTCTCTGTTAATATTATTCTTGAGTTCCACACAATTTTGCATGGTTCCTCAGTGATAGTAAGGCTACCACTATTAAACAAACAGAATGACTCTAATGTTGGTGGTCACGACATCTGGTGTTAGTTACTAAGACAAATTTTCATGCCTGAGCAACTCTCCTTTTCCACAACACAGTGGAAATTCATCTGCCCATTTATTTAAATTATCCTCTATCCTCTCTGTGCTCATTTATCCCCCAAATTGTTATACAGCACAGGTCAAATCTATATGATGAAAAACCAATTGGAAGTTAAATCTGAAAGTTGTTTCTCAGCAAGAAAGAAACAGTAAAGAAAAAATGTGTGTCACTATTGTATTTTTTGTCAACATAACTAAAGTAGCTGTGAAAAAGCTATCAAACATGGGAAGAATACTTCCTAGAGCTTCTCAACCCAGCTGGAGAAACAACAAGAAAATATCTATAAACCAAAATCTAGCAAAAAACTTGAGCCATCAGTACTAAATTGTGAAGTCAAAGTGATTAGAAGTCCACAAAACAAAGCGCCAGGAATCAGTGGGCTAACAGCAGAAGCCATACAAGCATGTGGAGAAATTGGTATAAAATGGCTGGGAAGAATTTTTAATAAAACATGGTCTGAAAGGAAGGTCCCAGAAGATAGGCAAAAACTATGGTGGTACCAATCTGGATGAGTAAAGGAGACAAAAGAGACAAAGTCATACAGAGGGATTTTCTTGCTCAGTAATGTGTGGAAAATGTATGCAAAGATTTTAGAAAGCAGAACAAAGCAGGTTATAGAAACTCAACTGAGCTAAGCGCAGTTTGGATTCAGACAAAGAAAAAGATGCAATATTTGCTCTCCAAAAACATCCATAAAGTGACTTGGAGGTCACCAGATAAAACCACAGAAAACCAAATCGATCACATACTAATAAACAACAAGTGGAAACGGTCACTACAAGATGTGCGAGCAAGGAAAGGAGCAGATATAGGAAGTGATCACAACCTTCTGGTAGCAAAAATAAAACTAAAATTAAGGAAAGCCAGAATCGGAGAACACAGAAAGATACATTTTGATACAAGAAAACTGATAGACCAGCAAACAAGAAATGAATTCTCAATAATACTTAAGAACCGCTTCAGTGTCCTACAAGACGAAGCAGAAATGTCCATATTAGAGTTCAATAAAACACTACAGGAAACAGCAAAAGAGGTGCTGGGATATCGGAAAAGGAGAAAAGAGGAATGGATAAGTGAGACCACATGGGAAAAGATAGAGCAAAGAAAAGAAATCAAGAAAAAATTACTGAACACCAAATCACAACGGCTTAAAGAACGAGTTTTAAGTAATTATGCACAAAAAGACAAAGAAGTGAAGGAATCATGCCGTCAAGATAAACGTAAGTATTATGACAACTTAGCAGAGACAGCAGAGAAAGCAGCATATACAAATGACATGAAAACCATATATAAAATCACAAAGCAGATGACAGGTAACTTCAATACAAGATGTGAAAGTGCAGTAAGAACACAAAATGGACAACTGGTCAGTGGAGAAAGAGAAAAAATTGAAAGATGGAGAGAACACTTTAACACCCTACTAAACAGAACACAAGCAGCACAAGCAATAGATATACCTGAAGCAAAAGCGGAACTAAACATCAATACAGGACCAATAACAATAAATGAAGTAAAAGAGGCGATAAAGATGCTAAAATCAGACAGGGCACCAGGTGAAGATGAAGTGACTGCTGAGATGTTGAAAGCAGAAGAAACAGAAACACCAAAACAACTTTGCCGGATATTACAACAAATTTGGGATTTAGAAAAAGCCCCAGAGGAGTGGAAAACTGGTCTTATAGTAAAACTACCAAAGAAGGGTGACCTCAGAGATTGCGGGAACTGGAGAGGCATTACCCTACTGCCACTCACTAGTAAAGTATTTTGCAGAATAATCATCAACAGAATTGTACCAACACTTGAGGAAAAACTTCGGAAAGAGCAGGCAGGATTTAGGAAAGGAAGATCATGCATAGACCATATATTTGTACTTAGACAAATATTAGAACAGGCAAATGAGTGGCATAGCACAACATATGCATTATTCATAGATTTTGAGAAAGCCTTTGACAGTGTCAACAGAGATGCACTGTGGAAAATCCTAAGATGGCATGGCCTCCCCCATAAAATAGTTAATGTAATCAAAGCCCTACACGAGGGTTTTCAGTGCAAAGTTATCTGTGGAGAACATACCTCCAGCAGCTTTAGGGTACAAACAGGAGTGAAACAGGGATGTGTACTATCACCAACATTATTTATCTTGGCAGTAGACTGGTTAATGAAGGAGGCAACATCAGACAAACGCAGAGGATTACAATGGACCCTTAACACAGTGCTGGAGGACCTTGACTTTGCGGACGACATTTGTCTATTATCAAGCAGTCACAAAGATATGCAAGATAAAATAAACAAGTTAACCCAGAATGCAAACAACATAGGACTAAAGATCAACGTAGGAAAGACAAAGTTAATGAAGCAAAATGTGAACAACAGAAATGTACTCAGAGTAGATAACAAGTTAGTGGAGGAGGTCAACGAATTTGTATACCTTGGCAGCAGAGTAGTAGAAAATGGAGACAGCACAGAGGACATCAACAGCAGACTTACTAGAGCAAACCAGGCTTTTGCAATGCTACAGAATATATGGAAATCAAATAAACTAAGCATAAATATGAAAATCAGGATATTTAAGAGTAATGTTCTAAGTGTACTACTCTATGGAAGTGAATGCTGGAAAATCACCAAAACCATAGAAAACAAGTTGAATTCTTTCCAGACTAAATGTTTACGTAGAATTAAAAAAATATTTTGGCCAAACACCATAAGAAATAACATCTTATTGGCAGAAATGCAGATGAAACCACTGACAACAATTATTGAGGAAAGACGCTGGCGATGGTTGGGACATGTGCTCCGAATGACTGACAACTCACTACCAAAAATAGCACTAAGATGGACACCACAGGGGAGCAGAAGTAAGGGTAGACCAAAAGAGACATGGAGAAGAACAACAGAAAGGATGTTGAGCAATAGAGGGCTCACCTGGGCAAGAGCAGAAAAAAAGGCGAAAGACAGGCATTTGTGGAAAACCCTTGCGGAAGCCCCATGTGCCCTGGGCACTTAAGGTTCAGAGAGAGAGAGAGATTTGCTCTCCAAAAAGCATGTGAAAAAGCCACTAAATATGACAAAGAACTTACGGTCATCTTTGTGGAAAAAGAAAACGCTTTTGACAAGGTTAACAGAAACAAATTGTGGACAGCATTAGAGGAATATGGTGTAACTGGACATCTACTGGAAATATGTCGTTATACACAAATAGTCAAAGTGCAAAAAGGACAAACTCAGGCAATACGGATTGGTTTAATGTAACAACGGGTGTCAGACAAGGCTGCATATTGTCACCATTACTATTTATAATCTATATGGATAGAATAATGAAAGGAGTAAACCCAAACCCACTAGAACTGAATGAACCAGATGACCAGTGTATAGCACACAAGGATCCAAATTACTTACAAGATCATATGAATAATCTCCATCAGAGTTGTAAACATTATGATATGAAAATCAACATTGCCAAAACATAGACCATGAAAGTTAGCAGAATGCCAAGCCCACTGGATGTATATATTGAAGACAACAAAATACAAGTAAAAGAATTATTCAAGTGTCTTGGATACATGTTTACAGATGATGGAAAATTTAATAAAGAAATTGATGTTAGAACACACAAAAATCAGTGCCATTGCATACCAGCTATCCCCACTTCTTACACACCCCAACAATCACTTGAAAGTAAGAGAAAACTAATTAATTCATACCAATGCTGTGCTACCAATGCCAGATAAGGCCACTCATTAAGAAACAACATAATAAATTAACCACATGTGAAATGAGATGTCTTAGGAAAGCAGCAAACATCACTGGGGTTGACAACCTAAGAACTGACACCATAAGACAAATGGTAAGAACTACATAATGACTACAACACGTAGAGAAGCAAAGAATCAAGTTGTTCGGCAGCTTAATAGGAACGATGCACTCACAGCTAGCCGCAAGTGCCTTCAGTCAAAGAACTACAGGACACAGATCAAGAGGAAGACCCTGAAAGTGATGGATGGTATCAGAGAGACACTTGCTAATTAAGGCATGATTGTCACTGAGGCCACTCATTTGGCCCAAAACACCAATTGCATCTCCCTTCAAAAACTTCACAGTATGCAAGGAAGGATAAAGTAAGTTAGTAAAGCAGCTATAGCACAGAGTAACATCTGGAAACTGAAAAATAGAAGTAGTAGTTTTATTTTTCTTTTTGCATGGCACTAAAATTTTATGCATGGCATGATATTTTCTGTGCGCAGCCACACAACAATTTAGATTTGAGAGAACGTTGCATGGGACATGTTAGGAAAAGTGCTTCGTACCATCCCTGAACAATCCCAGACGCTTGTTACCTCAGAGAACATCCTGCGGGCTCAGTTGGTTGCAGTTTCACAAAATGACCTCAACAGGCTTAGAGGATGTGCTTGAAACATGTATTGAGGCTATCCAAGATCATACCCACTATTGATAACAACATCTTACATCCTTCCTGTGCCATTAAACGTCACATAGTTTGCCAAGTTTTCCTGTTTTCAGCAAGTTTTTCAATTTCAACACAGGATGTTAAAAAAAACTAAAGTAGCTTCTCTTAACAGTGTCTTCTTTAGAGTTTAATGTGATCAGCCTCTTATTTGGCCTGCTGTGGTCCACTTGATAGCTTGTTTTGGTATTCTGATTGTTTCTTCTCATCACATGACCTACATATGTCCATCTTCTTTTTCTGATCACCCATGAGACAGGTTGTTGTGTGCTCATCTTTCTTATTTCTGTGTTGTTCTTAAATTGATTTCACTTTATACCAAGTATTTTCCTGAGGCATTTGTTTTCAAAAGATAACAGGTCATTCACAAATTCTTTCACCATCAAATTTTGATAGTAATATTTTCCAGCACATTTCTAATACCTATCTTCATTTCAGTATGAATTATAGATGTACAAATTATGATGAATATTAATTTTGTGTATGCTCAATTTTGAAAAATTATATTACTTAGTTTCATTTTTATATGATTTACTTACAAAATTTTGTTGAGTTTCAGACATTTCGTGCTTAAATTTTTGTGCTTCTGGTGTTAACAGAAAAACAATTCCAAACTACTTAGGTATATATAGACAAAAGATTGTTTTTAGAGCTTATTTTAGATGTAGAATACCAAAGCACTAAAATTTATACCTAAAAAAAATTACAGAGTAATATAAATAAATCAAGAATGGGAACTGTGGATAAATATAAAAAAGACTAAAATAATGGTGTTAAGCAGGAATGTTAAAAAGCCACATGGATTTAATCACAAGCTATGAGAAATTGGAATAGTGACAAGCTATAGCTACATAGGACATACACCGGTGATGGAAGATCTGAGACAAAGAAAAGAGTAGAAATGGCACTAAAAACTTCTGCTGGGAGAAGACATCATTGGTAAGATACAGCACTCTGGCATCAACATATGTACTGGTAAAAATGGGAGTCAGACAAGGATGTGTTCTGTCTCTATGTCTGTTCAACATGTACACAAGAAACATATTCAAACACTTAGAAGAACTTGATTTAAGGTATGAAGATGATACAGTCTTTGTAGCAAAGAATCCACAGAACCTGCATACGTTTATTGTATAAGACAGCAACACAGGCCAAGAATGGTGACAAAAGATAAATATCTGAAAGATTAAGGCTGAAAAGTATATTCTAATGCCATGAAATAATATTGTGAAGCTGATGTTTCTTTATTGATAGTATCTTTTTCCTTTGCATTTAACTTGTTCACTTATTATTATGAATTTAAAAGTTGGTGCATTCATTTTAAAAAATTCTCTGTAACATTATAATATACAATTCAGCCTTTTTGTTTCTTTCTTATCATGGATTGGATATAGTTCCTTTGCATTGAATTTTCTTCTTTATTATTGTGCATTAGACATGATGCTTTTGCATATCATTTACATAATGTGGCCAGGCAGCTGTGAAAATTGGTTCATAGGCTTTGAATTGGACATATTTCCATTTTATTAATTTCTTTATAATTTCTGTACGGTGTACAGTTGGGTTCCAAGTCCTTGTGGCAGAAGGTATGATGTGAAGAGATGTGGTGAGGCAGGTTCTGAGTATCATGAGGACTCCTCACACTATGCCTTAAATCTAAACTAGGTCTTAGATGGAAGTGTCATATTTGAAGACCATTGTCCATGGTGGAAAATCATAACCTTCCCAAGTTGTGACTATGTCAGTTGGTTGTAAATGGATTGAACTAACCAGTTAATTGCATCCAAACAAAAATTAATGATTCATTCATGCTTCAAATATAGCCCACATCAGAATCTTGAAAGACCAGAAGTAACAAAGCAAAAAATCAAGGAATGCCAGGGAAATAAGCAAAGAAGCAGTGTTATTTCTCCTGTGAGATCACTGACAGCTGTCAGAATGATGCCATTTATGTCTGTACAGATGGCTTGGCTTTTGAAAGCACCAGTGAATGCTGATTATAGTGCAAAAATGAATATCCCACACATCACATTGAAGGCTGTGAAGAATTCTGCTGAAATTACACTGCAGAGATGATGGCCATTGAGAAGATCTGAAAAAAAAAAAAAAAAAGATTCTAGACTGATCTTGAGAGTGGAATGGCTGAACTGAAGGATATTGTAATTTCATCAAATTCCCATTTAGCTCTAACAGCCATTGACAACTGGGAACCCACTTCGCCAGGTGATGCAGAATTAGTATTGAAGCTTGTCAACAGACTGTCCAAAGAATGTGAAGTATTGGTCATGGTACCGCGAATATCAAGTCATTATGGAATTCCTGGTAAAGAAAAGGCAGACAACTTTGCCATATAGGATGCAAAGTAGCCCCAACCAAAGAAATATCTTACCACACAGTCAATCAAATCCTTCAGGGCATCACCAAAGAAATGATTGAACAAGTGGGCACAAAGGAGTACTGGATGAGCAAACCTGACCCACATAATGAATCATGCAGACCAGTTGACAAAACTAAAGCATCATTTTCACACTGTGAACAAAAGATGTCACCTCAGAAAAACAAACATCTCAGAAAAATCAAGAAACCAAAATCTAGATTGCAGACACTGTTATAATGAGGAAGAAACAGTTGAACATTTCCTACTTAAATGTCCAAAACTAGTTGAAATATGAATAACACTGCTTCTAAGGTACTATAATTCAAAACTGTTTTCCAAATCTGACCAAAAGAACAGCCAAATTTACCACTATGGCATCAACTTTCAAGAGCTCACAGCAACAGGGACATAAACTATCATCATGATGTATGATTTATGCTTTTCATTTGTTCTTTATTCCAGTTTATAGGATAGTGCTTTTTGTTTTCACATAATGTGTTCACTTAGTATTGTCAGTTAGATGTGAAAATTGGTTCATGGATTTTAATCATTGGCGTTTATTCATTTTAAAACTGTCAATATAACACTAGTGTAAAAATCTGTGCTTTCAATTGATGATATTTCTTACATGGTGCCTTTTCTTGCATCCTACTTAACAAGGCAGCACCGAATGTTTCTCATCAAGCTGTGCCACTATTGGGAACATATTAGTCTCTACCCTTGGCCAGACTGCAGTATCATTATAGTCTTTTACCTAAGCATAACTGATGATAAGATAGAATCTTTTATTGTCTTGATAGCAGAGTTAAATCTAAATAAGCCATTTTTCTACGCAGTGCACTTGTAAATGTAATTTAATGGTAAGAAAATGTTCTATGTTTTTCAGTTAAAGAAGTGTCCTCAGGCAGTTCCACTGTGGCTGCTCCTGTCCAGGTTAGAGGAGTCATCAAATCAACTGACAAGAGCAAGATCAATTTTGGAGAAAGCTAGACTGAAAAATCCACACACAGAAGCTTTGTGGCAAGTTTATTATCCATACTTTTTTAAAAAATGTTCTCTACAAAAAAATATCAGATACTAAATAAGAGTTAAGGGTTATTGTCTTTTGGGAATAAAGAGACAAAATCAAAGAGAAGTAGATTATGGTCTCAGGTTTGTAAGTTTTACAAATTGAAATAATTAGTTGGAAAAAAAATATTTGCCATGTGATTTGTAATGGAACAGGCAGCAAGTGAAATGAAAGGCAGTGCAAGACAGAATAAAATTGGTGTCCTATTAAAACCACATCTCACTCTTATTGATATTGAGGGAGTGAATGACATGGATTTGGTAAAATTTTGTCCAGTTGTATATATATAACTTTGCAGTTCTTTTTTTTTTTTTTTTGTAATAGGGCCACCTAAGTGCTTCATTTTTCTGAACAGAGATCTGCATTTTATCCTTTACTTGGCATATGATATGAGATTATCTTTTATATGCCTTGCTTCATTCAAATAATTAGCACATGTGCTTCCTATTAATAAAACATTCACTTTGGTGTATATGGTATGTGCAAAACTGTTTAAATCTCATACTGTTGACCAGAGATTATTTACAAAAAATGTCTTTATTAGAAATTTTATGGTTCAGTAAAGCTTGCTTTATTTTTTTTATTCTTTAATTTTTTGTTCAGAATTTTTCTAAGCAGTGCATCAGCTTCAAGTACATTTTTTCATGTGCTTAATAATTAAATATTATATATCAAAATGTCTCAAACTCCAATGATGAAAAGAAAATTATTTAATTAGCCTAAAGTAATGCAGTGTTTTAGTCTTGAAAATTCTTTTAATCCTATTATAAGAAAAATAATAACTGTGGTAAAACTGGTATTAGTAATAAAAGTAGACATATGTGTAGTTTAGTTTTACAAAACTATAGGAAGAGTGAGAAAAGTGGTCAGAAATGAGAGCGACAGTAAATAAGATGGGCACATGTAAATCTTCTTTTTCTTCTTAATTTGCTTCTACCACCAAGACCGCCCCGTCATCCTCCTGAATTTACTCCTGTGGTACTCAAAAGGACCACACAAGATCCATGAGAGGACCACAAAAGGTTCAGAGTATCGCAGGGCTTGATTCTGTATTCTTGGTGGGTCTCAGAAGTGGGAATGCGTGACACCGTGGTTTTCATTGCACCATTTTAATCTAGAGTTGGACTTTCTCACCGGAAAACCTCAATGTGTTTTGGATATCAGTATATCCCCACCAAGTGAGAGGTGGTTGCCCATCCAGCCTAGAGTTGGACTTTCTCACCAGAAAACCTCGACATGCTGTTGGATACCCGTGTATCCCTGCTGGTGAGAGATGGTTACCCATCCAGTCCAGCATTGGACTTTCTCACCAGAAAACCTTAGCGTGATTAGGATACGCATAAATCCCCGCCAGGTGAGAGGTGGTTGCCTGTCTAGATTTCACTAGTCCAGTATCTCCGACCAGCATTTTGTGGTTGTGGCTGCTCCTCTTCCTAGTTGTGACCAGGGCAGAGCTTTTGTGCAGGAGGATGAATCCATGCCACTAGTAAGTTTCACCCCTGGGTTGAACCGGTTTAGGCATATTATCCTAGTATGGGCATGTGACCGACTTCTAGAGCGGAGATACCATGACATGAGTAGCCATCAAGTTTCACCCCTGGTTTAAGCCAATTTAGGCATATTTCACCAGTATGGGTGTTTATCAGATGTGGCTGCCCTCTAGAGCAGAAGTGCCGTGGTATGAGTAGCTCTCGCTGTGAGACTGCTGGACATACCGACTAAGCTTCACTTTATCCTTTCCATCAACTTTTCACATCGGCGCCCTATGGCAACCCTAATTTCTTTTTCGCATTTTCTTCCTTGGCCAGGAG
The DNA here is from genome assembly GCA_009760885.1 of Achatina immaculata. Lineage (NCBI taxonomy): Eukaryota > Metazoa > Mollusca > Gastropoda > Stylommatophora > Achatinidae > Lissachatina > Lissachatina immaculata. Next base: position 20,246,143 of record CM019701.1, on the reverse strand, counting down.
GAGTTTCACTTCACCTGCGGCATCCGAAGAATCTCACCAGCAGTGTCTTAACCTCTGGGTTAAGCCTGTCAGGCATTTCGCCAGATATGAGTGCACATAGGTGCCATGATTTGAGCAGTCCTGACCTCTAGACTACTGTTTACTTCACTTAATCCTTTCTTTCACCTTTTTCACAGTGGCGCAGCACAGCAACCCCATTCGCACCTTTCTTCACTGGCCTGGAGGAGCCCCACTTCATGCATGGCAGCTGAAGAATCTTGCCAGCAGCAGTAGATGAGCTACCAAACATGATTCTCATCTACCCGAAACGTCTGGTTTTCAGGCACCAGATATTCACCTTCACCCCTTCTCCTGTCAGTTTAAATAGTTTTGCCACAAGAAGGCCAGGAGCTGGACTTGACTGTCAAAGGCTATTTGAGACGCACACCTTGGAGACATTTCATTGGCGTGGAGAGCGTATCCCCCACCCCACCTCTGGCTATAACAGTCCTTAGAACTGCACATATAAATGAAAAACATACAAAAATCCAATATTTCAGCAAATGCCTTTGTCAGAGACCACATACAAAAGCAACACACCGGGTGAAGACACAAAAAATAAATGAAATATTAAAACTCAGCTTTTAAATATTCTCCTCATCAGAAAGACTAACACATCTATCCCTCATGACCAGGGATATAAGGCTGTTGAACTCTTTTTGAACGAAAGAGACCACTCTTTTATTCCTACTTTCATTTTTCCATGCCTTATACAACTTGTCCTTGAACTCATTTTTCTTTTAGTTTAATGCCTATATTTCAACCAGTTCAATATTGTGGCTGTGACCAACAAATTTGGACCTAGCTGTACACGTCTATTTATGGGTCACTTAGGGCTGCCATATTCTGTAAAGGAAAAACCAAGACATTTTTCTCAGACTGATAAATAATAGCAGACATGTCCTGAGATTAAGAATTTTGTTTTCAAACAGCTTATCCAAGGAAAGAATATAAGTTATGCCATTCTAATGTTCAGCTCAGAAGAGCAGAAATTATTAGTATTTCATATACCTATAATGTTTAATGTTTTATACTTTGCATGCATTTTGAAATTAAAGTAACTCAAAATTAATTCATGGGATATAGAACATTCTTTACAAATCTATCTTATTGTCAGATATTTACCTTCAGGATCCAACATTATCCTGCCATCATGCATCCTCCTCCTAGTATTTATCTGACTTCACAGTTCTGAAAAGAAAATCATGCCACTGACTGATATAATCATAGAATTCTGAGCAGTTCATTTGATAATTAAAAGCACATTTAATTTTAGCTTCAACTGTTGAGATGTGAAGGCAGTTTTGTTCCTCTGTCCGTTGCACATTCATGGAGGAAAATACCTTTTCCACACTGGCATTATTTCCAGGAACACTAAAGATAAATTCACACAGTTTTATTTATTCCAAGTACTGCTCCAAAGATTCAGACTGTCCAAAGAAATAGGTCCACTTCTCATGACTGGATGTCCAAAGAAGTAGATCCACTTCTCCTGACTGGATTTGCTATTCCAGTTGTCTTCCTTTTTGAGTACTACTTGAGTGCAGTGCTTCAGATATGTGAACTGATCAGACAGTAGTGAATCATTAGTTGATTGTTAGTCATCTTGCACAAACTTTAGTCTCTTTCACTTTAAATCACTTACAGATAGAAAGTTCATTCATTCAAATTCATCCATTCAAATTCATCCATCTCTGTACATAAGCATGACACATTTCATAAAGCTCTTCCGCCTCAACATAAAATTTATTGATATCTACAACTGATATGCCTATTTCATCTTCTGCTTGTTTCACAATAGATTTCACTTTTAGAGGAAGAAATCTTTCCTTTTTTTCTGCTGATTTATCAATGTAAGAGTTTCCTCTAAAATTACACCTACTGATGCTGCTGTCTGCCTTCTCCAGTTTAAGTATCTTACACCTTACAATCTTCCCATGCCATTAAACTTCACATAGGGCCCACATGGTAGTTCGCCAAGATGTCCTGTCTTCGGCGAGTTTTTAATCTCATCAGGGGATTTTATGCCCACTGAATTGGTTTCTCTTAACAATGTCTTCTTTAGAGTTTTACTTGGTCATCCTCTTTTTTTTCGCCCTGTTGTGTTCCATTTGATAGCTTGTTGGGGGATTCTCTAATTGTTTCTTCTCTTCACATGACCAACATATGTCCATCTTCTTTTTCTGATCAACCATGAGGCAGAAAAAGAAGATGGACATATGTCAGTCCAGTTCAAGTACTTGTCTGTTAAATACACTCATCTGGCATTGAACAAATCAAAGATAGGTTTCACTTAGGGCATTTTCAGAATAATCAAGAGTTCTGGTGCTTTTTCTTCTGAGAGAAAAAAATGATTTTAGTGCTTCATAAAGTAGTAATATTTTTTCTACTGCAGGAAACAAAAATAGCCACCTTGTTTTTGTATATGACAGCAATTTGCATTCACAAATTTGAAAATTTCTTTTTGGCGCTACATGTATATGGTACATATTGAAAAATATTTGAACTATTTAATTATTATAGTTTCTGCATCTACAGTCAGCTAGTGCCTTTATCACATTATGTGAGTGAGGCATCCAACACCAAGAAGGCTTTCATTTAGCTTGCTCTTCACTTTTGTGAACACATTGCATGTACCAGTTCATTGTACTCCACCAGAATTCTTATTTGCATTGTAGTCACAGAACGCAATGCAATTTATGCTTATCTGTGTTCTCTTCTAATGCATAAACCACAGTAATTGCTTATTTCAGAAGCAGTTTCATTTTTTAAAGAACCCAATTTAAGCACTTTTATAGACATACCATTTTTAGAGCCAAAGTACCGAACAATCAGTGGGAACATTTTCTTGGCATTGTGGTTGCTAGCGCCAGTCACAATACCAAAATTGTGGGTATTTGTTAAATCATCACATAATTATTTAGAAATGTCAGGAGCTAAAATGGAATTTACTATTACTGTTGCTTTACTTCTCCCCAGTGCCACATTTTTTGCTGTTTTGGAATCATTAAAAATTTTAGAGTTTAACTTGGTAGTGAAATACATTGAAATGAATGACATGTGATGTTTCATTATGTGACAGCACATTGTCAGTGGCGCTTGTTTTAATTTTTCTTGTTACGAAGATTTAGGCTCAAAATAACTGTCCAGTCTTTTAGAAGTGCTTGCAGAATACATGTTTGATTTATGCATTATGCTTGCTACATGGTCTTTTATATAAACTCTTCCACCATGCACAATGGCATTGTAACATTTGCACATTTTACATTCTGCTTCATGGTCTTTTGTCCTCATTTTATAACAGTATTTTGTGAATATTTTTCCTGAAATGAAGACTTTCTCTTAGGCATTTTGAAAACACTTCATGCAATTACTGCATATGTATAAAAAACATGGGTTTCTCTCAGTACCAATAGTAGTGAAAAAACACATAATTTTCTTTTTTTTTCACCTGGCATAAATTTCAAAGAGATAGTACATTGTAGATTTTCAGGACAATGATGTGAATATTGGTAGAACATATTTTTCTTACCAAAGCATGGATCACATTAGATCATCTTACATCCTTCACATGCCATTAAACGTCACATAGGGCTTGCATAGTTGTTTGCCAAGTTTTCCTGTTTTCAGCGAATTTTTCAACCTCATCAAGGGATGTTATCCTCACTAAGCTTCCTTCTCTTAACAATGTCCTCCTTAGAGTTTCATGTGGTCAACCTCTTTTTTTTCAGCCTGTTGTGCTTCATTTGATGTCTTATTTTAGTATTCTCTGATTGTTTCTTCTCATCACATGACCTACATATCTTCATTTTCTGATCACCCATGAGACAGGTTGTTGTTTTGCTCATCTGTCTTATTTCTGTGTTATTTCTAAATTCATTCCACTTAATACCAAATATTTTCCTAAGGCATGTGTTTTCAAAAGAGTCTAATTTCTTGACTATTTCTTTAGTTGATTTCCAGCTTTCACATGCATAAATGAGGGTGGATATCACATTTGAACATTAGATTAAGCAAGGATGTAATGTGATCTAATGTTAAATTCATAGTAAACATTAGATCATTATTGAGGACTTTTTTTTTAAATTTTCAAACTCATTCAGTTGTGATATTTGTGTGCTGAGGATCTTGATTTCCATGATCAACCCACAAGATGTTGGGATTCTTTCACCAGTGTGGCTTTCCGGAACAGTTTGCTATTTTATCTTGGAACCACATCAGTCATATCTCATGATCTTCTTCTTCTTCTTCGTTCGCATTGTCTGTCTATACCTGCAGTCCTGTCTCTTGGATAAATTTCACTGTTTTTTGTAATTCATGTATGGAACTGTAGAGCTTATCTTCTTTAGTGGTTTCACTGGGCCAGTAATTATTTCTCAGTGTTTCATAGTTGGTGCAGTTCTGGAGGATATGTTCCACAGTTTGGGGCACCTGGGCACATGTACATAGATTAGTAGTACCAACCTTAAACTTTGTATACATTATGCAGCGTAGTGTTTGAAGCTGTGCACCAAGATGTTGAGCCATATTCTAAATGTGGTAGAATACTTTGCTGATGTACATTCTTGAGGATTCTTTCACTAGCTCCCCATGTGGTTCCACTTAATTTTCTTAATATGGCTAGTTTTCTTCTGGCTTTTGCTTCTGCACTGTTGATGTGTTGCTTCCAGGTCAGTTTAGAGTCAAGAGTCACTCCTAAGTAAGTGGGTTGGTTGTCCATCCTTAAGGATATTTCATTTACAAAGATCTTACCTGCTTTCTGTTTAGATGAGAGAGTGAACAGAGTGGTACTTGATTTCTCTGTGTTGATATTTACACACCATTTGTTTGTCCATGATGTCAAGATGTCTGCTGCTCTTTGGAGTCTGTGTAGCAACTGTCGCATATTCATCTGTACACCACATGACCAGATCATCTGCATACAGTGCTGCTTTGATTCCATAGGGAAGTTCCTTGACCAAGTCATTAATGAATACCAGGAATAGTGTAGGCGAAAGGACTCCTCCTTGTGGTACACAGTGTCGCAGAAGTACTTTCTGGCTTTTGTGTCCATCCATTACTACTCTAGCTCTTCTTTTGTGTAAATAGGACTTTATCCAGTTGTACAGTCTTCCATTCACATTGCATTTTCTTAGTTTCCACAGCAGACCTTTTTTCCATACTTTATCAAAGGCTTTCTTCAGGTCTATCCACGCAGCTAGTACAAGGTTTTTCTCTTGGAATGCATCCTCAATCTCTTGAGAGAGATAGGTCACTTGATCTTCCGTACTGTAGCACTGCCTAAATCCTACTTGTTGTGGAACGAGAAGGTTTTCACTTTCTAGGTACCATTTTAGTCTCAGGTCAATGATGCGTTCCATTGTTTTGCATAGGCAGCTAGTGAGACTGATTGGCCTGTAGCTGGAGGCAGTATCACTGTTTTTCCCTGGCTTTAGCAGTGGTACCATGCTTGCTTCCTTCCAGATTTGAGGTAACTTACCTGTGTTGAAAATATCCAACAGCTTTCCCATTGCTGCCATTCCCAGGTTCTTGATCATTTCATTGGACACTCCATCTGGTCCTGGTGATTTCCTTGGTTTCAGTGACTGCTAGGTCTAACTCACTGCGTGTGATTGGTGCATCCATGACCTCCAGTTTTCTGACTTGTTCCTCTTCTTTCTGTGGATCAATGCGCACTGCACGCTCTTTCTCTGGATGGATATCAATGTTGCAGTCTTGTGCAAACATGTGAGCAAAGTGATCTGCTACCTGCTTACCTGTAAGAGTTTTCCCATCCTCTATTAGTGTAATCTTTGTACTTCTTCCAGTACTCTCATCATTTAACTGTTTGATTAGTTTCCACAGTTTCCTTCCATCCTTTTCAAAGTTTAGGGACTCTGTTTTCCCTCTCCAACTTTCCCGTCTGGCTTGCAGCTTGGCTCTCTGAAATTTGGCCTTAGAATATTGGTAATTATTGTGGTGTTCTTGGCATGGTCTATTTTCTGCTTGTTTTCGAGCTGCTTCCACATCATCATGGAGTTTTCCCAGCTCACTAGACCAATATGGTTTATAGTCCCTGCGAGCTCCTCTGGGAATGGTTTCACGAGCGGCCTGAAGGATACAAGCATTGAATTCCTTCACTATGCTGTTAATATCCTTACCTTCTATGGACAGCTGTCCCACCAGGATACCTGTACGATGTCTGTACATTGTCCAGTTTGCTTTTTTATAGTTCCATCTGGGGAGAGGGTTACTGGTGTTAAGGAGTTCATTTTCTATTGTCAGGAAGACTGGTCGATGGTCACTACCTCCAAATTGTTTTCTAACTTCACGTGTAATGTTCCACTTCAGATCTGGAGAGTGGAATGCCAGATCTGGTGTTGAGGTTGTACACCAAGCCCTTGAGTAAAATGTTGGGGGATCCATTGGCTGGTTGATCAGGAGAAGTCCATTATCATCCTGCCAGCTCTCAACTTCCTCTCCTCTCTTGTCTATGTGGTCATAGCCCCAGCTCTGGGAATGGCTGTTAAAATCGCCACAGACCATCAGTCTCTCTTTGTGTGGGATTGTTTCTAAAGCAAGTGGGCGGTCATTAGGAGAGTAATAGTTAAGGTGGAAATCTGTATTACTACTTTTTAGATGGATCATCTGATATTTGGCTCCTTCCATGAACACTCCCACCTGACATGCGCTGATGTTATTCTTAACAAGTGTGAATACTCCTCCTTTTCTTCTGTCCTGTCGGTCTGATCTAAAACACTGGTAGCCTCTGATTTTAAAGACGGCATCTTTGGTTAGGTGTGTCTTCTGTATGCAGCATATACTTACCTGCTCTGCAAAAAGTATGTTCTCTAGTTCCACCTTTTTGCTATAGCCATCTCTAACACTTCTGACACCCTCAGCATTCCACTGCATTATTTTAAGTTCTTGCTTTTTGGCTGTTTTCTTCCGTTGGATTTTTTGGCCAGTAGCTCTGCTCTCATGTCTCCTGACTCCACAAGACGAACTGAGAGGACCTCCAGTAGCATTGGGTGGACCCTTTCGAGGCAGGGGGCCAGGCACTGCACCTGCCTGGTTTGTCTTCACAGGGCGAGCACCATGTTTGAATACTGCAGATAAAGACATTTCATTAGCAATAATGCGTGTTACCTTGATTTTTGCAATGCGCCTTTTGGCTGGGTAACTCCGACTTCAGCACCTTTCCTTGCTAGGGCAAACTGTGGTCTTGCTCGGACTGCCATGAAGACAGTGTGGCTGGCCTGGCCAAAACTTTGTTTTCCAGCCTCTGGTGGCTGTATGTAAGTCCCTTCTCCATATCAGATGGTTTGGAGACAGTTCCACAAAGACACTCCGACTTTGAGATGAGGAATCTGATGAGTGCTTCAACGATATCCATTCCCCGCCACCTACAGTCTGCTGGCTCTGTTTTGTTTACATCATTCTGATAGCCATTGTTGTAAAGACCTATACCCTTGTCATGTCCTGGATTCATTGTTTTCACACCAGATTTCCCTCATCACCGCCAGAGATCTCCATGTCCCCATCCATCCACCAACCTGACATTACATTCTACAAAAATAACAATTACAATTAGTGTTGATTGCTACAAGTTTCTGGGCTACAGAAGTAGGTCAGAGTTTTTAAGCAAACAGATCTATGTTACCTGTCTCACAAACACTATGTTAAGATAAGTGTGCTCTTAACACAGTTGTTCCCAGGGGGATATCTCATGATAAGAATCCCTTACTCCTAAACTGTCGTGCAGCTCGGACAGGGTAAAACTGATATTGATGTACCATCCCCACAGTTTGGCAGTAAAGGACATCTTGTTTCTTCATCTCAATCTCCTCCAGACTGAGCTTGATACACATAAATTCATTTTGGAGCTCCCACTGGTGACATATGGATTGTATCAAGTGAATGGGAAAAACTTTCTCTGATACCAAACATTGTTGTCAATGTAGATGAAATACTTGTCCATTTGTTATCAAAATTAGCCAAGTATCCTTCCCAAAATCTCACAAGTCCCATTTATGTCTTTATATGCAGTCTCCAAAAGGGACTGACTTAAATTTAGGAGATCAGTATTGCCAACATCTGAATCACATTTCTAAGAAGACATTGACACTGGCCACCACCCACTTCTATCAACAGGGCACCAAGGAAAACTGCAGTCTGTTCTTCCAATGAACGATCTCAGAAAGCTATGGAATAGTGTGTTATTTTCCAGGTTGGCTGTCTGCACCCAGCTGGAATTAGCAATAAGTTTTTTCTTTGAATTTCTTCAAACTTCTACCCATATCTATTTTCTCTGTTTCTGCTCTTGATGCCCTGCTTTTCTGTCTTAGCCCTACACATTTGGCTACATTTTCTCATCCTTGCAGGTGGTGAGATAGGAGTGATATTATTAACCCAATTTTCCAGCATTTGCTATCCCTATTTTCTAACTGCCAGAGAGCAACTTTAATAGTTTCCTTGTTAAGTGAGCTGTCTTGTCATTTGGTTCATTCTGAGCTTTTTCATATACCACCACCACCACACACTCATGTTTTCTCACTCTTATTATCTGCGCCATCAGGGTAGCTTTTTTGCTGGAGTCATAAAAAAGGCAAAGGACAGGCATTTGTGGAAAACCCTTGCAGAAGCTCCATGTGCCCTGGGCACTTAAGGTTCAGAGAGAGCGAGATAGTTTTCCAGTTGTTTGTCATCTGGGGAATGATGTCATATTGTTTGTTATTTGGTACTCTTTGTCATGGTTTCTTTCTCTAGTATCTCAGCTAATTACCTGCTTTTACGTTGTGTGTACCTACATATCTCTAGGCACATTTTGTGTGTGTTTTTCTTACAAGGAGGATACCAGAGATATAATTAAAATTTTTTTTCATGTTATTCATTTGGTGTGTTTTCTATGCGATCCTTTGCAAAGCCATTTGCTGAAATATTTGATTATTGTTTGCCTGCATTTTTTTGCCACTCTGATTTCTTTCCACTTTCCTTCCTGTCTTTTTATAAAAGTGTATCATACACCTTTGTCTTTAATCCAGTTTGAAGTGAATTCAACATTTTAAAAATTTATTGACTTTACACAACCTGCTCATTATAAGTGTATTTCAAAACTGCATTATTTTCAAGAGAAATGTCAGGCTGAAGATACTGTAAAATTTGAAAATATGGGTTAGAGTAGATACATAATTTTTTTTTCTGTAGACTACGTTGAAACAGTTCTGTAAACATTGATTCATGCCACCATGTAAAAATCATCTTTTCTGAAATTAAAATAATACAGTATTTTCATTTTTCTCTGTCATATTGGATCAGTTATAGTTAATTTATATTATAAATCCATATTAGTTTCAGTACATATACTACTGTGTATTTTAACTAGTGCACCAGGCTTACAATGAGCCATATGTTTAGTATTTGAAACTAGATCCTAAAAAGTGGAATTAAATTAAAACAGTAATATTTGGAACTCTATCTTAATACAAAGAAAACTAAATTGATGACAACTGACAGAACAAATAAGGCAGCTGAAATATGTATCAGTGAGGAAAAATTTGAAAAGTTGGAGAGTTTTGAATATCTTGGATCATTACTAACTAATAATGGAGATACAATGAGGGAAATTAAAAGGAGGACATCTGTCGCTCTTCAGAAAGTAAAACAACTAAAGAAGCTGTGGAGAGGAACAGACAGAACTACAAAAATAAGATTTTCAAGGGCATGCATCTTTCCCATGGCAACATATGCCTGTGAGACCTGGACACTTAACAAAACAGCTGAAAAATAATAAATGCCTTTGAATGTAAATGCTACAGAAAGAGTTCTTATCTTGGACACATAAAAGAACAAATATATCCATACTAAAAGAACTTAATATTGAAGAAGGTTGGTTACTAAAGAGGATTCAAGTAGTTAAGATCGATTATAACAATAGATGGGAAATGTCACAGTGAAATAAAAAGCAGACATATATGCCAAGTCAGCATTCCAGACAATGAGACACATCTTGTGCAACAGATCCATATCAATGGAAACAAGATTCTGAGAACTTAAATGTTACATTGAGCCAATTTTGTTTTATGGGTGTGAAGCATGGTCTATGAATAAGGGAGTACAGAGAGAAATGGAAGCCATGGAGATGTGGTTTATAAGAAGGATGTTGAAGGTACCAATGAAGAAGTCTTAAAAGAGGATGTAGTTAAATCGCAAATTATAGCAAAGATCAGAGGCAGACAAGCGAGATTTATAAGACATTTCCTGATAAGAGGAAAATTGGAACACTGTGACAAGTGGAAAAATTGAGGGAAGAAAAGACAGAGAGAGAAGTTATTGGATGGGCTGTCAGTGTAGCTAGGAAGCAAGTCACCAGTGGATCTAATAATCAACGCAAAAGACAGGGAATAGTGGAGAGAAATGATCGCCTATGCTGCTTGGCATGGCACTTAGATAGATAGAAAGAGGATTAAAGAGAGAAAACTGAAATACTTTTGGACACATTAAACCTCATGAGAATTTAGAGAAGACCATCTTGGAAGGATACACAATGGGAAAAAGAGAGAGAGGAAGACCAAGGCGAAGATGGCTGCAAGACATCGGTGATAATCTGCAAATGGATGCATCAGCAGCAGGGCATCTTGCTTACAACCCAGGGGCCTACAGGGGGCTGTTAGGGAGGCAAAATTCTGCAAGGGACATGCAAATGACTGAATATTTGGAATCCGAACATCATAATTATTATAGATATATACCTTAATTGCCGTTTCTGATCACATGCATGTATAGGCTTAGGTCACTGTATATTTTATATTTTTTTATTATATGGTTATGACATGTCAGTGCAGTATCATATATAAAGGATTATGAATTCTATGGCCTGTATAGTTAATGACTTAAGACAGTTTGAGCTTCCAAGTCATTTAGCATGTTCCATACAATCAAGATATAATTATTACACAGGTATTGAGAGAAACAAGAAATTTTGCATTTCAGGTTGGAAGCAGTAAGAGTGGAAATGCATTCAGGTCTGAAAAATATTGCCAGTACACTAATGGCAAAAGGTAAGATTTCTAATCAAGTGATTTTTTTTTTTTTTTTAACTTCCTAAATTTGTACAATTTTTTTTGTTTTATCATTGTTTTCCTTTTCTGTCAAAGGACATATTTAACTTAATGTGAGTTAGTGAATATGTTTACCAGTTTTTTTTTAGCTTTGTTATTGTACAGGGGTGACCAAACTTGCCACGTATGATAAATTTCAGATGTTTGAGGCCTGCAATATGAGCAGATATCATCATCATCATTCATTTGCATGTCCCTTGCGGAACTTTGCCTCCCAAACAGCACTCCTGTAGGCCTCTCGGTTGTTAGCAAGATGGCCTGCCGCTGCTGCATCCATTTGCAGATCATCAACGATGTCTTGCAGCCATCTTTGTTTTGGTCTTCCTCTCTTTCTTTTTCCCATTATGTATCCTTCCAATACGGTCTTCTTTAAATTATCATGACGTTTAATGTGTCCAAAATATTTAAGTTTTCTCTCTTTAATCCTCTTTTCTAGCCAGCCTTCTTCAATATTAAGTTCTTGTAGTATAGATATCCATGTCTTAGGTTGTATCGTGCGACACTGAAGTATGACAATAATACAGTGTTATGCGAATGATTCAGATGATGATGTGAAAGACGACTTCTATCACCAACTACAACGAATCATCAACAAAGTCCCTAAACACGACATCCTAATTGGTATGGAGGACTTCAGTGCTGAGGTAGGGAAAGATAATACCGACGTTGAAAAAGTGATGGGGAAAGAAGGAATTGACATGGTTAATCAGAACGGAGAAAGATTAATTGAAATATGTCTAACAGAGGGCATGGTCATTGGAGGCACAATATTCCACACAAAGAGATACACAAAACAATGTGGATAACTCCAGATGATAAAACTAGAAACCAGATAGATCATTTTTGTATTAGAAAGCAATACAGAACATCTCTCATAGATGTAAGGGCTTAAAGGGGTGCAGATGTCAACAGTGATCACAACCTGTGCATAGGGAAAATAAAACTAAAATTGAAAAGCCAACACAAGAAATCAGTACACAGAAAGATAAACAGCCACAGCCTACAAGAAGAAAATACTAGCATTAATTTCAATCAGGAACTTGCCAATCATTCCAAAACACCCAGTGAAGTTGAGGAGATAAGTATAGATGAATTATGGAATTCTTACAGCACAGCCATAATCACAAGAGCAAGCGCTGGGCTGAAAAAAACAAATAGAAAAGCATGGATATCAGATAAAACATGGAAGTATATACATGAAAGATGAGCAGTCAAATTAGACATGTTGAATGCAAAAACAGATCTTGGAAAAGATCTGGTGAAAGCAACATACAAAGAAATAGACAAGAAAGTATAAAGCTCAGCTAGAAGGGATAAAAGAGAATACATAGACAATATGGTGAATGAGGCAGAAAAAGCAGCAAAAACAGGAGACAACAAAACTTTATATAACATACAAAAGAGGCTAACAGGTACTATTACATCTAAAGAAAGACCAATCCTTAGCAAAACTGGAACCCTATTATCATCAGATAAAGACCAAAAGCAAAAATGGGCTGAACACTTCAAGAAATACTTAATCGACCACACCCAAAAGAATTGTTAAACCTTGAAACTGACTTACCAGCCCCACAACTAAATGTCAACCTAGATTAAATTAAATTGCATGAAACTGAAACAGCAGGGAATTTAATGGCTAACAACAAAGCTGCAGGTGAAGATGAAATAACACCCGAAATGCTAAAAGCTATCAATAGTGACAACATGAGACAACTACAGAGAATGTTTAACAAGATTTGGAAAGAAGAAAAGGTCCCTTCTAATTGGAAAAAAGGAATCATTGTTAAAATACCACAAAAAGGCAACCTTAGTGACTCTAACAACTAGAGAGGAGTAACTTTAATATCAGTTGTGTCAAAAGTATTTTGCAAGGTCATTTTGAATAGACTTAAAGATATAGTGGATACTGCAATGAGAGAAGAACAAGCAGGATTTCGAAAAGGGAGAAGATGTCTCGACCAGATCTTTACTCTAAGAATAATACTTGAAGAACATATTGAAAAGCAGAAATCATTAATACTGAACTTCATAGATTTTAAAAAGGCATTTGATAGCATACACAGAGATTCATTATGGAGAATTTTAAGTCTATATGGAATACCATCTAAAATTGTCAACATCATTAAGGACTTATACAATGGATATGGTTGTGCAGTCAAGACAGAAAAAGGGATGAGTGAATGGTTCCAGATTGAAACAGGTGTGAAACAAGGATATATATATACTGTCTCATTTACTTTTTGGGATTACAATAGATTTCATAATGAAAAAATGCTGCACAGGTAACAGATATTGACTGGGAACATGGGACCCAACTAGAAGATCTTGATTTTGCTGATGACATAACTCTTATCAGTAATAATGTGAATTCCATGCAAGAAAAAACAGATAGCCTGTCTTCACTGGTTAGCAAAATAGGACTTGAAATTAACAAGGACAAAACAAAAATAATGAAAATTCCCCTTAACTCTTCCCGTGCCCAAGAAAAAAATGTGGACATTCCCGTCCGTGCCACACAAAAAGCGCGGGTCCTGATCTGTATAGTGGGCATAGTTGTAAAATGGAATGGAGAACAGTATTTACATGTACTTCCGTGTACTTATTATGTTTCAAAGTATAACTAAATGTATGAAAATTTCATAAATGCAGAGTTTTTTAGGAAAAAAGAAGTAATATGGTGTTTTTAGACAATGATTGTGCCCAGCTCACCATCGGCTAGGTCTAGATATGCACTACTTGCCATCTGAGATGTCTAGATCTACTTGTCAATCTCGTATTGTGATTCTATGTTGCATTTAGGTAAATTAATGTCTGAAATAACCTACTAACTATTTCTCCAGTCGTCTAATATGTCTAACTCTACTTAGGATACATTCAAGAGCAGTGGGGTGGTCACAGGCCATGTCCATACCCCTATCTACATCATCAAAAATTGAAAAATGTCGATGTTTCTCTTCCTTTTTCTCGCTCGGCATCGCTCGTAACTAAGGACTTTTCCACCATTTTTTAAAAGTGTCACCGGAAACGCAAACGAAATATATACAATCTAAATGTTACACTGGTTGGTTTTATTGAAACAAATGAATTGTCACTATAACGACTATGGCGCACAACTCAGTAATCGGAAATCCTCACTATAGCGACTGTGGCACAGGAAGAGTTAATCAAAATGGAAAAATACACATAGAAGAGACAGATATTGAAGAAGTCGATCAATATGCATACCTTGGCAGCTACATAGACCAGGATGGTGACACTAGAAAGGAAGTTAGGATAAGAATTGCAAAAGCAGCATCAATCTTCAAGAATCTTGAGAACATATGGAATTCAAAAGTTATAAGCACAAAAACCAAGTTAAGACTATTCAATTCAAATGTAATATCCCCCCCCCCCCCTCATTTATGCATGCGAAAGCTGGAAAACAACTAAAGAAATAGACAACAAATTAGACTCTTTTGAAAACAGATGCCTAAGGAAAATACTCAACATCAAGTGGGACGAATTCAAGAACAGTGCAGAGATAAGACAGATGACTGAACAACAACCAGTCTCATGGGTGATCAGGAAAAGGAGATGGACATATGTTGGTCACTTGATGAGAAGAAATGATCAGAGAATCCCAAAACAAGCTATCAAGTGGAACACAACAGGCCAAAGAAAAAGAACAAGACCGCGTGAAACTCTGAAGAGGACATTGTTAAGAGAGGCCAAATTGTCAGGCATAAATCCTTTGATGAGGTTGAAAGACTCGCCGAAGACAGGAAAAATTGGCGAACTACTTTGCGAGCCCTATGTGACATTTAACGGCACAGGAAGGATATAAGATAAGTATAGATATATTTTTTCTTTTTTGTGTCTACGATATTTGGAGAACTCTTCTGTAGCATTTACATTCAAAGGCATTTATATGTTTCTCAGCTGTTTTGTTAAGTGTCCAGGTCTCACAGGCATATGTTGCAATGGGAAAGATGCATGCCCTTAGAAATCTTATTTTTGTGGTTCTGTCTGCTCTTCTCCACAGATTCTTTATTTATTTTTATTTGTTTTACTTTCTGAAGAGCGACAGATGTCCTCCTTTTAATTTCCCAGAGCAGATATCATACACAGTTTTACTGTTGTATACACATTTTGTTAAAAAAATATTATAAAGCTTAATTTTTTTTATTTTAAATTTTATTTACCTTTACATTTTGGTTTAAAAAGAAAAAAAAGGGCTCATCCAACACATTTCCATGAGCCACACATTATATGTCGAAGAGCAAGTCATGGTTTGACCACCCCTGTATATATATAATATATATATATATATGATTTGATTGATTAGAATTTTTCACATTTATTGACAGCCCTTCAGGAATGTCCCAATTCTGGCATTCTGTGGGCCGAATCAATCTTTATGGAAGCAAGACCCCAAAGAAAAACTAAATGTGTTGATGCACTAAAGAAATGTGAACACAACCCACATGTACTTCTTGCTGCATCAAAGTGAGTAATTTTTGTTCAATTATAAAAACTGAATCATTTTTGTGGTAATCTATTAACATTTCTTACATCTTCCATCCTTTCCATGCCATTAAATGTCACATAGGGCTCGCATAATTGTTTACCAAGTTTTCCTGTTCTCAGCGAGTCTTTCAACTTCATCAAGAGATGTTATGCCCACTAAACTGGTTTCTCTTAACAATAAATATTTGCTTGGAGTTCTATAATGTATCAGAAGGGCTGGATAAATTTGTCATATTATCTGTTTAAATAAATAAAATTAATTAATTATGACTGCTACCAAAATATAAACTAAAATGCCTGATGTCTCATATTCATAGACTTCAGTCAAAATTCTCAAGACATTTTCACTAATAGATTAGGGAAAACAAACTGATGATTTTTAACTGAACATTTTGTTGAAATAAAGATTGGTGAGTGTTGGTGTTTATCACTGCCATTAATACACTCTTAACATTTCACTGTGGCTGTGAAATTGCTACTTTTTTTTTTACACTGTGTAAGTAAAAGATTCAAGTATTAATAACACTCAAACGGCAAATTATATTCTTACATCTTACATCCTTCCTGTGCCATTAAACATCATGTAAGGCTCATATGGTAGTTTGCCAAGTTTTCCTGTTTTCGGCCAGGTTTTCAACCACATCAAGGGATTTTATGCCTACTAAATTGGCCTTTCTTAACAATGTCCTCTTTAGAGTTTCATGTGGTCAACTTTATTTTCTTTAGCCTGTTGTATTCCACTTGATAGCTTGTTTTGGGATTCTCTGGTTGTTTTTTCTCAGCACATAACCAACATATGTCCATCTTCTTTTTGTGATACCCAAGAGAAAGGTTGTTGTTTGCTCATATGCCTTATCTCTGCGTTGTTCTTGAATTCATTCCACTTTATACCGAATATTTTCCTGAGGCATTTGTTTTCAAAAGAGTCTAATTTCTTGTCAGTTTCTTCAGTTGTTTTCCAGCTTTCACATGCATAAATGAGAGTGAATATTACATTTGAATTGAGTAATCTTAACTTGGCTTTTCTGCTTATAACTTTTGAATGCCATATGTTCTCATGATTCTTGAAGATCCAATGCTGCTTTTGCAATTATAATTCTATCTTCCTTTCTGGTGTCAACATCCTGGTCAATGTAGCTGCCAAGATATGCAAATTGGTTTATTTCTTCAACAGCTGTTCCTTCTATGCATATTTTTCCTTCGTGGTTAGTGAGAAATTTCATTATTTTTGTTTTTTCCTTTTCAAGTCCTATTTTACTAGCCATTGAAGACAGAGTATGTCTTTTTTCTTGCATTGATTTCACATTGTCACTGATAAAGAGTTATGTAATCTGCAAAATCAAGATCTTCCAGTTGAATCTCATGTACCTAATCTATGCCCATTTTACATGTGCAGCATTTTTTCGTTATCAAGTCTATGGCGATTCCAAAAAGTGAGGGAGATAATATACATCTTTGTTTCACACCTGTTTCGGTCTGGAACCATTCACTCATTCCTTCTGAGTTGACTGCATAAACATATCCATCTCTAATGATGTTGATAATCTTAGATGGTATTCCATATATTCTTAAAATTCCCCACAATTAATCTGTGTATGTTATCAAATTCCTTTTTTAAAGTCTATGAAGTTCAAGATTAATGGCTTTTTCCTTTTAATATGTTTTTCAAGTATTATTCTTAGAGTAGAGATCTGGTCAAGACAGCTTCTCCCTTTTCGAAATCCTGCCTGTTCTTCTCTCATTGCAGCATTCACTTTATCTTGAATTCTATTCA
Organism: Achatina immaculata; assembly: GCA_009760885.1. Classification (NCBI taxonomy): domain Eukaryota; kingdom Metazoa; phylum Mollusca; class Gastropoda; order Stylommatophora; family Achatinidae; genus Lissachatina; species Lissachatina immaculata. The sequence goes on along the minus strand of CM019701.1, from coordinate 20,228,725 downwards.
GAATAACTTTGCAAAATACTTTTGACACAACAGATAGTAAGGTCAAGAAGAATCCTCTCCAGTTATTGCAATTGCTAAGGTTGCCTTTCTTCGGTATTTTAACAGTAATTCCTTTTTTCCATTTAGAAGGGACCTTTTCTTCTTTCCAAACTTCATTAAACATTCTCTGTAGTTAGTTTCAGCTGTTATTTCATCTTCACCTGCAGCTTTATTGTTAGCCATTAGATTCACTGTTGTTTCAATTTCATTCAATGTAATTTCATCTAGGCTGACATTTATTTGTAGGATTGGTAAGTCAATTTCAAGGTCTATCAATTCTTTTGGGTGTGATCGATTAAGTATTTCTTGGAAGTGTTTGGCCCATCTTTGCTTTTGGTCTTTACTTGATGTTAATAGGGTGCTAGTTTTGCAAAGGATTGATCTGTCTTTGGATGCTATAGTACCTGTTAGCCTCTTTTATATGTTATATAGAGTTTTGCTGTCTCCTGTTTTTGCTGGCTTCTCTGCTTCTTTTGCCATATTGTCCATGTATTCTCTTTTATCCCTTCTAGCTGAAACTTTTTACTTTATTGTCTAGTTCTTTGTATGTTGCTTTTGCCAAATCTTTTCCAAGATCTATCTTTACATTCAACATGGCTAATTTGGCTGCTCATCTTTCATGTTGTTTATAGCAGCATGTATTAACCTCTTTAGCATTCTTCCCAAATTATCTCAAGCTCACTTAAATGTTCTTTTTGAGTTAACTTGCAGATTATATGCAGACATACTTCATAGTGTTGTCCCCAAGTTTTCTTGCTCTGTTGTAAACAGTGACTGACCTAGCAGTCAGTCACCATGGAAAGCTGCTGGAACAGCATATTCAACAAGAGGATCAAGCTAAATATAACCATGTTGTTGTGTTACAGTACATACTTTGAAAACCAAGTAAACATGTTCATTTTGGAACAATATATTGCACAATGGCACTGACATTTCTACTTATATGGACAGATGACAGTTTAGATTCTTTGAATCAGAGTGATGTGTATGATAGTGATTGTGTGATCAGAGATTGGTAAATGGCAGCATTACAGGTCAGCAGTCAGATTTGCAAGAAAACACAGTATATCTACGAGAAGTATAAAGTAACATTGCTTTGTAGTTTATCAAATAAAGAAAAACTGTTCATTTGGACATCAGCATCATCGTAGTATTATCGTTGCTACTACCTTCTTCATCATCATCATGAACTCTTGTCAAGAAATTATAATTATCATTCATACACAAAAAAGGACTATTTAACAACACGTCAGATGACGACACTGTCCTAGGAGCTGATTGACAGCAAATACAACCCAGCTGAATGGACACATGTGTCTCCTATCAGGATCTGGAGAGGACTGCGGGCTATGCCATGTTGACAGGGATCAGGATCTGACATGACCAACAACCTCGAATGCAGAAGAAGATAATTGTCATTACCACAAGTATAATCATTATCATTTGTGACTGCCTTTACTCTCATCATCATTATATCATCCTGATCATTGCCACCACTTTCAGCATTGTTATCTATCCACATCAAGAAATATTTTTTCTATTTCTGGCATAAGAAATATTTACTGCATCTTTATAACTTATGCATTCTATTCTGGGTTTGTTTTTTTTTTTTTGTTGTGAAAATATATTTAAAGCCAAAAATAATGCACATCAGATAAACGATGAGTTTAAAACACAAAAATATAATTTAAAAATAAAAACCAATTTGACAAAAGTGGTTGCATATGTTTCACAGCATCATGTGCGGTCAAGGTAAAATTCTCGTTTCCATGCCATTAAGGCATATTGGGGAATACAGTGTTAGGCCCATATTTTCCATAACCTTTGTCACATGAAAGTGTGATGTAGTCAGTATCACACCTGGCCACTTTACCTTCCCAGATTTCTCTTGTACTCATTTTTAGAGGCTTGATCAATCCCAGGGCCTTTTTGGTGTGTACCAGAAAAAATCCCACTGCTGGAGCTGAACCCGGCACCATCAGATTATGAAACAGTTAACCTAGTCAGAATTCAACCAATGCTTTTTGTTTTTGTTTTTTTTTGTGCATTGCAAGCGTGTAAGGGCATGTAATAATGCCTTCCTTCCATGTAAACATGTAATATTGGAAGCGAATTATGAGACAGTTAACCTAGCCAAAATTCACATACAATATTACATGCCCTTACATTGCACAAAAAAATTGATCTCACCTAAACCTGAATGCATCAGTAGCACATGTGCCACCCCTTCCTGCTCTAACACATTGCTGGAGTTGGTATGACATTAACCTCACCAGCCATTGAATGGCATCCAGTGGAATCACATCCAGTGCAATACTGGATAAGACCAAACTTTATTGCTGGTCCCCAGGGGCTGCTTCATTACACTCGAGACATGCCTTTAAGTGTTCTGCATATGACATCAGGATGTCCTTTAGTGTTTTTGCTGATATAATTCCAATAATGTGTTGGTTATAAGTTGCTTATGCTCTGGCCCACAAAAGGGATTTACTTCCACTTCCTTCAGTCACATGTAAGGTGTACATGGTGTGAACTTTCAAGGAAAGCTTTTTGAACTAAATCTTCAATTTGATAGTTGAACCCATTCTTTCCAAATTCTTCTAAATCTTTACTCTGTGAATCTGTCACAATGACACCATTAACCACATCATGAGCAACTAACCATTCCATTCCACCGACACAGCCTCAATTTCCATTCACATGCTTGATGTGGTGACTTCAAAGGCTCCCAAACCCTGTGCCATGACTCTTCCATTTCAGTAGGCAACAAAACCTCAACCACTTCTGCTGTTCTGAGTCACTGAGCCATCTCTGATGCTGGATGAGATCTTGAACCCAAAGTTCAGCTGCTCCATGTGCCCAGTCTCGTGATTCATGACCCTTCTTTATAATACCTTTGTTAGCTGAGGTTAGTCCTGTATCCGTAACCAGTCATTGACTTTAGGTACTTCATCTAGATTGCAAACTGACATTATTGTATCCTCCACCTCAGCCATCCAAGATCTGCCCTGTTTGATGCATCTGCCCATTATCAAACCCATGCAACTCAGTTTTCACACATGGCATGTCATTCTCCAACATCCTGTAATTTCAAAACATTACATGTGATTTGCGCTCACTTCTCTACTTCTTCGTACATACGCTGGCAATGATGCGTGGTACCCTGATTTTTGTGATGTACCTTTTGGCTGGGTACCTCTGACTTCAGCACCTTTTCTTGCTAGGGCAGACTGTGGTCTTGCTCAGACTGCCATGAAGACAGTGGTGTAGGCTGGCCTTGCTAAAACTTTGTTTTGCAGTCTCTGGTGGCTGTACTTCTCCACATCAGATCTAGCATCCAATGCTGACTGGCCAGACAGCTTTGAGACAGTTCCACAGAGACACTCCGACATTGGGATGAGAAATCCGTTGAGTGCCTCAACTATATCCATTCCCCGCCACCTGTAGTCTGCTGGTTCTGTTTTGTTTACATCATTCTGACAGCCATTGTTGTAAAGATACATAGGCTTGTCATGTCTTGGATTCATTGGTTTCACACCAGATTTTCCTCATCCCTGCTGGCGATCTCCAAGTCCTCATCCATCCACCAATCTGACATTACATTTTACAAAAATAAGAATTAATGTTGATAGCTACAGGCTTCTGGGCTACAGAAGTAGGTCAAAGTTTTTAAGCAAACAGATCTGTGTTCCCTGTCTCACAAAGACTACATTAAGATAAATGTGTTCTTAACACAGTTGTTCCCAGGGGAATTTGCACTCACAAATGTACTTGTTTTCATGCAGTACATGGTGTGTATAAAACATTTTGTGAATGGTATCAGAAAACAAACAAAACAGAAGATAGAAATTACCTTTATTGCCCTCAAAATACTCACCATCCTTCACAACACACTTTTGGCAATATTCATAAAGATTCTGAAAACTGTCAGTAAAGGCCTCTTTAGGAATCAATCATAGAACCACTGTCACATGTTCTTGGATTGCCACCACGTCCACAAAACATGCGGCTTTCATGATGCTTTTCAGGCGGGAATACAGATCAGGGAAGTACAGTGGATGCCCTTGCTAATGCCCAATTCCTTTGCTATCAATCGAAGAGTCAGATGCCGATCTTGTGCCAGCATTTGTTGCACTTACTCGATCATGCTTGTTGCTGGCTGACCCGAACGTGGCTCATTCTCAGTCATTTCCTTTCCATCATGAAAGCATTTAAACCAGTCATGAACACATTTTCTGCTCACAGCTTCCATCCTGTACACTTGCACCAACATTTCATGCATCTCTGTTGCTGTTGTCCCCAATTTGTAGCAGAACGATGTTCATTCATTGTTTCATTACACTGTGACCTTACTCTCACACTATGTTCAGCTGCCCTCAGTGGGTTTACCATGTCGGTCACTTGTATTCCATGCTAGGTGGCACTTCTCACTGTGTCTCTAGATAGCTATGTGCATGGCCATACACCTGTCCCATGTTCGCTTTGAGATATTGGACCATTCACTGAACTTTTTAGACACACCTTGTATATAGTGTGCGTTATTTCTTACTTTCAGTATAATTCACCATGGGTAGAACAATCCCATTTTTTTTATGTAATGCTAAAGGGGTTAAGTCAACATTTGCTTTGGTGCTAAAAGTATATGAAGGTAAAATTAAAATATACTGTACACGTATTGCTTACCTTCAAGTATAGGAGGCAGCAAAACTATATAACATACAGAAGAAGCTAACAGGTGCTATTACCTCCAGAGAAAGACCAGTCTTTAGCAAAACAGGCAACCAATTAACTTCAAGTAAAGACCATTAGCAAAGATGGGCCGAACACTTCCAAGAAATACTTAATCGACCACACCCAAATGAATTAATACATTTTTAAACCAGTTTACCAGTTCCACAACTAAATGTCAACTTAGATGAAGTTATACTAAATGAAATTGGAACAGCAGTGAATCTAATGGCTAACAACAAAGCTGCAGGTGAAAATGAAATAACAGTTGAAATGTTAAAAGCTATTAACAGTGACAACATGAGCCAACTACAGAGAATGTTTAATAAAATTTGGAAAGAAGAAAAGGTCCCTTCTTAATGGAAACAATGAATCATTGTTAAAATACCCAAAAAGGCAACCTCTGTGACTGCAATAACTGGAGAGGTGTAACTTTACTATCAGTTGTGTAAAGGTGTTATGCGAAATGATTCTGAATAGAATTAAGGATGTAGTGGATACTGCAATGAGAGAATAGGCAGGATTTCGAAAAGGGAGAACCCATGTCGACCAGATCTTTACTCTGAGAATAATACTTGAAGAACATATTGAAAACCAAAAACCATTAATCCTGAACTTTATAGACTTTAAAAAAGCATTTGATAGCATACACAGAGGTTCATTGTGGAGAATTTTAAGACTATATGGAATACCATCTAAAATCTCTACAATGGATATGTTTATGCAGTCAAGACAAGAAGAAGGAATGAGCGAATGGTTTCAGATTGAAACAGGCATGAAACAAGGATATATATTATCTCCCTTGCTTTTTGGAATTGCCATAGACTTTATAATGAAAAGATGCTGTACAGGTAAAACCGTCATTGATTGGGTAAATGGGACCCAAATAGAAGATCTTGATTTTGTTGATGACATAACTCTTATCAGTGACAATATTGAAATTAACAAAGACAAAACATAAATTATGAAATTTCTCATTAATCAGGAAGGACAAATATACGTAGAAGGAACAGCTGTTGATGAAGTAAACTAATTTGCATATCTCGGCAGCTACATAGACCAGGATGGTGACACCAAAAAGGAAGTTAGAATTCAAATTGCAAAAGCAACATTGACCTTCAAGGATCTTGAGAACATGGCATTCAAAAGTTATAAGCACAAAAACAAAGTTAAGATTATTCAATTCAAATGTAATATCCACCCTCATTTATGCATGTGAAAGCTGGAAAACAACTAAAGAACAAATTAGACTCTTTCGAAAACAAATGCCTAAGGAAAATACTTGGTATAAAGTGGAATGAATTCAAGAACAACACAGAGATAAGACAGATGAGCAAACTACATGGGTGATCAGAAAAAGAAGATGGACATATGTCGGCCATGTGATGAGAAGAAACAATCAGAGGATCCCCAAACAATCTGTCAGGTGGAACACAACAGGCCAAATAAAAAGAGGTCGACCACGTGAAACTCTAAAAAGGACATTGTCAAGAGAGGCTGAATCAGTGGGCGTAACATCCCTTGATGAAATTGAAAAACTCACTGAAGACAGGAAATCTTGGCAAACTACCATGTGGGCCCTATGTGACATTTAGCAGCATGGGAAGGATGTAAGATGTAAGCTATTGAAATATAAGTCTGCAGGAGCACTAAAATGGTCTGCATAAATCATGTTCCAGATAAACTTACATCTTGCTGGAGGTAGCCAGCAAGAAAGGTGTAGCTTAGGTATTTATTCTTAGTAGAATATTCTGTGCTGTTTCTGTTACAGATTTTTAGTAGAGAGGATTGGTTTATTTTTTCATTAAAGGTCAATTATGTGCCTTAAAAATAAAGAGAAGCCAATTATTCTTCAACAGATATGATGTATCAGCCATTTTTTTTTTGTGGTACAGCTGTTTGATAACTTGATTGACTGTAACTTATGGCTCTATAATTGTAACCTTGTGCTTGGAGAAATTGTTGATTACATACCAGTCATAAGTTCATGTTTTAGCAGGAGTTGGGTAATCTTATATCTGCTAAATCTGTAGGCATAAGAAATGCAGCACAGCACCTGAATTTTTATTGTAGGGGTTTTTGGTATTATTTGTTGTAACTGTCTTCTACTCTTTCATTCACTTCTTGCTTGACTTTAAAAAAAAAATTGATCAAGAGGATGATCCTCCAGAGTAAAATACTCTTTTTATTTATGATTTACATGTATATATTGCAAGCAGTGAACCTGTACTCTTTATGTTTATACATCCTATCACCTGATAAGTCAGCCCTTCCCAAGGGGGAATGAGATGGCAGTAATCAGGGAAGATGTACAGTTGTTTCACACTCAGTGTAAAGTCTCCTGTCTAATAGCATAATTCATTTTATCTTGAATTAGGAGCTTAGATTAGTTAGATTAGTTTAGCTTTTCAACTAGAATGTATAAAATTGGAAAAAAGTAGGAGCAGCTTTATTACTTAACGATTACAAAGTTGTGACGTTTCAGCGTGAGCCTTAATCATACAAAAACATACAGGACGAAGAAATAGGGAGAGGAGATAAAGTATAGATTTACATGAATACTATTAAAAAAAAAATAAATAAATAAATAAAATTTTTTAAAGGAGTACTTAGCTGTAAATTGCAAAGTGTGGCTTGTCTGGCGGTGTGTGTCAGGAATGGAGCTTTTCAACTGTATCTTAATGTGTACAGCATACATTCAGATAAAAGTCATATATATATTTTGGATACTGAATCAGAGGATACTGAATCTGATTTTTTTTTAAACACAAGTGATTGATAGCACAAACACATCAAGAGTGTCCATTTAATGATACAAGCAGATTATCATATACATATTTATGACACATGAGAGAGAAACTGCACCATTCATAAATAAAATTGGCATACTTTTGTGGAAGAGCATTCTTTGGAGAGAAATCAAAAGATAGATGACTTGCATAAGTATTGCAGTTATTTTTTATGATAATTATATACCAGATATACTGTTGTTTGTCATTAACATTTGAGTTGCTTATGTGAAAATTCAATTTCTTTACATATGAAAATGAGTACTTAATCTAGAGAGTATGTAGTTAAAAATATTAACTATTTGGAATTGCATGGAATGATAATACTCTTATTTATATGAAAATGCAGTTTTTCTACCATTTTGTCTCCTGCATTTCGACAAGTGAACACTGTGAACAAATTTTAATTCAAAAATAAGTTTATAGTCAGTTGTCATCTTCACGATATGGGTGCTTATGATCTTGAATCATGTCAGGTTATTTTTAGACTTAATGTAAATAGTATTTAATGGTTGAAAAAATGTTATATTATCTTTCATAGGTCTTCATAGAGCAGAAAACGAAGGATATGTCGTGGGGAAATTTAGCATAGAAATAGAAATGAGGCATGTGACAATCTAATGGCATTTTGCATGGAAAATGAGCTAATGATCACTAACACACTGTTTAAACAACATCCAAGAAGACACATGGACATCACCTGATGGGAAAGACAAGAATCAAATAGATTACATTTTAGTGCAAAGAAAGTGGAGATCAAGCATAACATCAGCAAAAACTTTACCAGGTGCTGATTGTAACACAGACCATGAGTTATTAATAGCAGGCATGTAGATAAAGATAAAAAAGACAGAGAATCAAGACCACTCCACTTTGATCTTACAAAATACCAGAACCATGTGGTATAGTAGTGAAGAATCATTTCGAAATCCCGATGGCTGTACAGGAGGAGATGACACCTGATGATTTGGCTACACAGGCCAGAGGTATCTTAATAACAACAGCTAAAGACATGGTTCCAATAAAGAAAACACAAAAGAATAGATGGATTACAGCAGGCACACTAGAACTGATAAAACAACATAGAAAAATGAAGACAATGGAAAGTGACAAACAACAAAGAGGAATATAAATCTTTAACAAAAGAAATACAAAGAAACATAAGACAAAAAACAATATATACAAGACTGTTGTGAAAAAATAGAAGCACATCAGAAGTATGGAAGAGATAGTGAAATGTTTAAAGAAATGAAGACATTGACAAGAAATGTCACATCTGAGCTAAATGTAATTTGTGATGAGATGGGGATGAGCTTGACAGAGACAGGAAATTCTAGAAAGATGGAAGGAATATTCCAGAGGAATGTATGATACAAATGACTGTGATGCTATAACATTTGAAGGTTATGAAATACCAGAGATTAGATATGCTGATGACACAGTATTACTGTCCACAACACAAAAAAGGAATGGAAAAACTAATTATGTCAGTCAGTAAGAACAATGAAGCACAAAACCTCTATCTTAATGCAAAGAAAACTAAATTGATGACAACTGACAAAACAAACAAGGCGCTGAAGTATGTATCAGTGAGGAAAAACTGGAAGACGTGGAGAATTTTAAATATCTTGGATCACTAATTAATAATGGAGATACAATGAGGGAAATTAAAAGGAGGACATCTGTCGCTCTCCAGAAAGTAAAACAACTAAAGAAGCTGTGGAGAGGAACAGACAGAACTACAAAAATAAGATTTTTAACAGCATGCATCTTTCCCATTGCAACATATGCCTGTGAGACCTGAACACTTAACTTGTCACTTAACAAAACAGCTGAGAAGCACATAAATGCCTTTGAATGTAAATGCTACAGAAGAGTTCTTCAAATATCATGGACACAAAAAAGAACAAATATATCCATGCTACAAGAACGTATTGAAGAAGGCTGGCTAGTAAAGAGGATTAAACAAAGAAAACTTAAATATTTTGGACACATCATGATAATTTCATCATGATAATCTAGAGAAGACTGTCTTGGAAGGGTGCATAATGGGAAAAAGAAAGAGAGAAAGACCAAGGCGAAAATGGGTTCAAGACATCGTTGACGATCTGCAGATGGATGCATCAGCAACAGGGCATCTTGCTTACAACCGAGAGGCCTACAGGAGTGCGGTTAGGGAGGCAAAGTTCTGCAAGGGACATGCAAATGAATGAATGAATGATGTAAATTTATTGAACTGATGTGTTTAATGTTACAGGCTATTCTGGTGTGAGCGCAAAATAAGCAAAGCTCGAGACTGGTTCAACCGTACTGTCAAGATTGACCCAGATTTGGGAGATGCTTGGGCTTATTTTTATAAGTTTGAGCTGGCCCATGGAGAAGAGGTAAAAATTTGTCTGAGTTTACAAATTTTCACTCTTTTTTTCCACTTGTGCCAGATAGCAAAATGTACAAGTCTTTTTGTTAATCGCTCTGTATCTCCTTATATTTTAATATTGGGGTTTTTTGTCTTAAGTCTTTCTTTCACACCCAGAAGGCCTTTCTGGTGAGAAGCTGGGATCAGGCACTGTGTGCAACACCAGCTGGCCAGACAGCTTGAAGACAGTTCTATGGAGACACCTTAACTTGGGATGAGGAACCTGATGAGTACTTCAGCAATGTTTCTTCCCTGCCAACTAGCCTGCTGACTCTGTTTTGTTTACCTCATTCCTATAGCCATTGTTATAGAGACTCATAGGTTTGTCATGTCCTGGATTCATTGGTTTCACATCAGATTTTCCTCATCCCAGCATGTGATCTCTATGTCCCATCTGTCTACTAGAGGATGGTCCTATGGACCAGCCCAGTGTGGCCCCAGCCATTGTCTCAGCACTACTTATTGATGGGTGTGCCACTGCCAAAAACTGGAAGGCCTGCAATCCTAATAGATGTACTTTGTGCTTGTCATTTTTCTCAGGGCTGAGCGTACATAAAATTTTGTGTGAGTTATCTGACACTTCTGTTTTTAGACAAGAGGCTTCCAGCAGATTTCTAAGTTCTGTCCCCTCATTCTTTAACACAAAGTTCTGTCTTATAAAAGGGTGACATCATACTTCATAACAATAGCAACTAATGCTACAGGTTTCTGGACTACAGAGGCAGGCCAGTTGTTTTTTTTTAAAGAAATTAGATCTGATTTTCCCTATCTTACAAAGACTGTGTTAAGATGGTATGTTCATAATACAGTCATTCCCAGGGGAGTAAAGGTAAAGTCATTTATCTTAACTTAAAAGAGAGAGAAACAAATCTCTAGACAGAAATTAAACATGTGTATATTAGTGTACATAAGAACTAAGTAGATATTTGCAGTTCTTACTGATATTTCACCAGAAACACCAGGATGATGTCAGACAGAGGTGTATTGCAGCTGAGCCCCATCATGGTGAAGAATGGTGTCGCATTTCCAAAGACATTCGCAACTGGCGTCTGAAGACAGAAGAACTCCTTCCTTTGGTCTCCAAGTCCCTGCTAGTGCCTACATAGAGTCATGTGTTGGCATATTGAAACATTCTTAAGAATGACTTATTTTCCTTTTATTTTTATTCATCTTTTATTTCTTTATTGGAACCATGTCTTTATATTTTTTTCATAATATTGATCTAACTAAAATCTATTGTTTTGTATGTGTTGTTTATTGTGCATTTCATTTTACTAGCAAAACAAAAAGAACATAACAGCTTCTAGTATTGTCTTTTCATTAAGGCTGATAGATAAGTTACTCTTGAGATTTTACCCTCTTCTTCAGTTTTGTGAAATAATTATATTTGTGATTATTGAAAACAAAAGTATGATCACTTTCACTTTAAATCACAAAGAAGTTATGAACACTCTATTATGTCAAATAACTGACAAATTGTTCTAGAATGTGTATGAAATTTCATTTGAATTTTTAAAATCCTCTGTGACAAAAGCTCTTTCAAAGTTGACAGCAGCAGACAGTTTGCTTTTTAACTGCATGTAACTTGATATATAAGAATGAAAGCTGACAGACCATCATTTACTTGATTTTACAGTGCCACAAATAAAGCATGAAAAACTTTATGATTTATCATATGGTACATAGAAAATTAATTAGCAATTTATCATCAATTTATTATCCTGATAATAAAATTTTATGTTCTAACTGCAAACTCAGGCTGAATGCTCTGTAACATTTAAACAGCATAATGATCTTGTAAGGGTTTATTTTGTGGTACTATGGTTGCAGGCATGCATACTTGTTAATCTTTGTAAAATTTGAACAGTTTGCAATCATTTCCAATAAATTTAATGCTAGGTACAGGAATGATGTGCTAAAAGTTTTATTTTTATTACATGTTGTACATATCACATTTCTTATGTATTCATGAAGGAGTGTCATCCAGTGAAAACAACCTTTCAGCAGCTTCTTCCATTTGTGTTGAGGTTTTCTTAAGTTACAGTTTCTTGAAATTCTGAATATCAGACAATTGGAATATAAATATCAGACAGTGTGCCAAATAGGGACATAAAATTAGATGGTTTATGTAATAAGCTTTCATTACTGAACAGATAAATTCATCTTGTCCCGGTGGTCAAATCAGTTCAGAAAAAGAACATTTCTAAATAACAGAGACAAAGTTTATGACACTTGGAAGATTCAAATGGTTAAACTACTTATAAGAATATGGTTTCAGATCTGTCTGAAGTCTCATGACAAAACATTGCCTTAACTTCCTTATCATTAAATCCCATACAATACACAGGCCAGGTTTTCCATGCTAAAATCACAAATATTAAAATCATTATAATATTAATGAATGGGCATCATGGTGTCTAGCAGGCCTGGTTAGCTGAGTGGTTAAGCCTCAGTTTACTAATCTGGTGGTAATGGGTTCAAGACCCAGCAGTGGGATTTTTTTATGGTATATACCAGAAAGGCCCCTGAGGTTCACCCAGTCTCTAGAAATTGGAACCAGAGAAATCTGGGAAGTTTAAATGCAGCCAGACATGATACTGACCACATCACACTTTTGTGTTCCATGGATCATGGAAAATATTGGCCTAACACCATATCCCCAATATGCCTTAATGGCATGGAAATGGGAATTTTTAAAAAGAAAAAGAATATTGTGTCTAATCATTTATAGCACATTTCTTTTTTTAATGGAAAACATAACACTAAGGAAGTCTAGTTTAACTAACCTCTTAATCTTCTTCTTCAGTTTTCTGGGCCATTAAGGCTCATTGCTGCAGATAAAGTTCACCTCCACTCCTTTCTATTCTTAATCTCTGTCCAGTTGGTGACACCACTTTCTTTTATATCCTCTTCTATATTGTCTTTCCATCCCTGTCTTGGTCTACCCCCTTGGCCTAGTTTCCCTACCTCATGTGCATACATAATTTTTGTTTGTCTGTTCTCTTCCATTCTTTCCACATGACCCAGTCAGTGTAGTCAGTTCAGTTTCAAGACATTTATAATTCATTGGGATTTAAATAACCTGTTCAGTTCAGTGTTCTTTCTAGCTCTCCATTCTCCACTATTAGTATCCTTTGTGGGCCCAAAGATTCTTCTTAGGATCTTGTTGACTAAGTTGACTGGAGCATATTACATGTGCCTGATCAGCATTACTCAAATACTCAACTGCAGATATCCTCCTGCTGATTGAGTATTCTGAATATGCAATGCTAATACATGAGCTGTCAGTAAATTCTGTAAACAAAAAAACACAAAAAAAAGTATTCCTGTTACACAATAAAAGTTCACCTGTGCAAAGGGATGCCTCACATTTGCTGTGTATAGATCAGACTTTTTCAACACTGGATTCGTGGCATGATATCATCTAACATGTAGCTCTAGTGGTATGATAGAGTGAGAAAGTAGCAGGGATATCTGATATGTAATGGCATTTGTGTTTCTGACACCATTTTATTATAGATGATGCAGTGATACATTCACAGACAAGTGATACCAGTATGGCCATAGTGTCAAAAAAGGAGGGAACAAAGTCTGAGGATGACCTTTTACATGTAATTACAGCAGACATTTACTTACTTTTACTTTATCCTTCCTATTCCTCTTGTACTGTGAGATGCTGAGAGGAGATGCAGTTGGTGTCTTTGGCCATAAGAGTGGCCTTTGTGATGTTCATACCATAATTCATGAATGTTTCTATAACTTGATCTGTCAGTCTTTTCCAGGGTATTCCTCTTGATCTGTGTCCTGTAGTTTTTTTTTTGTTTTAAGGCCCTCACAGCTGGGTTTTACAGGAGGGAGTGTCATTCTCATTAAGTGGTCAGACCACTTAATTCTTTGTTGTAGGCATGGTATAGTTCCTTACCAATTGTCTTAATTCATCATTTCTTATCTTGTCCTACCTAGTGATTTTTGCTACTTTCTTAAGCATCTCATTTCACATGCTCTGGATAGAAGATTCACTTTAATCCCCTAACACATGACCGTCCCATAAAGTTTACCCATTCTGTCCAAAGAAGATTCTTCTTATTCTTAATCTTCCTTAGCATGCTTAGTGAATCTGTCACACCACCACCATGAGACACTTCCTGATCTACCAGCCACCCAGTTGCCACTGATAACACCTCATTCTCCATGAACATGCATGTATACATAGGAAAAATGGACTTGAGGAAAAGAAAAGAATATAGGAACAGTTTTATAATGAAAACCAACATATTATATACAACATTTCTTAAACAGGGGAAGAGGTTTCAGAGACACAATCAGAACCCTACTGACTTCATTGTGATCACAGATTTATAAATAATGTTAAAGCAAAAACTTACACAGGAGTGTATATCAATTCAGATATTGGCCCAGTGACTTAATAGCCCAATGATATTATCAGGGAAAATAAAACTGAGCAGTTCTACCAGAAGGCAAAATATAAGGCAGACCAATAGATAGCATGTTTAAAGCAGACCAGACTCGAAGCAGAAATGTCTTGCAGAAGCTTGCTAGAGAGCTTAGAGCATTACAGGTGAGAAGATCAAAGAAAGAAACAACAAAATCTTATATCCTTCCCGTGCCGTTAAATGTCACATAGGGCTCGCAAAGTAGTTCGCCAATTTTTCCTGTCTTCGGCGAGCCTTTCAACCTCATCAAAAGATTTTATGCCTGTCAATTTGGCCTCTCTTAATAACATCCTCTTCAGAGTTTCACGCGGTCAGCCTCTTTTTCTTCGGCCTATTGTGTTCCACTTTATAGCTTGTTTTGGGATTCTCTGATCATTTCTTCTCATCAAGTGACCAACATATGTCCATTTCCTTTTCCTGATCACCCATGAGACTGGTTGTTGTTCAGTCATCTGTCTTATCTCTGCATTGTTCTTGAATTCATTCCACTTGATGCCGAGTATTTTCCTTAGGCATTTGTTTTCAAAAGAGTCTAATTTTTTTTTCTATTTCTTTAGTTGTTTTCCAGCTTTTGCATGCATAAATGAGGGTGGATATTACACTTGAATTGAATAGTTCAACATTTTCATCAGTTTTATGCCTCTTTACTAAAAAACGTACCCATGGTTAATAATCAGTCGGTCACAGATAAAGCGAATGAGATTGGAACACGTGTAGATACAGCGGCAGCGCTCATGACAAAAACGAATTACCTCTATGAGACAGTTACCAACGACAAAATAGCCTCGGCTTTACGCTGCCATCTTGTGACTAAAGTGTCAAACGGCATGAGAAGTACAATCTGACCATCGAGAAAAGAAGTGTCTCTTATGTGTATTACCATCTAATGCCCAGATTGAAAAAAAAAGCGAAAACAGAGGGAATGGGCTATGTAGAAGTTGACTATTTGTGAAACGGAATTACGGTAGTGTAGAATGAACCATTTCAAATGTGATATTCACACTCATGCGAAAGCTGGAAATCGACCAAACAAGTTTGAAAACAAATGCCTACGGAAAATACTTGGTATAAAGTGGAACGAATTTAAGAACAATACAGAGTTAAGACAGATGAGCAAAACAACAACCTGTCATAAGCTATAAAAGTGGACCACAACAGGTCGAAGAAAAAGAGGTTGACCACGGGAAATTCTAAAGGGGACATTGTTAAGAGAAGTCAGTTTAGTGGGCATAACATCCCTTGATGAAGTTGAAAAACTCGCCGAAAACAGGAAAGCTTAGCAAACAACTATGCGAGCCTTGTTTGACGTTTAACGGCACGGGAAGGATGAAAAGTGTAAGAATGAACCAGATACTGACTGGAGTAATAGTTTTTTCTGGTGTCGAAATGTCACAGCACATTTCCGAAATTTTGCGGCACACTGTTTGGTTTCCTGGGCTAGTCAGTTGGGTATGGGGCCAAAAATAACTTTGCACCACCATATAAAAATTCTCACCGAAGCCCTGGCTGTGTATCCTAAAGCTCCTTTATGATGTACAGTAAACAAGAAAAGTGGAGAAGAAAACATGGCCTTGGAATTTGAATATACATCACAGTAGATTGAATTCTATAGACAGAAAATAAAACAACAGTGAAATATAAATCACTTGAAAATATTATAAAAATCATGGAAAATAACGAAAAATATTAAACCCAAACAGTTTTTAAAATTATTTTCGTTATATCGAGACATAACGAGAGCCTTACTCAATAGAATAATAAAAGGAGCAAGAAGATGGCAGCTATTTGTTGAGTAGACAACCTCGTTTTGGTTCACTGTGAAAACATAGGACATGGTCAGGTACATGGCCATTGCAGCTATTATTCTGATGAAATATACAGCGCAGGATGAAGATGGGCTCACTAAAAACATTTCCAAAATAAGATTAAAAGATGTTATTTTAGCATACATACATGCACACACGCGCACCCGCACCAACGCACACACACGCCAAAAGAATTCAAAAGCCACAATCATTTTTCAGGTGAGTTGCGAAATTACAAAAATTATTGCTGCAAATATTGAAATGATAACTAAATGCTAAGGTTAGGTACATCAATAAACAACATTGATGGTGACAAATTCTTCAACTGCAGCACGATAAAGCACGTTTCACCTATGAAGGATAAATTTACCACAGTGACAAAAATGTCTTGTACGTGGACCCTATGTTGTTACTGAAAACAGTTCAGTCACTCTTTTTTTAATCCAAGAGTTGGTGGGACTGGTTTAGCAATGCCTCAGAGACAAAGACTTAGTGATGTTGAAAGATGGCGTGCCCAGTGTGGTAACAGAAAGGTGGCCAATGCAGGAGATTGCCAGACAACTTGCACTCACCCACTAGGTCATTCAAAGACTGCGAGATCGTTTTATCAACACCGGAACTACGAAAGAAGCCATAAGGTTTGGGGCACAGTTCCCCCCTAAACTGCGTGGCCGAAAAGACAAAATCATACCACACAGAGAATTTTTGAAGCTGCGCAAAAAGAAAAAAGAAACTGGTACTCGTACTTTTATTTTCCATATTCCAGATGTTACGCCATGCTATAATAGCGATAAAAAATATACAGTAATGGTGTTTTTCCTTTACTGTTTCTTTCTTGTTGGGAAATTACTTTCGGGTTTGATGTTTCAACTGGTCTTTTATCGCTTAGTTTCGATAGTAATGTAACAGAATCGTGACGAGGAAAGAGGGCACACAGATAATAGAGGCTAATTAAAATAAACGGCCAGATAAATTTCCATTGTGTCGTGGAAAAATAGAATGCCCATTGAGCTGTTCAGGTATGCAAATTGATCTTGGTAACTAACATTAATCATCGTGACTATCAACATCACAGCCGTCCTGTTTTTTTTTTAATAGCAGTATCGGTGTGGACATAAATCCACCGTGGGACTGTGTTTCAATGAACCTAAAGTAAGTCGAATATGACAGGATAAACAACTACATAAATAAACAAATACTGTCACTGAATGAGTAAACAAAAAAATCATTATTACAATGAACTAAATAGCAGTAACTAGTGGGTTTATCCTGCTATTAAATGTGTGTGCGTGTGAGGACGCATACATATATACGTTATCTCTCTCTCTCTCTCTGAACCTTAAGTGCCCAGGGCACATGGGGCTTCCGCAAGGGTTTTCCACAAATGCCTGTCCTTCGCCTTTTTTTCTGCTCTTGCCCAGGTGAGCCCTCTATTGCTCAACATCCTTTCTGTTGTTCTTCTCCATGTCTCTTTTGGTCTACCCTTACTTCTGCTCCCCTGTGGTGTCCATCTTAGTTCTATTTTTGGTAGTGAGTTGTCAGTCATTCGGAGCACATGTCCCAACCATCGCCAGCGTCTTTCCTCAATAACTGTTGTCAGTGGTTTCATCTGCATTTGTGCCAATAAAATGTTATTTCTTATGGTGTTTGGCCAAAATATTTTTCTAATTCTACGTAAATATTTAGTCTGGAAAGAATTCAACTTGTTTTCTACGGTTTGGGTGATTTTCCAGCATTCACTTCCATAGAGTAGTACACTTAGAACATTACTCTTAAATATCCTGATTTTCATATTTATGCTTAGTTTATTTGATTTCCATATATTCTGTAGCATTGCAAAAGCCTGGTTTGCTCTAGTAAGTCTGCTGTTGATGTCCTCTGTGCTGTCTCCATTTTCTACTACTCTGCTGCCAAGGTATACAAATTCGTTGACCTCCTCCACTAACTTGTTATCTACTCTGAGTACATTTCTGTTGTTCACATTTTGCTTCATTAACTTTGTCTTTCCTACATTGATCTTTAGTCCTATGTTGTTTGCATTCTGGGTTAACTTGTTTATTATTATCTTGCATATCTTTGTGACTGCTTGATAATAGACAAATGTCGTCCGCAAAGTCAAGGTCCTCCAGCACTGTGTCAAGGGTCCATTGTAATCCTCTGCGTTTGTCTGATGTTGCCTCCTTCATTAACCAGTCTACTGCCAAGATAAATAATGTTGGTGATAGTACATATCCCTGTTTCACTCCTGTTTGTACCCTAAAGCTGCTGGAGGTATGTTCTCCACAGATAACTTTGCACTGAAAACCCTCGTATAGATATACGTTATACTACACACATTATTTCTTTGCACATGAGCTGAACATTTTGCACACAGACCGCAAACCCTTAGAGGTCTGGGCGTCCAAGAATAACAAATGTGCAACACGATCAATACGTCGTCGTAGTGGTACTGAAAGACATAACACACAATAATTAGTACACAACAATAAGCGACATTTTCTCTGATCCACCCCTGTTGGCACACAAACGTGAGCCAAACCTTAAGGACATCCTCGTCCACAGGCACTTGAAGTGGAACCTTACATACGTTAGTACCAGAATATGTAACCCCCCCCCCCCCCACCGCGTTACTTGCTATGTAGTCTGGGAAACGAAAATGATCACCTTTTTCCAAAACTATCCTCACTCTTCACAAGGGATTCACATGCGAGTCCCGTAATATGACATATGTCATTGTATGCAAAAGATGCAGGATAACGTATAATGGTGAGACTGGCCTCAGATTAGGGGATCGCACGCAGAAACATCTGTACGATATCGCTCAGCATGTTTTGAAACTAGTCCCAAATAATTTCAATCCCCTCAACCACAAAGGCAAATCTGATTTTCTGGTAAAAGTCATCAAACAATGTCCCACAGATGACACAAGCCGCTTAGCGCTTGAGAACCGCTACATTCAAGATTATGGGACGCTGGAACCACACGGGTTAAACTCGCTATTCAGCTGCACCTAACATTCTTTTTTTCAACAATTATAATCCCTTTCCACTAAGCTCCACTCAGTTCTCACTTGTTACACGTAGTTCAGAACCTCCTCACAGCATCACATTACAACTCCTCTATCCTAACTATCATCACCTATTTCACCTTCTCCTGGCTAGGTTAACATTGTACCACTCTCTCTTCCCTCCATGGTTTCCCCACCCACCACCCCCAGTTACGACCCACCGACCACACATCACAGGTCTCCGGCTAAACAGTCTCTACGCCCCATCATGTTCATTTCTGACACACAGCATCGGACAAGCCACATCTTCTTACATAAATACATAGATGTGCTCTATTCATTATTATTTTGTTAATAGCACTCCTGTGAATCTACACTTTATCACCTCTCTCTCTATTTCTTCGTCCTGTATGTTTTTGTATGATTAAGGCTCACGCCAAAACGTCACAACTTTGTCATCGTTAAGTAATAAAGCTGCTCCTACTTTTTTCCCTAGTTTATACATTTAGAGACAGAACAGGGTCCACCAGTGCCGTCAGGATGCATCTGTGAGCAACAAACAACATCACTGTGTGTGGAGACGGCCCATAGAGGCCTTCCAAGATGGCACAGTTAGGGAACATGATAGGTTTTGCAGTGAAGTACAGAACGGCCCTGCGTCGTGGCGACGGGAATCTGACGTGTATTATGTATAAATACTGTTCAACTAAATACTGTTCAACCTCTTGTACTCATAGCACTTCAGGCTACTGGCCAAGGTTTTGTGCTCCAAGATGACAACGCCCGTCCCCACAAAGCTAGTATTGTTAATGACGTCCTTCCGCAGCACCATGTCACCAGGATGGACTGGCTCAATTGATCTCAATCCTATTGAGACATTTCTGGGACATTTTGGGACGATCAGCAAGACGATCCACCAGCTGATGACCTGAATCAATTCTTTCAACACTTGGACCAGGTATTAAATTAATTTGTATTAAAACAAAATATGTTTATGCCATTGAAAGCAGAATACCTAAACAAGAACGAGTTAGACTGGCCAGTTGTGCTATGTTTTACTAAAAGAATGTGAGTGTAAGTAACTTTCTCTTTACTACTCAAGTTAACTATTCTAAGAATTGGAATCTAGTCGTTCCTAGACTAGACGCAAAGTAACATTCAGCAGACGTCAATATACTAACTCACGCAGGTAGATGTGCTTAGATATTGCAGCCACTAAGATACCATCCATTCATTTACATGACACTTAAGGAACTTTGCCTCCCTAACACCACTCATGTAGGTCTCTCGACTGTGAGCAAGATGGCCTGCTGCTGATGCATCCATTTGCAGATCCTCAACGATGTCTTGCAACCATCTTCAACTTGGTCTTTCTCTCTTTCTTTTTCTCATTATGCACCCTTCCAAGACGGTCTTCTCTAGACTATCATGACATTTAATGTGTCCAAAATATTTAAGTTTTCTTTGTCTAATCCTCTTTACTAGCCAACTTTCTTCAATATTAAGTTCTTATAGTATATATCTTCTTCTTCTTTGTTCGGTTCTATCACCAAGACCGCCCCGTGATGCTACTGAATTTATGCCTATGGTCCAGGATAGGTCCCGTGGTCCCCGAAAGGACCACACGAGATCCCCAAGAGGACCACAAGAGGTTCAGAGTATCGCAGGACTTGAGTCTGTAATCTTGATGGGTCTCAGAAGCGGGATTGCGTGACACCGTCGTTTTCGTTCCACCAGTTTAATCTAGTGTTGGACTTTCTCACCGGAAAACCTCGACGTGTTTTGGATATCAGTATATCCCCGCTGGGTGAGAGGTGGTAGCCCATCCAGTCCAGCGTTGGACTTTCTCACCGGAAAACCTCAGCGTGATTAGGATACGCATACATCACCGCCGGGTGAGAGGTGGTTGCCTATCTAACCTGCCTTGGTCCAGTGTCTCAAACTTCAGCATTTTGTGGTCGTGGCCGCTAATACTTCCTAGTTGTGACCAGGACGGAGCTTTTGTCCAGGAGGACGAATCCTCGCCACTAGTGACTTCCATCCTTGGGTTGAGCCGGTTTAAGCATATTATCCCAGTATGGGTGTGTTTAGGACGTTACCGACCTCTACAGTGGAGGTACTGTGACCTGCGTACCCACCAAGTTTCACTCCTGGTATAAGCCCGTTTAGGCATATTCCACCAATATGGGTGTATTTGGACGTGGCTGCCCTCTAGAGCAGAGGTGCCGTGATATGAGTAGCTCTCGCGCGATACTACTGGACATACCGATTAAGCTTCACTTTATCCTTTCCATCACCTTTTCACATCGGCGCCACACAGCAACCCTAATTGCTTTTCCGCATTTTCTTCATTGGCCGAGAGGAGTTTCACTCCACGCGCGGCATCCGAAGAATCTCGGCAGCATTGTATTAACCTTTGGGTTAAGCCAGTTCATGCATTTCGCCCGATATTAGTGCACTTAGGACGTGGCCGACCTCCAGACCACAGGTGCCGTGATCTGACTACTGTTTGCTTCGCTTAATCCTTTCTTTCACCTTTTCTATAGTGGTGCTGCGCGATAACGCCATTCGCATCTTTCTTCACTGGCCGGGAGGAGTCCCACTCCACGCACGGCAGCTGAAGAATCTCGCCAGCAGAAGTAGATGAGCTACCAAACATGACTTTCATCTACCCGAATCATCTGGTCTTCAGGCGCCAGATATTCGTCTTCTCCCTTCTCCTGTCAGTTTAAACAGTTCTTCCACTAGAAGGCCAGGAGCTGGACTTGACTGTCAGAGGCTATTTGAGACGCACGCCATTGGACTGGAGAGCGTGTCCTTCACGCCATCTCCGGCAATAACAGTCCTTAGAACCATGTTATGGATATATTTGTTCTGTTTTGTGTCCATGATATTTGAAGAACTCTTCTGTAGCATTTACATTCAAAGGCATTTATGTGTTTATCAGCTGTTTCGTTAAGTGTCCATGTCTCATAACGATGGGAAAGATGCTTGCCCTTAAAAATCTTATTTTTTGTAGTTCCACAGATTCTTTAGTTGTTTACTTTCTGAAGAGCAATAGATGTCCTCCTTTTAATTTCCCTCATTGTATCTCCATTATTAGTTAGTAGTGATCCAAGGTATTAAAAACTTTCCACATCTTCCAGTTTTTCTTCATGATACACTATATCAGCTGCCTTGTTTGTTTTGTCAGTTGTCATCAATTTAGTTTTCTTTGCGTTAAGATAGAGGTTTTGCTCTTCGCTGTTCTTACGGACTGACATAATTATTTTTTTTCCATTCCTTTTTGTGTTGTGGACAGTAATACTGTGTCATCAGCATATCTAATCTTTGGTATTTCATAACCTCCAATTGTTATGGCATCGTAATATTCTTTGTCTACATCTTTTCTAACATTCCTCATTATATTTTCAGTATACACGTTAAATAAGTAAGGCGACAATATACACTCCTGATGGACCCCTTGTTTTATGTCAAACCAAATTGTTGTTTCACCATTTATTCTTACTGCTGCTTGTTGGTCTAGATGCAATGATGTTAACTGTATCAAATGTGTTGGAAATCCCATTTTTCCATTATTTCCCAAAGTTTCTGGTGTTGAACACAATCAAATGCCTTTGAGTAGTCTATAAAGATAAAAATAGATTCACATTAAACTCTCTACATTTCTCTATTATTAATCTTAGATTGAATACATGATCTCTTGATCCTCTTCTTGCCTGAAGCAATTACGATACCGAAATCGATACTGTGGTAGATCTTTATGGTTTGGGTTTGCTGTTTCTCCTTAGAGTTTTTAGGAGTGTTCGATTCATCTTTCTACCTGTCTGTTTCTACCTTGAATAGGTTCACCATTTTCATATTTTAGGGGAGTAAGTTTGATGATGATTCGTCCTTGCTGTTGCTTGTTGCTGTACACAGTTTTGATACTACCCATGGACGAGCCCAAGTTACTCCAATATTCGTTTGCACAGGTTCCAGATGCTCGTCTGCCTTCACAACTCTGCGAAGAACTTCACAACTTTTCCTACAGCCCCTTTTTTTTCCAGCGTGGGGAATGAGTACCCAAGTGTACTTCGGTCAAAACTTTGTTGAAGAATTTCTTTTGGTCGAAAATATTTTTTATATTTCATTACGCAAGCATAAATGTTCACCTTTAGCGCGTTCCAGGTCTCATTTGCACTGTTATGTATCTTCCAACTGTTTCATGCAGACATTAAATTTCTTTTTTGAAGGAGTATTTCTTCTCTTGGACTTCCGTGGCTTTTAAAAAAAAATTGTTTACTGATAATTGTTTTAGCTGGTTCTTTAGAATATTCTTGACCATTACTTTATTTATCCGACCATTACCTTTACCTTATTAACAAATAAAGCATTAACAATGTCACCTTACTAATAAATAATGCACAAACAATGTCATAATCTACATTATGGAAGGCATGCGTGATTCTGACTGTGTTCAGATGTTATTTGCGGGTTTGCAAAGTATAGATAGTGCAGTGTCCTAATCTTTGGTGGCGTCATGTTAATTTGTAAGGATCTTTGTCCAAACAAAATTTGCTTCTTCGTTATGCACTTGTGATTTGGGGAAAATGTTAGCAACATTCTACAAGAACAATCGGTGGATCCAGTGCATATACTGAGGTTACTTAGTATGTGCAGCTGATCATCTTCTAGGAATGAATTGCAAACTAACTGCTTAGTTGCTCTTTCTCGTCCGATGGCTGCTAACATGGGTGCTTACTAAAGCACTACATGTGATAAATTAATAAAACCGCCTTTTACATGGAATCAACGGAATATTAATTTTAAAAAAACTCTTCCCGTGCCACAGGAAGAAACGCGGACGTTCAGTTGGGTGCCGGAGTAAAAACGCAGGTCTTGATATGTACTGGGGGTATAGTTGTAAAATGGAATGGAAAACTGTATTTCCATGTACTTCCGTGTACTTTATATGTTTCAAAATATAACTAAATGTATGAAGATTTCATAAATGCAGAGTTTTTTTAGGAAAAAAAGAAGTAATGTGATGTTTTTAGACAATGACAGTGCCCAGCTCACCTTCGGCTAGGTCTAGATCTACACTACTTACCATCTGAGATGTCTAGATCTACTTGTCGATCTTGTATTGTGATTCTATGTTGCATTCTCGCTAAATTAATGTCTGAAACAACCTCCTAACTACTTCTCAAGTCGTCTAATATGTCTAGATCTACTTGGGATACATTCAAGAGCAGTGGGGTGGTCACAGGCCATGTCCATACCCCTATCTACATCATCAAAAATTTAAAATTTTCCACGTTTCTCTTCCTTTCACCGGAAACGCGGACGAAATATGTACAATCTAAATGTTACACCGGTTTTTTTAAGTGAAACAAACCAAACGTCGATATAGTGACGATACGTACCATGTAGGAAAACCGGAAGCGACACAATATAGCGACGAAAGGCACGGAATTGGAGAAACAGTTATCACGTTAGATAAACTATTGACGGTTCCATCGGAAATGTGTGTTTCTCCAACGACGTAGGGCATTGACAAACAACAAAAAAGTTGAAGCTTCAAAACGAAGTTGGTGACTAAACGACAGAAGGATGAAAACTGGGGAATTTACTCACACATGCTAAGTGCTGTACTTGATTACGCTAATGTAAATAAAAAGAGACTATGCAGGAAAAGATGAATGCACGTTGTTCTAATACTTATGTTTACATTATATATATTACTTTAGATTAACAAATGGCAGTGTCTATGTTCACACTCTATGTGACCTACATTGACACTGCGCATTGTCGTCTGGGCATAAACAGACTAAATACGCGCGTTTTTTTTTCATACGCGCGTTTTTTGGAGGCAGACATCATGAGAATGAATCCTAAAAGTAAATTTTGCATCGGCTCCACTTTCCCTGCCTTTGAAAGTTTGAAAAATGCAGTCAGAGAACTGGGAGAAATACGAGAATGTGGTTTTCGTTATGAGAAGCTCAGTAAAGGTAATAATTATAATATTATTTAATTATTTATTTACATTATTATTCTATGTAAATGTCACTCAGGCCCTGAATCAAGAGACGGCAGAGCCACAGCATGATTCAGTTCTCTATGTAAACATTGATCAACATTTGTAAAGCAGTATTATATAATAATTGATTTAATATTATTATTTAAAAATTTCATACAGGCCATACATCAAGAGACAGCAAAGCTGCCGTATGGTTCACATGTGTACGAGTGTAAACATTGATCAATGCGTGTAAATTAGTATTATTTAATAATTTATTTAATATTATTATTTTAAAATTTCATTCAGGCCACACATCCAGAGATGGCAGAGCTGTAGTATGCTAAAGTTATGCACCAGTGTAAACATGGATCAGCAAGGGAGTCTAGGTCTCAAGGTGTCAGATCAAACAAGAGGTAATTTTTGATAGATTATCTCTCTGCCATTTCCTTCACTGAATCTGCACTGTTCTGCAATTTCTGGTCCTATCCTATCTAACTCCTAATTCTGCTCATGTTTATGTGAATATAGTTGTATGTGTAAGGCTATAGACATATATTACATATAAGGTACATAATAACAAGGTTCTCCTTACTATCTGTAATGATACTTCCCTACTGCGACATTCTTCATTGTTCTTATACATGTAGCAGCAGCTCTTTCGCTTTCATTAATTTTCTCTCATTAGTTGTATTATAATCAGCAGTATAATAACTTGGTTCTTCTCTCATAGATCCATGAAGCTTGGGTGTCAGAGATAAGATAGTCCCATAGCAAATGCCATAAGGGACGAAGCATTAGAGACCTGATTATGCTGGGCCATCAGTGTGTGAGATAGGGTGACCAGTTCCTTTCCCTGCTGCCTTTCCTTTCTCTGGTACCCATTTTACAAGGCCGGGTTGACCTCAGGGCTGTATTGGTCTGAAAAAATCCCGCTCAGCTGGGGTGTCAAGCCAAGTTGAATTTGAGGACTAAAGAAATCAATGGTATCTGGCAGCTGGTTATGTCTAAATCTGATTTGGATAATAACGCACATGTTCCTATGTTGGAGGTATGTTGCTGGAAATTTTGTCCTTTTTCTTTTCTGTATTTATTTCTTTTGTTCCTCAGTGGTTTTCTTTTGGGCAATCAATTTTCTTTTTACTCCACAGTCTCTGTCAGTGCTACCTGAAAGACGCAGGCCTATCATGACAACAGAATTGAAGACCCTGCTGGAATGCCCTTCTATGACAGTCACAGACATCAGGGACACTGTTACTGCAACTGGGTGTCGTTTTTTTTAGCCAAAGATGTATATAATATGTGGGCCAAGCAGAAGCCTGCAATGATTGTAACTGATCAAACAACAGTTCAGCACTTGCTGTCTTCAATAACAGACAACGGTGTTAGGGTAGAATAGTGTAAAGATTCTAAAGAAAATTTATCTTGCATACCAGATGCAATCTGTGTGCAACATGTTGAATAAATATCCTAAAGTTTTGATAATGGATCTGATGTACAAAACAAATGTCTACCAGTTACCAGTTTTGACTGTTATTGTTGTGGATGGACATGGCAGAGGACAACCTGTCTTGCATGCTTTTGTAAGCAGTGAGATTCAAACAGTCTTAATACAAGTTTTAGATTTTCTCAAAAGCTCTTACATTTTTGAGAAAACCTGTTGTTTTTTGGCAGATAAGGATTTTACAGAGATTGGAGTCATCTCTGGCATATTTCCAGATGCGAAGGTTAATCTCTGTGCTTTCCATGTGTCAACAGGCATTCAAAAGGCATTATCTAAAAGAGGTTTACACAGAAGTCTGATGAAAACCATTGGCATTTTCTTTGACAATATTAAGAACGCAGAGTGTGCCAATGAGTATGAGGAGCTCAAAGAGCACATCAAAGAAATTGCACCAGCAGATGTGATTCAATATCTGAAGTCCAATTGGTGGAAAAAGCCTGAACTGTGGGCTGCTCATATTCAGCTAGATACTGTACAGCTGCATGTGACTACAACTAACCATTGTGACTTATATCACTCAAAAATTTTAAAAATTGTTGCATTACCAGAAGCTGTTGAATGAGGCGCTACAGTTTCTGCTGAACTATGGTGAGTGGATTCAGTACAAGTGTTATCAACGCTTGATTCAGGCTAACAGCAGACATTATAACATGGAAGTAAAGAATCCAGTTGCTGACAAAATCAAATCAGACATGACAAGTTTTGCAGCACAGCATATTATAAAACAACTTTTGGCTAAATTTTCTGTTGTACCAGCGGGTGATTGGTTCAAAGTCATGTCTGATAATACATCTTACACTTGCACCAGTCTTTCCTGCACCTGTGCATCTTTTAGACACTTCACTTTACCCTGCAGACATATTTTTAGTGTATGTAGATTTTGTAATGAAAGTATTTATGTTCCTCTTGAGGAGGGACACAGATTTAAAACTGAAGTCCTGTTAATTTAAATGCGCAAGTTCCTGGGTTTTCCTGCACATCTGTCCACTTAGTAGAGGAGACACAGCCAAGCTCTACAGAAGCAAAGTTTACTGCTGCTTCT
This sequence comes from Achatina immaculata, assembly GCA_009760885.1. Classification (NCBI taxonomy): domain Eukaryota; kingdom Metazoa; phylum Mollusca; class Gastropoda; order Stylommatophora; family Achatinidae; genus Lissachatina; species Lissachatina immaculata. The sequence goes on along the minus strand of CM019701.1, from coordinate 20,200,940 downwards.
TTACTATGTGGAAAAATAGCTTCATACTTGTCTCTTTTAGGAGACAGAGACTTCAAAGAAAAGATTGATCAGCTGTCTGCGTTGTATTCTTTATGCCAAGGGGGGGACCTTGATGACATTTCAGGTGACTCTGTTACTCCCATTGGTGACAAAGGGTTTGGTGATTCTCTGGCACCTTCATTGCCTGTTTCTGAGCAGCCTATTCTTTCACCTGACCCTCCACAATCAACCTCTGCTGCTAATTTGTATTCAGGTCTATTTTCACGCTGCCATGTTAATGTGCTTTTTTTTTTGACAATATCACCACAGACAGTCCTCAAACTGTTCCTTCTGCTGTCCCTTCAACATCTGGACTGTCTAATTATAATAGCAACTCTCCTCAAGCATCTTTAAGTATGCCCTCGTGTGATAATGCTGCAATAGTGAACATAATGAAGTCTCCTTTTTGTCTGTAAAGCTATTGTCAGTGAAAATGAAGAGAAGACCCAGAAATAAACAAACATTTACTTTGACAAGGAAAAGAAAGGCAGCAGCTCCAGTTCCTGTCTTAGATTGGATCAAACAAGAGAAAAAGATTAATTTTTTTTATTAAAGCCTGCATATTAGAGGGATCAGAGCCACCATTTTTTGTTAAAGATTTAAAATGTTCCAGCTTGTAGGTTCTTGTTTGGTGGGGAGTGAGTTGAATTTTATAAAGTCCTATTTTAGCATAGAATGTTGAGATGAGCTGCAACGTAGGGTGCAGCAAAAGCTGTCTGAGCATTTGTTTGTCTGTCCTGTTTGTACATGTGTTTATCTTCTTCATTCGCTTTCACCATCAAGATCACCCCGTGATCCTACTGAATTTACTCATGTGGTTTTTGCAATGGTCTCATTTAGGATGGAAGCTCAGAGCATTGTGGGGCTTTGGTGACAAAGGGCTTGGTGATTCTCTGGCTGTCACAGAATTCTTGGTGGGTCATAGAAGCAGCATTGCATAACACTGTGGTTTTCATTGCACCAGTTGGACTTTCTCACCGGAAAACCTCAACATGATTTGGATATAATATATCCTTGTCGGGTGAGAGGTGGTTGCCTATCTAGACTGCACTGGTCCAGTGTCTCCAACTTCAGCATTTTGTGGTCGTGGCAGCTACTCTTCTTGGTGGTGACCAAGACGGAGCTTTGTCCAGGAGGATGAATCCTCACCACTAGTGAGTTTCACCCCTTGGTTATGCCGGTTTAGGCGTATTATCCCAGTATGGGTGTTTAAAGGATGTGACCGGCCTCTAGAGCGGAGACACTGTGATATGCGTAGCCATCGAGTTTCACCCCTAGGTTAACCCGGTTTAGGCATATTTCACCAGTATGGGTGTATATAGGACATAGCCTGCCTCTAGAGCAGAAATGGTGTGATTTGAGTAGCCCTGACCTCGAGACCACTGGTTACTTCACTCAATCCTTTCCTTCACCTTTTCCACAATGGTGCAGTGTGGCAACCCTAATCACATTTTCTTCATTGGCCGGGAGGAGTCTCACCCCCCACACGGCAGCTGAAGAATCTTGCCAGCAACAGACATGTGTTTGTGATAAGGCAGCTAGTCTAATTAGATGTGACTGTTGCATGTAGCAGTTTCATTATTAGTGTGTAAATTACAAATCTAGCATGAAATGCGTTAAGTGGTTTTGTCCATCTTGTTGGTAAAAAGTACGTTCTGTTGTTTTTTTCCTTCATTCTTTCTTCACCATCAGGGATAGTTTTGCAGCTGACAAGCGCTGGTTTTATCAGATACATACATTGTGAGTTTCTGCTTGAAAAATATTGTATTTATGTAATAAATATTTTTTAAAGTTCTCTTGTGTTATTTTTAATTTAATAAGTTGAACGTGTGTTATGTTAACTGTCCTTATGTTTTATCTAGTTACAGATATAACTCTGATCTGGATCATTTGCACTGTTTTAATCTATTGTTTCATGGCATATAATGATTTGACATTTATTTTAAATACTGCTTTCATTGTTACGTTCTAAACTTGTGTGGTTTCAAAAATTGAAATTTTTTGTCCTGTTGTTATGTTTAGTTCATTCCTATACTTTGTCATATATGCTCATATTGTTGGGGGTTTTTTTTACATGTTTTACTACTTATTTATCTTTCATTGCCATTTACCGTTCCACTGTACGTTACACAATTTTCCATATGGTATTACAAATTTTTTATGATTTGTTAAGACCTGTATATTATTAGATATCATCAATCTTGTCTTTATTTGCTTATTTGTTATAAATAAAACACTAACATAAAAATTTGTTTTTCTATTTGTGTGTGTGCAGTTGTGTACTCAAATACTGTGCTGACTAGCTTGCTGAGGTTGTTTTTTGTGTGTAGATGTTATATGTTGTATATATACTAGTGTGAATGTAACACATTTAATTATACAGTAATTCCAAAGCTGATCTCCAGCAAACTTAAAAGTAACTAACTAGTATAACTTAAGACTCACGATATCTCACACTGACGCATGCCCCTGTACATTTTTTGCACACACCCCTGAGTATGTGCTTCCAATAGTGCATCTTTCACTGATCTATGAAGCCAGACCTGGCCACATAAGATGCATCACACTTGATGCTATGCTCTCCACATCACTCTCTAGTGTACTGACAGGTTTTCTCCAAAGAATAATAGGGTTTAATTAGGATAAAGAAAGGAGAAAACCTTTGAAAATTTGGTAACATCATATATCTGCACCAAAAAAAATCTGGAACCAAACAGACAAAAAGAGAAAAAGTAACACGAATAAAGTCCAGATCACATGAAAATAGAAGCAATAACTCCGCCCGGAAAATGTTCATGGAGGCACATGAATCAGAAAAAGGATTAAGACAGGTTTGGCAGCATCTAAAATCCCACCACAATGAACATTACATAGCTGAAACGCTATGTATAAGAAAGAGGGAAACGAAATATACAAGAGAGAAGTTCAACAGAGATTCATTCGGGTTTACCACGCAGTTATTTCAACAGCCAAAATCAGGTACCTAGAAGAAATAATGTACAGCAAAAGGTTCAGCTGGAATTGCTGCAAAATTAAGGGAGGTCTAAATCTACATGAACCACTATATGCACTAATACAACAATTATGGAAAGAAGAAAAACTCCTTAGTGAATGAAGAGAGTCATTAGTGATCCCAGTATTAAAAAAAATGACAAGAGCATGTTTGAAAACTACAAAGGAATATCCTTGATGAAATTACAAAGATATTACGCTACTCAGCTCAAGTAATTACGGATACACAACATATATTTGCAATCAATGCATTGCACATTGTCATTTTCCTCAGGCTTTTAAAACTGCTAAAATATATCCCCTTTTCAAATCTGGTTCAGAGAAAAATCCCTCAAGCTATAGGCCAATTTCCATTCTGTCAACTCTGTCAAAACTCCTAGAAAAACGTATACAAAAAAGCAAAACACTTGTAAGAAAATGATTTGATTGTTGACTGTCAGTCAGGTTTTAGGCCGAAACATTCCTGCCACAGAGCTTTCACAAAAATGACAGAATATTGGTTATCTAATATAAACGATGAAAAATTATGTGGTGCTGTCTTTGTCGAGTTTAAAAAAGCATTTGACATGATTGATCATGAACTCTTAGAAAGCTTGAGACTTGTAAATTACATCTTGACTTGATCAAATTTATTACATCTTTTCTTTCCAACGGACAACAGGTAGTTTCCCTTAAAAAACTCAAGTTCATCTGTGGTTGATAATGGTGTTCCACAAGGGTCTATTCTTGGTCCTCTCCTTTTCACCATCTACATCTTCCACTTCATCTCAAAAAATCATCTTGTGACCTCTTTGCTGCACAGTTTACACAAATGACAATGACTGTATTAGTCAACTCTTTAAATTGAAATAAACAGTTTAATTAACTGGAGCAACAACAACAGAATGCTCATAAACATCAACAAAACAAAATCCATGCTCATTTAAAGACAAATTAACAAATTCACAAACAACAACACTACAACTCCATGCTGGAACTTCACAGAAAGAGAATGTTAGTGAACATGTCTTATGATTGGCCACCACTTCAGCTGGAATCATCATGCAGACACAATCTAACCAAACTCATTGCACAAAAAGTTTACCAATTTACTAAAACATTTTCTTGACATAGACACCAGAAGAATATACTACATATCACAAACACATTTGGACTACTGTTCCACAGTCTGAGATGGTTGTTCTATGTCAAACATGAAAAGACTTTACTTACTTCAAAAACGAGCAGTAAGGCTTATAGATGACAAACGTGCAGCTCATATTACACATATGGACAAACATCTTGTTATTTTACCCCTCAAGAAGAGATTTCTTTTCAATAAGGCCAAATTAATTCATAGTATTCTATTGCAAAAGGCTCCACCCTATCTGTGGTAGTTCAAATCCAATCCAAAGCACAGTCAATACAGAACAATTGTATTCTCCCAAAACCAAGGCTTGACATATTTTTTAAAAAAGCTTCTCTTATTCAGCTGCCCACCTTTGGAATGCCCTACCAACTCATGTAAAATGTACAAGTAATATTCGTTCTTATAACTTGAAACTTTGTCAACATCTATTTGATATGAACTATATGCCTCCCTAAGCATAGTCTAAAGCAGTTTAAAGTATGGCTTGATTGTTGTAATTTTTAACAGCTTTTCTATAAATTTTAGTTTTGAATGAATGTAAGAATGCAGGTTTATTTCATGTTGTTGCATAAATCAGAGTGTAGAGTGTATGGACACGAGATAATTTATTATTTATTTATGTAATTATCTAATTGTGTCTTCATGATTACTAATGCTCATTAATAAATGCTGAATGACTGTGACTGAGCGAAAGCTGCGTGATGAAGGGCAGAATGTTAGACGACCTGCGTGCCCACTTAACCCTTTGAAAATAAAGTATGCTCGTTCGTTCTATCCATCCATCCATCCATGTTTTCTCCGTCGCATTACTGTTACCCGTTTTGGTTTTATCGCTAAACAATCCGTTGTGTAAATGACAACTAGATCTGCAAGCTAATTCAGGCGCTCGATCTTCCGTATCTCGAATCAAATCTGTTGTCGTTTGGCACCATACAGTCAGACCATTTCGGTATGTCTTCCTCGCCCTCTCTGTTTTTTTGCCATTTATCTTTCCAAATTTTCAAGACCTTCACGTCTGTTGATATGTGTCCTACAAAACATTTTCATTGTCTTCTAACCCGCTACAATATATATCTAAGGACTCAGCTCTTACTCGAGCATTAACATATATGGCAATTACTCAAAAGGAAAGAAAGAAGCCTTTGGCTTAAGTATATAGAGGGTGAATGAAAAAAAAAATAACAATCAATTTTTATAACAACATAATCAGTTTTCCGTGTGAGTTGATGTTCACAAGACACACGTAGCCGCAATGTTATTGCCATGGGGTCAAGGGCCGCGGGACATGCGCAGTTTCAATGTAGGTCACAGAGGGTGGCACATAGCCTCAGCGTTGCGTCAACAGTTTCTCACCACCACTTTTCGTGTTAAAGTTTGCAACCCCCGTTTACGCATGTGTATAGTAAACAGGGTGGTAAAAATCAAACGCAGAAATCTGGCTAATCCGCAGTGACCTTCATGTCGATCATGGCCGCAAGACTGAGAGTTTTGCTGTATCTGAAAACCCCACAGCTTTTCGGGTAAGTACGGTTCACTAGATGCATTGGTGTTTTTTTCCCTCTTCCCTTAACTATAGTATTTCTCGTATGTAGTTTCTTTATTTATCTATATTTATCCTTTATAGACTACTCAAAGGCATTTGATTGTTTACAACACCAGAAACCTTGGGGAAACTCTTTCCGTGCCGGAGGTAAAAACGCGGACGTACCGTTGGGTGCCAAGCAAAATGCGCGGGTGTTTAGAAAATTGAGGGGTATAGTTGAAAAAGTGAATTTAAAATATTATTTCCATGTTTAAAAAATACAAAATATACATAAAAAAGGTAAATGAATGAAGGATCCAGAAATGTATAGCTTTTGTGGCAAAAAATAACGGGTGAGAAAATTAGACAAAATATTTAGCCCCCCCCCACAAAAAAATCTCTAAAACACTAAACTAATTGTTGTCTGCTTACCAAGAGCTGTAAATATCCACTTGTTACACACAATTTGAAGATAAAATGAAGTCCTTTCAAGAAATATCACTTTTTACACAAATTGAAAAAAAAGAACTGTAAATATCCACTTGTTACTATCCACTTGTTACACACAATTTGAAGGTAAAATATACACTTGTTACACACAATTTGAAGATAAAATATCCACTTGTTACACACAATTTGAAAATAAAATGAATTCCTTTCAAGAAATATCACTTTTTACACAAATTGAAAAAAAAAACAAAACAGAAGCAGAACAAGGAAAGTAGCAAGAAAAGATAAATGAAGCAGGACAAAGTTTGGTTTTATTCAGTTTGAGAAAAATCTTCTTGAAGTTCGGGGTGGTCCCGAAAAGGACCTGGTTATGGTGCAGAGTAATGTGATGACTGGCCTGGTCAGGAATTATTTGGCAGCTGCGGCTTTCTTCCTTGGCACTGACTGATAAAAAATACTGCTGTTGGCTGGGTGACCCTGATTATTACTGATAAAGGGCTGCTGCTGCTGCTGACTGAATGGCCCTGGCACTGACTGATAAAGGGCTGCTGCTGCTGCTGACTGGATGGCCCTGGCACTGACTGATAAAAGGTTGCTGTTGGCTGGGTGGCCCTGAAATTAGAAAAAAGTGAATGAATGCATATTTTTGTAGGAAAAAAATCTGTTGAGAAAATTAGAAAACATTTTTAGACTACCAAAAACAAAAAATCCGGCAAAGTTGTTTTGGTGTTTCTATTTCTTCTGCTTTCAACATCTCAGCAGTCACTTCATCTTCACCTGGTGCCCTGTCTGATTTTAGCTTCTTTATCACCTCCTTTACTTCACTTATTGTTATTGGTCCTGTATTGATGTTTAGTTCCGTTTTTGCTTCAGGTATGTCTTATTGTTTGTGCTGCTTGTGTTCTGTTTAGTAGGGTGTTAAAGTGTTCCCTCCATCTTTCAATTTTTTCTCTTTCTCCACTGACCAGTTGTCCATTTTGTGTCCTTACTGCACTTTCACATCTTGTGTTGAAGTTACATGCCATCTGCTTTGTGATTTTATATATGGTTTTCATGTCATTTTGTATATGCTGCTTTCTCTGCTGCTTCTGCTAAGTTGTCATAGTATTGACGTTTATCTTAACGGCATGATTCCTTCATTTCTTTGTCTTTTTGTGCATAATTACTTAAAACTTGTTCTTTAAGCAGTTGTGATTGGTGTTCAGTAATTTGTTCTTGATTTCTTTTCTTTGCTCTGTCCATGTGGTCTTGCTTATCCATTCCTCTTTTCTCCTTTTCCGATATCCCAGCACCTCGTTTGCTGTTTCCTGTAGTGTTTTATTGAACTCTAGTGTGGACATTTCTGCTTCGTCTTGTAGAACACTGAAGCAGTTCTTAAGTACTATTGAGAATTGATTTCTTGTTTGCTGGCCTTTCAGTTTTCTTGTATCAAAATGTATCTTTCTGTGTGCTCCAATTTTGGGTTTCCTTAATTTTAGTTTTATTTTTGCTACCAGATGGTTGTGATCACTTCCTACATCTGCTCCTTTCCTTGCTCGCACATCTTGTAGTGACCGTTTCCACTTGTTGTTTATTAGTATGTGATCGATTTGGTTTTCTGTGGTTTTATCTGGTGACCTCCAAGTCACCTTATGGATGTTTTTATGTTGGAAAATTGTCCCTCCGATGGTCATCATGTTTTCTTCACAGAAACTGCACAGTCTTTCTCCATTTTCATTTATTTCTCCGATTCCTTCTCTTCCCATGATTCTTCTTCTGTCTTCATTTCCTTCACCCACTTTTGCATTGAAGTCGCCCAAGATGAGTAGCATATCATGCTTGGGTATTGTTTCTACTGTGGCTTGGAGGCTGTTGTAAAAATCTTCTTTTAATTCCTCGTCAGCTGCTTCTGTTGGTGCATAACAAACTATAATAGACAGCTTCGTGAATCTTGAGTTGAACCGTGCATATAATAATCTCTCATTTATTGGGGTCCATTTCAGCAATGCTCTTGATGCTTCTTTTGTTATAATCAATGCTACTCCACCTTCATGAAGATCTTCTTTACCAGACCATACTATTGTATCTTCTGTGTGCTTTGTTGTATATTTCCTTCTGCTTTGTCCTGTCCATCTTGCTTCTTGTATTCCTAGTATGTCTAGTTTGTATCTGTGCATTTCCTTGATGGTTTGTGCTAGTTTTCCAGTCTGGTTAAGTGTTCTTACATTCCAACTGCCTATTTGCATCTTGTGTTTAGGTTCCAGGAGGTCTGCAGTCGGGCTGGGGACTTCCAGTGGCTGGCTTTCATCCACAACCTTCATGGGCTCAGTTTCCTGATAAGCATTTCTCCTTCCACTTGCATTTGTTTTTTCCCTTGCTTCCGTTTCTGTAGCAGTCTGATAGTTTTTTTTACCAGATATGGTTGCTGGCCCTATGCCGAACCCTCCTTAGTCGCCTTTTACGATCATGCGTGGTAGGGTACAGTGGTCCTATTCTTTGCAGATCCCGGGTACCACATCTAGAAAAAGCCCCAGAGGAGTGGAAAACGGGGCTTATAGTAAAACTACCAAAGAAGGATGACCTCAGAGATTGCAGGAACTGGAGAGGCATTACCCTACTGCCACTCACCAGTAAAGTATTTTGCAGAATAATCATCAACAGAATTGTACCAACACTTGAGGAAAAACTTCGGAAAGAGCAGGCAGGATTTAGGAAAGGAAGATCATGCATAGACCACATATTTGTACTTAGACAAATATTAGAACAGGCAAATGAGTGGCATAGCACAATATATGCATTATTCATAGATTTTGAGAAAGCCTTTGACAGTGTCAACAGAGATGCACTGTGGAAAATCCTAAGATGGCATGGCTCCCCCACAAGATAGTAAATGTTATCAAAGCCCTATATGAGGGTTTTCAGTGCAAAGTGATCTGTGGAGAACATACCTCCAGCAGCTTTAAGGTACAAACAGGAGTGAAACAGGGATGTGTACTATCACCAACATTATTTATCTTGGCAGTAGACTGGTTAATGAAGGAGGCAACATCAGACAAACGCAGAGGATTACAATGGACCCTTGACACAGTGCTGGAGGACCTTGACTTTGCGTATGATATCTGTCTATTATCAAACATGAAAGATATGCAAGATAAAATAAACAAGCTAACTCAGAATGCAAACAACATAGGACTAAAGATCAACGTAGGAAAGACAAAGTTATTGAAGCAAAATGTGAACAACAGAAATGTACTCAGAGTAGATAGCAAGTTAGTAGAGGAGGTCAACGAATTTGTATACCTTGGCAGCAGAGTAGTAGAAAATGGAGACAGCACAGAGGACATTCAACAGCAGACTTACTAGAGCAAACCAGGCTTTTGCAATGCTGCAGACTATATGGAAATAAAAAAAACTAAGCATAAATATGAAAATCCGGATATTTAAGAGTAATGTTCTAAGTGTACTACTCTATGGAAGTGAATGCTGGAAAATCACCCAAACCATAGAAAACAAGTTGAATTCTTTCCAGACTAAATATTTACGAAGAATTAGAAAAATATTTTGGCCAAACACCATAAGAAATAACATCTTATTGGCAGAAATGCAGATGAAGCCACTGACAACAATTATTGAGGAAAGACGCTGGCGATGGTTGGGACATGTGCTACGAATGACTGACCAAAAATAGCACTAAGATGGACACCACAGGGGAACAGAAGTAAGGGTAGACCAAAAGAGACATGGAGAAGAACAACAGAAAGAATGTTGAGCAATAGAGGGCTCACCTAGGCAAGAGCAGAAAAAAAGGCGAAGGACAGGCATTTGTGGAAAACTCTTGCGGAAGCCCCATGTGCCCTGGGCACTTAAGGTTCAGAGAGAGAGAGAAAAACAAAAAAATTACAAAGAACAAATAAAAGTGATATCTACTTACCAACAGAGCTGTAGATTTATGTGCAAGAATTTTTATCAGTGTTACAGCTGGCAGCGAGCGGACAAACAAAATATAAAAAACATTTCATATGTACAAAAAAAAAACATTATGTACAGAATATATTTACAAGAAATGTGGAAAAAATATTTACAGAATAACACCAAAATATTTACAGAACAACACATGAACACTTTACAACACACTGTCGTCTGCTGTCTTCAGTCCAAGAAATGGATAGGAAATAAAGAAAACCAAGTTAGAATGAAAGGAAAGAGAAGGCCCAAACAGAAAATGCAGACAAGCACAGGCAAATGAAGTTAGGGAATCAGTAGCATCTTGCTCAAGGTGGCTGATGATAACTGAAAAAACATTCTGCTGGACACAGATGAGGTTTGTCCTGGCACCCTGTGCAGTAGAACTTCGTCCGGACTATCTTGTCCGCTTTGCTGCAGTATGCACAGTGAATGAATAAGGTACCCATTTTCACCAGGTGAATACCTGTGTACCTTATTTACTGGTTGTTTGGCTTTCCTTCCAGGTGATATGTGAGATGATATAATAACACCAGGATTGGTGCTGGTGGCTGCCAGGGATCTCAGGCCTTCAGTGAGTTGTTCCTTGAAAAAGAACAGAGATCTCTGTTCCCTGGCAGGCTGCTCCTCACAATACAAATATATGTACAACTTCCAAAATCCAACTGAAGATCTTTTTCCACCACTTCACAGTCTTTCTTCCATGCAAGCCGTAGTAGGAGACCATCTGGTCAATCCTGTCACAGCCATTCATACACTGGTTGTATGTGTGATGGCAGGCTTTTCATATTCCTCCTTTTCTGGCTCATGTTCACTGACAACACGAATTGAGGTTGCTTTTCCATGTGTTGTCACAACATGGACAGGTTTCTTTTTTTCCTTTTCCTTCCAGGAGACACAAAGAATCTGCTGCTCAACATCTCTCACATAGTAGATTGGCTTTTTTAAAGGTACTGTGAGAGTGTTTAGCTCCTGAGGAAAATCTTTACGCCACACATTCAAGGTGCCAGTGTAATTGTGGCCTTTGTCCTGCAAATATGAAATCAGTGGAAGACTGGTGTAAAATCTGTCTGCATAGAAGTGATGTAAAGCTGTGAGTGGCTGCATCAGTGTATCAAAAACTTTCACAGCATTTACTTTGGTGTCAGCACTGGAAGAGCTGTAAGAGGTGTTACCGCCGAAATATATCAACAGGTTGAAAACAGCCTGTGATGGAGTCACAGAGGCCAAACGTCTTGATGTGTTATTTCAACGGTTTGGTTTTATTGTACTTCTTGTGCTGCCAGCGTCCCTTGTAGCCAATTACCATCTCATCAATGCTCAATTCACTGTAGGGGTAATAGGCTGCCTGAAATGATGCCAATACCTGATTGAAAAATGGCTCAGTTTTGGACTTGCCCTATCAGCTTCACCGACATGCAACATGGTGTTGTATATCAGCTGAAACTGATTCCTGGAAAACATCTGCCCAAAAAATGCTGTGTGAAAGTATGATTTGGAGTTCCTATAATCACTGATTTTGGGTTTAGTTTGAATGCTCATGGCTACTAGTGTCGCTAGAAATTTATAAATTTCAGGACGATCAATAGGTACCCACTGCTGTAGTCTACTGCCCTTCTTTACACTTGCAGGTTGGCCAAGTTTCATAACAGCATATTCATTTATGCTGCTAATGAGACTGTCCACATCATCCGTGAAAAGTGCCAGGAAAAAGCTCATAGGCGTCCTATCATTGCCAAGATTGAGCAGCACACCACTGCCATCATATTCTTCAGTAGCAGTACCTACTACTTCATCTACCTCTGCTGCTCTCCATAGTGAAACTGGTTCTGGTTCTGCATCTGCTGTTTGAGCCACAGAAACATTCCTTTTTACCCTTTTGGCAGGTGGAGGAGCAGACGTAGCAGGACTTGTCGACGGACAACAGTCATTGTCACTTTCTACGACACTACTAGCATTGTCAGACTGAGAACCATTTTCAGAATCAGCATCACTGTCAGAATCATGCCGGTCAGATTTTGATTTCTTGTCAGTACTGACAATTTTCCTACCAAATATTGTCGCATACATCTCTCTACAAATTACTGCACTTTTTCTAACAGGCCTACTGCTACGGGAGGTACATTCAGTAAAATCTGCCATATCGGAGGGCGTGTCCAAAGTTCGATATTCTTTGAAAAATTGTACAAAAAATGAACAGAAAGCTTCAGAAAATGTCCGCTTCGCGCGCCCACGCTGAGTAAAAAGGAAGAAGGTTATTTCTGACATGCACAGTTAACATTCAAAGCAAAAGGTGGATTGGAGTGATTTCGAGAATTAAAATGATCACTATAATGACCATTGGTAAGCAATGGGAAACCGGAAATGTCGTTATAATGACCAAAGGGACGGAAAGAGTTAATGGAAAAAATGGGATTTCCAACACATTTGACGACACAGTACTGATAGCTGAGAACCAACAAGACCTGCAAAATCTCTTGAATAAAGTCACCAAAGAAAGTGAACAGAAAGGCCTTACTTTGAACATCAAAAAGACAGAGACTATGGTTATATCTAAGAAACAGAATCCACCAGCATGCAGTATAAAATTAAATGGAACTATTCTAAAGCAGGTGCAGAAATTCAAATACCTTGGAGCAGTAATAACTTCAGATGGGAAATGAAGAACAGGGAACAGAGTAGGCCAAGCAAAGACTGCATTTCAGAGAATGAGAAACATACTAACCAGCACATCCTTATCAATGAATGTTAGAAAATGAGTCCTAAAATGCTGTATTGAACCTATCTTGTTATATGGAAGTGAATCATGGACAATAGATAAGTCTGCACAAAAATCATTGGAAGCAGCAGAAATGTGGTTTATTAGAAGAATGTTGCGAATCCCCTGGACAGCAAAAATAACTAATGAAGAATGTATGAGAAGAGCTGGAGAGACAAAATACCTTGTCAAAAAGATAAGAGAGATACAATATACTTTCATAGGACATGCAGTGAGAAGAGGGGGGATTGAAAATATTATAACAACAGGAAAAATAGAAGGAAGAAGATCAAGAGGAAGACCAAGAGAAATGATACTGGACAGTCTGACGGGATGATGTGAGAGGAGATCACCAAGTGAGCTGATGGCCTGCTGAAGGATCATGTACTCTGGAGAAGCATAATAGCCAACGCCAGTTGGCATGGCACCTGGTGGTGATGATGAACACATTTGATACAATTAACATCACTGCTGTATCTAGACCAACAAGCAGCAGTAAGAATAAATGGTGAAACAACAATTTGGTTTGACATAAAACAAAGGGTCCATAAGGGGTGCATATTGTCGCCTTATTTATTTAACTTGTATACTGAAAATATCATGAGGAATGTTAGAGAAGATGTAAACAAAGAATATTACAATGCCATAATAATTGGAGGTTATGAAATACCAGAGATTAGATATGCTGATGACACAGTATTACTGTCCACAACACAAAAAGGAATGGAAAAACTAAAAACTGACACCCCTTGTTTTATGTCAAACTAAGTTGTTGTTTCACCATTTATTCTTACCGCTGACTGTTAGGCTAGATACAGTAGTGATGTTAATTGTATCAAATGTGTTGGTCCACTACTACTGAGTGGATTTGGTATTCCAGTTGTCCTCTTTTTTGTGTGTACTGCTTCAAAACAGTGCTTCATATATGTGATTTGGTCAAACATTAGTGAATCAGCTGACTGCCCCTTGCAGAAACTTTACAGTCTTTTTCATTTTAAACTATACTGGTATGGAGCCTAACAACATAAACTTACAGATGGAAAATTTATTGAAAAGTGTCATCCACCTCTGTACATGGCATGTTTCATAAAACTCTTCCACTTCAGCATAACATTTATTTATGTCTGCAGCAGCTTCCCAGAGATCTATATCATTTTCTGCTTGTTTGACAATAGCACTTTTCTTCACTTTTAGCAAAAGAAATCTTTCTTCTTTCTGCTGATTTATCAATGTAATGGTTTTTTCTAAAATTACATCTACTTCTAAGACGCTGCTATCTGCTTTTTCCAGTTTAAATACTTGTCTGTTAAATACACTCATCTGGCTTTGGACGAGCCAAAGATAGAGTTTGCTTAGGAGATTTTCAAACAAGTCTGCTGTTGATGTCCTCTGTGCTGTCTCCATTTTTTACTACTTTACTGCCAAGGTATACAAATTCATTGACTTCCTCCACTAACTTGCTATCTACTCTGAGTACATTTCTATTGTTCACATTTTGCTTCATTAACTTTGTCTTTCCTACGTTGATCTTTAGTCCTGTGTTGTTTGCATTCTGAGTTAGCTTGTTTATTTTATCTTGCATATCTTTGTGGCTGCTTGATAGTAGACAAATGTCGTCCGCAAAGTCAAGGTCCTCCAGCTCTGTGTCAAGGGTCCATTGTAATCCTCTGCGTTTGTCTGATGTTGCCTCCTTCATTAACCAGTCTGTTGCCAAGATAAATAATGTTGGTGATAGTACACATCCCTGCTTCACTCCTGTTTGTACCCTAAAGCTGCTGGAGATATGTTCTCCACAGATCACTTTGCACTGAAAACCCTCATATAGGGCTTTGATTACATTCACTATCTTATGGGGGAAGCCATGCCATCTTAGGATTTTCCACAGTGCATATCTGTTGACACTGTCAAAGGCTTTCTCAAAATCTGTAAACAATGCATATATATATAAGCTGCCTATTTGCATCTTGTGTTTAGGTTCCAGGAGGTCTGCAGTCGGGCTGGGGACTTCCAGTGGCTGGCTTTCATCCACAACCTTCATGGGCTCAGTTTCCTGTAAGCATTTCTCCTTCCACCTGCATTTGTTTTTTCCCTTGCTTCTGTTTCTGTAGCAGTCTGATAGGGTTGCTGGCCCTGTGCTGAACCCTCCTTAGTCGCCTTTTACGATCATGCTTGGTAGGGTACAGTGGTCCTGTTCTTTGCAGATCCCGGGTACCACACGGGAGATACACCTGAATTAGTGTTATATTTATTTTTCTACCTCTCAGTTGGATTGTGAGTATGTGGTTGTTTATTGGATTGTAGCCTAAAGGTAGGCTGCTGTTGTTCTGGACAGGTAGAATCCAATTCCATTTTGGCCTCCTTTGTCTTTGCATTAATAAATATAGATTCCTCCTGACAAAATTGGAAAATGTCCCTTTCCCACCCATCTATGTTCCATAACACTTAGGGTGTCAATGTTTAACCTGTCCATCTGCTTTTTCACTATCAGATGTTTGCCATGATATACACTTCTTATATTTCAGGTACCTGTTTTTAGTGTTTAGTCAGCTGGCAGAATTTTACTTGGTAACATAATCAGGTTTTTTCATTGTCATCTCGTTTACCAGTATTCGCACTGACTTCATCCTCTTCCCCAGTTCTTACAAAAGATCTGCCTGGCCTGGGGGACCCATCACCAAATCTTTGTTCTTTCTTCAAATTGGCCATGGTAAGTTTCTTGGCAGTATAAGAAGGGTAGTTTGCCATTTCCTTCCGTTTTGGCGGTGACTGCTACAAATTGGTGGTTGTACCTATTGTCTCTGCAGTTGAGATCCTCTACCTACCATCCTAGAGTGGGGACCATGACCTACAATGACTGCTCTCACTACTCCATTCACCACCTGCTACAGTAGCAATATAGAGACAGCAGGTCTTGGTCAGCTCAATCAATTTGTATACCTTAGCAGCTGCATAGACCAGGATGGTGACACCAGAAAGGAAGTTAGAATTAGAATTGCAAAAGCAGCATCAGTCTTCAAGAATCTTGAGAACATATGCATTCAAAAGTTATAAGCGCAAAAACCAAGTTAAGACTGTTCAAATGTAATATCCACCCTCATTTATGCACGTGAAAGTTGGAAAACAACTAAAGAAATAGACACTTGTGAAAACAAATGCCTAAGGAAAATACTTGGCATTAAGTGGAACGAATTCAAGAACAATGCAGAGATGAGACAGACTAAACAACAACCAATCTCATGGGTGATCAGGAAAAGGAGATGGACATATGTTGGTCACGTGATGAGAAGAAACAGTCAGAGAATCCCAAAACAAGCTATAAAATGGAACACAACAGGCCAAAGAAAAAGAGACAGACCGCATGAAACTCTGAAGAGGACATTGTTAAGTGAGGCCAAATTAATAGGCATAAAATCCCTTGATGAGGTTGAAAGACTCGCCGAAGACGGGGAAAATTGGTGAACTACCTTGCAAGCCCTATGTGACATTTAACAGCATGGGAAGAATAGAAGATGATACCGTGGCAGCTAATTTAAGGAAAGAAAAAAGAATATTTTTTTATATATGCAAAGGACAACACCACACATATATATGTAAAACTATTGCACTTATAAGTCATGCAAGCAAGGTATTACCATGAATCATATTGAAAAGGATGGAAAGAAAAGTAGAACAAGAAATACATGAAGTACAGGTGGGTTTCAGACCAAGCAGATGTACCAGAGATCATATATTAAAGATGAAGGACATCATAGAAGAGCTCTCATATACAAGTAGACAGAATCCAGAAACAAGCTGTTCATTTTGTTTGTGGGGCAATGAGATCAACACCCACAGCTGCATGTGAAATTGATGGAAACATAGAGCCATTAGATATAAGATGCGAAAAGTCAACCAACCATTGAGGCTATAGAAAGATATAAACGCATGCCCACAGACCATCCTAACAGAATAGTGGTTGATAAATGGAAGCATAAAAATTGACTGAAACTGAAAACTCCAGTGCACATAGCAGAACAGTTAAACAAAGACACAAACTCTCTGAAGATAGAGAAAAACTTACAAAAGTACCAGATATCCCACCAAACACAAAGTACACACTTCCTCAAACTAACACCAAACTCAAGAACAAATTAGTGAACAGATCATCAGATCCCAACACCTTAAAGCTGTGTGCACTGGAGACCATAGAATTCTACCCCAAGGACTGGATCCATGCATATACTGATGGGTCAGCATTCAAGGAAACAGACAATACAGGATATCTCACTCTGAACCTTAAGTTCCCAGGGCACATGGAGCTTCCATAAGGGTTTTCCACAAATGTCTGCCTTTTTTTCTGCTCTTGCCCAGGTGATCCCACTATTGCTCAACATCCTCTCTGTTGTTCTTCTTTATGTCTCTTTTGGTCTACCATTACTTCTGTTCCCCTGTGGTGTCCATCTTAGTACTATTTTTGGTAGTGAGTTGTCAGTCATTCAGAGCACTTGTCCCAACCATCGCCAGTGTCTTTCCTCAATAATTGCTGTCAGTGGCTTCATCTGCATTTCTGCCAACACGATGTTATTTCTTACGGTGTTTGGCCAAAACATTTTTCTTATTCTTCATAAACATTTAGTCTGGAAAGAATTCAACTTGTTTTTTATGGTTTTGGTGATTTTCCAAATGCAGGATGTGGGATACTCATAATGTTTCCAGACAAGACAACAGGCCACATCTGCTCCATATCAGTCTCACTGCTCCAATTATAATGCAGAGATGCAGGCAATATTAGCAGCCCTGGCATCCACCACCACCAAATACAAAAACAGCACCTCTCACCCAAAAAACCTTGTTATTTTCTCAAATGGGCCCTTGAAAACTGGATACCAACAGCTGATCACATTACAGCTGACATACTCAGTGCAATAAACCAACTCGCCTCCTATGACATCAAGACCACTCTACAGTGGATACCAGGGCACATAGATATCAGAGGAAATGAATGTGCTGATAGACTGGCAAAGAGTGAAGCCACTATGTCACAGCCCCACATCTCCACCAACATTAGAACAGCTAAACACATTATACACAACTGCTAGCAGCAGTGGATGGACGCTGGGTCAGTAATCCAACTGGAAGATCCCTATATACACACCTGCCAAGTCTAACCCCGGAGACCACATCAACAGCTTATGTTGTAGAGACCAATGCACAATTTTCAGGTTGAGAACAGGACACATTACCCTCAGTTAGCACTTACACAGACTGACCACACACCATACTGCATGCACTGCAACAGACAAGAAGAATAAACTGTTAACCTGCTAGACTGCAGTACATTGAAGGACCTTCGGAAGAACCTGACACCGACAAACTCCTCAATCACCAGCATTCTATATGGAGATGTAGAACAGCTGAAGAGGACCTATGCGTTTCATTATCTGGCACAAGGGAAAAAGAATGAAAGCTCGTAAACTCGGGGATTGGAAAAGTCAAAAGTCATACACCTGTTTTCTAGATTATTCCAAAGCTTTTGACTGTATACAGCATCAACAGTTATTGTCTGTTATGAACAGTATGGGTTTTTTAATCATCTAGTACACCTCGTCACCAAACTGTACCAGGTCAGCAAGCAGCAGTGAAGGTAGATGGTGAAACATCAGGATGATTTGATGCATAAAAAGGAGTAAGACGGGGATGTATCCTTTCTCCACACCTGTTTAATATCAAAGCTGAAAACATGAGTTGAACAGAACACAGCTAAATTTGACTCTTTCAACATCGGGGGCTACCAGATTCCAGAAATTAGATATGCTGATGATATTTTCCTTATATTGAAAAGCCCAAAAGGACTGTGACGGTTGATTCTCTCAACGAAAAGACACAGTGAAACTCAGAACCTTGTTTTAAAACCAAAGTAATGATAATTGAAAAAATGAGAAGTGAGCCCAAAATTACATAGGACCATCAAGAGCTTGAAAACATAAATAAATTTGATTATCTAGGTTCAGTCTACTTAATATTGAAGAAGGCTGGCTAGTAGAGAGGGTTAAACAAAGAAAACTGAAATATTTTGAACACATTAAACGTCATGATAATCTAGAGAAGACCGTCTTGGAAGGGTACATAATGGGAAAAAAGAAAGAGAGGAAGACCAAGACGAAGATGGCTGCAAGACATTGTTGATGATCTTCAGCAGCAGGCCATCTTGCTTACAACCCAGAGGCCTACAGGAGTGTTGTTAAGGAGGCAAAGTTCCACAAGAGACATGCAAATGAATGAATGAATGAACGAGGTTCAATCATCATCACCGCTGCAACTGTGCAGTGGAAATAAAAAACTAGCAGTTGCATCACAGAAACCAGCACAAATGAAGAGTATGTGACAAGGTGCCGACAATAAAACAAAGTTATATTTACCAACAGCTTACATATTCCCAATGGCAGCATACAGATGTGAAATATCACTAAACAAATCACTAGAAAGGAGCATTTAAAATGAAATGATACAAAAGGGCACTTTGAGGATAGATCTTACATCCTTCCTGTGCCATTAAACATCACATAGGGCTCACATTGTAGTATGCCATGTTTTTATTTTCAGTGAGTTTTTCAACCTTGTCAAGGGATCTTATGCCAACTAATTTAATTTAATAAATTTTCACAACAATGTTATGGAGTTTCACATGGTCGACCTATTTTTCTTTGTCCTGTTGTGTCCTAGCTTGTTTTGGGATTCCCTGATTGTTTCTTCTCATCACATGGCTAATATATGTCCATCTTTTTTTAATCATTGATGAGACAGATTGTGTGCTTCTCTTCCTTATCTCTGTGTTGGTCTTGAATTCAAGTTGATTTATTACCTCTTTTAAATTAATTTTTTGAAGTGTTTCTTTTTCTATGGCATGCAGAGCCATATCACTTAGGTGCATCTGCTCCATTGTTGCTCTTAAGTATGATATAATTAACTCTTCCTGTGCCTAATGACTAAAAATGGTCACTTCTTGTTTGTGTCTATAATGCCATGTGACTATATTTTGCTACATGCTTTGTTTCATTAAAAACCAGGTGTAACGTTTAGATTGTAAACATTTAGTGTGCATTCCCTGTGACCCTGTTCATCTGGCAGAAGAGTGCCTAGTAACGAGGGAGAAAATCAAAGTGATTGTCATGAATTTTCAATTTTTAGTGATGTAGATAGGGATATGGACATACCCTGTGACCAGACCACTGTTCTTGAATATATCCCAAGTAGATCTAGACATATTAGATGACTGGAGAAGTAGTTTAGGTTATTTCGGACATTATTTTAGGGAGAAAGCTACATACAATCACAAGATGAGATCAACAGGTAGTTCTAGGCATCTCAGATGGTATGTACTGTACCCTTGACCTAGTTGATGGTAAGTAGGACACAATTATTGCCTACAAATATCGCATTACTTCTTTTTTTCCCAAAAAAACTCTGCATTTATGAAATCTTCATACATTTTTAGTTATTTTCAAACATAATAAGTACACATAATATGGAAATACTGTATTTCATTCACTTTTCCAACTATACCCCCGATACATATCAAGACCCACGCTTTTACTCCAGGACCAAACGGAGCGTCCATGTTTCTTCCTTCAGCAGGGGAATAGTTAATGCAGTTTTACTGAATGAGCACTCACAACTTGCTGTAGACACTGAGCCTGTCAAGAGAATTTAGATTCATAGATTCAGAAATAAATCTTCATCATAAAAGTTATAAGCACAGAAACCAAGCTAAGATTATTCAATTCAGATGTAATATCCACCTTCATTTATGCACTTGAAAGCTGGAAAACAACTAAAGAAATAGACAACAAATTAGACTCTTTTGAAAACAAATGCCTACAGAAAATATTCAGTAATAAAGTGAAACGAATTCAAGAACAATGCAAAGATAAGACAGATGAGTGAACAACAACCTGTCTCGTGGGTGATCAGAAAAAAGAGGTGAACATATATCGGTCATGGGATGAGAAGAAACAATCTGAGAATTTGCAAAACAAGTTATCAAGTGGAACACAACAGACTGAAGAAAAAGAGGTCGACCATGTGAAACTCTAAAGAGGTCATTGTTTAGAGAGGCCAAATTAGTAGGCATGAAAACCCTTGATGAGGTTGAAAAGCTTGCTGAAAACAGGAAAACTTTGCAAACTACCATGCGAGCACTATGTGACATCTAACGGCACAGGAAGGATGTAAAATATTGGGTGTGATGATTATCATGTCATCAAGAGAATATAATAGCATCTTACAATCAACAATCTCATTTGCAACATCACTGCCATAAAACTGACCAAAATTATTGCTCCTTGTTTGAATATTGTCTAACTCATCATTTTAATAAGACTTTTAATAATCAGAAGAAATCAGTTCTATTAGGCATTTGAAATGGATCTGAAGTTTTGTTTTGAGTCCATCTGGGACACAAAATCTCTTCCAAGAAAAACATCTCTTGCCAGTTCTCCAGGCATTCAGCAGCATCTCTTTACTCTTTTGTTAGCACCTATTTCCCGCTGCCCACTTTTTGTTTAGGCAGCTGAAACCTCTTGGTTGGAGAGATATCATTGCTTGTCACCTTAAATTCACTTTCAAGTGACTCAAAGCAACATAGTTAACTGTCTTGTCCTGTAATTTCTGAATACCATCAGTTTTTCTTAAAGTTTGATTCAGAAATAAATGCGGGCAAGGAAATCAAATGTGAAAAATTTCTGCAAGTCATTTTCAGTCTCATTTCTTGTATCAGGGGAAGAATTTTCATGATCATTCAGTTTTTCAGACAGACTTGCTACTTTGTAAAGTCCATACAAAATTGCATCAAAAGCATCAATTTTTGGACTCCACTCTGTCTTGGACTCTCATTATTAATAGTCTTTTTGGTTGTACACTTGAGTAAATTCCATCACATGGTTGAGCAACTAAATTTTGAACATTTCCAAAAAAAAAAAAAGTTTATAATGAGTGGATCTTGTGTAGTTCAATTAATTACTCCCAAATTCAGTGAATAGTTATCACATTTGGTGGTTCAAGCTGTAGATTCTTTGCTGAAGTCCAGAAATTACACCACTCATCACTGATGTAATATCTTTCATAGCATTAAGACCTGAGGTCAGATAATGGGATGTTATGGCCCTACAATTTTTCTATAATCACTTTTTTTTTATATGGAGGCTGCATCTCTTGAATGAATCTGAATAAACCCTAGAAGTGATTATTTAATACTTGTAGTCTTCTTGATGAAAGTATCAAATTACTTAACTATTCTCTATGTGAGATATCAGAAGTTGAATTAAACAGAATTCCCTAACCTTCTTTTACTGTCACTTAAGTGGCTGCTTAATGAAGAAGATGAAGAGTTTAAAAGGTGGATGAACTCACAACTGGGACAAAACTCAAGGATTTTCTTCAGCTTGTCTTAAACAACTGCGATTATAGCAACACATGTTGTAAAGGAAGTGCAAAAGACAAACAGAATTCGAGAAAAAAAACGCATTAAAAGTTTATTTATGCACCACCCAAGGTCAGCCCAGGTTTCCAAACTTTATTAAACATTCTCTGTAGTTGGCTCATGTTATCACTTTTAATAGCTTTTAACATTTCGGCTGTTATTTCATCTTCACCTGCAGGTTTGTTGTTAGCCATTAGATTCACTGCTGTTTCAATTTCATTCAATGTACTTTCATCTAGGCTGACATTTAATTGTGGGATTGGTAAGTTGATTTCAAGGTTTATCAATTCTTGGATGACAGTAATGGCATTATTAACAACTTTCATCAGAGGCTATTTAAAAAAATGAATTTTTTTTTGTGGAAGATATAAAAATACTTTCTGCTTGATAAAATTATAAGAACACTCTTATTATGTCTTTCAAATTTTTAGTGTACGAGCAATGAGTGGAGGCCAATTAGGTGATGGAGTTGGAAAGGTTTGTATTTTTTAAAATAATCAGTATTGACCATTTCATTTTTTTTCATCCAAAGAGATTATATGATCTAATAAAATGTACATAATAATATATTTTAAAGCTACATTGTCAAAAGCATTAGTTCAGGTGGGTTAAAAAAAAAACATGCATGCACACATAACATGATGTGTGCAAAAAATAAGAGTAAACTTTTGATGTAAAGACAAGGTGTGCTCATTTGACAACATTTTAAGCACTGTCCCCTTCAAAGTAATCCCCTCCGCTGGCAATACACTATTCCCAACATTTCTGCCATTAGTGAAATTCTTCCTGAAATGCACTTTCTGTGATTTTGTGCAGTCCTCTTATTGCATTTTTCTGAATCTCCTCTGTGATTTGGAAACAACATCCTTTCAAAGTGGTTTAAGTTTGGGAAACTGGAAAAAGTCTGCTCTATAGAATAGGGTGGATGGGGCACAACAGATTCTAATACTGTGCCAGTTAAGTGTGGATGAGATATGACTCCTGAATCAGAGTATTGTCATGATGCAGCATCCAAGCTTCGATTTCACATAATTCAGGCCTCTTCCTGCACACACATCCCTCAAACACACTAAAACTTCCTGGTACAGCTGTTTATTTACCATCTGATCAGTCAGTCAGTCATTTGCATGTCCCTTGCAGAACTTTGCCTTGCTACTGGCTCTCCTGTTCAAATTCATAATGGACAATGCCTTTTCAATTAAAACAAAAATAACCAACAAAACCTTGATCTTTGACTGATTCATCTGTGCTTTTATGGTCAAAAAGACTCTTTCCCCACCCACTGTGAAGAATGCATCTTGTTTTCAACATCATAGCCATGATGTTCTTAAGAGAGTTTCCATGACCATTTGCAGTGGCAAGTGGTTCCTTACTGATTTCAAAATGGTTCTCTTTCTGATCTTCAGTCAGCATATGTGGGACAAATTTTGCATAGATGTGACACATCCGAAGTTTATCAATCAGAATTTAATGGCAAGATCTTATACTGATGCCCTCTTTGTCAGAAACATCTGCTCAGACGTTTAAATGATGATTTCGTGAATCATAGCACAAGCTCTCTTGACATGATAATAGTCTGTTGATGTGAAGGCCTGGGATGCTCACTTCATCAGATTTAACTCGATGACTAGTGCTCATCATGGAATGGGCCAGATGGCATTTTGTTGTCAAGACCTATCAGTAGATGCGCTCAATAGCTGCACTATCCCTCTGTGCTGTTTGGTATGCCAATTAAAAAGTTCACTTTTTTAAATACACTTTATATGTGTGTGTGTGTGTATACATATGCGTATACATGTATGTCCATATTAGGGTTCACCGTGTGGTACCCGGGATCTGCAAAAAATAGGATCACTGTACCCTGCCATGCATGATCGTAAAAGGCGACTAAGGAGGGTTTGGCATAGGGCTAGCAACCCTATCTGGTAAGAAAAAACATCAGACTGCTACAGAAACAGAAGCAAAAGAAAAAACAAATGCAGGTAGGAGAAATGCTTATCAGGAAACTGAGCCCATGAAAGTTGTGGATGAAAGCCAGCCACTGGAAGTCCTCAGTTCGACTGCAGACCTTCTGGAACCTAAACACAAGATGTAGATAGGCAGCTGGAATGTAAGAACACTTAATCAGACTGGAAAACTACCACAAACCATTAAGGAAATGCACAGATACAAACTAGACATACTAGGAATACAAGAGGCAAAATGGACAGGACAAAGCAGAAGGAAATTAAAACACAGCACACAGAAGATACAATAATATGATCAGCTAAAGAAGATCATCATGAAGGAGGAGTAGCATTGATTGTAACAAAAGAAGCATCAAGAGCACTGGTGAAATGGACCCCTTTAAATGAGAGATTATTATATCCATGCTTCAACTCAAGATTCACGAAGCTGTTTGTTATGCACCAATAGAAGTAGCAAAAGATTTTTACAACAGCCTCCAAGCTACAGTAGAAACATTACCCACACATTTTAATGGGCAACTTCAATGCAAAAGTAAGTGAGGGAAATGAAGATAAAAGAAGAATCATGGGATGAGATGGAATTGGAGAAATAAATGAAAATGAAGAAAGACTGCGGTTTCTGTGAAGAAAACATGACGACTATAAGAGGAACAATTTTCAAACAAAAAAACATCCATAAAGTGACTTGGAGGTCCCCAGATAAAACAACAGAAAACCAAATCAATCACATACTAATAAACAGCAAGTGGAAATGGTCACTACAAGATGTGCGAGCAAGGAAAGGAGCAGATGTAGGAAGTGATCACAACCTTCTGGTAGCAAAAATAAAATTAAAATTAAGGTAGGCCAAAATCGGAGAACACAGAAGGGCACGCTTTGTTACAGCAAAACTGAAAGACCAGTAAACAAGGAATGAATTATCAATAGTACTTAGAACCGCTTCAGTGTCCTACAAGATAAAGCAGAAATGTCCATATTAGGGTTCAATAAAACACTACAGGAAACAGCAAAAGGTGTGCTAGGATATCGGAATCAGAGAAAAGAGGAATGGATAAGCAAGACCACATAGGAAAAGATAGAGCAAAGAAAGGAAATCAAGAAAAAGTTACTGAACACCAAATCACAAAGGCTAAAAGAACAAGAACAAGTAATTATGCACAAAAAGACAAAAAAGTGAAGGAATCATGCCATCAAGATAAAGTCAGTACTATGACAACTTAGCAGAAACAGCAGAGAAAGCAGTATATGCAAATGACATGAAAATATATACAAAATCACAAAGCAGATGACAGGTAACTTCAGCACAAGATGTGAGAGTGCAGTTAGGGACAACTGATCAGTGGAGAAAGAGAAAAAATTGAAAGATGGAGGGAACACTTTAACACCCCACTAAACAGAACACAAGCAGCACAAACAATGGACATACCTGAAGCAAAAAAGGATCTAAACATCAATACAGGAGCAGTAACAATAAGTGAAGTAAAGGAGGCAATAAAGAAGCTAAAATTAGACAGGGCATCAGTTGAAGATGAAGTGACTGCTGAGTTGTTGAAAGCAGAAACACCAGAACAACTCTGCTGGATACAACAACAAATTTGGGATCTAGAAAAAGCTCCAGAGGAGTGGAAAACTGGCCTTATAGTAAAACTACCAAAGAAAGGTGACCTCAGAGATTGCGGGAACTGGAGAGGCATTACCCTACTGCCACTCACCATTAAAGTATTTTGCAGAATAATTATCAACAAAATTGTACCAGCACTTGAGGGAAAACTTCAGAAAGAGCAGGCAGGTTTAGGAAAGAAAGATCATGCATAGACCACAATTTTGTACTTAGACAAATATTAGAGCAGGCAAATGAGTAGCATAGCACAACATATGCACTGTTTATATATTTTGAGAAAGCCTTTGACAGTGTCAACAGAAATGCACTGTGGAAAATCCTAAGATGGCAAGGCCTCCCCCATAAGATAGTGAATGTGATCAAAATGATCTGTGGAGAACATACCTCCAGCAGCTTTAGGGTACAAACAGGGAGTGAAGCAGGGATGTGTACTATTGCCAACATTATTTATCTTGGCAGTAGACTGGTTAATGAAGGAGGCAACATCAGACAAATGCAGAGGATTACAATGGACCCTTAACACAGTGCTGGAGGACCTCGATTTTGCGGATGACATCTGTCTACTATCAAGCAGCCACAAAGATATGCAAAATAAAATAAACAAGCTAACTCAGAATGCAAACAACATAGGACTAAAGATCAACGTAGGAAAGACAAAGTTCATTCATTTGCATGTCCCTTGCGGAACTTCGCCTCCCTAACAGCACTCCTGTAGGTCTCTCAGTTGTGGGCAAGATGGCCTGCTGCTGATGCATCCATTTGCAGATCATCAACGATGTCTTGCAGCCATCTTTGCCTTGGTCTTCCTCTCTTTCTTTTTCCCATTATGTACCCTTCTAAGACGGTTTTCTCTAGATTATCATGACGTTTAATGTGTTCAAAATATTTTAAGTTTTCTCTCTTTAATCCTCTTTACTAGCCATCCTTCTTCAATATTGAGTTCTTGTAGTATGGATATATTTGTTCTTTTTTTTTTTGTCCATGGTATTTGAAGAACTCTTCTGTAGCATTTACATTCAAAGCCATTTATGTGTTTTTCAGCTGTTTTGTTAAGTATGAAGGTCTCACGGGCATATGTTGCCATGGGAAAGATACATGCCCTTAAAAATCTTATTTTTGTAGTTCTGTCTGTTCCTCTCACAGATTCTTTAGTTGTTTTACTTTCTAAAGAGCGATAGATGTCCTCCTTTTAATTTCCCTCATTGTATCTCCATTATTAGTTAGCAGTGATCCAAGATATTCAAAACACTCTTCTTCCAGTTTTTCCTCATTGATACATATTTCAGCTGCCTTGTTTGTTTTGTCAGTTGTCATCAATTTAGTTTTCTTCGCATTAAGATAGAGGTTTTGCTCTTCACTATTCTTACGGATTGACATAATTAGTTTTTCCATTCCTTTTTGTGTTGTGGAAGGTAATACTGTGTCATCTGCATATCTAATCTTTGGTATTTCATAACCTCCAATTGTTATGGCATCGTAATATTTTTTGTCTACATCTTCTCTAACATTCCTCATTATATTTTCAGTATACAAGTTAAATAAGTAAGGTCACAATATGCACCCCTGACGGACCCCTTGTTTTATATCAAACCAAGTTGTTGTTTCACCATTTATTCACACTGCTGCTTGTTTGTCTAGATTCAGCAGTGATGTTAATTGTATCAAATGTGTTGGAAATCCCTTTTTTTCCATTATTTCCCAAAGTTTCTGGTGTTGTACACAATCAAATGCCTTTGAGTAGTCTATAAAGGGTAAAAATATAGATTCACATTAAACTCTTTGCATTTTTCTATTAATAATTTTATATTGAATATATGATCTCTTGATCCTCTTCCTTGCCTGAAACCAGCTGACTAATCAGGGCAACAGTTCTGTAGTTTGTGCATAATTTCAGGTTACCCTTTTTTTGGCAATGATATGAATATAGTTCTTTTCCATTTTTTTGGCCAAATACCTGAATGCCATATCTTTTTACATAGTGCATGGTAGATTGTTGCACATTGCTTTAATAAATTCAGCAGCTATCTCATCACATCCTGGTGATTTACAATTTTTCATATTCTTTATTGCCCATAAAACTTCTTCTATTGTCGGTTCAGGTTCTTTCTCCTCCAATAATAATTCACACTGTTGATTTCTGCTTTCACAGTCAGTTGTTTCATATATTCCTCGCCAATATTCCTTCCATCTTTCTAGAATTTCCTCTGCCTCTGTCAAGGTATTCCCCATCTTGTCACAAATTACATTTAGCTTAGGTGTTACATTTCTTGTCAATGTCTTCATTTCTTTAAACATTTCACTATCTCTTCCACACTTCTGATGTCCTTCTGTTCATTTGCAACAATCTTGTATGTATTGTTTTTTGTCTTTTCTTATGTTTCTTTGTACTTCTTTTGTTAAAGATTTATGTTTCTCTTTGTTGTTGTTTGTCACTTTCCATTGCATCTTCATTTCTTTATGTTGTTTTATCAGTTCTAATGTGCCTACTATAATCCATCCATTCTTTTGTGTTTTCTTTACTGGAACCATGTCTTTAGCTGTTGTTATTAAGATATCTCTGGCCTGTGTAGCCAAATCATTTGGTGTCATCTCCTCCTGTACAGCCATCAGGATTCTGAAACGATTCTTCAATTCTATACTGTATTGTTCTGGTATTTTTGTAAGATCAGAGTGGAGTGGTCCTAATCCTGCAACTGTCTTTTTTATCTTTAGCTTCTTGTCTGCTACTCATAGTCCATGTCACAATCAGCACCTGGTAAAGTAATCATTAACTCATTTTCCATGCAAAACGCCTTTAGATTGTCACTTGCCTCATTTCTGTGTCCTATGCTAAATTTCCCTACAACATGTCTTTCATCTTCTGCTCTTTCTGTACCAGTCTTTGCATTAAAATCACCCATTATTAATACAATATCATTTTTCCCTACCTGGTCTATCATCGTTTGCAGTGTGTTTTAAAAGTCTTCTACTTCCTCTTCTGCTGCTGCTGATGTAGGTGCATATATCTAGATGATTGTTACATTTCTAGGAGTGCCTTTAAGTCTGATTGTGAGATTCTATCACTTACTGGATTGTAACCTAGTAATGGTTTTGATGTTGATTTGTCCAAGTAAAAAGCTACTCCATTCTTTCCTCCTAATTCTCCACCAGAGTTTATAAAGATATCATTCTCGCTCTTAAAGTATCCTGATCCTTTCCATCGATGTTCACAGATTCCCAAAATGTGTATCCCAGTTCTTTTCATCTCATCACTTATTATGTGATACCTCCCCTCATACATACTTCTTACATTCCATTTTCCTACTCTCATTTTTCTTTTTAGTTTGATGCAGGGGTTTTCCTTAGTAACACCATCAGGATTTTGTCCGTCATCACAATTGCTAGTACTGACCTCTGTCTCACACTCTTCCCCAGTGTTAAAATTAGATCTATCTGGCCTGGGGGCCTCACTACCAGATCTTTTTCCTATTTGACTTTCCATGTTGCTGTTTGGGTTTCTTGGTATATTTTCAGAAGATAGTTTACTATTGCTTTCCTTTGGGCAGTGACTGTACTAGTCAGTGATCGTAGCCATTAGACATTGAGATCAATGTTAGACATTGAGATCATCTGCCTACCATCATAGAATGGTGACCATAACCAACATTATCTGTTGGCTGCTTTCCCATTCCATCCACCACCTGCTCCCATGGCTTCACGTCACCCTGATCAGGGGGGCTATACGGGTACTCCACCTTGTCCAAATGTTTCCTGTAGACTTAGTTAATGAAGCAAAATGTGAACATCAAAAATGTACTCAGAGTAGACAGCAAGTTAGTGGAGGAGGTCAACGAATTTGTATATCTTGGCAGTAGAATAATAGAAAATGGAGACAGCACAGAGGACATCAACTGCAGACTGTATGGAAATCTAAAAAACTAAGCATGAATATGAAAATCAGGATATTTAAGAGTAATGTTCTAAGTGTACTATTCTATGGAAGTGAATGCTGGAAAATGACCAAAACCATAGAAAACAAGTTGAATCCTTTCCAGACTAAATGTTTACGAAGAATTAGAAAAATATTTTGGCCAAACACTGTAAGAAATAACATCTTATTTGCAGAAATACAGATGAAGCCACTGACAGCAATTATTGAGGAAAGACACTGGCAATGGTTGGGACATGTGAACCGAATGACTGACAGCTCATTACTAAAAATAGCACTAAGATGGACACCAGAGGGGAACAGAAGTAAGGGTAGACCAAAAGAGACATGGAGAAGAACAACAGAGAGGATGTTGAGCAATAGAGGGCTCACCTGGGCAAGAGCAGGGAAAAAAGGCAAAGAACAGACATTTGTGGAAAACCCTTGCGGAATCCCCTTGTTCCCTGGGTACTTAAGGTTCAGAGAGAGTTTACCTGATACGTGATGACATGGTGTGGAGTGTAAGAAAGTGCTAAGCATGATGAGGTAGCAATTACACATTTTTAAAAAAGCATTTGATAGTGGATATTGAGAAAACATATGAATGTTTCGAGCTTCTGGAATACCAGTCATTGTGTAACAGTAATCATAATTTTCTATGCCAATTCATTTGCAGTGTTAGTCAAAGCTGCATAACTTTTGAGGTAAAAATGGTTAAGAAAAAAATGTATCCTAGCAGTTACTATTCTCATTACTGATTTAGTAATTAACAAAAGTGAAGTCCAAAAAAAAAAAAAGTATTTAGAAATTGAAGAGGCAGCACTATGGCTGATCACTAAAGACGACAGAAAGGACCTTGATTTTCCTACATGCAGGAGGATTTGAACTACTGTAAAATCCCTTTTGTGTGATTACTACAGGACTGAACCCCTGGCCATTTAAACGAATGGCCAATAAATCCAAAAACGCATTCGAAATAACAGTCGAGGGCTGTAAATTGAATTTAAAGTATTTATGTGTTTTAATGATCTTTTTATTCTTTAATAAAGGAACATTAACTCATTCCTTGCCATCGGCCTTTGACAGGCCGCATCCGGTTTTCAATGCTACTGCCTTGGGCCTTTGGATAGGTCTCTGGTTTGTTTTGGTGTAAAATCTGTTGAATTTTTAGATCACATGTTATGTGTACGTGTAACATTTACCCAGCATTCTTTTCACAAAGCGTTCTTAACAATGTAGGTCAAATGGTGTCAAATTCAATGCTTTTGACCGAAGTTTTCAGCATTTTTGTGTAACTTCAGAGGCAACCATGTCCCCCTTACAACTAGAGCACTGTTCTTTAATGTATCCTTAGTAGATCTAGACTTATTAGATGACTGGAGAAGTAGTTAGATTATTTCAGACATTATTTTAGTTATTTTTGGCACATATAATCACAATATGACATCGAAAAGTCGATTTAGACATCTCAGATGATAACTAGAATTAATCTAGGCCTATCTGATGATAAGTAGGACACAATTATTGTCTAAAAACATCACATTACTTTTTTTTTCCTAAAAAAACTCTCATCATGTGCCGTGCCAACTGGCGTTGGCTATTATGCTTCTCCAGAGTACGCGATCCTTCATGCAGGCCATCAGCTCAGTTGGTGATCTCCTCTCACACCATCCCGTCAGACTGTCCAGTATCATTTCTCTTGGTCTTCCTCTTGATCTTCTTCCTTCTATTTTTCCTGTTGTTATAATATTTTCAATGCCCCCTCTTCTCATTGCATGTCCTATGAAAGTACATTGTCTCTCTCTTATCTTTTTGACAAGGTTTTTTGTATCTCCAGCTCTTCTCCTAAATTCTTCATTAGTTATTTTTGCTGTCCAGGAGATTGACAACATTCTTCTAATAAACCACATTTCTGCTGCTTCCAATGATTTTTGTGCAGACTTGCCTATTGTCCATGATTCACTTCCATATAACAAGATAGGTTCAATATAGCATTTTAGGACTCATTTTCTAACATTCATTGATAAGGATGTGTTGGTCAATATGTTTCTCATTCTCTGAAATGCAGTCTTTGCTTGGCCTATTCTGTTCCTAATTTCTGTTCTGCATTTCCCATCTGAAGTTATTACTGCTCCAAAGTATTTGAATTTCTGCACCTGCTTAAGAATAGTCCCATTTAATTTTATACTGCATTTTGGTGGATTCTGTTTCTTAGATATAACCACAGTCTCTGTCTTTTTGATGTTCAAAGTAAGGCCTTTCTGTTCACTTCGTTTGGCGACTTTATCCAAGAGATTTTGCAGGTCTTGTTGGTTCTCAGCTATCAGTACTTTGTCGTCAGCATACTGAAGGTTGTTAATATTGTATCCTCCAATTTTTATGCCTGGTTCTGTGATGATCGTTCTTAGAATATTCTTGCTGTACAGAGAAAAAAGTTCTGGAGATAGTACACATCCTTGTTGCATAGGTTGATATTTTCCAGTTCTATTTTCAACTCAAATTGCTGCTTGTTGCTGCCAGTACAGATGTTTTACAATCCTCAGGTCTCTGTCATCTATACTGATGTCTTAGCTTTGTTTGCTAAATGCATTGCACTTTCACTGCTCAGTGTTCTCGTTAGTTAAAATTTTGTTAAATGCTAAATAAAAATTAAAGTATTTAGAAATTGAAGAAGCAGCACTATGGCTGATCACTAAAGACGACAGAAAGGACCTTGATTTTCCTACATGAAATACAGAACTTACAGACCTGGGTCTCTCATCTTTTTTTCTGAGTATGAATCTTTATTCAGATAATATAGCTGTGCTAGCACACACTAATAAATACACATATGTCATGTAAATGCTCAAAATAATATAATTAAAGAACCAGTACTGTAAATTAATCTCAAGGAAACAGAAATTATAAATATGAACAATAGACAACCAAACAGCAGTTAAAATTAATGACAGGGACCTTATAGAAACATGTATTTTCAAATACCTTCACAGCATAGTAACACTTGATGGAAGAACAGAGAAAGATAAATAAAGCAGACAAATAAAGCCAGAATAGCTTTCATTAGTGTCTTTTACAACTCTCTCCCTCTCTCTGAACCTTAAGTGCCCAGGGCACATGGGGCTTCTGCAAGGGTTTTCCACAAATCTCTGTCCTTTGCCTTTTTTTCTGCTCTTGCCCAGGTGAGCCCTCTATTGCTCAACATCCTCTCTGCAGTTCTTCTCTATGTCTCTTTTGGTCTACCCTTTCTTCTGTTCCCCTGTGGTGTCCATCTTAGTGCTACTTTTGGTAGTGAATTGTCAGTCATTTGGAGCACATGTCCCAACTACTACAATATTTTAATGTATAAAAAAGTCATTACTTTCAGATAGTTGGATGGATGGTTCAGAAATTGCAGTAATATGATTTCATAGTTGTTGGATTTTCATTGCAATAAAGTTTGCAAGGATATATCACAGTATTCAAGTGTTACATTTGTAACATAATGATATTCTTTGACAGAAAGGGAGTATTAACCCAGTTATTTGTGGTCAAAAGTTGTTAACCACAGCTTACTGATTTTTGGCAAGCACAGAGCAAGACATATCTCCGTGTTCCCATTGGCCAGTTTGATCATGGGGTCTGGGTTGCCTTTTGCATTCTGTTTGAATGCAGAGGAGATAGGATGTATTGTTGGTTTGGTCTTGATTGGTTGTTAGTGTGCTTGGTTCATCATGTAGTTTCTTGATTGGTTGTTACTGTGCTTGGTTCATCATGTAGTTTTTTTATAGGTTTGATTGTCCTTTTTTTTTAAAGGACCAATGTTGTAAAGTTCATTATGTAGTGTGTGGAAAGTTTGATTGTCCTTTTTAGGACAAAACGTGAATTGGAAGGTTGTGTGTCATGGCCAGAAAAAAAGACTAATGAGCTGAGTGAATCATTTAGAAATGTGGAAGGAAGATGATAATATTGAAGAAATATGGCCAGAAAATTTAAACTCTTATCATAAGCCTGAAGCTGCAGAAAAATTTTTAAAAGTAAGTAGCAATAATTTAAGCTTTGTAGTGGAATGAGGAAGTGAAAATAGCAGTGCAAGCCAGATACAAGTTTACATGTTAATATTTTTTTTAAAAATTGCAACTACTTTTTCTGTAGACAGATGTGAAGAAATTTCGAGAAGATAATTAAACAAGTTGTCTCTTTTTTGTTGTATTGGTCTGCCCTTAGTCTTTTCCCATCCATTTCTTGTGTTCATGTGGTTTTAATTCATTCTTTTTTACATAAAAGATAATACCTGCTAGATTTCATAATGGAAGTTGTCAGTGGTTCTCTGCATGGATTTTTAATTTCTCTGTTAGTTCTATTAGTCCAAATTCCATTATTATAATTTCTTATCTGTCCAAAATATTAAAATCTGTCCTCAAAATATTGTAGTTGTATTTCATCTTGTTTTGTTGTATGCCATGTTTCTGAACCATACAGAGTGACTGGCTTATCTCAGTTTTATATATTAACCCGGCATTTTGAGTTATACCAGAGTTAATTAGAACATTTTTCTTTTTATTATAAAATGGGGCCTGAGAAATAGACTCCATTTGTCATGTCTAGTTAGAACTGTGAATATTTTGTGACACTGTACTTTTTACATTTCCTTACTTTGAATGTTATTTTTCAGCATTACTTATAGTTGTAGTTATTAGTTATAGTTATGGTCCTGTTACTGACTGGTAGTGATTCATTTCACTCTTTAGTCTGAAATAAAATATCTTTCATTTTTCATTTGTTCTCTCTGTATATTTGATCTTGTTCAGATTTGTCACTGTCATATTGTTGTATTTCATCTTGTCAAGACAATACTGCTGCATTTCAGATTTCATTTCTGTTCCATTGTGTGTGTGTGAGATTTCACTGCTGTGAAAAGAATTCTTATGGGTTGTTCATTTAGTCTGGCATAGATTTGCAAGTCTTATAAATTTAATTTTCACAAATTTTTAAAAAACATAATAGGCAGCAGATGGCAGATTTTTTAAACTACAGTTCAGAAATGGAGAAACTGATTTTTGTATATGTTAAGTATATTATTTGTCTCAATTTTCAGGGAGGTGGTGGTGGAGGTGCAGTCAGGTTAGTTAAACTGTCTTTAGATTAATAAATCATTTATTGTCTAATCATATCATAACAAAAGTAAAGAGCAAGATTCATAAATGCATTCCAGGAATATATTCTTGAATAAAATACTGTTAAAAAAAAGTCTTTAAATGTGAGAGTTTCATATTATTGATGATGACATGAAGAACCCAACAAATGACCCAGTAAACTGAAGCATCCAAAATGGCCAGATCAGAGAGGAATTCTACACAGCTACCTTCTGCTGCTGCCATAACCAGACAAAGACCATTTCAGGATCAGTGCCTACAGGATCATCATGATGCAAAATGTTACTGGCAAATTTCTTGAGAAGATCATTGCTTGTAAACTTGCTTGCAACCTCGAATTGCATCACATACAATTGTATTCCCACCTACACTCAGAGGGTATCATTGTGTAACAAAAAGATGTAGCTCAATGTAGCAGTCTTCACCTGTAATGTTTTTGAAGAATTCTGTGCTCTTGAGGAGATGTGAGCAGCTGCAGTAGACTTAGAAGATGCATATGACAATTATGCTCACACTGCTGAGACTTGAAGTATACCCTCTGTTTGTTAGATGGCTGGCTTCGACCTTGTTGCAGAAGAAGGTGGTGCTCAGATGTGACAGCTGGCCTTCAGAAGTGATAACAATTTGTCCCATACTGCCACCGGTCTCTCACCAGTCTTATTTAGTGTATACACTATGGCAATTACTGCTCAACAACTGGATGAAAAGGGACGGACATCATCATTTGCTTATGACATTCTGGTGTATTGACAGGAAAAAAACAAAAACAAGATCACTTATTCCATGCAAAGTGAACTTGATTGCATCACTTCCTGGTGTACTGTTTCAAAAGCTCTAGTCAACCCAACAAGAGCACCAGTGACATGGTTATACCTGAACAATCACATTATCAACACAGATGTGCACTGAGGTGACCAGAACCAACCTGATGACGTACATGTGAGTGAAGTTTGATTGTAGTAAGTGCTCTAAATCACATGTTGACTATGTAATGGCAAAAAAGATTACAAGGATTTATGGGGGGATGAAGGTCATGGCAGCTGCCAGTATTGAGCAACAGTTACTTGTACTTCTGTACTAGAGTCTGATCCTTTCACCCATCACATTTACTTTTGCCATCCTCGCTGACAGAGATTGAAAGATTCTAGAAAATGAAACCATACACATGTTTTTGGGTTGCGCTAGAAACACCCCATGTGTGGCAATGAGTTTCCTCTTCATTTTCCTCTTATGTAGTACAGAATCGGGATTTGGAGGGCATACACATACCTCAGAATAAGTGCAGATATGAAGCATCCATTACACAGAGAGCTCACTGAAGAAAAGGTAGACAGCTGAAGATAGGCAACTCTTGGATGGGTCAGACAGAAGACATCATCTAACAGGTATGCAGACGGACTTGCATCATCCTGGTGTGGAATGAACATCATTTTCTTCAGGTTGCCTTTTCTGTCATCATCACACTCGACAGAAGCTGAAGAGGGCAGAATCTGGTTATCATCAGTGTGAAGGTAAAAAAAAATTTCACAAGCAAAAACTTCAGCAACACAGATACAGAATGCCTGGGCATTCATCGCACACTCTGGTACAAAACACTCCAGGAAGCAAGTGGTATCTATGCAATGATGACTAGCAGCATTACAGTCTAGATCATGGCAGTGACAAAGGCATTTATCTGGCTGGAACCACATCCATGTCTGTGATTTGAACAACTCATTGAGCATGATCTGAAAGGTTCAGATCGCTTCAGTGCACAGACAGTGGTTTTAGTCTTTGAAGAGTTTCACTGTCACCTTCATTTTTGTACCAGGTTATGTTGGGGCAGTTAAAGAGCTGATAGATTAGCTAGTTTGGCCATCACAGAAGACCAACTGATGGACTGTGATAACATTGTTAATGCCCTCAGAGAGTTTGGAAGAATGGAGGACTCTGATAGAGGTGACTTAACATTGCTGCCCTTTCTTGGATGTACAAGTTGAGAGTGAGGAATGGCATCACAGGGACTGAGCCGTATTCCTGGCATGTTAGAGGAGTCATCAAACAACACCAAATTGGTACACTTAGTTGCTGTATGCTGAGGAATATATTGAGGAGATCAGAGCACCTATGAACACATCTGGAGTATACTGATGATCCATCTATAACATAACATTACATAATACAGGGTTATTCATAAGCCCATGAAACATTTTAAAACTTCACAACAAAGAAACTACGTAACGGATCATGATAATTCTTACACCAAGAGAGAGAAACTCTTCCAGGTTTTCATTTTTAAATATAAAGCCAGCATGCAGAGCTCTTATGGTTTGCTGCTAGGAGGCAGCAGTAGCAAATATGCTGTTCAGTAGATGTGAGCAGTCATTTTATGTTTTGGAATACACAAGAACCTAATTCGTTGTGACTGTGCAGCAACAATTTTGAGTGGAATTCCAGAAAGCAGCACCTGTTTGGCCATTACAGTCCACTACATTCACTATGGAGAATTCGCCATACTGTTGATTACGAAACTCCTAGCTGTAAACTTGCACATGTAGTGAATTGGGGGAGGGGGGCTTCACTAGTAAGCTTCTCT
The DNA here is from genome assembly GCA_009760885.1 of Achatina immaculata. Lineage (NCBI taxonomy): Eukaryota > Metazoa > Mollusca > Gastropoda > Stylommatophora > Achatinidae > Lissachatina > Lissachatina immaculata. Next base: position 20,163,429 of record CM019701.1, on the reverse strand, counting down.
AACACGATTTACAGTTTCTTCACTTAGTCCTGGACATCCCTGCCAAGAAGCTGTGCACAGACAGCCTTAATCCCAGAATTTCACATACCGCATCTTGATACTGTTGAAAACAAGTTCTGCCTTCTGAAATTCTGCTTGAAATTGTCGCTGTACATTCACAATGAATGAGGTTCTTGCATATTCCAAAACACAAAATGACTGCACACATTTACTGAATGCCATATTTGCTACTGCTGCCTCCTAGTGGCAAACCACGCGCTGGCTTTACTTTAAAAAAAAAAACAAAACTTTAAGTTTCTCTCTTGGGGTAAAAATTATCATGATCCATTACATAGTTTCTTTGTTACGAAGTTTTGAAATGTTTCACAGTCATGTGAATAACCCTGAATATCATAATTTTAAAAATTCATTCTGTCAACTTAGTTATTAGGTTAGCTCTCACTAATCAGTTTTTTTCATCTGAAAGGAATTTCATGCTTTTTCAGTATAATTGAAACCTCATAATCTTGAGACCTAAAGAAGTTGTAAATTCATAAGAAAATGTACTTATTTTAAGCATGCATTTCTATATTATATACATGGTGGCACACATAAAATGGTCCCAGCATGTATGACGGCATCATATGTGTCTTTATGTGGACCCCAAATGCAAATTACAGTCTTCATATTTCTGTGCTGGACACTTAACTGATGCTGTTTCATGTGTTGTGGTTGGGTTAATGTGCACTCCCTATGGTTCAAGTGCTCTGTTATCTTATACAGGGAAGCAGGGGGTTCTTTTGCCAAAATGGAAGTTGCAAAAGAAGAGGAGTACTTTCGCAAACTGGTAAGTATATCAGTGTTTAGATTTGTATTTTGTGAGAAAAGTTCAAAAGATTTCTGTGAGCCATGTTGTTTTTTTGCTAAATTAAAAAGAACACATCATTAAATATTTGTTAAGACTATTATTTCGATCCAACATTGAATTATTCTAGAATTATTTTTTTTTAAATGAAAGAGAAAGAAAACAGGACTCATAACACAGCTAACAACAGATTATTTTTTCAGGATTTTTTTTTCAACAATGCTACTTATATCCTCTTTTTTTTTTCATTTTCATTACAGCAAAAAGAGCAGTTTGATAAACTAAAAGAGATGCTGGAAGATGAAGTGTCACATCATGAGACACAAATCAGACAACATATGGTTAGTGCATCTGACATTATGTTACATATGTTTAATTATACCATATATTAGTATAAATTGTTTATAAATTTAATTTCTTAAACACCACACAGAGATTGAAATGATACTTATTGTACTAGAAAGTCTACATAGTTGAAAATCTGTAAGGTGAGAAGAGTAGAGCAAAACTTTAATGAAAAATGCAACACATCTGACTATAGAGGACAACTTTAAGGCACAAAACTCATGAAAGAATTGAGTGCTTGAAGAAAAACCAAGTCACTAATGATGTAGTTATTTAAATAAACTTTTGTTACCTGGTACCTTAAACAGCCAATTATCAACAGCACACTTAAAAAGTAAGGTAAGTAACTGCTGCAAGGCTTGATTTGTTTGTGTCATAATTTATTACATTTTCTTTAAATCATTATTACATTTTTTAAAAAATCAGTTTATGTCAGTATTCTATAAGTTTAGGAAATCATGACCATAATTTTGTTTCCTTGTTTGACTTCTGATCAAAATGACAAGTGATGTTGGGAAGTCCATACGAGTGAGGTAACCCTACAAAAATCTCTGGCAGAACAGCCTGTCTATTAAATGTGGGCGATATATGGCCCATTGGTGTGTGGATACATCCCGATCCCCGTCAAACCTGCTTGGGGTGCACACCCACGTCAAACAAAGCAGAGGATGATGCTTATAAACCTCAGATGTCCTATGGGCAGTGGATGATCAATTAAGATCATGGATTGGAAGACTCCATTATCTTCCCCCTCTGAAGAGGGAATATACTGTAGCTGGCAAGGGTACCCAGTAGTGGAAATGGGGCATGTACAGTTAATGAGTATGCTCAGATTCATTGCATGGAGCAGAGCTGCCAATGTGGATCATCACCAGGCAGAGGCAGAGCCATATCTCAAACCTCAGAGGGGGCTACTCAAAGCTACTGATGATGACTCTGCATATTGGGGACCCAAGATTAAGCAGAGTAGAGCAACTGGGCAAGCAAAAACCAACAATCTATTGATCATGCACCAGAACTCTGAAGAAAAAATATGAAGTACTAAAGTTCTTACAAGAAAACAAAACAGATGTCCTGTACATCCAAGAGACTCACCTAGAAGAAAACAACTCCCAGTGGAAGAAATAATGGCATTCTGAGTACCTAATGATCAAACTACACACAACACCAGAACCTGTCTACATTGTCAACTTCTGCTGCCCAAACAATAAGAAATTAAACCTTAAGAAAATTCCTTTCTCTGAAATCTGTAAAGGCTTAGCTTTGTTGCTGGTCCTGAGGAGCAGCACCATTACACTCAGGGCATACCTATACATGTTCAACCTTTGAAATCAGGAAAAAAAAGAAAACACAGTCTTTGACATCATGATGTCCTTCAATGTTTTTAGAGAAATGATTCCAATTCTGTGTTGGTTGTGTATTGCACATTATCTAGCATTTAGCTGCAATTTGCATCCACTTCCTTTGGCAACACAAAACTCAGTGAGTCATGCATAGTGGGTGCTTTAGAGGGAATTACTTTGCAGTTGTTCCTCAAGTAATTTCCTCCAAAGCACCTACCACAAATAACTCACTGCGTTACCTGTAGCTAAAGGCAGTAGATGCAAATCCTAGCTAAATTCTAGATTACATGCAATACACAACATTGGAATCATTTCTCTAAAAACATTGAAGGACATCATGATGTCAGAGACTGAATATGTGTGGACATGCCCTGAGTTACTGAGGCAGCTCCCCAGGACCAACATTATAGCTAGGCCCTTTTTCACAGTCACAGTTACAGTTAGAGTCCCTGCATTGTTGTTTGATGGATTGTATTAGTTCAGTTTGTCCATTTTCATGAGGCCCTCTGGTTTAGTCTTTGCTGCTAGTTGGTTGGCCATGTTGTTTCCTTCAACTCCAGCATGAACCCAGACAGTATATCCATGTGATGTGTTTGATGTGTGATTTAACAGTTATTCCTAGCCATTCACTTCTTATGGCTTTGTGTTTTTTCTTCATAAGCTTTGAGAATCAGTAATCATGGCAATGCAGTGCAGATTCTGGGTCACCACCCATTTTAATGCTTATGCAATGGTCTCTTATTTCCTTCCACATACTTGAGCATGTTTTTGAATAAGCCCTGACCACGAGTGTTTTGGCTCCACAGTATTCGAGGTACTGTTGTTTGTTTTATTGGTTGGTGTTTGATTCAACCTTGATGTCATAGTCTTTTCCGGTGTACATGCTCTGTATCGCAAAAATTTCTCCTTCAGTTGGCGTGGTCAGTTCATTGAAACCTCTATACCACCATGCCCCATAATTGTTTTGTTGACTGACTTTGCATCATTGTGGCATTGTTGTTCATTTCTTTGGGTGTTTCTATGACTATTTTGGTGGTAATTATTTTTTAAATCCCTTGCGGAACTTTGCCTCCCAAACAACACTCCTGTAGGCCTCTCGGTTGTGAGCAAGATGACGTGCTGCTGATGCATCCATTTGCAGATCCTCAATGATGTCTTGCAGCCATCTTCACCTTGGTCTTCCTCTCTTTCTTTTTCCCATTATGTACCCTTCCAAGATGGTCTTCTTTAGATTATCATGACGTTTAATGTGTCCAAAATATTTAAGTTTTCTCTCTTTAATCTTCTTTACTAGCCAGCCTTCTTCAATATTAAGTTCTTGTAGTGTAGATATATTTGTTCTTTTTTGTATCATGATATTTGAAGAATTCTTCTGTAGCATTTACATTCAAAGGCATTTATGTGTTTATCAGCTGTTTTGTTAAGTGTCCAGGTCTCACAGGCATATGTTGCAATGGGAAAGATGCATGCCCTTAAAAATCTTATTTTTGTGATTCTGTCTGCTCCTCTCCACAGATTCTTTAGTTTTTTTACTTTCTGAAGAGTGATAGATGTCCTCCTTTTAATTTCCCTCATTGTATCTCCATTACTAGTTAGTATTGATCCAAGATATTCAAAACTCTCCACTTCTTCCAGTTTTTCTTCATTGATACATATTTCAGCTGCCTTGTTTGTTTTGTCAGTTGTCGTCGTAGTTTTCTTTGCATTAAGATAGAGGTTTTGCTCTTCGCTGTTCTTACGGACTGACATAATTAGTTTTTCCATTCCTTTTTGTGTTTTGGACAGTATTACTGTGTCATCAGCATATCTAATCTCTGATATTTCATAACCTCCAATTGTTATGGCATCGTAATATTCTTTGTCTACATCTTCTCTAACATTCCTCATTATATTTTCAGTATACAAGTTAAATAAGTAAGGTCACAATATGCACCCCTGACGGACCCCTTGTTTTATGTCAAACCAAGTTGTTGTTTCACCATTTATTCTTATTGCTCCTTGTTGGTCTCGATTCAGCAGTGATATTAATTGTATCAAATGTATTGGAAATCTCATTTTTTCCATTATTTCCCAAAGTTTCTGGTGTTGTAAACAATCAAATGCCTTTGAGTAGTCTATAAAGGATAAATATAGATTCACATTAAACTCTGTATTTCTCTATTATTAATCTTATATTGAATATATGATCTCTTGATCCTTTTCCTTGCCTGAAACCAGCTTGGATCATATTGACTTCTTCTTCTATTTTCTTTCGAAGTCTACCCATTATGATTTTTAACAGAATTTTACTGGCATGACTAATCAGGGCAACAGTTCTGTAGTTTGTGCATAAATTTCAGGTTACCCTTTTTTGGCAGTGGTATGAATATAGTTCTTTTCCATTCTTTTGGCCAAATACCTGAATGTCATATCTTTTTACATAGTGCATGATAGATTGTTGCACACTCCTTTCCTCCTGCTTTAATAAGTTCAGCTGTTATCTCATCACATCCTGGTGATTTACCATTTTTCAGATTCTTTATTGCCCATAAAACTTCTTCTATTGTCAGTTCGGTTTCTTCTTTCTCCTCCAATAATTCACACTGTTGATTTCTGCTTTCGCAGGCAGTTGTTTCATACATTCCTCTGTAATATTCCTTTCATCTTTCTAGAATTTCCTCTGTCTCTGTCAAGGTATTCCCCATCTCATCATAAATTATATTTAGCTTAGGTGTGACATTTCTCATCAATGTCTTCATTTCTTTAAACATTTCACTATCTCTTCCACACTTTGATGTTCTTCTATTCTTTCACAACAATCTTGTATGTATTGTTTTTTGTCTTTTCTTATGTTTCTTCGTACTTATTTTGTTAAAGATTTATATTCCTCTTTGTTGTTGTTTGTCACTTTCCATTGCGTCTTCATTTCTCTACGTTGTTTTATCAGTTCTAATGTGCCTGCTGTAATCCATCCATTCTTTTGTGTTTTCTTTACTGGAACCATGTCTTTAGCTGTTGTTATTAAGATATCTCTGGCCTGCATAGCCAGTTCATCTGATGTCATCTCCTCCTGTACACTATCAGGATTTCGAAACGGTTCTTCACTTCTATACAATGTTCTGGTATTTTTGTAAGATCAAAGCAGAGTGGTCTTGATCCTATAACTGTCTTTTTTATCTTTATCTTCATGTCTGGTATTAATAACTCGTGGTCCATGTCACAGTCAGCACCTGGTAAAGTTTTTACTTGACCTCCACCTTCTTTGCACTAAAACGTAATCTATTTGATTCTTGTTTTTCCCACCATCAGGTGATGTCCATATGTAAAGTCTTCTTTGGTGTTGTTTAAACAGTGTGTTACCGATCATTAGCTCATTTTCTGTCCAAAACACCATTAGATTGTCATCTGCCTCATTTCTATGTCCTATGCTAAATTTCCCTACAACATGTCCTTCTCTTCTGTTCTTTCTGTACCAATCTTTGCATTAAAATCCCCTATTATTAATACAATATCATTTTTCCCTACCTGGTCAATTGTCATTTGCAATGTGTTATAAAAGTCTTCTACTTCCTCTTCTGCTGCTGATGTAGGTGCATATATCTGGATGATTGTTACATTTCTAGGAGTGCCTTTAAGTCTGATTGTGAGGACTCTGTCACTTACTGGATTGTAACCTAGTAATGGTTTTGATGTTGATTTGTCCAAGTAAAAAAGCCACTCCATTCTTTCCTCCTACCTCTCCACCAGAGTATATAAAGATATTATCATTCTTGCTTTTCATTTGCAAAGAAGGTGGGACACCTTACCGTAGGTGTTTCTTCCCCCCCCCCCCTTTTTTTTTCCTTCTTTCTTTCAAGGGAGGGAACACTTCTGGAAAAAAATTAATATGTTATCATGTTTTTTTTTGTTTTGTTTTTGTGATTCACTATAGATATATTATTGATATATAAATTATTATTCACTATGGGCACCATGTGTACCCAAACAGCAACATGGTGCCCATAGTGAATAATAATTTGTATATCCATAGTGAATCACAAAAAAAAAACACATGATAACATTAAATTTTTTTCCACAAGTGTTCTCTCCCTTGAAAGAAAGAGGGAAAAAAAAAAACCTAAGGTAAGGTGTCCTATCTTCTTTACAGTGCTGTTTATTTCTCTTTTTACTTTGCCAGCCTGTCTATATTCCAATGTTGTATCATATGATGGGGCCAAAAGTTCTTAAGATTCTGTGCCCAGATCAGAGAAACTCTAAAATGAAAGAACATTCAAACTTAAATTAATCTTTCTGAGCAGTGAGCAGAATGCCGGTGACAACAGGAAAGTTCTCCAGTAACTTCAGAGCTGAGACAAATATACTAAAAACAGCAGCAGAAACCCAGATGGAAGAAGGTGTGAGCTTTATCATTTATAACAGCACTGATGACTGAAAGCAATAAAGAAGTCAGTGAACTGCAAGAGACCCTGCAACATAACCAAACTCTGTGATCAATATGGTGTGCTGATCCACAACTGATATTCAGAACTGCAGCTATTTATGAACACTGAACAGTTTTCCATCACAGTCCATTCCACTTCTGTAATCAAGTCTATTTTCACTTCTCAGTGTGCCTGACTTGGACAAGGAGAATCAGGCCATTTCAGAACTTCCTAACTCCACTCATAAACTTGATGCACTGACAGACATGCATCACCATTCTGAACCTTCATTTACAAGAAATCATGAGGGGGATGGGACATGTTGAGGCTTTGAGAAGGCCCCAGGTGGGCTGACAAGCTTCAAGTACTGGTATTGGGATTGTCTTCAGTGGCTTGGCGCAAGGCTTCATCATTGGTGGTTGAGGGGCATCCCGACCTGGGTTTGTCTTTGATGTTGTGATGTCCCCAGACCTGAACATTTGGAACCACTTCCTTGCAGTGTTGTCATCAACTGTTTCTTTCCTTTCCAACCTGTTCCTCCTCCTGCTCCCTCCTGCAAATTCCATGGACAGCTTACTTCTAATAATGCATCAGGAGGACATGGACAACAACGTTGGTGTCCACCATATTTCTTTCTGCTCTCTCAGAATGAGTATGCACGTGTTCAGCATGATGTATAACATGATATCAGCACAACATTACAAATGCCAGTACATCTTATAAGATGGGAACATTGACCAAAAGTAGGGTATTGAAAAACGTGATGAATTGACTCACTGTAATACTAATGATAATCTTTTAATCAAAACACAGCATCGTAGGCTGAGACAAAGAGCCTGCTATTGTTTGTTGGTGTTGTTTAACTGAGGATCATAAAAGTGAAAGTCAAAAGACCTGCATGCTTGGAATCATTTTCAAAAGTCATTCACACTGTGTTCATTTGTCTCCCATCATAATATTATATAGTATTAAAATTATTACACAAAAGCATAGTGTTTGCTAAAATAATTAAAGACCTCTAGCCATTTGTGACATAACAGTTTCATTAAACAATACATGGAGATAAAAATCTGTAATTATGCATCCTTTACAGACAATGCCAACAATTTTGACAGTCAGATTTGAAAAACTGATATTTAAATGGATTGCTTAATAAGAATTTGATAAGAAATTGGATGTTTGTTTTATAGCTATCAAAGTCTTGAATGCCTAATAGCAAAAATGTGTGTGTTTTTTTTTGTTTCTGTTTGGAAGGTCATGTCCTGTAAACACTGTTTCTACCTTTCATTGAATTATAAAACATGTAATATAATCCCTTTTAATTTCAGGCAGTTATTGAGCATCATAAGAAGAAAATTGAACGCCTTAAAAAAAGAACGAAAGATGGAACTGACTCTGACTGAGTATTTTGCAATGAACTCAATTCAACTGGAAAGACAGCATTTACCATTTTATTTTAATGTTAGAGTAATGCCATGTATATGTCCAGAGTAAAATACATTTTCCAGTTGCTCAGAAAAGTTTATTTAGACTAAAGTTTGAGGACAGATAACATCGTTCTTTCTTCTTTTTTTTTTCTTGAAAAACATTTAAATTGGCTACATAGACTGATGTTTGTAGTAGAGGCATGATATGATAGAGATATGATAAGATATGCTTTTATGTTGCATGACTATATAGAGGTGTAGATCAGTATAAGATAAGTTTTTATGTTTCTTGTAAATGTAGATTGTGTTTCAATATAATGTGAAAAAATTTGTAATATAACATGGTGTGGGTTAATGTTCAGTAAACAAGAATCTGATAATATTTGCTCTTGTCAGTTTTTAATTGTTGAAATAATGATTGCACAGAAAGACTTTTTTTTTTAAATTTTTGCATGTAAAAACTACATGTTCAGTCCACAGGAAGACATGAGCATTGAAAGATAGTTTGATGCTGGTGCAGTTGATAAAACTGATTTTTAATTATTATTACAAGGTGCAACCAAGACTGGTGTTCCAGTAGTTACTTTTAGGGTCTGGAAACACTGTAAGCAGGGCTTGTAGTAATAAACCTGAAGTACTAGTTCATAGTGACTACAGTATCTGCCATTAGCTGTGCAAGATTTTTTTATTTTATAGTAAGAGGATTGGTAAAGCCATATCACAGTTTGTGATCCATTACTTTACTATTGAGCTCTTCATGCTGTGTAATACACAGGTAGACTACTTTTAGACCCATGGTAGACGGCTGATTAATTTTGTTTCAGATTGTCCCTCAGTTAAATTGTAACAGTATTCCTATTTATTATGAGGTGGGGGCTGCACTGGTACTCATTCTGAATTGATAAACACACTTCAGACAAACTCAGGTATCATTTGCCAATGCAAAGACATCAACATGTTGCTGTAAAAGAACCAAGTCTGGCATTTCTGAAACATTCAGTGGTAAACATTATGTTGATGGAGGATGTAATGAATATGATAATATGATGAATAGCACAACAGATATATATATGTAATCAACCGTTGAGAAGTTACTGTTACAAAGTACAGTAGGGTTTAAGTGTGATGCAGCCCACTTTGCAGAAACCAGTTTATTAAGATTTCAAACTTTTTTTTTTCAACTTGATGAGCCTGAGATATTCAGGTTCTGTGTCATGTTATTGCCAATATTTTTGTCACAATGTGTACCACATACTGAACCCTCTTGGAATGGGGGTGTTGTGGGGGCCATTCCCTCTATTTACAGGGGTGACAGGTTGTCTGTATCAGTTAGAAAAAATTTTAAAGTTGCACAGAACAAAAAAACAAACACTTGGAGGGAAGAGAGAGGTGATCCAGTTTCACTATAGCAGTATTAGTTTTATTTTACCAATAAAAATGAATGAAAATCTAAATAATATTATATTTAAATATTTTATTCCTAATCAATAATCATATTTACTTTTGCAAATTTTTATGTAATCAAAAATAATGTAATGTTGTCCTCTTCGTTAACAGTGCCATCAGAATTATTGAAAATAGACGGGTGTATGGTTCAGTTTTACAAAACAATAGAGAGAGTGAGGAAAGTGGGCAGTAAGCAGGATAAGTACATATGAATGAAGAACATAAATCAATCCAATATTTCAGCAAAAACCTTTTCAAAGATCACATACAAAAACAAAAATAAAAATACACAAACTGGGCGAAAAATTTAGACTTAGCTTTTTAGGCTGGCTCCTAGTACAAAAGTCTAGATTTTTCATCAATTTATCATGTTTATACTGTTTCTGTACTTAGATGGGAAAGATCTGAAACTCATCAAAAATATATATTAGCAGCAATGAGGGTTGAGAACCAAATAGGAGCATTCCAATACATAAAATAGGGAGTGAGGCAAGGGTGTGTTTATCCCTTGACCTCTTCTATTTGTACAGCGAAAACATAATGAGAAATGCAGAGAGCATGTCAAGAATATCAATTAGCATTTACAACCTTAACAACTTGAGAAATACAGACAACACAGTTCTGATTGGTAAAAGTGAAGGGGCTCTTTAGGACATGTGGTTCGTGAAAGCAAAAGTAAAGGTCTCAGCCTGAGCAAAAAGAAAACTGAAGTGATGGTCATCTCAAAGAAAAGAACACCACCAAAATGTGGCATTAATCAGTGTCACAAATCTAAAACAAGTTGATAGATTCAAGTACTTAGGCGCGCAATCCTGCTTCTGAGACCCACCAAGAATACAGACTCAAGCCTTGTGATACTCTGAACCTCTTGTGGTCCTCTTGGGGAAATCATGTGGTCCTTTGGGGGACCACGGGACCTATTGATGACCACAGGCATCAATTGTAGGATCACAGGGTGGTTTTGGTGGTAGAAATGAAGAAGAAGAAGAAGAAAGTGCATAGGAACAATTATAACATCTGATGGGAAATGTTACAATGAAATTAAAAAGCAGACGTGCTCAGGCCAAGTCACCATTCTAGAAAATGAGAGACATCTTGTGCAACAGATCCATATCAGTGGAAACAAGATTCCAAATTACATCAAGCCACTTCTGTTTTATGGGTGTAAAGCATGGTCTATGAATAAAAGAGTACAGCGAGAAATGGAGGTCATGGAAATGTGGTTTAGAAGAAGGATGTTGAAGATACCATGGACAGCTAAGAAAATCAATGAAAAAAAGTCTTAAGAGACATTGGAGTTAAAAGGCAAATTATAACAAAGATCAGAAGCAGACAAGCGAGATTTATAGGGCATTTCTTGAGAAGAGGAGAATTGAAGGAAGAAGAGATAGAGGAAGACAGAAGTTACTGGATGGGCTGTCAGTGTCGCTAGGAAGGTAATCAGTGAAGCTTATAATCACATCAAAAGAAAGGGAATTGTGGAGAGAAATGATCGCCTATGCCATGTGGCATGGCACTTGATTGTCTCTCTCTCAAAAAAATATAATTTCTTATAGTATTTGACCAGAACACACTCAAATTTGATGCTTGGTGTGGATGGCAACTGTCTGTGCGATGTTCAAGCATTTCTTCCCGTATAGTAATATACTTAAAACTTTACCTTTGAACAACCGGGATTTGGTTTTCTGGCCTATCGTTTTGGACCTCTATTGCAGCCCAAATTTGTCTGACTCTGACTTTTTTACATCCGTCTCCATCTACAAAGATATGTGAATTCTTTGGCTTTTTCAAGTGGTACATTTGAGCATTTTTAAAAATTTTCTTTGTGTTCGTCCCTGGTCCAGTACTGCTTGCTTTTGTAGTAGCCTATGAATCTCTTCTTGCATCCCTGTGTGTCTGAGAGTAGTGCTGTGGTGTCCATGAAGTCTAGGTCTTCTAGTGTTGATGTTAATGACCATTAGATGCCTCTGTGTCAGGTATGTTGTTACTTTCATTATCCAATCTGTGGCAAGGAAGAACAGTGCTGGGGACAGTGCATCCTCATTTCACCCCAGTTTGAACATCAAAAGATTGTAAAGTTGATTTCCATAGTGGAATCCTTTGCATATGACTTTGGTGACAGAAATTCTCATGGGAATCCATACCACATGAGAATTCTCAACCGAGTTTTTATACTGTCATACCTTTTGACAACTATGAAAACTATACAATTAGCTATTCAACTCATTTAAGCTAGCAGAACAAATGCTTAACAATAGGCTGTACTTGTGGTTGGAATCCTGGAGATCCCTCAATAACTTTCAGGCAGGCTTCCACAACAGATCAAGAAATGAAGACCAGCTATTTCTCCTCACTCAAAGTGTATGACAGTTTTTTACACAAGAGAAACCCTATAGCTGTCTTTGTAAACTTCCAGCAGGCATATGACAGGGTCTGGCGAAAAGGCCTACTGTTAAAGATGCGAAACATGGGCATACATGGAAAAATGTATCAATGGGTTAAAAACTACGTGAGTAACAGGACCGTACAAACTCAGGTCAGTAACAGACTGTCAGACAAATACACCCTGGAGGAAGGTCTGCCACAAGGCTCTGCTCTTAGCTGCACCTTGTTCCTAATCTTTATAAATGACCTCCCCAACCTGTTGAACACCCACAAAGCCATGTTTACTGATGACCTTGTCACTAGTGGAACTACAGCTGGCTGCTGAGAGACTTCACCATATCAGCCTATTGCAACTTCTGTAAGTTGAAGATCAATGTTAGTAAAACTACATATACAATCTTCACTTTTAGTAACAAACTAGCAAAGATTGAACTTGGTGTTCAAATCATGAAAGAAAAAAAATCCAACATACCTTGATGTGAAACTAGACAGAAAATTGAACTTTAAAGAGTTCATGGATGGACTGGCAGAAAAAGCATCCAGAAGACTAAATTTTACTCAAGCGGCTTGCAAGTACATCCTGTAGTACTGACAAACCAACACTCAGACAACCATAAAGCATAGCTGGCACTAACTGACGTAGTGCGACGTCAGAGATGAAGCAGACAAACGGTTATTTTTAACAATGGCTTCTTGTCCAACACAACATCGCGCATTCCCCTTGAATTTTATTTTAAAGGTGGAGAATCATCTATTACTGTACACCGAAAGTTTCGTCGCCATTTTTAGTTCCATCCATGTAATAGTGTTCCCGATGCACCTGGCATCCTCTTACTGTTAATTTAAAAAAAGGTAAAGGTAATCCTGTCATGCCTTAGAAGCACATAGGGATATGGTGTTAGTGCCCATAGTAATCTTTATGTACAGATGCTAACTGAATACTTCATTCCAGACTTAACCAATAGAAATAAGAGACTAATATGGTTTCAACAAGATGGAGCAAGTGCCCATACAGCCCGTCAGGCCATGATCATGCTGCGACAAGCATTTCCCAGTTGTCTTATTTCCAGATTTAGGATATTCATTGGCCGGCAAGGTCAAAGGATTTATCGGCCCTAGACTTCTTTTTGTGGGGGTATCTCAAGAACACGGTATATGCTAGTCGACCATAGTCAATTGCAGACCTAAAAGATCGAATCCGACATTGCATTCAACATATCGCTTTGAACATGTTAAATGCTGTTATGCAGGAATTTTCCAGACGTCTGGCTGAATGTATAAAATGTAATGGCGGGCATCTAACCGGCGTAATTTTCAAAACCTAAATATGATTGTCATATTACTGACAATAAATAAGCGCTATACATGTTTTTGGTTTTAAAAAAAGTGAAATGAAACTCATAAAAATGGGTATTTTTTATTATTAAATAAAAAATACCCACTTCTATGCACTTTTTGTTTTAACCAAAAACACGTATAGCACTTATTTATTTTCCATTTTTAAAATCCAGCTATGCTTTATGTCGGACCCTGTAGATTGCATCCTTCCCCTAGAGGTCACCGCATCAAAGAGCTCTCGTACACTGGTAGACAGAATCCTGAATCAAGCTCTTCATTTTTGGGGCAATGAAATATACAGCTGTAAATGAAATTGATGGAAACATAGAGCCATTAGATATTGAGATGTGAAAAATCAACCAACCATTGAAGCAGTAGAAAGATAAATCATGCCGCCAGACCATCCTAACAAGAACAGTGATTGATCAATGGAAGCATAATAATGACTAAAACTGAAAACTCCAGTGCACATAGCACAACAGTTAAAACACAAGACACAAAATCCATGAAGACAGAGAAGAACTTACAAAAGTACCAGACATCCCACCAAACTACACACTTCCTCAGACTAACACCAAACTCAAGAACATCAGATCCCAACACCCTAAAGCTGTGTGCATTGGAACCATAGAATCCTGCCCAAAGGACTGGATCCATGCATGATGGGTCAGCATTCAATGAAACAGACAATGCAGGATATGGGGTACTCATAATGTTTCCAGACAAGACAATAAGCCACATTTCTGCTCCTTGTGGATCTCGCTGCTCCAACTATAATGCAGGCATTATTAGCAGCCCTGGCAGCAACCACCACCAAATACAATAAAATTCTCACCCCTCCCCAAAAAAAAAAAACAAAAAAAAACTTATTTTCTCACTCCCAGTCTGCTCTTCTGGCGCTTAAAAACCGGATACCATCAGCTGATCACATTACAACGTACATACTCAGTAAAATAAACCAACTCGCCTCCTATGATATCAAGACAGGATGCTAAAAGAGTGGAGCCACATTCAACATTAGAACAGCTAAACACATTATACACAACAGCTGCAAGCAGCGGTGGATGGACAGCTGGCCCAGTAATCCAACTGGAAGATCCCTATATACACACCTGCCAAAGTCTAATCCCGGAGACCACATCAACAGCTTATGTCGTAGAGACCAATGCATAATTTTCAGGCTGAGAACAGGACACATTACCCTCAATAAGCACTTACACAGAGTGACCGCTGACAACACACCATACTGCATGCACTGCAACAGACGAGAAGAAGAAACTGTTAAACTCCATCTGCTGGACTGAAGGGCATTCGGAATAACCTGATGTCACCAAATTCTTCAATCACCGACATCTGGCACAAGGGAAAAAGAGTGAAAACTCGTAAACCCGGGGATTGGAAACGTGTCAGTCATTCAACTCTTTGTATTGTTATAATATCTGGATCTAATCTATGCAGGATTTATTTATCCAGAAGTCTGTGTGTTCTTTTCAGGTTGTTTTTTTTTTGTATGTTAATTTCTGTCATAATTCTATTCGGAATGACTTCGCTGGATACTTTTGCTGGTGACTGAGTGGATTCTAACACCTTTCCAGTGCTCACTCCAGTTTTGACTGTTAACCTAATCTTCCAATCTTCTAATTTTTTTGTTGTTGTCCCAAATGTTTTGTAGTGTTTTGTATAGATACTTTGGTACGTCTTTGTTCTCTGCCTTCAGCATTTCCGCACTTATTTTGTCTTCATCTGGTGCTTTTAGTAAGTCTTAGCTTCTTCTGTTGTTACAGATCCTGTGTTTATCTTGGTAAAGTAGATACATATAGAGCCATTATGCCAAATACTATTCCTCGAACATTTGCAGATAAATACATTATTGTCTGTTATCGTATTGGCAGAATTTAGGTATATTGTTTGGTAATTTAGAAACAAGGCAATGTTTGAAAATATAATTTTTACAAAAGAAGCGTTTCTGCAAATAAGTAAGTAAAAATTGACGCGTATGTCTACTGGAAATGGTACCATTGTATGATGTACACTTCTTACGAGGTGTATTTAATTTTAATCTAATGATTTTAAAGACTCCGTATTTTGATATTTTCATTTATCAAATATGGAGAAATAGGTTTTCCTACAGTGATTTTCCTACCACGTGTGGTCGAGTTTAGGTGATTTTCTTGTATGCTTCAGGCTAACTTTATCACATGTAAACTCTTTTTTTGGGTTAGAAGAGCACTGAGGTATTTAGTTGTAAGATTTATTTAATGAAATCGAAGGTAGTTATTTATTTGTGTTCAACTTTCAGAACATAACCTGCTGTGTCCTGGGTATATGACTTCAGAAGTTTCAGGAGGGAACAATGTTTAGTCTCATTGGGAAATTATTATTTGCTATGAGGAGAAAGCTGTTTTTAGAGAGGAGATAACTCATGTTCTTGAGGGAGATGTAATCAAGTTTATGAGAAGATTTATACGGATGCTTTAGGAACTGTCGTTTAGAAATGATACAGATATTTAATGTGCTCATTGAGAGTTCTGACTAAATTGGGTACAGGCATGATCACAGTAAACTCTGTTGCCCCTTTTTGCTATCCTTTTCATTCATTTTTGTTCTACATTTTTGTTATTGATTATTTTTGTGATGGCGAAGGAAGAACGCATGGGAGAATGTGAAATCGCTTTTGGCTATGACGCGGATAGGAACGAATAGATTACAGGACTGAGTTCTCCTGGTTAGAATTAGGCAATGTACACGACTTAATGGGTAACCCCCCTCCCCTCAAAAGCTCTTGGTAGAGTCGTATGTCGCCAGTCCTCATCCAGCTGTCCGTCTTGTCTATCTACAAAGTTCCCATAGCCAAAGTCGCCACTATTGGGGCACACTATAACTACAGCCACAATGTGCATATCAATCAACAGGACCAGCACATCGTCACATCAGTATCTCCATATTAACATGTCTCTCATTTCTGCTCATCAACATACTCACGCCACCACAGTACTATTTGATTATGTTTCTATTTATGTTTCTGTTTATGTCTGCCAACCGTACTTCAACCATTATTGATGATGGTGATGATGATGATGTAAACTTTTTTTACATTGATGTGGGATGTCCTGCCTGGGTACTTGAGAAGTTTTTGCTTTTCAGGACGTGTGTTGTTGACTATGATTTTGTGTAAGACATGAAACATCATCTCTCGTGGAACAAGTGAATCAAATGTCTAGCATTCCCATCTTTGAAGGCTCATTGCTGCATTACGATATGCCTGAGTTCTTTGTTATAAGAGTACTAGTTTTCTGAACCCTGCAAGATACATGTTCAAGGGAAAGGTCAAGATATGATAGGAAGTTCTTTAGCAAAAGTGAACAACTAAAGTCATGCCATGTATAAAAAAAACAGATGTAAAACTGGAAAATAATTTTACAGCTCTCATGTAAAATGCCGTTCATCTCTCATACATAAATTCAAAAGGGAATGCCATGAACATCGTAACATCTCGCTTTCGTTTTCTCTTCAATGCCTAGTAAACATGGGGGGGGGGGGTGTGTTGGTAGCAAAAGATTTCCATTTCCGTGGGTCCTTTTTCAACCTTCTGGACTGTTTCCTGAGTCAGTCCTTTGTTAGCAATTTTCCTGCTGTACATCTCAGTGTCCCATGCTTCTTTTACTCTGTGGAGTTCGTCTGTATCTCTTAAGAGTGAATGCTGGAAAATCACCCATGGAGAAGCTGAATTCGTTCCAGACTAAATATTTACAAAGAATTAATAGAAGCTGGCGGTGTTTGGGACAAGTGCTCAGAATGACAGCGACATCACATTAGAAATTTAACTATATCATCTCATTATTTGTAAAAGCCCACTATTTCATTATCTCATCTCACGGGCAACCGTCCCGTTCACGTCGCACTGGACTTTTTTTTTTAAAGCAAATAAACAAAAACAGAATCAATTTAATATTTGGTGAAAGTTGTGCGCGACATGTGGACGTATCATGTTTAGTCCATTTGCACTGTGCTGGACTACCAAACAATGAGAGAGAAAACACGAAGAACCTGAAACTAAAAATACTTGGGCATGCAAGTAACATCAGATGTGAAATGTACGTCTGAAATGAAGAATACATTACTGAAAACGACAAATCAGGAATAAAATATGCCAAGTTACCAAGTTTTGTTTGGTAGTGGTAGTTTTTTTTTTTTTTTTTGTAATCTTGTTCATTTATAGAATTCTCTCACTGCTATTTTAGCCACAACAACATTTTATATTCATTCTCACTTGTTATAATATTGTCAATTGTGTGAGTTATATCTTGATGAATATTTCTATAGTTGCTCTTATTTAATTTAAAGATTAACAGGTTTCATAAAACTTTATCACGTTCACTAAATTAAGTCCGATGAAAAGTTCCCTGCGTTACTTAATTCTGACAGTTATTGTGTCAGATTCAACAGTTGGTAACATCACTTGTATTAAGATGTAATATGATATAATCTTCGTTAGTTTCGTCGTTGAAGCACATAATTTGTCTTCGGGCTCCCTCTGTCTCCTCTCTTCTGTACTTCCGTACTTCTTTGTCCTCTCCACTGGTTCCCATGAGCGCTCTGATTGTGTGTCATTCAAACTGCCCCGTGGGGTGGGGGATACGCACTCCACTCCAATTAAATGTCTTCAAGGCGTGCGTCTCAAATGGCCTTCTCGTGGAGGAACTGTTCAAACTGACAAGGTTTCTTTGGTAACTCGTCTAGAAGGGAAAATTTAAAACCCGCTGCTGGCAAGATTCTTCAGCTGCCGTGCGTGGGGTGAAACTCCTCCCGGCCAATTAAAAAAAAAATACTATTAGGGTTGCGGAGCAGCGCTGTCGTGGAAAAGGTGAGAGAAATGATTAAGTGAAGTAACCAGTAGTATCGACGTCAGGACTACTCAAATCACAGCATCTCTGCTCTACAGGGCGGCCAGTACTATATTACACCCATACTAAGACAGGTTGCCTAAATCAGTTTCCTCCCGGCCAATGAAGAAAAATGCGACTAGGGCAGCTCCGCTGTGAAAAGGTGATGAAAAGGATAGTGAAGTTTAATCGGTAATCTCGCGGCGAGAGCTATTCATACCACGGCACCTCTGCTCTAGAGGCTGGCCAGGTCCGATATACACTCATTCTGAAATATGCCCAGGGGTGAAACTTGATGAGTAACTCATGTCATGGTACCTCCGCTCTAGAGGTAGGTCACGTCCTAAACACACCCATTCTGTGATAATACGCCTAAATTGGCTCAACCCAGGGGTGAAATTTACTAGCAGCGAGAATTCTTCCTCCTGGACAAAAGCTCCGTCCTGGTCACAACTAGGAAGCGGCCACGGCCACAAAATGCTAGGCAACCACCTCACCCGGTGGGGATACACTAACACGTAGAGTTTTTCGGTGAGAAAATCCGACTACATTAATCTAGACTGGTGCAACGAAAACCACTGTGTCACGAATCCCGCTTCTGCGACCCACCAAGAATACAGGATCAAGCTCCGCGATACTCTGAATCTCTTGTGGTCCTCTCAGGATCTATGGAGGAACACGGGGCTGTCTTGGTGCTGCCACCAAGTGAACGAAGAATAAAAAGAAAAACCAGTCTTCCTTCCTACCAGTCTCTGTTCTACCTCTGTGTCCCATTCGCGTCCCGTTTCTTATTTAACTGACCACACTGGTAATGCTGCACTGTCATTCGAAACATTAGTTCTTGGTACGTGCGCCAACTGGTTCCTAGTCATTCAGTTTCTAATATTGTATATCCACCCATTTGTATCAGATGGTCTATCACTAGGTTTTCTGATACCATGGGAGTGTTCCTCTCCCAGATTTTCCATCTTGTCTGATAACGATGCTAAAAGTAATTAATAATAATAATCATGTGGAAGTTGTTCTACAAACAAAAGGAATATATTTTGAAAACCCGCCGAAGACAATAAATCTTAGCGAAATACCATGCAGACCCTATGTGACGTTTAACAGCACGGGAATTTTTCTCTGCAGATTTCTCAATTCTATTGACCTGTTTCGTTTCACAATGTGAGTGCTGTATTTACAAAATGGATGAAAAGATTTTTAAGCACATCGAGAGTAAAATCTGCTTTGCCTCGGTTCGCTGAGGAAAAAAGATGATGTTACAGTGAGATAATTCTCAGTTGTGTAGCATAGCTTCCGAATACTGTTTCAACCAGATATATTTACTAACACCAAATCTGTTGGCAATTTAAAATGCATCTGGGTTAGAGTTTACGAACGTTTACTAATGTACTTCTATTTTGAACACAATTCTGTTTTTTTTTTCAAATTGAAGGACATGTACCCATAGACGTTCAACCAATCCGAAAAATTTGATGGCTCTTGGAAATAATTTACTTCCATCGGATAAAGAATACAAACATGTGGACGATGAACATGTTATTGAATTTGAATTGAAATCAATATTATTAATCTACAATTGATTGTAAAGGGTGCAGGTGATGTTAAAGCTATGATTCTGAGGTATGTAGTATTTTCCGTGATATGTGTGTGATGTGTATCAGAGTGAACCCAGGGCCAGTATTTATATTATTATTATATTATATTATATAATCCATAAAGTTAACTGTTTTTCGAGTTTTATAGTTATTGCAAGATAACCAATTAAAAAGCCACATTACATTACAGAATGAACTGAGCCAGGTGAACATTTGTTGGGTCACATCTCTGATGTCATTGTCGTACTACTAACTTAAAAAACGTGAACAAAATTTTAAGGAGCCTCGTCTGTACACCCGAAGCGTTGGCTTGTTGGCACCACATGTGTCTGGGAAACGAAAATAATCATCTTTCCTCACTCTTCATGAGTTATAATTGACCTCTAGGGGAGCATGCAGAAACAGTTCGATATCAACCAGTATGGTTCGAAATTAGTCCCTAACCATTTCAACGACCGCAGCCACAGAACATCAAACAATGTAACGCAGATGACAAGTCGCCTAGTGGTCTACTAATTCTAAATTCGGTCTCATTTAAATCTTCGTTCACCAAGACCGCCCCGTGATCCTACTGTGGTCCTCGACAGGTCCCCGAAAGGACCACACGAGATCCCCGAGGTTCAGAGTATCGCGGGGCTTGAGACTGTATTCTTGGTGGGTCTCAGAAGCGGGATTGCGTGACACCAGGGTTGCGTTGCAGCAGTTTAATAATCTGGAGTTGGACTTTCTCACCGGAAAACCTCGACGTGTTTTGGATTACGGGTGAGAGGTGGTTGCAGTGCAGCGTTGGACGCATACATCCCCGTCGAGTGAGAGGTGGTTGACTGACTGCACTGGTCCAGTGGCTCCGACTTCAACATTTTGTGGTCGAGGCCGCTACCTTTCCTAGTTGTGACCAGGAGGATGTGACCAACCTCCTTCTGGAGTTACCCTGGGTTAGGCCGGTTTAGGCAATGTATGGGTGTAATGGCCTCTACAGCCGTGATTTGAGTAGTCCTGACCTCAACTCACATTTTCAAAGACGGCGCTGCGCAGCAACCCTAACGGCATTTTTCATCTTTGTCCGGGTGGAATTTCACCACAGGAACGGCTGCTGAAGAATTTCGCCAGCAGTGGTAGATGAGCTAAGAAAACTCTCATCTACCAGATTTTCGCCTTCGCCCCTTCTACCGTCAGTTTGAACATTTCTGCCTTGGTTGCGAAGTTGCGAAGTACACCGATTTAAAATCATGTATATTTCCGCATTAAGAATGCAGAAATTCATATACTCAGAACAACAAATTCATATATTCAGAACAACAAGAAAGTTGTTTTTAGTGAAGTCTGGAATGTCTGTCCCTTCTGCGAGTTGTGGCACATCACCACCATTTTAAATCAGGCTTTTGCAGACTATATAAGAAAAAAAAACACTGATTAGGATATTTAAGAGTGAATGGTGAAAAATGAATAGCAGCTAGCGATGGTTGGGACATAGGTTCGGAATAACTTTTATCACTATTATCTCATAATTTGTAAAAGCCCACCATTTCACTACATCCCGTTCACGTCGAACTCGACTTTTTTTAACGCAAATAAAACAGAATCAATCAGCTATTTGTTGAAAGTTGTCCACACGCGCCACACGTGGATAACTATCATATCTATAGTCAATTTCCATTGAGCTGGACTAGCAGGCGTACGTCTCGACTAGATCTTTAAGAGTAATGCTTGAAGAACATATTGAAAAGCAAAAGCAACTGAAATTCAAATTTGACACGGAGATTCATTGGAGATTCACCATCGACGGGTGAGTGGAGTTTCGTACCGTACCAGCAGAAGGATTTTTTTTCACACCATAAAAAGCCCCCGTGGTAAAAATGGAAACTACAGCTTTAAAAACCAACTGCACATTTTAGAGTACTTAACAAAAGTAACTGGCTTCTCATAACAATGTCCATTGACGGTTCACTCAGTGTATAAAATTGGGAACTTGAGAAATCTGGGAAGTGTCATGGAAACGTCATGGAAAAAACTACCTACTTCAGAATCAGAGCTTTAATATCACCCTTTACATGCAGTACTCAACAACTACAGATTTAGTAATATGGACCACTAAATTTGGTCAGTGAAAATATCATTTTCAATGTCCACGTCGAAGTTTCATTATGAGTTCTTTATCCGATGTGCGTAAAATCATTTAAAATTACTCTCGTAATTTACTTACATCGGATACAGATTTGGATTGGTTTTTGGTCGAGTATTGGCAATTTGAAAAACTGAACTGTTAAAATTCATAAACGTTCGCAAATGCTTTATTTGCTTCATGTTAAATGTTTGCGCAGTTCAATGCAGTGCGTTATTAAGTGTGGATTGTGTTGGCTAAAAGAATAGCTATATCTGAGTAAACAAGCCTTGAAGCAGTGTGTCACAGAGTGCCACTTTTTATGTGTATCGGTTGTTTTAAATGAGTATTTTCGTATAATTGTATGTGTGGTGCAGTGGAGGAGTATTGTTATCGCATATATGGTCCAGTATGATGACTTCTGAAATTATCTTTCAATTATCAGATTTTCGGAGTGTCGGTGAGAGAGAGAGTGCAGGACCACAGAAATATATCATCATCAAATATATCAGCATCGTCTATTAGTTGTCTACGTGGAGTCTCTTTGTCCATGTCGTTATCCGATAATTTGTCTGTTAAGACCATTTTCAGATCAGTGCCTACGGAATCATCACAACTGCAGAACACTGTTTGCAAACTCGCCAGTGAGAAAGAAGGGTGAAACATGTTTTCATCCACACTTAGATGGAGGACATGGCCTAATTTTCCAAGACGTCTTTGCTCAAGACCTTCGAAGGATGTGTAGCCACCAGCAGGCAATAAGATACTTTCAGTTACTTTTTTACAGAAAGGTGGTTCTAAGATTGGCAGTTAGTCTTCAAAACCAATAATGGGGAAGGTCTGTCATTTGTCATTTGCTGATGATATTCTGGTGTATCGAAGAGACAGACAGGAAACTGCCAACAATTGATCATATATTCCTGGTGTGACATTTCTACAGCCCGTGTACGGTGGTACAAAAGCATCAAAGTATAAATACTGTTGTGAGACTGGGTGGCAAGGATATGATCAGAACCAACTTGAGAGTGAACTTTGAGTAACAAATGCTCGGCAATGAAAGCTTGCACCCTAGCAAGCTGACCAGTTGGAGTAATGAAAACGTGATTTATAATTAAATCAGTCACCATATGTTTCAATCAATATTGTTACTATCCACACACAATATTTTTTGCATACATCTTGTTGCACACATCGATTTGATACGGATGCTGTTGATTGAAACCTATGATGGCACTTGACTGATACTATTGTCATTTTCTTCACCGATGCTCAATTAACAACACAGGAATTTACTCAATAATAAACGCTGAATGAATCAAGTGTGCATCCAGTGCCGATCACATTATGTTTAATCACGACATGATGGTCGTGTTGTCAACAAAAAAGTAAACAGTAATTGGGACGGCTTGCCGCCAGAAAAATGAAACAAAGAAAACAGCTCTCTGTCACAAACATTCCAACCAAGAGTGACTACTATGACCACTATATGACTACTATGACTACTACATGCACGAGAAATTGGCTCTAAACAATGGAGGCGTTGGTATGGATTCAATGCAAGGATTGTTGTTAAGGAATTTGGTTGATAACATCGTAAAAAATCGTACATTGACGCGGCAGAGAAGTAAACATGATTCACTGTGTACCAAGCTGTAAATCAAGAGTTCCAAGTGCCACAGATGAAGGTAATAAATACTGCTGCAGGTCGAGACAAATGCCCTACGGTACACAAGAGCGCAGTCATTCCTTTAGAGGAAACGAAATAAGAATCATTCTGAGTTCAATCCCTCACTGCATATCATAACTTAAACACTGATTGACGTCTGGTGAGAACTGACATTCGACTAACGAGATGCTGCGTATCATAACTTCAACACTCATAAGCTACTGGGAAATAATCACTGATTTCGGCCGGCACCACATAAAGTATTTTTAATTTCATAATATAATCTTATCCATCTGATTTGATCTTTATTTGCTTCATGTTAAATGTTGGCGCAGTTCAATGCAGTGCATTATTAAGCATTTTCTTCTGTGGATTTTGTTGTCCGTTGTTTTGTCTATTCAAACGGATCTGCTATTTATACGGATCTGCTATTGATATGGATCGGCGATTTATACGTATCTGCTATTCATAAGGATGAGCTATTTATACGGATCTGCTATTCATATGGATCTTCTATTTATACGGATCTGCTATTCATACGGATCTGCTATTTATACGGATCTGCTATTCATACGGATATGCTATTCATACGAATATGCTTTTCATACGGATGTGCTATTCATACGGATATGCTATTCATACTGATCTGCTATTTATACGGATATGTTATTTATACGGATCTGCTATTCATACGGATATGCTATTCATACGGATATGCTATTCATACGGATATGCTATTTATACGGATCTGCTATTCATACGGATATGCTATTCATACGGATCTGCTATTTATACGGATATGCTATTCATACGGATATGCTATTCATACGGATATGCTATTTATACGGATCTGCTATTCATACGGATATGCTATTCATACGGATCTGCTATTTATACGGATATGCTATTCATACCGATCTGCTGTTCATACGGATCTGCTATTTATACGGATCTGCTATTCATACGGATATGCTATTCATTTGGATGTGCTATTTATACGTATATGCTATTCATACGGATATGCTATTCATACGGATATGCTATTCATACGGATATGCTATTCATACGGATAGGCTATTCATACGGATATGCTATTCATATGGATGTGCTATTCATACGGATATACTATTCATAACAATATGCTATTCATAAGGATATGCTATTTATACGGATCTGCTATTCATACAGATATGCTATTGAAAAGGATATGCTATTCTTTCGGATATGCTATTCATATGTATATGCTATTCATATGGATATGACATTCACACGTCTATACTATTTATATGGATCTGCTATTCATACATATATGCTATTTATACGTATCTGCTATTCAGTAGGATATGCTATTCATACATGTATGCTATTCATACTGATATACTATTCATACGGATATGCTATTTATTCAGATAAGCTATTCATACTTATCTTATATCTTATATCCTTCCCGTGCCGTTAAACGTCACATAGGGCTCGCAAAGTAGTTCGCCAATGTTTCCTGTCTTCGGCCATTCTTTCAACCTCATCAAAGGATTATGCCTTTTAATTTGGCCTCTCTTAATAATGTCCTCTTCAGAGTTTGACGCGGTCAATTTGAATTGAATAGTCTTAGCTTGGTTTTTGTGCTTATAACTTCAGAATTCCATATGTTCTCAAGATTCTTGAAGATTGATGCTGCTTTTGCAATTCTGATCCTAACTTCTTTTCTGGTGTCACCATCCTGGTCTATGTAGCTGCAAAGGTATGCAAATTGATTGACTTCTTCAATATCTGTCACTTCTATGTGTATTCATAAGAATATGCTATTTATACGTGTCTGCTATTCATAAAGATTTGCTTTTCATACGGATATGCTATTTATACGGATCTGCAATTTATACGGAATTACTATTTATACGGATCTGCTATTCATACGGATCAGCTATTTATATGTATCTACTATTCATATGGATCTGTTATTTTTAATGATCTGCTATTTATACGGATACGCTATTCATAAGGATATGCTATTCATACGGATATGCTATTCATACAGATATGCTATTTATACGTATCTGCTATTCATACGGATCTGCTATTTATACGGATCTGCTATTCATACGAATATGCTATTCATACGGATATGCTATTCATACGGATATGCTATTCATACGGATCTGCTATGTATACAGATATGCTATTCATACGGATATGCTATTCATACGGATATGCTATTTATACGGATCTGCTATTCATACGGATATGCTATTCATACGGATATGCTATTTATACGGATATAATATTCATAAGGATATGCTACTTATACGGATCTGCTATTCATATGGATATCCTATTCATACGGATATGCTATTTATACGGATCTGCTATTCATACAGATATGCTATTCATAACAATATTCTATATATCCAGATCTGCTATTTATACGGATATGCTATTCATACGGATATGCTACTTATACGGATCTGCTATTCTTACGGATATGCTATTCATACGGATCTGCTATTTATACGGATCTGCTATTCATACGGATATGCTATTCATACGGATCTGCTATTCATACGGATCTGCTATTCATACGGATCTGCTATTCATACGGATATGTTGTTCCTACGGATATGCTATTTATGACTTTTATCACCAACTACAACAAATCATCAACAAAGTCCCTAAACACGACATCGTAATTGCTATGGGGCACTTCAATGCTAAGGTAGGGAAGGATAATACCGACGTTGAAAAAGTGATGGGGAAAGAAGGAATTGACATGGTTAATCAGAATGGAGAAAGATTAATTGAAATATGTTTAACAGAGGGCATGGTCATTGGAGGCACAATATTCCCACACAAAGAGATACATAAAACAACATGGATATCTCCAGATGATAGAACTAGAAACCAGATAGACCATTTTTGTATTAGAAAGCAATACAGAACATCTCTCATGGATGTAAGGGCTTATAGGGGTGCAGATGTCAACAGTGATCACAACCTGTGCATAGGGAAAATAAAACTAAAATTGAAAAGTCAACACAAGAAATCAGTACACAGAAAGATAAACATCCACAGCCTACAAGAAGAAAATACTAACATTAATTTCAATCAGGATCTTGCCAATCATTCCAAAACACCCAGTGAAGTTGAGGAGATAGGTATAGATGAGTTATGGAATTCTTACAGCACAGCCATAATCACAGCAGCAAAAGTAAGCGCTGGATTGGAAAAACCAAATAGAAAAGCATGGATATCAGATAAAACATGGAAGTATATACATGAAAGACGAGCAGTCAAATTAAACATGTTGAATGCAAAAGCAGATCATGAAAGAGATTTGGCAAAAGCAAAATACAAAGACATAGACAAGAAAGTTAAAAGTTCAGCTAGAAGGGATAAAAGAGAATACATAGACAATATGGCGAAAGAGGCAGAAAAAGCAGCAAAAACAGGAGACAGCAAAACTTTATATAACATACAAAAGAGGCTAACAGGTACTATTACATCTAAAGAAAGACCAATCCTTAGCAAAACTGGAACACTATTAACATCAAATAAAGACCAAAAGCAAAGATGGGCTGAACACTTCCAAGAAATACTCAATCGACCACACCCAAAAGAATTGTTAAACCTTGAAACTGACTTACCAGCCCCACAACTAAATGTCAATCTAGATGAAATTGAATTGCATGAAATTGAAACAGCAGTGAATTTAATGGCTAACAACAAAGCTGCAGGTGAAGATGAAATAACAGCCGAGATGCTAAAAGCTATCAATAGTGACAACATGAGACAACTACAGAGAATGTTTAACAAGATTTGGAAAGAAGAAAAGGTCCCTTCTAATTGGAAGAAGGGAATCATTGTGAAAATACCAAAAAAGGGCAACCTTAGTGACTGTAACAACTGGAGAGGAGTAACCTTAATATCAGTTGTGTCAAAAGTATTTTGCAAGGTCATTTTGAATAGACTCAAAGATATAGTGGATACGACAATGAGAGAAGAACAAGCAGGATTTCGAAAAGGGAGAAGCTGTCTCGACCAGATCTTTACTCTCAGAATAATACTTGAAGAACATATTGAAAAGCAGAAACCATTAATACTGAATTTCATAGATTTTAAGAAGGCATTTGATAGCATACACAGAGATTCATTATGGAGAATTTTATGTCTATATGGAATACCATCTAAAATTGTCAACATCATTAAGGACTTATACAGTGGATATGGTTGTGCAGTCAAGACAGAAGAAGGGATGAGTGAATGGTTCCAGATTGAAACAGGCGTGAAACAAGGATGTATACTGTCTCCTTTACTTTTTGAGATTACAATAGACTTCATAATGAAAAAATGCTGCACAGGTAACACAGGTATTGACTGGGTACATGGGACCCAACTAGAAGATCTTGATTTTGCTGATGACATAACTCTTATCAGTAATAATGTGAATTCCATGCAAGAAAAAACAGATAGCCTATCTTCACTGGCTAGCAAAATAGGACTTGAAATTAACAAGGACAAAACAAAAATAATGAAAATTCCCATCAATCAAAATGGAAAAATACACATAGAAGGGACAGATATTGAAGAAGTCAATCAATTTGCATACCTTGGCAGCTACATAGACCAGGATGGTGACACTAGAAAGGAAGTTAGGATCAGAATTGCAAAAGCAGCATCAATCTTCAAGAATCTTGAGAACATATGGAATTCAAAAGTTATAAGCACAAAAACCAAGTTAAGACTATTCAATTCAAATGTAATATCCACCCTCATTTATGCATGCGAAAGCTGGAAAACAACTAAAGAAATAGAAAAGAAATTAGACTCTTTTGAAAACAAATGCCTAAGGAAAATACTGGGCATCAAGTGGAATGAATTCAAGAACAATGCAGAGATAAGACAGATGACTGAACAACAACCAGTCTCACGGGTGATCAGGAAAAGGAGATGGACATATGTTGGCCACTTGATGAGAAGAAATGAGCAGAGAATCCCAAAACAAGCTATCAAGTGGAACACAACAGGCCGAAGAAAAAGGGGCAGACCGCGTGAAACTCTGAAGAGAACATTATTAAGAGAGGCCAAGTTAACAGGCATAAAATCCTTTGATGAGGTTGAAAGACTCGCCGAAGACAGGAAAAATTGGCAAACTACTTTGCGAGCCCTATGTGACGTCTAACAGCACGGGAAGGATATAAGATATAAGATATAAGATTCATACAGATATGCTATTCATACAGATATGCTATTTATACAGATCTACTATTTATACGGATATGTTATTTATACGGATCTGCTATTCATACAGATATGCTATTCATACGGATATGCTTTTCATACGGATATGCTATTTATACGGATATGCTATTCATACGGATATGCTATTCATACGGATCTGCTATTTATACGGATATGCTATTCATACGGATATGCTATTCATATGGATATGCTATTTATATGTATCTGCTATTCATACGGATATGCTATTCATACGGATGAGCTATTCACACGGATATGTTATTCATAACAATATGCTATTCATACGGATATGCTATTTATACGGATCTGCTATTCATACGGATGTGCTATTCTTTCGGATATGCAATTCATATGAATATGCTATTCATATGGATATGACATTCACACGTGTATGCTATTTATATGGATCTGCTATTCATATATATATGCTATTTATACGTATCTGCTATTCAGTAGGATATGCTATTCATACATGTATGCTATTCATACTGATATACTATTCATACGGATATGCTATTTATTCAGATAAGCTATTCATACTTATCTTATATCTTATATCCTTCCCGTGCCGTTAAACGTCACATAGGGCTCGCAAAGTAGTTCGCCAATGTTTCCTGTCTTCGGCGAATCTTTCAACCTCATCAAAGGATTTTATGCCTTTTAATTTGGCCTCTCTTAATAATGTCCTCTTCAGAGTTTGACGTGGTTTGCCTCTTTTTCTTTGGCCTGTTGTGTTCCACTTGATAGCTTGTTTTGCTGTTCTCTGATAATTTCTTGTCATCAAGTGACTGACATATGTCCATCTCCTTTTCCTGATCACCCATGAAACTGGTTGTTGTTCAGTCATCTGTCTTATCTCTGCATTGTTCTTGAATTCATTCCACTTGATGCCGAGTATTTTCCTTAGGCATTTGTTTTCAAAAGAGTCTAATTTCTTCTCTATTTCTTTAGTTGTTTTCCAGCTTTCGCATGCATAAATGAGGGTGGATATTCCATTTGAATTGAATAGTCTTAGCTTGGTTTTTGTGCTTATAACTTCAGAATTCCATATGTTCTCAAGATTCTTGAAGATTGATGCTGCTTTTGCAATTCTGATCCTAGCTTCTTTTCTGGTGTCACCATCCTGGTCTATGTAGCTGCAAAGGTATGCAAATTGATTGACTTCTTCAATATCTGTCACTTCTATGTGTATTCATAAGAATATGCTATTTATACGTGTCTGCTATTCATAAAGATTTGCTTTTGATAGGGATATGCTATTTATACGGAATTGCAATTTATACGGAATTGCTATTTATACGGATCTGCTATTCATATGGATCAGCTATTTATATGTATCTACTATTCATACGGATATGCTATTCATTCGCATCTGCTATTTATACGGATCTACTATTCATACTGATATACTATTCATACGGATATGATTTTCATACGGATATGCTATTCATACGTATATGCTATTCATACGGATCTGCTATTCATACAGATATGCTATATATACGTATCTGCTGTTAATACGGATCTGCTAGTTATACTGATATGCTATTAATACGGATATGCTATTCATACGGATATGCTATTCATACGGATATGCTATTCATATGGATGTGCTATTCATATGGATATGCTACTCATACGGATATGCTATTCATATGGATGTGCTATTCATATGGATATGACATTCACACGTGTATGCTATTTATACGGATATGCTATTCATATGGATATGCTATTCATACGGATATGCTATTTATACGGATCTGCAATTTATACGGATTTGCTATTTATACGGATCTGCTATTCATACGGATCAGCTATTTATATGTATCTACTATTCATATGGATCTGTTATTTTTAATGATCTGCTATTTATACGGATACACTATTCATACGGATATGCTATTCATACGGATATGCTATTCATACGGATATGCTATTCATACGGATCTGCTATTTATACGGATCTGCTATTCATACTGATATGCTATTCATACGGATATGATTTTCATACGGATATGCTATTTATACGGATCTGCTATTCATACGGATATACTATTCATACGGATATGATTTTCATACGGATATGCTATTTATACGGATCTGCTATTCATACGGATATGCTATTCATACGGATCTGCTATTTATACGGATATGCTATTCATACGGATCTGCTATTCATACGGATCTGCTATTTATACGGATATGCTATTCTTACGGATATGCTATTCTTACGGATATGCTATTCATACGGATCTGCTATTTATAAGGATATGCTATGCATACGGATATGCTATTCATACGGATATTCTATTCATACGGATATGCTATTCATACGGATATGCTATTCATACGGATGTGCTATTCACACGGATATGTTATTCATAACAATATGCTATTCATACGGATATGCTATTTATACGTATCTGCTATTCATACGGATATGCTATTGAAAAGGATATGCTATTCTTTCGGATATGCAATTCATATGAATATGCTATTCATATGGATATGACATTCACACGTGTATGCTATTTATATGGATCTGCTATTCATATATATATGCTATTTATACGTATCTGCTATTCAGTAGGATATGCTATTCATACATGTATGCTATTCATACTGATATACTATTCATACGGATATGCTATTTATTCAGATAAGCTATTCATACTTATCTTATATCTTATATCCTTCCCGTGCCGTTAAACGTCACATAGGGCTCGCAAAGTAGTTCGCCAATGTTTCCTGTCTTCGGCGAATCTTTCAACCTCATCAAAGGATTTTATGCCTTTTAATTTGGCCTCTCTTAATAATGTCCTCTTCAGAGTTTGACGCGGTCTGCCTCTTTTTCTTTGGCCTGTTGTGTTCCACTTGATAGCTTGTTTTGGTGTTCTCTGATAATTTCTTGTCATCAAGTGACCGACATATGTCCATCTCCTTTTCCTGATCACCCATGAAACTGGTTGTTGTTCAGTCATCTGTCTTATCTCTGCATTGTTCTTGAATTCATTCCACTTGATGCCGAGTATTTTCCTTAGGCATTTGTTTTCAAAAGAGTCTAATTTCTTCTCTATTTCTTTAGTTGTTTTCCAGCTTTCGCATGCATAAATGAGGGTGGATATTCCATTTGAATTGAATAGTCTTAGCTTGGTTTTTGTGCTTATAACTTCAGAATTCCATATGTTCTCAAGATTCTTGAAGATTGATGCTGCTTTTGCAATTCTGATCCTAGCTTCTTTTCTGGTGTCACCA